>CM065910.1:40015000-40740000 GCA_033439115.1 Firmiana major
ACCTAGAATGAGCTTAGTGAGAGAAAGTTGAAATGACATTGAGTTAATGATGATTTGAGTGTGTAGAAATGTTGATAAGCATGTATAGATGATTTTAAAGTACTTTTGTGAAATCCATATGTTGGATTAGATGATGATTGAAAATAGGTATAAGAAGTGTTTGATAAAATACCATAGAGAACGAAAATGATGAATTTGAGGTATTGCGAGGCTAATATCGGTTCAATATGAATCGATAGACTCGAGGAGTCTAAATGACTCTCAAGAAACGAATAGAACAATCAAAATGGACTTGAGAGGATATGAGGTCCAAAAGATGTAACAAGGCCAAATTTGGTGTAAAATGGCCCCATGCATTGAATTAAAATTCATGCAAATGAGAATTGAGTATATTGAAATACACTAATGTGAGTAACAAATGCTTGTAGCTCCTGAAGATTGAGTTGGAGCCGATAAAGCCGGATCACGAGCATTGGAAAACAAAGGGAAGTGATTCGCACGTGATTCGAGGTAAAGGATGCAACCTTTTGTGCATAAGTATTTCTTTACTGATGAAAATGCTTGGTAGCATAAAATGAGTTTACAAATGAGCATACTTCTTGAGAAAAGTGTTTGATTTGAGATTTATCACATGAGTGCATGTTTTGTCGGTTTGAGCTCGATTTTGTGATTTGAGTTATTTATGAGCAAATACATCTTTTTATTTAAAAGAGATTTATAAGCAAAACTATCATGAGCTCTACGTGAAAGAGAAACTATTTTCTTCATTATAATGGCATGTGATTTTTAAGACTAAAAGGCTTGTCATGAAACTTACACTTTGGTTGACGCCGAGGCTTTGCTAGGCCTGGGTCTTACCATGCCTCCGTTTTGGTAATGTGAGATGCCTCCGTTTTGGTAACGTGAGGTGCTGTCGTTGAGGATGATATGATGTGATGTGATGATTGCTTTCATGACGATTATACTATGCCTAGTCTCCATAATTATTTTGAGATATGACGTATTTGTGAAATGAGATAAAGATGTTTTGACGAACTGTGATTTTAATCACGTATTTATAATCATGTGAATTATGTCATAATTATACTTATGCTTTGATGATGATTTTTAAAGCTCATACGCACTCCTTACTGAGCGAAGTTGAAAGCTCACCCCCTCATTTTTCTACCCCACAGATTACTTATAGTGAGCGCTTGTACCTATGGCATACGTGACATAGGCTAGTGGATGAGACTCTCCCCAGGCTTTTACTTGTACACGCGAGAGGTATAATTTAATTAATTTTGTATCCAGACAGTTTTGTAATGTAGACACTTGTACTTGAGTAATATTAGGATGTAATCAGATTGGTATTAGTAAATGAATAGAGAAGTAGACTTCTTTTGATGTTAGGATATTTGATTAAGTGGATGTTGAGAGATCCCTGGAATATTGATTGATGAGATGGAAATAAATTAACTGACACTATACAGGAATGCAACCCGAGTAAGAAATTTAATCTAAAAAAAAATTAAATTAACCATATTTTTCACACTTCTAGGCTGTCACAATGACAGAGACTGAAGCAACCGAACCACTCTCATTTTTTCTCCATTTCCTCATGCCAACCTCTGGACTGAAACAAAGTAAGGAAACTCAGCAAAACTCAACAGGTTAGTTGATTACGGGTTGGAAAACGTGAAGAGAAAATGTACAGAATGATAACTGGTGGGTAGGTTAGAATGTGCACCAATTTTAAAAGCAATCTGACTGATTGAAGGATAACAAAGAAACATCTATACATACATAACAGAGGACTGTATGGCCAATTTTTTTTAACAAAAATGATGAGATCGACTGAACCAGCATAGAGATAAAGAGGAACTGATGACTGGTTCGGTGGAAGGCTAAAACACGATTGAATGAAGGCTGAGGAAATGAAACAGAAGTGAAGGCATGATGATTGGTAAAAGAAACCGAGAAGAGGAGTTGAAGTCGAAACAGAGAAACGAAAACTGAAACGGAATGTGAGGAAAATAGGAGAGGCTGACCTGCTCTGAAGAGATTGCAAGGGAAGAAAACAGAGGACATGAGGTGGAAGAGGGAGAACCAAAGCAACTATCCGCTACTGGTTGGAAGGTTGCTACAACAGTTGGCGTCGAAGCTAACTGGGAAGACAACAGAGAAAGAAAATGAAATAAAAAGAGGAAGAGGAGCTTCAAGGGAGAACTTGGAATACAGAAGAGAGAAGTAGAAGCTTTATGGAGACAGGAAAGTGTCCTCACGGGTAAATAGAAGCCACGATAAAGCTCGGTATGGGGAGCTTTCAGGCTTAGTCAAAGGAGGTTTTGTATAATGAAGGAAAACGAGGGGCAGGTGATTTACAGGAGATGAGCTGGAAGCCAATTCAAACCTTGAAGTTGAGAGTTGTGAATGGAAGCCATGAGCTGAGTCCTTTGGTTTTGTGTTGGTGAGCAAATGTAGCAAGGAGCTCTCAGGCATTGCTGGAGTTTTACGGTTGATTGAGATGGGAATAAGGCCTAGATCAGTGGGGTAATGAATAGTGTTAAAAGGTTGTAGCGTGGTAAAGGAGAGTGAATTGGAGAGAACAAAAAAAGTGGAAAACAAGGGACTCGAAGGTGGCAAGAATCAGAAGGATGATGGCCAAGACGTGGGTGTGATGATGGTGGTAGGAAGTGGACGATGAAGGGTAGCAAAATCGTGGACGGAGAAGGAAGAGATGGCAACGTCGAATCCCGGTGAAAATGACGAACAGTAACAATTGGTGCTGGAACAGAAGGAGAAGAAAAGAAAAAGAAGAAAAGAGAAAAAGAAAAGAGAAAAAGAAATTTGGCGAGAAATTCAATAAAAAAAGAGTGAGAAGAAGAAGGAAGGATATTAATAATTATATATATATATGTATATTTGGAATATAGAAGGAGACTCAGTGAATATGGGAAAACCCGAGGAATAGATAATTCAGAAATATTTATTCAAAAATTTCAGGAAAATTAACCGAGTGGACCAGACCCGCTGACCCGCACCACTGAGGCATAAAGGACTACAGACAGACACCGAGGTAAGAAAAATTCTCGTTGCTACTAGAGATAAATATACGTAATTTCTGTATATTTGTAGATATAAAATTTAGGCTGAATTTTGTAGTACCGAAATTACCGAAAAATCTAGGCCGAATTTTATGACTCTAAAAATTATAGATTTTAGCCTAGTTGAACAATCTAATTTTTATAGATTGAATTTAAATGGTTTGTATAGATTCTGTTGTGACTTGAATTCTGTTTTAAATATAGAAAATCCTAAATTTTTAATTTTTATGAACTATTTTCTGGGATTTTTCGAAAAAAGGCTAGTTAGCCTGTTTTTGAATGGTTTCACGAAACAATTGAATTTATATGTTATTTGAGGTGAAATGATTTGCATATAAGGTTATTTTGATGATATGTGCTCGAGTGCGTACTGACTGTGTGTCGTACAGTCCGTCTCATACTGATTTTGAGACAATGACGTTGGTGAGATCATACTGCATTTTTGTCTATTTTGTATCTGTTTCTGTATCCGTGGTCCATAAGTATGATGTACCAGTCTCTGATTCTATTTCTGGTCTTCGAACATTCTGATATGTGAGCTGTTTGGGTAGCTGACCACTCCCACGACGATTGACATCCCAGTGCACCTGATCAGTGAATTGCCCGGAGTCACCGACATTGGCCAATAGTCATTTCTGATATCTGATATAGCATGTCCGCCTTGTCTCGTCTATTTGAATTTTTTTGATTTGATTGTGTGAACTGGTTTGACCGTATGGAACTGTGTTCTTTCTATTTCATAAGGACACTATGGAGGCCACCTCTTGAATCCTGCGGGAGTAAAGTGCCACACAGTTGTCACTTTAAAAGCTGTTTAAAGTTTTAAAAACGATATTGATTTCAGTTCCATTTTTATACTGAATTTGCCATGGATTTTTCGACTTTGATTTTTTGAAAATGGTAGTGCCTCTGTGTCTATTTGAAATATTTTCTGAATTGTCTGCTTTAACTAAAATATCTGGAAATCTGTTTGTTTTGCTACTAGAAAACTCTGAACTTTTTGGATTTACCACAATAGCTAAATTTACTATCGATACATGTTCTATTTCTGAAAATCTATTTTTGGTATTTGTGCATTTGCCGTACTATTTTTGTACTCTGTGAAAATGTTCTGGATTTAGCAAATAGAAAAATATATATTTTTAGGTAGTATATTTATCTACCTGATGTGGGGTTTTTCTTACTGAGTATGTTAAGCTCACCCACTTACTTCCCTCCACTGAGTCCCTCTGTAGATGGGATCACTTCCATTAGTAAGGCATTCTGCACAGTTATGATTTCACGGAGCATATTTCTGCATCAAAGGTATACCCAGTTGTAAGAAATTCTTTTGTATCTAAATTTTTTATAAGTACAGTAATGCAAACGAGATGTGTATGGGAAATGTGAACATATTTTATTTAACTTTGTTACTAAGAAAGAAAATTAATCAGACTGAGTATTATTCTGAGCTAATATCAACTTGTAACCTAACCGAAATGTCCGTAAATTTGGGTCATTTCATATCCATTCTTTGAAACCTTGAACCCTAGCCTACATTACACGCCTTGAAAAGTCCATTCTAATCAAATGTGAACATTTGAATTGGATAGTTAAGCATTGGACTTTGACATTCTTGTAAAATTACTAAAGGCTAATAAGATTATAATTCATTCAGCTACTAGATCAATTTGAAACTCAAATTCATGATGAAATTATTCAAAAAAAAAAAAGATAGCCCAAAAATGATTTCAAAGTTGAAAATCCAAAAGGATGATTGAGGATACTGCATGATATGAGGAAATTTTTGACAGCTTACCCCACAAGTTAGGGGCATGGGAAGATTAAAGATATCGATCAAGGGTTTACTCAAGAGAAATCTTAGGCTAATTGATATGCAAAGGTCTGAATTTCCATTATAATGGTTATCTTTGTCCTTGAACTCCAGATTTTTTATTGTACACATGTGATTAATTTCTTCCCCAATTTGGATAAAAGTAAACTTTTTCTCACTATTTCAATCTAATTACTTATGATTTGTCTATCCATCGTTTGATATCCATTGTGCATTATGTTAGTCATGAATTTGAATGATGATGAATAAATCGATTGTATCATGTATGAGAAATCTTTGCATTACAGGAGAAAGATGTAAAAATAATAAGAAGCAAGATGTGGAAAAATTAATTTTTACTCAAGAGGACACTGATATTAGCAAGTTGAAAATGATGAATTGGTATTGAGAAATGAGATCTTTGTCATAATAATTAGAGATGTTGGAGTAAGACAAATATGAAAGTTTTGATGGGAAGGATCAATAAGGGAAATGATTTGATTATTCAGATGAAGATAGAAAATGAAAGGGTTTCAAGTTCTTAAATCTAGATGAAATCCTAAATTTGAACACATGTTGTGATTTTGGGGATCAATGTGAGCATTTGCATGGGCATTTGCATTTTCAACTTTAAGAAAGTGTCTGCAACAGAGCAGAGGTCATTTGCATTATGGTAGATACTTGTATATTGAAAAAGTTATTTGACATGTACATATTTGCATTCTTTTCAAGGGCATTTACATCATTAGCATGGGGTTTTGTATTTACATCTTTAATAGCGGTATTCATATCTTGTGAGAACATTACCATTTTCATCATTTATGATAGAATTTTGCATTATTTGAGGGCATACATTTGGATCATTGAAAAAAGGAAATATATGGGAATGGAATTTCGAGATGATGGTGATAGTATTCAAAATTTAAAGGGTTTAAATTGTGCTTGAGATAAAAAGGAGAATTTTTTTTTTAATTTTTGGGGATTTTTTACATGAATATTTCAAAATGGGAAATTTTCGATCTTAAAAAGGAATTATTTTATTAAAAAAACTGGTTGTGAATTCTTCAAGATATGAAACTCTTAGGATGCGAATCTCCAAGTCAAGATGAGAAACTGTAGGATGAGAATTTCTAAGTCAAGATGTGAATATCTTAGGATGAGAAACTTCAAGTCAAGATGAGAATCTCTGAGACAAGACGTGAATCTCCTAGGATGAGAAACTCCGAGTTAAGATGAAAATCTCCAAGTCAAGATGTGAATATCTTAAGGTGTTTCTCTACTTCAAAAATATAAATCTCTCTAAAAAAATTTTCAATCCATTTTTCTAATGGATCAAGCTTTAGTATTGAAGTTCAGGTATTGTGTTTTAAAGTCGAATCCATTTTTCTAATGGGTCGAGCCTTGTTATTGAAGTTAAGGTATTAAGTTTCAAAAATTGAATCCATTTTTCAAATGGGTCAAGCCTTGCTATTAAAGTCAAGATAATGCATGTCAAAAGTCGAACCTATTTTTCTAATGGGTCGAGCCTTGGTATTGAAGTCAAGGTATTACGTTTCAAAATTCGAATCCATTTTTTAATAGGTCGAGCCTTGTATTGAAGTCTAGGTATTGTGTTTTAAAGTCAAATCAATTTTTCTAATGGGTCGAGCCTTGGTATTGAAGTTAAGGTACTGTGTTTTGGAGTCGAATCCATTTTCTAATGGGTCAAGCCTTAATATTGAAGTTAAGGTATTGAGTTTTAAAGTTGAATCTATTTCTCTAAGTGGGTTGAACATTGGTACTTGAGTCAAGGTACTGCGTTTAAAATCGAATTCATTTTTTAAATGGATCAAGCCTTGGTATAAAGTCTAGGTAAATATCAAGTCCTCTGGGCATAATTTTGAAGTCCTTCGAGCACCATTTTAAGTCCTTTAGGCATAATGCTTGTTTCAAGGTTGAATTCATTTCTTAAATGGATCAAGCCTTAGTATAAGGTCAAGGTAAATGTCAAGTCCTCCGGGCACCATTCTTTAAGTCCTCCGGGCATAATGTTTGTTTCAAAGTCGAATTCATATTTTAAATGGATCGAGCCTTGGTATAGAGTTAAGGTAAATGTCAAGTCCTCTAGGCACCATTCTCTAAGTCTTCGGGCATAATGTTTGTTTCAAAGTCGAATTCATCTTTTAAATAGAGCGAGCCTTGCTATAAAGGCAAGGTAAATGTCAAGTCCATCAAGCAAAAATTCCAAGTCCTTCGGGCATAATGTTTGTTACAAAGTCAATTTTATTTTTTAAATGGATCGAACCTTGGTATAGAGTTAAGCTAAATGTCAAGTCTTCAAGAAAAAAATTTCAAGCCCTCCGGGCATAATGTTTGAATTTTAAATTCGAACCCATTTTTCTAATGGGTCAAGTTTTGGTATTGAAGTCAAGGTATTGTGTTTTAAAGTCAAATTTCATTTTTCTAATAGGTTGAGTCCAAGTATTGAAGTCAAAGTATTACACTTTAAAGTCTAATCTATTTTTCTAATGGGTCGAGCCTTGGTATGGAATTAAAGTATCAAATTTGAATGTTCAGAAAATTTATTGTTTAAGTCTTTATCCTACGCTTGATTCTCAGCAATGTGCAAAAAGAAGTATCTATAAACACCTAATTTTGTTCAAATAATTTAAAATAGTCAAAAATAAAAAATATTAGAAAATTATTAAATAATTTGGAAGCGAGCCAACCCTTCGATCCACTCTAAACCCTAAAATCCATCTAAACCTTAAACCACTCGAAATCATTTAAACCTTTTCCATGCACCATATAAACCCCATGCAAACCCAATGCACATTCAAAGTTGACTAAGGGATTTGTTTCCAAATATATATATATATATATATATATATATATATATATATAATAAAATTAAAAAAATAAAAAGGGGAGAGAGTTGACTAAAGGCGGTGAAAGGAAACAAATCAGAAAATGAAATAAAAGAATCAAAATGGGATGCAAATGATCTGAAAAAAGGTCAAACAAAAAATAACAAATAGTAAAATGAAAATCCCAAGATGGCAGCCATGGTTTAAGCACCAAAATAAGGAATTTTATTTGTTTCCTAAAGTTGGAAGTTGGAAACCATCACCGTATCGTTTTGCTGCTGCATTGCCATCACCACTGCCCTGCGTTACTACCACCACCTTACTGTCTCCTGCAACGCCTTGCCACTCCTTGCATCGCTGCTTCTCTGCTGCCCCCACCGCACCATCCTCTTCTACCGTGAGGAACCTTTGTTGCCTGTTACTGCTGCAAAAAGGTAGCTGCCAAAGTTTTAGTAAAAAAGGGCTTTCAGCTTTGACCATTACTGATCCTTGTTACTGTTGCTTCATCGCCATTTTCTCACCATCACGCTACAACCTGTATCCTTGCATAGTATATCGTTCCCAGCCTTTCTCTGTTCTACGTGGAATGCTACTGCCCTGCCTCGCCTCCTTGTAAGATAAACTTATGATGTGTGGCTCTGATTAAATCTAATGGAAGTTAATGTTATGTCACTATCCACTATCCCTAAAATTTAAGAGTCACCATTCCTAAAATTAAGGAACCACATCCACCCACATGATGGACATGGTTGGGAGTGGTAGTTATCTACTTAAATTAAAATAGGTCATCTCCCTCTCAGAAATATATACGGTAATTCCATCTGCTCCATATGCGTAAGAGAAATCAGAGCAAGAGAGAGAAACATGTTTTTCAGAAAAATTTTTATTTGCTTTCAGAAGAGCTTCTGCAATGGCTTATTCATTGACTCCCACCGCAGACAGAGGTATGTAAATTATTTTTAATTTTTTTTATAAAAAACATGAGACATCTAGTTTAAGAAGATCCTGTGATGTATGTGTAAGTGATAAATACATATACAATTTTTTTTACATGTGGTATCCGTGCCAGGTTGTTCTAAACTAGATATATTCTGTGAACGTTTTATGTCCTATTTGCAATTTTACATGAATGGTAGCCATGATTAACAATGATGATTAATATAATGATATTCTATGCAAAGTATGTTTACTATTGAAGTAATTCTCAAGCTAATTATATCCATGTCTAGGCATAATATATATATATATTAAAATCTAAAATTGATATTCTTTTTAAACATTTTTATTGCCTTCATTACTTGCTTCAAACAAGTTGTCCGTCTCGTCTGTCGTTTTCGTTTGGTAGCATTTATGATAGTAATTATGCAATGTGAAGTTCTATGATGTGAAGTTCTGGCCAACGAGTTATCTTAAGGCATCATTTATATTCTGACCTTGATAACTATAGCATTCAAGATAGTAATCATGGTTAAAATCAACCATGGTAATTAATGATTATGGATAGTAAAGTTCCTACATTTTATGTTTATATAAATAATGTTAATTGTTTTAAAGATTTTGCAAACATGTTTAACATTATATAAATGCTATATTTGTTAAAGGCAATTATTATTATAAAAAACAAAAAAAAAATTGTAATTAATGGATGTCACGACCCAAAACCACCCAAAAATCAGAGTAAATTTTTCGCATTTTATTATTTTCTTTCATGCTTACCTGTTATCTGATCGTGACCACACTCCACTAACAATTGGGCTGTGCGTCAATGCTAGTCCCACCAAATTAATTCTTTCTCAGTCATTTATAAATGTTTACAATATTTATACATCCCCTAAAGTTACTTACAAACATGTTACTGTGCTATACTTATTTAGATACAATATGTACAAGTGTATATACCTTAAATGATGGGCAGCAGCGGATATCCGGAATGCAGTACTCAGTCGCCTCAACATCTACTGGAGATTATCTGTGTGAGAAAATGAAAGGGGTGAGCACATCAAGCTCAGTAAGGCAATCCTACGAACAAGTAGGTAACCATACTACCTACATGAACGTGGTGCCATGCATAAACCACCCTTTCTCCACACATTTCAAAACTGATGCAATGATTCATGATGTCATGTAAAACACGTTCGCATGGAAAACTCAACAGGCAACTCTTTTTAAATCATTTCTTTCTCATTTAAAAATTTCACAATAAAGTCAAGACTTAACCCCTCCTTCGGGTGGTCCTGACTCACACAAAACCATGAAAATCAGTTTACATCACACAAGGGTTTAAAAAGCATGGAAATAGCATCATGCAAATTTAGTTTAAAACCCAGTTTCAATCATCATCAAGATCATCAACATGCGAGACTAGGCAACATCTGTATATCGATAATAACCAGGACTATGGCCGTGTGTCCTCGTGAGCCCCTCTGCTACACGGATCCTAGTGTGCGGGGTCTCACCCTGATCGAGAACCGCCAGGGAGGTGGGTCAATCCAACCCGTCAGTCTTATCTGATCTCACGCATCCGAAAATGCCGTATCCGAAGATACCCCGTATCCAAAGATACCACACGATACATCGTACTCCATGCTACTTGCACGGTACATCGTACTCCGTGGACCCATATGTCACGACCCAAACTACCTAAAAATCAGAGTTAATTTTTTCGCTTTTGTTTATTTTCTTACTTAAATTCTTACATGTCTTCTGATCGTGACCACACTCCACTAACAAATTGGGCTGTGCGTCAATGCCAGTCCCACCATTCAATTTCCATCTAACTTATTTCTTCTCCAGTCATTTATAATTGTTTACAATATTTATACATCCCCTAAAGTTACTTACAAACATGCTACTGTGCTATGCTTATTTAGATACAATATGTACAAGTGTATATACCTTAAATGATGGGTAGCAACGGATATCCGGAATGCAGTACTGAGTCGCCTCAACATCTACTGGAGATTATCTGTGGGAGAAAATGAAAGGGGTGAGCACATCAAGCTCAGTAAGGCAATCCTACGAACAAGTAGATAACCATACTACCTACATGAACGTGGTGCCATGCATAAACCACCCTTTCTCCACACATTTTAAAACAGATGATATGAGTTATGATGTTATGTAAATCAAGTTTGCATGAAAAATTCAACATGCAATTATTTCAAATCATTTCTTTCTCATTTAAAAATTCCACAATAAAGTCAGGACTCGACCCCTCCTTCGGGTGATCCTGACTCACACAAAACCATGAAAATCGATTTACATCACACATGGGTTTAAAAAGCATGGAAATAACCATCATGCACATTTAATTTAAAACCCGATTTGATCTCATCAAAATCGTCGACATGCGAGACTAGGCAACATCTGTTTATCGAAAATAACCAGGACTATGGCCATGTGTGTCCTCGTGAGTCCCTCTAGCTACATGGATCCTAATGTGCGAGGTCTCACCCTGATTGGGAACCGCCCGAGAGGTGGGTCAATCCAACCCGTCAGTCTTATCCGATCCCACGCATCCGAAGATGCAGTATTCGAAGATACCCCGTATCACAAAGATATCGTATCCGAAGATACCCGTATCACAAAGATACCGTATCCGAAGATACCCGTATCACAAAGATACCGTATCCGAAGATACCCAGTATCACAAAGATACCGTATCCGAAGATACCCCACGGTACATCGTACTCCATGCTACTTGCCCGGTACATCGTACTCCATAGACCCATATCACTCTAGGTACTCCAGCCCAAATGGCCTGCTTCCCACAGAGAGGTTTTGTTTCTCAATACTCATGCCATGTCGCAAAACGCACGTGCGAGCCTATTAAATCAGTGACACGCAGTCTACCCGATGCTCCAAGCATAGCTCATCGTATGTTCTCATAAAATCAGTGCGAGCGATGCTCAACACTCTCATCAAATCAAGTAAAACTGGCAGAGCCCACTTTACATCCCCACAAGGCCGCCAACCTCATCCCTCACTCTCACCCCACTTACGAGGTCTTTTGAGCCTGTTGGGCCTTTTGGCTGACTCCAAGGGCAGACAGCGCTACTCCACAAATCCAATAAAACTAGTGCGAGCTGGGCTCTAGCACTCTATATGTGAATCACATGAAAATCTTATAAAATCTGGTGTGAGCTAAACTCCAGCACCATGTCTCGAAAATCATGTAAAATTATGGTGCGAGTTAAACTCTAGCACCCTGTCACGAAAATCATGTAAAATCTGGTGCGAGTTAGACTCTAGCACCCATGCATGTAAATCTCTAGTGCGAGCTCTCGCTCCAGCACTAATGCATGCATCACACAAATCAAACATCGTGCGAGCTGAGCTCTAGCACGTCACATGTAAATAAAAACACGTAGGCGGCTCGGTTATCTCCAAATAGTTTTCACAGAAATTACATCGTTTAAGGTATGCAATGCTATGCATTTTTCTTTAAAAGTGAGCCAGCCTACTCATGCATGTGTTAAAATACCTCCAGAACGAGCAGGAACCTCTTGTCCTTGCTCCTCCCAATTTTTCCTAAATTTATAAATTTTACCCTTAACAAGGGTATTTTGGTAATTTGCCCATTCGGGGCACTAAAATTATTATTTGACCTCTAGACCCTTCAGATAATTTTTAAAGACTGCATATGAACTTGAAATTGCGTAAAGTTTACCTCTAGCAGTCCGTAGAATTCCCTTACCTTATTTTCCTGTCGAGTCTGACCTTTCCACTGATGTCACGTCGCGCAGTCCGATCTGCTCTCAATCCAATGCCCGAAACTGCGTATCAATATTCCTCAGGTCAGATAACATACAATTTAATTGTATTTCCTATTTTCTGGGCTTCATTTAAATTATTGGGCCCATTTACCCCTATTGGGCCCGATTGCACCTTAATGGGCCTTAATCGGCATTAAACTCGTTTTCCACTTAATTTTCACTTTATCGAGGCCTATTGGGCTCATTGGGCCCTCCAACAATTTATTGGGTCTTGTTCTAACTCTCGAATAGCTAAATTTAATATTTACGACAATTTATCTAAATTTTCATAATTTAATTCAATTTATGCGAAATTTAAATTCATATCACGCATAACGATGTAAACTGTCGTAAATAAGGGTCACTTACCCGAGATTCCATGCTAGTACGAAATTCGAGGCTGTCTCGAGCTCTCGGTGGATGCCAATCTTCGAGCTACATAATTTCATAATTTTTCGGGTAAGTTTTCAATCCAAAATTAATTAAATTAAATACTCCGAAATTTAAATCGGGTCAATTTCGACCACTACTGACTTACTCGTAGCTCGATTGCATCGTCGGAATTTTTCCCCAATTTTTCCTCTCTTTTCTTTCCTTTTCCTTCCTTTTCCTTTCTTTTCTTTCCTCTTTCCTTCCTTTTCCCTCCTTTTCCTTCCCTTTCCTTTCGGCTAAACGGTGCCGTTTACTGCCAATTGCCGTCGCCGACGTTTTCGGCAGTCTCACCGACCAAAATCGATCTCAAAAGAACCGGCTTCTTCCCCTGAGTGCATCGGTAGCCTCCGTTTTAGCCCAGATGCGGTGATTCACTGGGAATCGGCCCGTTTCTCCGTCGGTCTTCCTTCGCTCCGATCGGCCTGCTCCGACCACCTGGCGGCATGATTCCGGTGCCCACGTGCTCGCCGGTCTCTCCTCTTCCTCCTGGTAGCTTCGTCGGAGCCCGTCGATCGCCGGTGCGTCCTCGGGCTTCTTCGGTTGTCTCGGCTTCCGTTTTCGTCTCCTTTCGCGTTTCTGATTCTTTTTTTTTTTCCAATTCATTAATTTAGTTTTATATATTTATTTATTTTTATTAATATTGTTTAATTGATTAAATTAGTTTAAAATATTCAAAATATCTTAAAAAAATTATATTTTATTCATTTAGTCTATAAATTAATTTCTCGGTATTATTTCGGCTTCCCGGTATAATTTTCGATTATTTTTCGGGATTATTTTTCTGAACTAAAAATTTCGATTAATCCCGATTAATTCCCATAAATTAATATCTTGATCAATTTAACCCAAAATAAATTTATTTCATCCTTATTGACCAAAATTTCTCAAATCCATATTTTTAATTAAATTTCCTTATCGAAATTATACCGACTTTCGGTCTTTTGATCATTTTACCATTAAACGTGTTCGGGATTAATTTAACCCGACTTTCCTTCACGAATACTCATTCATTTCGTATTTTAATGAAATTCAGGTCTTACAAATCTCCCCCACTTAAGGAATTTGGTCCTCCAAATTAGAACCAATTCATATGAGTCCATAGACTACTCCGGGTACATCAATCGTATCATACTTCTTTAATTCTTATGTGACCTTTTTCCGGAGTGTATTACTACCAAGGACTTAAATTAGGGAGATCGTCTTAAACCTCAATACTTTTTCTTTCCTGTTTAATGCCCGAATCAACTTCTTCAATATACTTATATTTGCATTGAGCTGAACTGTTGGATCTCATATCCTATCACCTATGCTGGATCTGGATAGTATTGCCGAAGCATCAAAATCTGAGACACATTGTGGGTGCCTGTTAATTCAGGTGATAACACCAACCTACAGGTCTTATCTCCTACTTGTCCAATCTCTCAAAATATTCCATCCAGTGCAACTCAATTTACCTTCTTCCAAAAGCTCGCTATGTCCTTATTCTCTTAGGACAAGAAACATTTCAACCCTACTAATTCACCAAGGGTGAATTCCAATACTTGTCTATCTGCTCTGAGGTGTTCTTAATCTCTCACTCTTAACTAAACATCCTTAGAGACTTATTATCCAAAGTCAAAAATGATTCTATCTGTCACCCACTTTTTCTTATCCAATTTGGGGAACAACCCCTACAGCCATACACTACCTCATATCTTGTTATCCCGATACTCAACTGCCAACTTTCACTATTGACGAATTCGATTTGTAATAACTGATCATCCCAGGAGCATAAAAAATCAAGGGCACACGCTTTCATCGAATCCTTCAGAACCTGTACAGTCCTCTCTGACTGACCATCTGTCTGAGGATGAAAAGCTGTGCTAATACTTAGTCGGGTTCCCATAGCTTCCTGAAAAATATTCTCAGAGGTGGGAAGTGAAGCGGGAATCCCTATATGATACCATGCTCACTAGAATGCTACTTAATGTTCCACAATCTTCCTTACACATAATTCCTCATATACACTCTGAGTATTTGGGGATTTCATAACCAGAAGGTGGGTAGACTTAGTCACTCTATCGACTATCATCTAAATAGCCTCGTAATTCACTTGGGTTCTCTGTAACCCACACGACATTCATGGAGACTTGCTCTCATTTTCGTGCCGTGTCGATATAGGTAGGTGCTGCAATAACTCTGCAGACTTTTAATACTCTACCTTATTCTGCTAACATACTAGGCACTTTTTCACAATCTCTACCATCTCTTTTCACATCTGACCACCAATACCCTTTTCAGAGATTTTGATATATTCTTTACTCGTTACTTTTCGTATGCACCGTATATCCCGAAGAGTGAGCTTCTGACAATATCACTGTCCCATCAACTGTGGCCCTGGGGAGCACTTATACTGTCTCTGAATCCTCAGTAACTCATCATCACTCACTGTGAACTCTGTCACTGTCTCCTTCTGAATCTGACCCACACCATCGACACCATGCCGATCATCACGCTAAGCCTGTCAAATCCGGGCACTCTCATCCGGTTCTAATCTCAGGCTAGCTGTCACACAATCACTGTCATCATCAGAAGGGATCACATCAATACTGAGGCTCATAACTGCTCTAGGAGCTCACGCTCCCTGATCATCATATGTGGTACCTTCCCGAGGCTCTTTATACTCAAGGCATCAGCCATCACATTAGCCTTTCCTGGGTGGTACAATTTTCACAAATCAAAATCCCTCAGAAGCTCTAACCCACTATGTATTCTCATATTCGCCTCTTTCTGTGAAAACAGATACTCGGGCTTTATGATCAGTGCATATCCAAAATTTCTCACCGTGTACATAATAGTACCATATCCTCGGTACAAATACTGTTATCAACTTTAAATCATGGGTCAGATAGTTTATTTCATGATTAAGGAATTGTCTGACTCCATAATTGACTATCTTCCCATTTACATCAATACATAGCTCCTTCATAATTTTGAGGTATCCATACTCACTAAGAACCTCTTGAGCTGTTGGGTATGGTGAAATTAATCACGGTGGTCAGTTCATACTTCATTACACCGAAATTCATGTCACATCTATCATCTTATTTGTCATCTCATTTAAAGATCACATTTTCTTAGTTAAACGTGTCAACCAAGTAGACCATATTGAGAACTCGCAACAACCCATTTGTAAAAGCCACTTTCAATTATTGCTTACAATTTGCCCTAGACTTTAACTACACCCAACATATCATCAATAATGATGATTACAAATCGATCCCATCCTTGACTTATTTACGCATAAGCGTATAAGATCCTTCAAAATCGCTTACGTTTTCAGGTACTAACCTGCGTCATTTCCTTTTCTTATCTTAACGGCTCTTATTAAATTTTACTATGTTAACCTTTATGATTTGTCGAATTTTAATATTCTTATCGTCTTAGTAAAGGTATCGTAACGCTAAAGGTATTTATTACAACGATCGATTTCACGTTATAGGTTATATATATATACTTTTAGACGCTGTCAAGTCTTCAGGCGGGGAGGTATTTTGAAATACCTTTATTAACCTTCAGACTTAACCACATATACTTTATATACCCGTCCATGTGGTTACAATTTGTATTCGCTACTAATTGCTTTAAACCTAATGACTTCATATCGTAAGGATGTTCTCACCTTGCATACGCCTCTTACTCCAATACATCTTGTATTCAGAATTAAGCATATCTCATCTTAAAGATTATCTCCTTAGTGTATCTATTATGACAAAACTCTTTCATTATTCATTCCGTGAGTACAATCCTTTACTCCTTTAATTTCAATTGTTACACCCCTTTTTGTCACTTAAAATCTCTATATCCATATTCCGTTAATTAATCCTCCTCTATTGGGGTACTCATTTATCAGTATTGTGCCCAATGATGTAGGCATTCATGCCTTTTACTCACTTATATGCGAATGAAGGCGGTATGAATAAATGTGTGGTACCAGTATCAATGAACATATGTACTTCATTATTCATAACAAGTGTGGTATCTTACACCACATCCATGAAACATCAATTGTGTCCTGGTCCAAGACATCCTCTCGCCTTCGTCCAACAGCCTACTTTCCCTTTTTCTTTTCGGCTATGGCCTCCCTTTTCGTTACAGCTATACCAACGAAGTTTTTTTTTCTGTCTCTTTACTTTCCTGTGGGGCGATCTCGTCCAACTCTGTGCAATCAAAATCAATGGTCCGTCTTATCACACTTGACGACCATTTTCATCAATACAGTGTAGATATAGACCCTCCTTCCGTAGTATCCACCACACATTTCACACTGCTTACAGTGCTTACACTGCTACACTGCTTCGTAGCAGGTCGGGGTCATCTAATCACAATGCCCCTCAAAAGTGCCAAAATTGGATGCACTGGGGCCTTACCAATTATCTTACTCCATGACTCATCAAATTAAATCTTTTACCAATTACCATTTTCCCATTTTTAACATCTCTGTCATTTTCAATTCTCTTTCTGTCTCTATTTCGGCCCTCACTACCTTTCCCAATCTCAGAGGCGTGCAATTCATGTTCTTATTTACCCAACTGTAAATCTGCGCACTGCCTCGGTATAAGTAATATCTCACGGGCTAATCAGACTCTAACTGAAAAGTTAAGCCATTTCATGAACTTTTTCAACATCTCGACTGTCACTTGTTCATAGTGTCGAGGTAATATCTGCCCAAGAATATAATCGAGCTTCATACTCATCAATAAATCAAATCCTCTGGGTCAGAGTAAGGACTTTTATCCATAATTTCCTTTAAATCATGTCTGGGATATCCTATCACCGGAATACATCCATAAACATTTCTCATCTTAGCTCTGGTTGTTTAACACTTAAGATGGGTCGACGGGTTTCCACCAATGCTCTGCTGCGCCCTCATATCTCATACATAATCTGAGCAATTAGCTCCTCACAATAATCTCCACACTCCGCTCCAATCTCGCGAAGCGTGTCTCAATACTATCCGATCACTCTGTCGGACTCTGAGAGGCATGCTCAACATTAACCTCTATTTCAATCTCATCCTAATTCTCACAGTCAAACTCAACACAACTTAGCAGACTCAGGTCTACCTCTACGACCTCTGCCTCGTGCACTATCTCATCTAACGCGACTCATATTAGGCATTCCTGCATTCTCAACCATTTCTTAGTCAAAACCCATCTCGATATACACTATTGTATCTAACCAAGCACAGTAACACGGGGATGTAATTTCCTAATTACTAACACTGACACACATCAGACCAATTGTTGCTCTGATACCACCTTTATATGTCACGACCCAAACTACCCAAAAATCAGAGTTAATTTTTTCGCTTTTGTTTATTTTCTTACTTAAATTCTTACATGTCTTTTGATCGTGACCACACTCCACTAACGAATTGGGCTGTGCGTCAATGCCAGTCCCACCATTCAATTTCCATCTAACTTATTTCTTCTCCGGTCATTTATAATTGTTTAAAATATTTATACATCCCCTAAAGTTACTTACAAACATGCTACTGTGCTATGCTTATTTAGATACAATATGTACAAGTGTTTATACCTTAAATGATGGGTAGCAGCGGATATCCGAAATGCAGTACTGAGTCGCCTCAACATCTACTGGAGATTATCTGTGGGAGAAAATGAAAGGGGTGAGCACATCAAGCTCAGTAATGCAATCCTACGAACAAGTAGGTAACCATACTACCTACATGAACGTGGTGCCATGCATAAACCACCCTTTCTCCACACATTTTAAAACAGATGATATGAGTTATGATGTTATGTAAATCAAGTTTGCACGAAAAATTCAACATGTAATTATTTCAAATCATTTCTTTCTCATTTAAAAATTCCACAATAAAGTCAGGACTCGACCCCTCCTTCGGGTGATCCTGACTCACACAAAACCATAAAAATCGATCTACATCACACATGGGTTTAAAAAGCATGGAAATAACCATCATGCACATTTAATTTAAAACCCAGTTTGATCTCATCAAAATCGTCGACATGCGAGACTAGGCAACATCTGTATATCGGCAATAACCAGGACTATGGCCATGTGTGTCCTCGTGAGTCCCTTTAGCTACACGGATCCTAGTGTGCGAGGTCTCACCCTGATCGGGAACCGCCCAGGAGGTGGGTCAATCCAACTCGTCAGTCTTATCTGATCCCACGCATCCGAAGATGCCGTATCCGAAGATACCCCGTATCACAAAGATACCGTATCCGAAGATACCCGTATCACAAAGATATCGTATCCGAAGATACCCGTATCACAAAGATACCGTATCCGAAGATACCCCGTATCACAAAGATATCGTATTTGAAGATACCCGTATCACAAAGATACCGTATCCGAAGATACCCCACGGTACATCGTACTCCATGGACCCATATCACTCTAGGTACTCCAGCCCAAATGGCCTGCTTCCCACAGAGAGGTTTTGTTTCTCAATACTCATGCCATGTCTCAAAACGCACGTGCGAGCCTATTAAATCGGTGACACGCAGTCTACCCGATGCTCCAAGCACGGCTCATCGCATGTTCTCATAAAATCAGTGCGAGCGATGCTCAGCACTCTCATCAAATCAAGTAAAACTGGCAGAGCCCGCTTTACATCCCCACAAGGCCGCCAACCTCATCCCTCACTCTCACCCCACTTACGAGGTCTTTTGAGCCTGTTGGGCCTTTTGGCTGACTCCAAGAGCAGACAGCGCTACTCCACAAATCCAATAAAACTAGTGCGAGCTGGGTTCTAGCACTCTATATGTGAATTACATGAAAATCTTATAAAATCTTGTGCGAGCTAAACTCCAGTACCCTGTCTCAAAAATCATGTAAAATTATGGTGCGAGTTAAACTCTAGCACCCTGTCACGAAAATCATGTAAAATCTGGTGCGAGTTAGACTCTAGCACCCATGCATGTAAATCTCCAGTGCGAGCTCTCACTCCAGCACTAATGCATGCATCACACAAATCAAACATCGTGCGAGCTGAGCTCTAGCACGTCACATGTAAATAAAAACACGTAGGCGGCTCGATTATCTCCAAATAGTTTTCACAGAAATTACATCGTTTAAGGTATGCAATGCTATGCATTTTTCTTTAAAAGTGAGCCAGCCTACTCATGCATGTGTTAAAATACCTCCAGAACGAGCAGGAACCTCTTGTCCTTGCTCCTCCTAATTTCTCCTAAATTTATAAATTTTACCCTTAACAAGGGTATTTTGGTAATTTGCCCATTCGGGGCACTAAAATTATTATTTGACCTCTAGACCCTTCAGATAATTTTTAAAGACTGCATATGAACTTGAAATTGTGTAAAGTTTACCTCTAGCAGCCAGTAGAACCTTTCTACTGATGTCACGTCGCGCAGTCCGATCTGCTCTCAATCCAATACTCGGAACTGCGTATCAATATTCCTCAGGTCAGATAACATACAATTTAATTGTATTTCCTATTTTTTGGGCTTCATTTAAATCATTGGGCCCATTTACCCCTATTGGGCTCGATTGCACCTTAATGGGCCTTAATCGGCCTTAAGCCCGTTTTCCACTTAATTTTCACTTTATCGAGGCCTATTGGGCTCATTGGGCCCTCCAACAATTTATTGGGCCTCGTTCTAACTCTCGAATAGCTAAATTTAATATTTACGACAATTTATCTAAATTTCCATAATTTAATTCAATTTACGCGGAATTTAAATTCATATCACGCATAACGATGTAAATTGTCGTAAATAAGGGTCACTTACCCGAGATTCCATGCTAGTACGAAATTCGAGGCTGTCTCAAGCTCTCGGTGGATGCCAATCATCGAGCTACATAATTTCATAATTTTTCGGGTAAGTTTTCAGTCCAAAATTAATTAAATTAAATACTCCGAAATTTAAATCGGGTCAATTTCGACCACTATTGACTTACCCGTAGCTCGATTGCATCGTCGGGATTTTTCCCCAAGTTTTCCTCTCTTGTCTTTCCTTTTCCTTCCTTTTCCTTTCTTTTCTTTCCTCTTTCCTTCCTTTTCCCTCCTATTCCTCCCCTTTCCTTTCGGCCAAACGGTGCCGTTTACTGCCAATTGTCGTCGCCGGCGTTTTCGACGGTCTCACAGGCCAAGACTGGTCTCAAAAGAACCGGCTTCTTCCCCTGAGTGCGTCGGTAGCCTCCGTTTCATCCCAGATGCGGTGATTCGCCGGGAATCGGCCCGTTTCTCTGTCGGTCTTCCTTCGCTCCGATCGGCATGCTCCGGCCACCTGGCGGCATGATTCCGGTGCCCACGTGCTCGCCGATCTCTCCTCTTCCTCCTGGTAGCTTCGTCGGAGCCCGTCGGTCACCGGTGCGTCCTCGGGCTTCTTCGGTTGTCTCGGCTTCCGTTTTCGTCTCCTTTCACGTTTCTGATTCTTTTTTTTTCCAATTCATTAATTTAGTTTTATATATTTATTTATTTTTATTAATATTATTTAATTGATTAAATTAGTCTAAAATATTCAAAATATCTTAAAAAAATTATATTTTATTCATTTAGTCTATAAATTAATTTCTCGGTATTATTTCGGCTTCCCGGTATAATTTTCGATTATTTTTCGGGATTATTTTTCTGAACTAAAAATTCTGATTAATCCCGATTAATTCCCATAAATTAATATCTTGATCAATTTAACTAAAAATAAATTTATTTCATCCTTATTAACCAAAATTTCTCAAATCCATATTTTTAATTAAATTTCCTTATCGAAATTATACCGACTTTCGGTCTTTTGATCATTTTGCCCTTACACATGTTCGGGATTAATTTAACCCGACTTCCCTTCACGAATACTCATTCATTTCGTATTTTAATTAAATTCAGGTCTTACACCATATCATATCTCTATACTCATGCCATGTCTCAAAATGCACGTGCGAGCCTATTTAATCGGTGACACACAGTCTACCCGACGCTCCAAGCACAGCTCATCGCATGTTCTCATAAAAATCAGTGGGGGGTGCGAGCGATGCTCCAGCACTCTCGTCAATTCAAGTAAAACTAGTGCGAGCTAAGCTCTAGCACTCTCATCAAATCATATGAAAAATCTGGTGGAGTTAGATTCTAGCACCCTATCACGAAAATCATGTAAACTTTGGTGCGAGTTAGACTCCAGCACCGTGTCACGAAAATCATATAAAACCTGGTGCGAGTTAGACTCTAGCACCGTATCACGAAAATCATGAAATCAGGTGCGAGTTAGACTCCAGCACCAATGCATGTAAAACTCTAGTGCGAGCTCTCGCTCCAGCACTAATGCATGCATCACACAACTCAAAATATCGTGCGAGCTAGCTCTAGCATGTCACATGTCAATAAAAACACGTAGGCGGCTCTGTTTCCTCAAAACAGTTTTCAAAACAATTTCATCGTTGAAACTATGAAATGCTGTGCATTTTTCTTTCAAGGTTAGCCAGCCTACTCATGCATTCATCAAAACACCTCCAGAATGAGCACGAACCTCTTGTTCTTGCTCCTCCCAATTTTTCCTAAAATTGTAAATTTTACCCTTAACAAGGGTATTTTGGTAAATTTGCCCATTCGGGGCACTAAAATTATTTATTTACTTCTAGACCCTACAGATAATTTAAAAGATTGCATATGACTTTGAAATTTCGTAAAGTTACCTCTAGCAGTCCATAGAATTCCCTTACCTTATTTTTCTGTAGAGTCTGACCTTTCCTTTTCCACTGCTGTCTCGTCACGCAGTCCGATCTGCTCCCAATCCAATATCCGGAACTGTATATAAATATTCCTCAGGTCAGGTATCATACAATTTAATTGTATTTCCTATTTTCTGGACTTAATTTAAATCATTGGGCCCATTTACCCCTATTGGGCCCGATTGCACCTTAATGGGCCTTAATCGGCCTTAAGCCCGTTTTCCACTTAATTTTCACATTATCGAGGCCTATTGGGCTCATTGGGCCCACCAACAATTTCTTGGGCCTCGTTCTAACTCTCGAATAGCTCAATTTATTATTTACGATAATTTATCTAAATTTTCATAATTTAATTTATTTTATGCGATAATTAAATCCAAAGCACGCATAACGATGTAAATTATCATAAATAAGATTTACTTACCTAAGATTCCATGCTAGTACGCAAATCGAGGCTATCTCGAGCTCTCGTTTGATGTCGATTGTCGAGCTACACAATTTCATAAATTTTCGGGTAAGTTTCCAGTCGAAAATTAATTAAATAAAATATTCCAAAATTTAAATCGGTTAATTTCGACCGCTACTGACTTACCCATAGCTCGATTACATCGCCGGGATTTTTTCTCAATTTTTTCTCTTTTTCTTTTTCCCTTTTTCTCCTTTTTTCCCTTTCTTTCTTGGCTGAACCGGTTCGGTCCGGTTCAGACCCGGTTCGGACCGTCGGTTCACTCCGGTTCGATCGGTTCGGTGCCTTGTCGGTCGGTTCTCCACCGACTTTCGCCGTCAGTGGCTCTGCTGGGTCGTCCGCATCTCAAATCTGGGGTCGGTTTCGGTCGAGGTAGTCGAAAAGTCGCCGATTCGGCCTTTCTTCTTTTCGGCGTCGGTGGGTCTCCTTCCTTCCGCCGTTTTCGATCGTTTTCGTCGCTAACGGTGGCAGATCAGCCCTCCTTCCCTTTCTCAGCCTCCGTCCGCCACCGTTCCTCCTCTTTCTCTCTCTTTCTCGCCCCTTTCACTCTCGATTCCCTCTCTCTCTCCTTTCCTCATCGCCGGTCGCCGTTTTCCCTTAGTT
Organism: Firmiana major; assembly: GCA_033439115.1. Taxonomy (NCBI): domain Eukaryota; kingdom Viridiplantae; phylum Streptophyta; class Magnoliopsida; order Malvales; family Malvaceae; genus Firmiana; species Firmiana major. The sequence continues at coordinate 40,038,715 of CM065910.1, forward strand.
ATCGGTGCCGACGAGCTTAGTAGCCTTGCCTGGTCGGCTTCCCGGTGACGTCTGGTGGTGAGGCCGATGGGCTGGGGCTGGTTCCTCGGGTTTCGGCTTCGATTTTCGTTTCTTTCTTCTCTCTCCCCGACCAAATTTTGATTACTTTTTTTTTAAAACTAATTAATTAATTAATTATTTATTTATTTTTATTATTATTAATATTTTAATCATTAAAATATTCACAAATATTCTACAAATTTCTTATTTTATTCTAAATTCATTTATTTAATTTTATTTAATTTATTTAATTTATTTTAACCCTTTTATATTTTTTGATTATTTTCAGGATTATTTTTTTGAAGTAAAAATCCCGATTAATTTCGATTAATTCCCATAAATTCATATCTTGATCAATTTAACCCGAAATTTAATTATTTCTTTGTTATTGATCAAGATTTCTCAATCCCTTATTTTTAATTAAATTTTCTTGTCAAATTTATTTCGACTTTCGGTCTTTTGACCGTTTTGCCCTTGCACGTGTTTAAGAATTTCATTTCAGTCCTTTTGTATTTTTAACTTTCATGTTTTAACTAAAATCGAGTCTTACAATGGATGATGTAATTATGCAAAGATAAGAACTAAATACTCTAAAGTCACATGTATGATCCAAAGATTAGTAGCCATTATAATGATAATTGATGAAATGATGATCATATTTGCTAAATTTTCACAATCCGTGTGGAAATTAATTTTGTTGAATGATCATTTATTTTGTATGATTTATTATTATGAGTGATTACATGAAAGTTGATAGATTATATGATTATGTCATGATTGTTCTACTGTTATATGTTAAGTTTTTGGTAATGTATACAATATTATATATTTAAGTGTCTACCGAAAAATTAAAGTTTAATGTGACTAATGATATTACAAAAGAATATATTTATATTCAATTAGATCATAAAGTTTTTTATCTAAAAAATGAGTTAAAAATTAAGTTCTCATTAATTGCTGGAACTTAAGAAATTTACCTGAGGGTAAATTTATTATTCAGTAATTGATGATATTTATGTGAGGTAAATAAGTATTTTAATTGAATATGTTAATTATCCAAAAATAAAAAAAAATATGTTTAATTTTAAATATTTATTTACCCATTAAAGTTTATACATTTAACTCATTTAAAAGAAAATAAATTGTAAAATTTACCCGAAGAAATTTTACTTTATATTTGTGTTATGCATATTAATGCATGTATATTGTAGTATCTACCCAAAGGAGAACTACTATATATCTTAATGATTGTTTTATTGAATTCATCATGATTAAATATGAGCTTTTGCAACGACCCTCAATCCACTGAAAATCCATAACATATTTTTTTTTTGTTTTTTATTTATCGATTATTATTTAATCCAATTCTTATCATTTGTTCTTTACCTTTACCTTACCTGATCGTGAACAGCTACACCTCCAACAGTTGGGCTGTGTATCGGTGTCAATCTCATCCAATCATACCATTTCAAATTTACAATTCATTTAAATGTAAACACTTATATTTTTGAATCAGAATTGTTGTTTACATGTGTTTATGTAAGACCCGAAATTAAATCGTAAATTTTTATGAGGGATGAAAATGGTCAAAAATTTAACTGAATGGGATTCGGATTTGAAATAAGGATTTAAAATGCGAAGTGAGTGAGTGTTCGTGAAAGGAAGTCGGGTTAAATTAATCCCGAACACGTGCAAGGGCAAAATGGTCAAAAGACCGAAAGTCGGTATAAATTCGAGAAGAAAAATCTTATTAAAAATAATGGATTGAGAAATCTTGATCAATAACGAAGAAATAAATTTATTCCGGCTTAAATTGATCAAGATATGAATTTATGGGAATTAATCGAGATTTTTAATTCAAAAATTAATCCCGAAAATAATCGAAAAATATACCGAAAAGTCATTCGGGACAATATCCCGAAAATACAGAGAAATTATACCCGAAAAAGGGTCAAAATATAATAAATAAATTAAATAAAATTGAATTAATTAATTTGGAATAAAATCATAATTTTTGGTAGATATTTTAGATTTTTAATGTATTTTAATGATTAAAAATATTAATAAAATAAATAAAATAAAAATAAATAATAAATAAATTAATTAATTAGTTAATTGATAAAAAAAAGGAGAAGCGAAAACGGAAAACGAAGCATGACGTCGAGCCTCTCGCCGGCGATCGATGGCCGACGGAGGCCGAGGAAGGGAAGCCCGACGAGGGCCGAGCCACCACCGGCACCGTGGAGGCATCAACGACGGTAAACGGTGGCGAAACCAAGGAAAGACCGAAACCGAGGAAGAAAAGAGGAATCGCCGGCGATCGGCGCCGATTCAGGCCCGACCGACCACAGCCGAATGTTCCCCAGGCGTCGGTGAGCCGATTGATGGCAGCCACGACCGGCGAAGCTACCGGAACACGTCGAAAACGGCGAAAAGAGAAATGGGTTTCGACAGTCGAGAGAGAACAGCCAGACCGGCGACTTTCCAGCGACCTCGACCGAAACCGACCCCAGATCTGAGATGCGGACGACCCAGCGGAGCCACTGGCGGTGGAAGCCGACGGAGAACCGGCCGGCAAGGCCCTGAACCGGAGCGAACCGGAGTGAACCGACGATCTGAACCGGGTCTGAACCGGACCGAACCGATTCAGCCAATGAGGAAAGGAAAAAATGAGAAAAAGGGAAAAAGAAAAAGAGGAAAAATTGAGGAAAACTCCCGGCGATGTAATCGAGATACGGGTAAGTCAGTAGTAGTCGAAATTGACCCGATTTAAATTTCGGAGTATTCAATTTAATTAATTTTCGATCGAAAATTTACTCGAAAATTTATGAAATTGTGTAGCTCGACAATTGGCATCCAACGAGAGCTTGAGACAGCCTCAATTTACGTACTAGCATGGAATCTCGGGTAAGTAACCCTTATTTATGACAATTTACATCGTTATGCGTGATATGAATTTAAATTCCGCATAAATTGAACTAAATTTTGGAAATTTAGATAAATTGTCATAAATAATAAATTTAGCTATTCGAGAGTTAGAATGAGGCCCAAGGAATTGTTAGTGGGCCCAATGAGCCCAATAGGCCTCGATAATGTAAAAATTAAGTGGAAACGGGCTTAAGGCCGATTAAGGCCCATTAAGGTGCAATCGGGCCCAATAGGGATAAATGGACCCAATGATTTAAATTAAGCCTAGAAAGTATTAAATACAATTAAGTTGTATAATATCTGACCTGAGGAATATTTATACGCAGTTTCGGACATTGGATTGGGAGCAGATCGGACTGCGCGACGTGACATCAGAGAAAAGGTCAGACTCGACAGGAAAATAAGGTAAGGGAATTCTGCGGACTGCTAGATGTAACTTTACGAAATTTTAAGTTCATTTGCAGTCATTTAAAAATTATCTGAAGGGTCTAGAGGTCAAATAATAATTTTAGTGCCCCAAATGGGCAAATTACCAAAATACCCTTGTTAAGGGTAAAATTTACAAATTTAGGAAAAATTGGGAGGAGCAAGAACAAGAGGTTTCTGCTCGTTCTGGAGACATTTTAATGCATGCATGAGTAGGCTGGCTAACCTTGAAAGAAAATGCACAGCATTGCATACTTTCAACGATATAATTGTTTTGAAAACTGTTTTGAGGAAACAGAACCGCCTACGTGTTTTTATTGACATGTGACGTGCTAGAGCTTAGCTCGCACGATGTTTTGATTTGTGTGATGCATGCATTAGTGCTGGAGGGAGAGATCGTACTAGAGTTTTACATGCATTGGTGCTGGAGTCCAACTCGCACCAGATTCTTTTTATATGATTTTCATGACACGGTGCTAGAGTCTAACTCGCACCAGATTTTCACATGGTTTGCATACAGAGTGCTACAGCTTAGCTCGCACTAGTTTTACCTGATTTGATGAGAGTACTGAGCATCGCTCGCACTGATTTTATGAGAATATGCGACAAGCTGTGCTTGGAACAGCGGGTAGACTGTGTGTCACCGATTAAATAGTTTCGCACGTGCGTTTTGAGACATGGCATGAGAATAGAGACATGATATGGCTCCACGGAGTACGATGTACCGTGCAAGTAGCATGGAGTACAATGTACCGTGTGGTATCTTCGGATACAGCATCTTCGGATGCGGCATCTTCAGATGCATGGGATCGGATAAGACCGACGAGATGGATTGACCCACCTCCCGGGCGGTTCTCGATCATGGTGAGAACCCGCACACTAGGATCCATGTAGCAGAGGAACTCTCGAGGACACATGGCCATAGTCCTGGTTATTACCGTTATACAGATATTGCCTCGTCTCGCATGTTGACGACTTTGATGAGATTAAAACTGGGTTTTTAAAATCAAACGTGCATGATGATTATTTCTATGCTTTTCAAACCCATGTGTGAATGTAAATCGATTTTTATGGTTTTATGTGAGTCAGGACCACCCGAGGGATGGGTTGAGTCCTGGCCTTGTTGTGACATTTTAAACGAGAAAGAAATGATTTGAAATAATTTGCATGTTGAATTTTGCCATGCGAATGGATTTACATAACATCATAACTCATATCATCTGTTTTAAAATGTGTGGAGAAAGGGTGGTTTATGCATGGCACCACGTTCATGTAGGTAGTATAGTTACCTACTTGTTCATAGGATTGCCTTACTGAGCTTGATGTGCTCACCCCTTTCATTTTCCACAGATAATTTTCAGTTGAAGTTGAGGCGACTCAGTACTGCATTCTGGATATCCGCTGCTGCCCATCATTTAAGGTATACACACTTGTACATATTGTATCTAAATAAGCATAGCACAGTAACATATTTGTAAGTAACTTTAGGGGATGTATAAATATTGTAAACACTTATAAATGATTGAGAAAGAATTAAGTTATATGGTAAATGTATGGTGGGACTGGCATTGATGCACAACTCAATTTGTTAGTAGAGTGTGGTCACGATCAGGGGACATGTAAGTATGAAAGAAAATAACAAAACGCGAAAAATTTACTCTGATTTTTGGGTAGTTTTGGGTCGTGACATATAAAGGTGGTATCAGAGCGCAATTGGTCTGATGTGTGTCAGTGTCGTAATTAGGAATTACATCCTCGTGTTACTGTGCTTGGTTAGATACAATAGTGTATATCGAGATGGGTTTTGACTAAGAAATGGTTGAGAATGCAGGAATGCCTAATATGAGTCGCGTTAGATGAGATAGTGCACGAGGCAAAGGTCGTAGAGGTAGACCTGAGTTTGCTAGTCGTGCTGAGTTGACCTGTGAGAATAAGGATGAAATTGAAATGGAGGCTAATGTTGAGCATGCCCCACTGAGTCCGACAGAGAGATCGGATAGTATTGAGACACGCTTCGCGAGGTTGGAGCGGAGTGTGGAGATTATTTTGAGGAGCTAATTGCTCAGATTATGAATGAGATTCGAGGGCACAGCGGAGCATTGGTGGAAACCCGCTCGACCCATCTTAAGTGTTAAACATCCAGAGCTAAGATGAGAAATGTTTATGGATGTATTCCGGTGACAGGATATCCTGGACATTGTTTAAAAGAAATGATAGATAAAAGTCCTTACTCTTACCCAGAGGATTTGATTTATTGATGAGTATGCTTATGAGTATGAAACTCAATTATATTCCTGGGCAGATATTACCTCGACACTATGAACAAGTGACAGTCGAGATGTCTAAAAGTTCATGAAATGGCTCAACCTTTCAATTAGAGTCCGATTGGCCCGTGAGATATTACCTATACCGAGGCAGTGCACAGATTTACAGTTGGGTAAATAAGAACATGAATTGCACGCCTCTGAGATTGGGAAAGGTAGTGAGGGCTGAAATAGAGACAGAAAAGAGAATCGAGAAATGACAGAGATGTTAAAATGGAAAAATGGTAATTGGTAAAAGATTTAATTTGATGAGTCATGGAGTAAGATAATTGGTAAGGCCCCAGTGCATCCAATTTTGGCACTCTTGAGGGGCATTATAATTGGAGGACCCCGACCTGCTACGAAGCAGTGTAGCAGTGTAAGCACTGTAAGCAGTGTGGGATGTCTGGTAGATAGCACGGAAGGAGGGTCTATACCTACACTGTATTGATGAAAATGGTTGTTAAGTGTGGTAAGACGGACCATTGATTTTGATTGCACAGGGTTGGGCGAGATCGCCCCACAGAAAAGTAAAGAGTTAGAGAAAAACTTCCTTAGTATAGCTGCAACGAAAAGGGAGGCCATAGCCGAAAAGAAAAAGGAAAGTAGGCTGTTGGACGAAGGCGAGAGGATGTCTTGGACCAGGACACTATTGATGTTTCATGGATGTGGTGTAAGATACCAGACTTGTTATGAATAATGAAGTACATATGTTCATTGATCCTGGTGCCACACATTTATTCATACCGCCTTCATTCGCATATAAGTGAGTAAAAGGCATGAATGCCTACATCATTGGGCACAATACTGATAAGTGAGTACCCCAATAAAGGAGGATTAATTAACGGAATATGGATATAGAGATTTTAAGTTGAAAACAGGAGTGAAAACATCACTGAAAAGTATACTGTAAGTGTTAACAAGTGATAAAAAGGGGTGCAACAGTTGAAATTAAAGGAGTAAAGGATTGTACTCACGGAATGAATAATGAAAGAGTTTTGTCATGAGGGATATACAAAAAGAGATAATCTTTAAGATAAGATAGATCCTAAATATAAGATGTATTGGAGTAAGAGACATATTCTAGGTAAGGAATACCCTTAATATGCAAAGTAATTGGGATTAAGTGATAAGTAGGGAATATAAATTATAACCAAGGATAAAGATGGATATAACCATAACCAGTCTATGTGGTTAAGTCTGAAGGTTAATAAAGGTATTTCAAAATACCTCCCCGCCTGAAGACTTGACAGCGTCTAAAAGTATATATATATAACCTATAACGTGAAATCGATCGTCGTAATAAATACCTTTAGCATTAGGATACATTTACTAAGACGATAAGAATATTAAAATTCGACATATCATAAAGGTTAACATAGTAAAATTTAATAAGAGCCGTTAAGATAAGAAAAGGAAATGACGCAGGTTAGTACCTAAAAACGTAAGCGATTTTGAAGGATCTTATACGCTTATGCGTAAATAAGTCAAGGATATGGACGATTGAAATAAGTAGTGGAGCTCAATTACAATGAGTTATTTAAACTTTACCTGGACCGATTTGTCATCATCCTTATTGATGATATGTTGAGTGTAGTTAAAGTCCAGGGAAAATTATAAGCAACAATTGGAAAAATTGCTTTTACAGATGGTTGTTGCGAGTTCTAAAAAGGGTATATTTTTTTTGTTGACACATTTAACTAAGAAAACATGGTCTTTGAATGAGATGATAAATAAGATGATAAATGTGACATGAATTTCGGTGTAGTGAAGTATGAACTGACTACCGTGATTAACTTCACCATACCCAACAGCTCAAGAGGTTCTCAGTGAGTATGGATACCTCAAAATAATGAAGGAGCTGTGTATTAATGTATAATGGGAAGATAGTCAATTATGGAGTCAGACAACTCCCTGATCATGAAATAAACTATCTGACTCATGATTTTAAGTTGGCAACGGTAGTATTTGTACCGGGGATATGGTACTATTATGTACAGGGAGAAATTTTGGATATGCACTGATCATAAAGCTCCGAGTATCTGTTTTTCACAGAAAGAGGCGAATATGAGAATACATAGTGGGTTAGAGCTTCTGAGAGATTTTGATTGTGAAAATTGTACCACCCAGGAAAAGCTAATGTAATGGCTGATGCCTCGACTAGAAAGAGCCTCAGGATGGTACCCCATATGATGGTCAGGGAGCGTGAGTTATTAGAGCAGTTGTGGACCTCAGTAGTGATGTGATCCCTTCTGATGATGACAGTGATTATGTGATAGCTAGCCTGAGATTAGAACCGGATGAGAGTGCCCGGATTTGACAGGCTTAGCGTGATGATTGGCTTGGTGTCGATAGTTTGGGTCAAATTTAGAAGGGTACAGTGATAGAGTTCACAGAGTGTGATGATGATTTATAGAGGTTCCGAGACAGTATGAGTGCTCCCTAAGACCACAGTTGATGGGATTGTAATATTGTCAGAAGCTCACTCTTCGGGATATACGGTGCATACGAAAAGTAAAGAATGTATCAAAATCTCTGAGAAGGGTATTGGTGGTCAGATATGAAAAGAGATATGGTAGAGATTGTGGAAAAATACCCAGTATGTCAGCAGAATAAGGTAGAGTATTAAAAGTCTGCAGGGTTATTACAGTCTCTACCTATATCGAAAAGGCACAAAAATAGGAGCAAGTCTCCATGAATGTCGTGATGGGTTACAGAGAACCCAGGTGAATTACGAGGCTATTTGGATGATAGTCGATAGAGTGACTAAGTCTACCCAACTTCTGGTTATGAAATCCCCAAATACTCAGAGTGTATATGAGGATTTATGTGTAAGGAAGATTGTGGAACATTAAGTAGCGTTCCAGTGAGCATGGTATCATATAGGGATTCTCGCTTGACTTCCCACCTCTGAGGATATTTTTAGGAAGCTATGGGAACCCGACTGAGTATTAGCACAGCTTTCCATCCTCAAACAGATGGTCAGTTAGAGAGGACTGTACAGGTTCTGGAGGATCTGATGAAAGCGTGTGCCCTTGATTTTTTTTATGCTCCTGGGATGATCAGTTATTACAAATCGAATTCGCCAATAGTGACAGTTGTCACTTGAGTATCGGGATAACAAGATATGAGGCAGTGTATGGCTGTAGGGGTTGTTCCCCAAATTGGATAAGAAAAAGTGGGTGACAGATAGTAATTTTTTCTGAATTAGTATAATAAGTCTCTGAGGATGTTCAATTGAGTGAGAGATTAAGAACACCTCAGAGCAGATAGAAAAGTATTGGAATTCACCGAGGGTGAATTAGTATGGTTGAAATGTTTCTTGTCCTAAGAGAATAAGGACATAGCAAACTTTTGGAAGAAGGTAAATTGAGTTTCGCTGGACTGAATCTTTTGAGAGATTGGACAAGTGGAAGATAAGACTTGTAGGTGGCATTTCCACTTGAATAAGCAGGCACCCATAATGTGTCCCATCTTTTGATGCTTCAGAAATACTATCCAGATCCAGCATAGGTGATAGGATATGAGATCCAACAGTTCAGCTTAATGCAAATATAAGTATATTAAAAGTTGATTCGGGCATTAAATAGGAAAGAGAAAGTATTGAGGTTTAAGATGATCTCCTTAATTAAAGTCCTTTGGTAGTAATACACTCCGAAAAAGGTCACATGAGAATTTAAGAGTATGATACGATCGATGTATCCGGAGTTGTATGTGGACTCATATGACTTGATTCTAATTTGGAGGACCAAATTCCTTAAGTGGGGGATATTTGTATGACCCGAAATTAAATCGTAAATTTTTATGAGGGATGAAAATGGTCAAAAATTTAACTGAATGGGATTCGGATTTGAAATAAGGATTTAAAATGCGAAGTGAGTGAGTGTTCGTGAAAGAAAGTCGGGTTAAATTAATCCCGAACACGTGCAAGGGCAAAATGGTCAAAAGATCGAAAGTCGGTATAAATTCGAGAAGAAAAATTTAATTAAAAATAATGGATTGAGAAATCTTGATCAATAACGAAGAAATAAATTTATTTCGGGTTAAATTGATCAAGATGTGAATTTATGGGAATTAATCGAGATTTTTAATTCAGAAAATAATCCCGAAAATAATTAAAAAATATATCGAAAAGTCATTCGGGACAATATCCCGAAAATACGAAGAAATTATACCCGAAAAGGGGTCAAAATATAATAAATAAATTAAATTAAATTAATTAATTTGGAATAAAATAATAATTTTTGGTAGATATTTTAGATTTTTAATGTATTTTAATGATTAAAAATATTAATAAAATAAATAAAATAAAAATAAAAAATAAATTAATTAATTAATTAGTTAATTGATAAAAAAAATCAGAAAACGAATCGGGGAGAGAGAGGGAGAAGCGAAAACGAAAAACGAAGCATAAGGCCGAGCCTCTCGTCGGCGATCGATGGCCGACGGAGGCCGAGGAAGGGAAGCCCGACGAGGGCCGAGCCACCATCGACACCGTGGAGGCATCGACGGCAGCAAACGACGGCGAAACCGAAAAAAGACCGAAACCGAGGAAGAAAAGAGGAATCGCCGGTGATCGGCGTTGATTCAGGCCCGACTGACCACAGCCGAATGTTCCCCAGGCGTCGGTGAGCCGATTGATGGTGGCCATGTCCGGTGAAGCTGCCGGAACACATCGAAAACGGTGAAAAGAGAAATGGGTTTCGACGGTCGAGAGAGAACAGTCGGATCGGCGACTTTTCGGCGACCTCGACCGAAATCGACCCCAGATCTAAGATGCGAACGACCCAGCGGAGCCACTGGCGGTGGAAGCCGGCGGAGAACCGGCCGGCAAGGCCCTGAACTGGAGCGAATCGGAGTGAACCGGAGTGAACCGACGGTCTGAACCGGGTCTGAACTGGACCGAACCGGTTAAGCCAATGAGGAAAGGAAAAAAGGAGAAAAAGGGAAAAAGAAAAAGAGAAAAAATTGAGGAAAAATCTCGGTGATGTAATCGAGCTACGGGTAAGTCAGTAGTGGTCGAAATTGACCCGATTTAAATTTCGGAGTATTCAATTTAATTAATTTTCGATCGAAAATTTACCCAAAAATTTATGAAATTGTGTAGCTCGATAATTGACATCCAACGAGAGCTTGAGACAGCCTCGATTTACGTACTAACATGGAATCTCGGGTAAGTAACCCTTATTTACGATAATTTACATTGTTATGCGTGATATGAATTTAAATTCCGCATAAATTGAATTAAATTTTGGAAATTTAGATAAATTGTCGTAAATAATAAATTTAGCTATACGAGAGTTAGAATGAGGCCCAAGGAATTGTTAGTGGGCCCAATGAGCCCAATAGGCCTCGATAATGTAAAAATTAAGTGGAAAACGGGCTTAAGGCCGATTAAGGCTCATTAAGGTGCAATCGGGCCCAATAGGGATAAATGGGCCCAATGATTTAAATTAAGCCCAGAAAGTATTAAATACAATTAAGTTGTATAATATCTGACCTGAGGAATATTTATACTCAGTTCCGGACATTGGATTGGGAGCAGATCGGACTGCGCGACGTGACATCAGAGGAAAGGTCAGACTCGACAGGAAAATAAGGTAAGGGAATTCTGCGGACTGCTGAGGTAACTTTACGAAATTTTAAGTTCATTTGCAGTCCTTTAAAAATTATCTGAAGGGTCTAGAGGTCAAATAATAATTTTAGTGCCCCGAATGGGCAAATTACCAAAATACCCTTGTTAAAGGTAAAATTTACAAATTTAGAAAAAATTGGGAGGAGCAAGAACAAGAGGTTTCTGCTCGTTCTGGAGACATTTTAATGCATGCATGAGTAGGCTGGCTAACCTTGAAAGAAAATGCACAGCATTGCATACTTTCAACGATATAATTGTTTTGAAAACTGTTTTGAGGAAACAGAGCCGCCTACGTGTTTTTATTGTGACGTGCTCGAGCTTAGCTCGCACGATGTTTTGATTTGTGTGATGCATGCATTAGTGCTGGAGCGAGAGCTCACACTAGAGTTTTACATGCATTGGTGCTGGAGTCCAACTCGCACCAGATTCTTTTTATATGATTTTCGTGGCACGGTGCTAGAGTCTAACTCGCACCAGATTTTCACATGGTTTGCATACAGAGTGCTAGAGCTTAGCTCGCACTAGTTTTACCTGATTTGATGAGAGTGCTGAGCATCGCTCGCACTGATTTTATGAGAACATGCGACTAGCCGTGCTTGGAGCAGCGGGTAGACTGTGTGTCACCGATTAAATAGGCTCGCACGTGCATTTTGAGACATGGCATGAGTATAGAGACATGATATGGCTCCATGGAGTACGATGTACCGTGCAAGTAGCATGGAGTACGATGTACCGTGTGGTATCTTCGGATATGGCATCTTCGGATGCGACATCTTCGGATGCATGGGATCGGATAAGACCGACGAGATGGATTGACCCACCTCCCGAGCGGTTCCCGATCATGGTGAGAACCCGTACACTAGGATCCTTTTAGCAGAGGAACTCCCGAGGACACATGGCCATAGTCCTGGTTATTACCGTTATACAGATATTGCCTCGTCTCGCATGTTGACGACTTTGATGAGATTAAAACTGGGTTTTTAAAATCAAACGTGCATGATGATTATTTCCATGCTTTTCAAACCCATGTGTGAATGTAAATCAATTTTTATGGTTTTATGTGAGTCAGGACCACCCGAGGGATGGGTTGAGTCCTGACCTTGTTGTGACATTTTAAACGAGAAAGAAATGATTTGAAATAATTTGCATGTTGAATTTTGCCATGCGAATGGATTTACATAACATCATAACTCATATCATCTGTTTTAAAATGTGTGGAGAAAGGGTGGTTTATGCATGGCACCACGTTCATGAAGGTAGTATGGTTACCTACTTGTTCGTAGGATTGCCTTACTGAGTTTGATGTGCTCACCCCTTTCATTTTCTCACACAGATAATTTTCAGTTGAAGTTGAGGCGACTCAGTACTGCATTCCGGATATCCGCTGCTGCCCATCATTTAAGGTATACACACTTGTACATATTGTATCTAAATAAGCATAGCACAGTAATATGTTTGTAAGTAACTTTAGGGGATGTATAAATATTGTAAACACTTATAAATGACTGAGAAAGAATTAAGTTATATGGTAAATGTATGGTGGGACTGGCATTGACGCACAGCCCAATTTGTTAGTGGAGTGTGGTCACGATCAGAGGACAGGTAAGCATGAAAGAAAATAACAAAACGCGAAAACTTTACTCTGATTTTTGGATAGTTTTGGGTCGTGACAGCTTACAATCTTTTACATCCCAAAATTACATTTAAAGATATTACTGTGCTTTGACATGTCTAGATAAAAAAACTATACAAATGTGTATACCTCGTGTGATGGGATGCAACGGACACCTAAAATCCAATCCTCAGTCGCCCATAATCTACTATAAGTGCTCTGTAGAGGGGAAAAATAAGGGAGGTGAGCAAACCACGCGCTCAGTAAGGCAATCATGCGAGCAGGTAGATAACTGTATTATCTACGTGATCGTGATGCCATGCTTAAATCACATATTTATTGGTCAGACTCCAAAATGTATGCTCATGCTTGTGTTCATGATATGTCAAGCAATTCATGCTATTTAAATCAGTGCACAGTTCTCAAAACGTAGCATGGAAAAATCATCATGCGTAAATTAAAATCAAGGCATGGTAAATCATCATGCAAAGTGCACTTGTCAAATATTTCAAATCTCATCACAAACCAATATAAAATCATCACTTGTCAGGACTCAGCCCCTCCCATGGACTATCCTGACCCACAAACACATTTCAAAATATGGATTTCTCATTCAACATTAGACATGTGAGATAGGCAAACAATATCAATAAGGGTAATAACTAGGACTATGGCCATATCCTCTGTGATCCCAGGCTACATGGATCCTAGTGTACGGGGTATCACCACTATCTGCTTCCGCATGAGAGGTGGGTCACGTCCAACCCGTCAGTCCATAGCAGAATCTGTCACGACCCAAATTACCTAATATCACTACAAATTTTTCGCTTTTTCATTTATTATTTAATTCTTACCTTTCTCTCATCGTGACCATCATACAAACAGTTGGGCTATGATTCAGTGTTAGTCACCTCTCACCTATTTACCATTCCATTTTCATAATCACATTCACATATCAGAGTTTACTATCTTTTGACTTTAACTAAATACATACATAATGGTATTTATATAACCTTACATCCCCGACATCATATCCATTTACAATACTGTGCATTACATATTTAGATACAAAACTATACAAATGTGTATACCTGTCTCTCGATGGGAAGCAGCGAATACCAAGATGCAAGTCCCCAACTGCTTATTAATTACTATGAGTGCACTGAAAAGATGGAAAAATAAGGGGGGTGAGCAAACCACACGCTCAGTAAGACAATTATGCAAGTAAGTAGATAGCTCTACTATCTACATGCTTATAACGCCATGCCCTTAAAATCCATTTCTTTTCATTAAAATCTCAAGCACAAAATCATGTATTTCATCATGACTTAGTTTATAAAACTGTTCGTGCATATATAAATCATACTACTTATGCATCAATAGCATTTTATGTGACATCATTAAATCATACTTAGCATGAGTTAAATCAAAATCATGCATTATTTCATGCGATATAAAACAAATCATGAGATATAATCATTTCATGAATTTATCATTAAAGCATGGAAAACTCATCATGCTACTACATTTAAATCATTTCATTTAAAACGCAGTATAAAATAACCCAAAGGGGTTAAGCATCTCATAATTCAATTCCAAACTCATAAAACAATTCATTAAAATTCATTATAAAACTTCGGTTATAAAACCACCCTTCTTTCAGGGTCACATATCATAAAATCATAAAATCGGAGGCCTGACCCCTCCCTCAGGTCTACCCTAGTCTATCGACCAATAGTTATATCATGTGAGACATGTAGGTGACTATCAATAACAACATAGGACTATGGCCATAACCTAGTGATCCCTGGCAACACGGTACCTAGTGTGCGGGGTATCACACCTGAAACAGGAGGTGGGTCAGTCCTACCCACCAGAACGACATAACATCAGGATTGCGAGGGCAAGGCTTGCTGCCTCGTGGCTAATGCCACTCCACTCCAACAATCCCCATGGTACAACGTACTCCGCATGACATACACGGTACAACGTACTCTGTGAACCCAAGCTCAGTCAGGGGTGCCTGCAATAGGTCTTATCCACCCATATCATCTCTGTCTCAGTATGAATGTGTGAGCATATCATCTCACTGTGACACACAGTCCACAGAAGGCTCCAACACAGCTATATGCATGTCATATAAATCCTTGTGTGAGCGAAGCTCTAGCACAGCTCCATGCATATTCATGATACCAGAAAATCTCGTGTAAGTGAAGCTCTAGCATGGTTTCATATAAATCTATGAAATCTGCGTACGAGCAGCGCTCCAGTACGACTTAAAATAATTATAAATTCAAGTAAAATCCACGTACGAGCAATGCTCTAGTACGAATATGTATAAAAACTCAGTGAAAACCTCGTACGAGAAAAACCCAGTACGACTTTAAAATGAGTTATAAAACCATACAAAACTTCGTGCGAGTAAGCTCTAGTATGGTGTTATGCATCAATAAATCAAATCTTGTGCGAGTTACACTCCAGCTTGGCTTTAATCATAAATAAATCAAATCTCATGCGAGTTACACTCCAGCACGGCTTTTATGCAATTATCATATCAAAACAAGATACGAGCTAAGCTCCAGCACCTCTCATGCATGTCAAATCATTAAAACAACTGCGAGCAATCGCTCTAACACCATTTTATGCATATCACGTCAAAACAGTCAAAACCGTCAAAACAAGGTGCGAGCTAGGTTCCAGCACCTCTCATGCATTTCACAAGAATAAAAATCAGTACGAGCAACCGCTCTAGCACATTTCATGCATATGATTTCACACAAATTGGTGCGAGCAAGCGCTCAAGCACATTTATGAACACTCACAAACGTAGATCTAGTGCGAGCTATGTGCCAGCACTATCTGTTTCCATATAAACTTGATAGTTGGCTTGTTTTCCAAAGAATTTCATTTAAATACCAATAACACTTACGTAGTGTTATTTTGGGAAACTTAGGCAATTATTGGCCAATCTATCGATTTGCTTTGCTTAAAACCAATAAAATTCCTTAAACCAGAAATTTCCTTAAATCATGCATTTCATGCATGTCATGCTTTCACCATCCTTAGGTGAATTTCCCTCAATAGGGGTAAAATAGTCTTTTCCTATTTCGAGTCCTTAAAATCTTTAAACCATTTCTACGACCTTTATACATATTCAGTGTATATAAAAACTATTAAAATACGTGTAGCTACCTCTAGCTACTCACACAATTCCTTTACCTCTTTTTTCTGTACAGTCTGACTTTTCCACTGATGTCTCGTCATGCACTCCGATTTGCTCCCAATCCAATCTTCGAAACTGCGGATAAATATTCATCAAGTCAAATACAATACAATTAATTGCATTTCATATTTTCTGGGCTTAATTTAAATCATTGGGTCCGTTTACCCATATTGGCCC
This sequence comes from Firmiana major, assembly GCA_033439115.1. NCBI lineage: Eukaryota > Viridiplantae > Streptophyta > Magnoliopsida > Malvales > Malvaceae > Firmiana > Firmiana major. The sequence continues at coordinate 40,055,058 of CM065910.1, forward strand.
CGATTGTACCGTAATGGACCTTAATCGGCCTTAAGCCTGTTTTTCACTTACTATCCACATTATCGAGGCCTATTGGGCTCATTGGGTCCATCAATATATATTGGACCTCGTTCTAAATTCTCGGATATCTCAATGAATTATTTACGATAATTTATCTAAATTTCCAGAATTTAATTCATTTAATGGGGAAATTAAATTTGTAATTTATCTAACACGCATAACGATGCAAATTATCGTAAATAAGGATTACTTACCTCAGATTCCATGATAGTACGCAAATCGAGGCTATCTCGAGCTCTCGTTTGACGCCAATTGTCAAGCTACACAATTAAATATTTTTTCGGGTAAACTTTCAGTTGAATATTAATCAAATTAAATATTCCAAAATTTAAATTGGTCACTTTCGACCGCTTACCGACTTACCCGTAGCTCGATTGCATCACTGAAATTTTTCCCAATTTTTCCTCTTTTTCTTTTCTTTTTTCGTCTTTTTTTTCCTTTTCTTTTTGGCTGAATCGGTTCGGTCCAGTTCAACCCGGTTCAAATCGGTTCGGTCTAGCCGGTTCAGTCTGGTTCTATCGGTTCAGGGCTTCACCGGCTGATTCTCTGTCGGATTCCATCGCCAGTAGCTTCGCGGGGTTGTCCGATGCACGGATCTGGGGTCGATTTCATCCGAGGTGGTCAGAAAGTGGCCGGTCCGGCTCTTCTCCTTTCCGTCGACGGTGCCTTTTCTTTTCACACCGTTTTTCGACGCTGGCCGCCATTCTACCGATCGATTCAACCGCTGATCGGTCGGTCTTAGCGTCATGCACCTTCGGCTGGCGGTGGTAGGGCCTGAATCGACGCCGATCGTCGGATTCTCCTTTTCCTCTCTCGGTTTGTCTCCCTCTTGTCGTTCGTCGCCATTCGTGGGTCTGTTAGGCCGGTGGTGGTTCAGTTCTCATCTGGCTTCCCTGGCGTCTCTTCCCGATGGCCTCTGTTGGTGGAGGCAGAAGGCATCGACCTTCTTCACCGGTCTTCAGTTTTCTTGGCTGCAGAATCGTGATTTTCGCGATTCTATAAAAAAAATTTTATTTTTTATTTATAATTTATTTTTATTATTATTTTATTCAATTAAATATTATTATTTTTACCAAATATCTAAAAAAAATATATTTAATTCATTTAGCCAATAAATAAATTTATTGGTATTCTTTCGGCTTCTCGGTATAATTTTTGATTATTTTCGGGATTATTTCTCGAGGTGAAAATTTTGATTAATTCCAATAAATTCATATCTTGATCAATTTAACTCGAAATTTAATTATTTCTTCGTTATTGATCAAGATTTCTCAATACCATATTTTTAATTAAATTTTCTTGTCACGATAAATACTGAATTTTGATCTTTTGACCGTTTTACCCTTGCACATGTTTGGGAATCCCATTTCAATCTTTTTGCATTTTTCATTTCGTGTTTTAAATAAAATCAGGTCTTACAATCTCCCCCACTTAAGAAATTTGGTCCTCCAAATTAGAACCAAGTCAAAAGGGTCCATAAACAACTCCAGGTACGTCTATCGCATCATACTCTTTAATTCTTAAACGTTTTTCGGAGTGTAATACTACCAACAGACTTAACCAGGGAGATCATCTTAAACCTCAACACTTTCTCCTTTCATCTAATACCTAAATCGATTTTTCATACGTTACACCTTCATTGAGCTAAGCTGTTGGAGCTCATATCCGATCATAAATGCTGGGTCCGGAGCATCAATAGATGGGATACATTATGGCTGCCTACTAATTCAGGTGGTAACATCAACCTATATGCCTTATCTCCCACTTTGTCCAAAATCTCAAAGGATTCATCTAACGAAACTCAATACTGATTCACCCTCGGTGAATTCCAATGGTTTCTGCCTCTTGTCAGCATAGTCTTTATGTATTCTCTAAGGTGTTCTAAATCTCTCACAAATCAACTGAACATCCTCAGAGGTTTATCTTACCAATTCGAGAACAATTCTCTATCTATCACCCACTCCTTATCCAAATCGGGAAACAACTCCCTACGGACATATAATGCCTCATATAAAGTCATCTCGATACTCGAGTGATAGCAGTCATTATTGGCGAATGCGATTAGTAACAACTGATCATCCCAGGAGCTTATAAAATCAATGGCACACGCTCTTACCACATCCTCCAGAACCTATACAGTCCTCTCTGACTGACCATCTGTCTGAGGACGAAAAGCTGTGCTAACTCTCACTCGGGTTCCCATAGCTTCCTAAAAAATATTCCCAGAAGTGGGAAGTGAAGCGGGAATCCCTATCTGATACAATGCTCACTGGAACGCTACATAATGTATCACAATTTTCCTTAAATATAAATTGGCCTATACACTCAGAGTATCTGAGGATTTTCATAGCCAGAAGGTGGGTAGACTAAATCAATCTATCGATTATTACCCAGATAGCCTCGTTATTCATCTGGGTCCTCTGTAACCCATCACGATATCTATGGTAACTTGTTCCCATTTCTGTGTCAATATAGGTAGAGGCTGCAATACCCTGCAACTTCTAGTACTCTATTTTACTCTGCTGACATACGAGACACTTCCCATAACTCTACAATGTCTCTTTTCATATCTGACCACCAATACCCTTTTCAGAGATTCTAATATATTTATTACTTCCCAGATGCACTGTATATCCCAAAGAGTTGGCTTCTGACAATAACACTATCTCAGCAACTATGGTCCTAGGGAGCACTTATACTGTGTTTGAACCTCTATAAGTCATCATCACTCACTGTGAACTCTGTCATTATACCCATCTGAATCTGACCTAAACAATCGACACCATGCCGATCATCACGCTAAGCCTAGCAAATCCGATCACACAAATCTGGTTCTAACCTCAGGCTAGTTGTCACATAATCACGGTCATCATCAGAAGGGATCACATCACTACTGAGGCTCACAACTGCTCTAGCAGCTCACGTTCCCTGACCATCATATGTACTACCATCCTGAGGCTCTTTTTGCTCAATGTATCAGCCATTACATTAGCCTTTCCTGGGTAGTACAATGTTCATAATCATAATCTTTAGAAGCTCTAACCCTCTTGGTTATCTCATATTCTACTCTTTCTGTGAAAACAGATACTCGAGGCTTTTACGATCAGTGCATACCCAAAATTTCTTACCATTTAAGTGGTGGCGCCATACTTTTAGTGTAAACACTATGACTTCCAACTCTAAATCATGGGTCATATTGTTTCTCTCATGATCCTTGAACTATCTGGATCCATAAACGACTATCTTCCCATTTTACATTAATGCACAGCCCAATCCTTATTTTGAGGTATCCATACATACTGAAACCTCTTAAGCTGTTGATTATGGTGAGAATAATTACGGTGGTCAGTTTATTACTTCAACATACCAAAACTCATGGAAACCATTTTCATACTTATCATCCTACTGGCATATAATCTTTTCCAAACAAGATGTGTTAACTGAGTAGCCTATTTCGAGAAACTTTCAACAACTCGTCTATAAGACAGTTTCCTGTTGTTACTCATGCTCTTCTCTAGACTTTAAAAACATCAAAATATCATCACTAAAGATGACAACCAATCTATCCAGGTAAGGTTTAAATACCTCATCATAGTTGAGTTCCACTAAATATTTCAATCACCCATATTCTTGACCTATGTACACATAAACGTATAATGTCATTTTGAAATAGCTTCCATTCAAGATAGTAACCCGCATCATTTCTTTTTTTCTTATATTAACGGCTTTTATAAATTTTTTATTTTTAAACCTTCATGTTTAGTTGAATTTTATATTTCTTTATCGTACCAGTAAAGGTACCCAAATTTTAAATGTATAAATTACGGCTGTCGATTTTAATTTATAGGTTATGTGTATGCTTCTAGACGCTGTCAAATCTTCAGGCGAGGAAGTATTTTGAAATACCTTTATTAACCCTCAGACTTGACCACATAGACTGGTTGTGGATGTATCCTCCTCTTATCCTTGGTCACAATTCATATTCACTACATATTGCTTATAACAAACTCTTTCATTACTTGTCAAAACTTACAGTATACTTTTCAGGGGTGAAAATATCACTATCTTAGGATAGCAACCTAAACAACATATTTTGCAGCCGAATCAATCTATTCTCAAATATTACTTCAAAATTATTCATATTTCATTGAATAAAATCAGTTGATGTGTCCCTTTTTCCCCCGTTTTAACTTACAATCTCTATACCCATATTCAGTTAGTGATAATCAGTTAACTATCAGCATCTTGCCTAAGGGTACAGGCTTCACATCTTTCACTAGCTTATAAGCAAATGAAGGCGGTATGAATAAATGCATGGCACCAGGATCAAGTAAAATAATTACTTCATTATTAACAACTAGTGTGGTATCTTTCACCACATCAGATGAAACATCAGTAGTGTCCTGGTCCAAGGCATACACTCCAACTTGTCCAACATCTTATTTTTGTGGTATCTACCACATATTCTACATTGTTTACACTGCTACGGAATAGGTTGGGATCCTCCAACCATAATACCCCTCATAAGTGTTGAAATTAGATACACTGGGGCCTTACCAATCATCTTACCCCGTGACTCATCAGCTCTAAGCTTTTACCAAACTACCTTTTTCCCGTTCTGACATCTTTGTCATTTTCTATTCTCTTTCTGTCTTTATTTCAGCCCTTACTACCTTTCCCAATCTCAGAGGCGTGCAACTCATGATCTTATCCACACAACTGTAGTCCGCGCACTGCCTCGGCATAGGTAGTGATATCTAACGGTCCGATCGGACTCTTATTGACAATCTGAGCCCTTCCATAAACTGTCAGACATTCCGACTCTCACTGTTCATAGTGTCGGAGTCATATCTACCCAGGAATATAAATTGAGTTTCATACTCGTCAATCAACCAGTTCCTCTGGGTCAGAGTAAAGAATTTTATTTGCAATTTCCTTTAACCAGTGTTCGGGATATTCTATCACCGGAATACATCTAGGATTATTTCTCATGTCCATTCTGGATGTCTAACTCTTAAGATGGGTCGAGCGAACTTCCACCAATGCTCCAACTCGCCTTCTAATCTCATACATACTCTGAGCAATTAGCTCTATAATATTCTCTACACTCTGCTCTAACCTCACGAAACGTGTCTCAATACTGTCTGATCTCTCTGTCAGACTATGTCCGATCTCTCTGTTGGACTCTTTGGGGCATGCTCAACATCAGCCTCCACTTCAATCTCATCTTGAGTCTCATATGGTGACTCAGTACAACTCTCAGGCCTACCTCTACGACATCGAGCGCGTGTACTCTCCCCTCAATCATAGCGGCTATCAGTTAATGAGTCTATACTTGCATTCAAAACCAAATTCTTAGCTGCACCTCCATCTCGATATACACAATTGTATCTAAACAATGCACAGTACATGGGGATGTAAACTTCCTTAATCACTAACACCGACTCATATCAGGCCAACTCAGCTCTGATACCATTAACTGTTACGACCCAAATTACCTAAAATCACTACAAATTTTTCACTTTTCTGTTTATTATTTAATTCTTACCTTTCTCTCATCGTGACCATCCTACAAACAGTTGGGCTATGATTCGGTGTTAGTCACCTCTCACCTATTTACCATTCTATTTCCATAATCACATTCACATATCAAAGTTTACTATCTTTTGACTTTAACTAAATACATACACAATGGTATTTATATAACCTTACATCCCCGACATCATATCCATTTACAGTACTGTGCATTACATATTTAGATACAAAACTATACAAATGTGTATACCTGTCTCTCGATAGGAAGCAGCGAATACCAAGATGCAAGTCCCCAGCCTCTTATTAATTACTGTGAGTGCTCTGAAAAGATGAGAAAATAATGGGGGTAAGCAAACCACACGCTCAGTAAGACAATTATGCAAGTAAGTAGATAGCTCCACTATCTACATGCTCATAATGCCATGCCCTTAAAATTCATTTCTTTTCATTAAAATCTCAAGCACAAATCATGTATTTCATCATGACTTAGTTTATAAAACTGTTCGTGCATATATAAATCATACTACTTATGCATCAATAGCATTTTATGTGACATCATTAAATCATACTTAGCATGAATTAAATCAAAATCTTGCATTATTTCATGCGATATAAAACAAATCATGAGATACAATCATTTCATGAATTTATCATTAAAGTATGGAAAACTCATCATGCTACTGCATTTAAATCATTTCATTTAAAACGCATTATAAAATAACCCAAAGGGGTTAAGCATCTCATAATTCAATTTCAAACTCATAAAACAATTCATTAAAATTCATTATAAAACTTCGGTTATAAAACCACCCTTCTTTCAGGGTCACATATCATAAAATCATAAAATTGGGGGCTTGACCCCTCCCTCGGGTCTACCCTGGTCTATCGACCAATAGTTATATCATGTGAGACATGTTGGTGACTATCAGTAACAGCATAGGTGTCAGACCCAGACTTTATGTAGCTTGTACCTTATGATTCCTATGTGTATGAATACTCCGTTATTATAGTTGAATCATAAGAAGAGTATTTACTAGACTTAAAGTGTTAGTGAAATGATTTAACACGCAAAAGCTACATAAAAAGCCTAATGTGAGCTATAAGTGTCACAGGCTAAACTGAGTAAATCTAAATTATTCTGACTGAAAATAAGAAGTTAAAATGAGGAAGCATAGAGAGCTCGTGAAGGAAAGTCGCTTGATTTAGTCCCGAACATAGAAAACGAAAGTAAAAGCTAAAAAGGGTAAAATGGACCTTTTTGGCGAAGTAAGGTGTTTCGGGTATAATTATCCACCGGGAACGGTTAAAACATAAAGACGAGAGTGTAAGACCTAAGATATGACACTTTCAGAATTTTGAGAAAAAGTCAACTTGGTCAATGGTTAAGGAAAAGTCAACTATAGTTAAGAAAGTGGACTTTTACCATAGTTGACTAATCATGGTTAAAAATTAACCTAAGTGTGGAGAAAAAATTGAGGAAAAATATTCTTGGCCAGAATACAAGATAATCATCCCCGGAAGTAAGAAAAATTTATTCGGAAGGATTCCAGATTAAATTTAATGGTTAAAAACGTAATGGGCCTAAGGTGAAAAATTTAAAGCCCATTAAGGTATACTAAACGTATATCGAAATCTTAGGTCCTTTAGACCAAATTGTTGGACCAATTGATTGGCCAAATTTTGAGACAATTAAAGGCATGAGGTATAGTAAAAATTTCAGCCCAAAAGCCCATTAAGAAAGCCCAAACCGAGAAGCCCAAATGGAAAGCCCATGAGATAAATATCTAACCATAGTTAAAGCTAACCATGACTCGTAAGGTGACTTATTAGGTGACTCATGGCTAAGGATTGGAAAGTCAAGCTTAATGGCTGGAAGGTAAAGGTTAATGGCTAAGTAAGTGGCTTATAAAATCAGCCACACCATTGTCATCTTCATCACACCAAATTTGGCTAGAAGAAGAAACCATTGAAACATATTATCCAAGTTTTCTCTCACTAGAAATCACTAGGAATTAGGCATAATTGGATCTTGTATCCTTCATAAAAGTTGTTCCAAATTGAAAGGAGAGTGACATATGTTGGAATTGGCTATCAAGGAGCCATAGAGTGCAAACCGAGAGCCTTCAAAGATTTGGCCAAAGGGTGAACACAACAATTGGTATATTTTCTAGTTTTCAATTTCATATATGTTAATGTATGAATGATTTTAAGTATATTGGTATATGTTTTAAGCATTGAAACATACTAAATCAATATGATGTTGGTTAGGCCGAGAGTGAGTAGTGAGATATTGATTTATGTCCATATGATTTTAAGGTATAAATGGATTAATGTACATGTGTTAATAATTATGGTATAATTAGAATTAATTAATTTGATTAATTAATACATGTAATTAGTTGACAATCAAGGTGTTTGATAAAATGCCTAAATGAACTATATGATGTTTAGGAATGTTGCCAACCAAGTGTTTGTGGAAATGCCTAAGTGAAACTGGCTAAGGAAGAGACATGGTCGGCATGCCATGGTGTAACCGATGGCATGGGTAGCTCTCGGCCATGGCATGTGGTCGAGAGGCCCAATGGGCCAAGCCCAAACATTTTAGGCCCAATATGATGTAATGGGTCTAGGACAAGCCCGATAAGAGTTGGTGGGCCCCATAAGCCCAATAGGCCCAACGAAAATGAATAGTAAAATGAAAATAGGCTTAAGGCATAGTTAGGCCCATTAAGGATTATTAAGGCCCATTAAGGGAAATAGACTGTATTTAATGTGAAATACAGTAGGAAAAGTGTAATTAACCTGATAAATGGTTATATGCAGCTCCAGAGAGTATTAGAGGAGCAAATCGGACTGCTGAAACGAGCAGTGCAGAGAAAGTGAAATTTCTCGAGTGATTGCAGGTAAGGGACTTTTGTGAGTAGTTAGAGATACCTGCACGTATTTTCATCTACTTTTACATTCACTTAAAAACACTGAGGGTCAGGGAAAGTGAATAATAATTATTGCGACCCGATAGTGGCAAATTATGATTTTGCCCCTAATTACTCAAAAAGTCAACTTTTGTGAAAAGTTGTAAGAAGTTGTAAAAAGCATGGAAACCACTATATTGAGTGTTTAACTGCTGTTTAGTTGGAGAATAAATAGATGGGCTAATTATTTTAAGGTTGATGTGAATTAAGCATACTTTATAGTGCTGATTTTGATGTTTTGTAAATCATCCCTTTTTAAAGAGTCATCTATCATATTTTGTGAGAATGAATCGTGCTGGAGCACAGCTCGCACTGGATTTCATATATTTTCCATATACGTTAGTGCTGGATTTTGATTTGCACTCGATTTCCATGACATGCATGATAGAGTACTGAAGTTATTACTCATACTCAGTTTTATGTGATATATGCATGACAGAGTGCTGGAGCGATTAGCTCATACTCGAGTTTTACATGAGATACATGACAGAGTGCTGGAGTGTTGCTTGTACTTGATTCTTCATGATTTATACATGACATATTACTGGAGCTATTGCTCGTACTTGATTTGATGATATTGTGCATAGCATGGTACTGTAGCTATTGCTCGTACTTGATTTAATACATGAACTATGCATTGTCCTAGTTGCTGGAGGTTTACTCGCACTAGAGTTGAGTTTGTGATGTGAAACAGTGTTTGAGCGGAGTGTCGACTGTGAGTCGCACTCAAAGGCACGCACTGTATGTGATATATAATACATGTTACAAACCCATGCCCGCATCCTTGTGTGGCTGAGTGTCACATTATGTAAGAGGATAGCCGCATGAGGGTATTAGAGATGTGGTATGATATTCCATGGTTTGAGGGCTAAGACCTATGGCAGGCACCCCAACTGTGATGTAAGGTCCACGGAGTACGTTTTACCGTGCGAATGGCATGGGGTACCTTATCGTACCGTGCATTCGGCATGGGAGTACACTATACCGTGTGGTGTTGTGGAGTTGAGGAGGATATAGCTGGAGGTTGTAATGGACTGACTCCCATCCCGTTGCAGTAGTGATGCCCCACACACTAGGATTTCGTGTAGCTTGTGATCACATGTCGGATATGATCATAATCCAGGATACTATTTGCATTTCACCATAGAGTCTCACATGATATATCACATTGATTGACTGATTTAAATTGCGGACAGACCTGAGGGATGGGTCGAACTCCGATTTTTGTGTTGGGAATGATTTAAATGCCATATTTATTGTGATTTAAATATACATGGCATGATTTATATAAAGGCATGATTTATATAAAGATGCATTGTTTTGCACTACATGCCTACATTTGAGAATGAAAGCATGATTTTTGTACATGGGATTTAATCTGTATAAGTATGCATATATATATATATATATTTAAAGACATGCTTTTAAAGTGAGTTAAGGAAATAATGTTTTCAAGGCATAGCATTATTTTGAGTAGATAATGTAGTTATCTACTTGCTTGCCTGATTTCCTTACTGAGCGCGTTGTATGCTCACCCCCCTTTCTTTACATCTCTCTACAGAGTATCAGCAGTAGAGCGAGAGCTATTAAGGGATAGTGTTCCTGAGTCCACGGCTAGTTCCTATCGATTGCCAGGTATACAGATTTTGTACGGTTATATATCTAAACATAGAAACAACACAATGATGTATACAATATATATAATGGGGAATGTATTTGTATTAGATTTTATATAATCTCACATGTATTATAAAAGCAATTACAGTCAGTAACTGTATATTGACATGTATGTATGATAATGGATAATGTGGTAAGCGAGGATTCTGACATCGAATCACAGCCCAACCATTGAAAAGAGTAAAGGTAAGTTAAAAATGTAAAAAATTTGTAGTGGTTTTTTGGTTAAGTCATGGATTGAGAATGGGTCTTGACAGAATGGTATCAGAGCAGAGCTTGGTCTGATGTGAGTCGATGTTAGAAAATAAGAAAGTGTACATCCCCATAGTACTGTGCTGTGTTTAGATATAACTGTGTATACCATATAGGAGACGGACTAGTTCATTATTATGAATGCAGAAACTTTGCCTATATGGCAAATACGCGTAGTGGTAGATGTATGAGAGGTAGGGCTCGAGGGTGGGGAGATAGACCTGAGGGACGAGCTGCTACCGAACCATTACCTACGCCTGAGACTCCAGGTGCTACTGAGGCGCCCAAGTGTGCTGAGATGCGTTTTACGAGATTAGAGCGTAGTCTTGAGACGATTGTAGAGATATTGGCATAGACGATGCCAAGTAGGCAGAGACAGGAGGCAGGAGCTACGACAGGAGAGGCAGTTACCCCTGATACACCTACGCAGACAGCTGATGCACCGAGGACTGTAGATACTCCTACACCCCCACTAGTTTCAGGTGGTAGTGGTTTAAGGTATGGATGTGATCTGCATCAGTTGCGAGAATTCCAAAAGTTTAGACCTCCATCTTTTAGAGGGGTCAAGGACCCTGTAGCTGCTGAGGAGTGGTTAGCAGAAATGGAGAAGCTTTATGGATTCTTCGAGTGTACGACCTCGAAGATGGTCGCATTTGCTGCGTTCCTACTGAAGGGAGCTACAGAGCATTGGTGGAAGTCCACCCGACCTATATTGAGATCCCGACACACAGATGTCAGTTGGGAGATATTTCGGGAGGCCTTTAGGAGGTAATTTGTTCCCGATACCGCACAGCGAAAATTACAGGCAGAGTTTTTGGGACTAAACCAGGGAAGTTTATCTGTGGATGAGTATAAGACTCGATTCCTATCCCTAGGAAGATATGACCCCGATACCATGTATAGTGAGGCCAGGAAGGTCTACAGGTTTATCGATGGGTTGAGACCGATTCTGCGGTCTAGGTTGGTTCCCTTAGACATAGCAACCTATGAGGAATCATTGCGCAGGGCGCAACGGTGTGAGCAAGATTACGAGAGGAATGCTTTCGAGTTTCGAAAGTTTACCCGTAGCCGAGATATGCAGAAGAAGAGGCCGGCTAGAGATTTCGGTTATCGAGGAGGAAAGAAATTATTCGATAAGAGATCACGGGTGGAGGAGGCACGAGAGAGATATGCTAGACCTTCTGCTTATCCGACTGTAGCCCCAGCAAAGGGCATTGTCATAGGAGGACAGAGACCTGCTGTTGATCAGTTTTGAAGATGCGGTAAACAACATGGAAGTAGACTGTGTCCGTCGACTCCTATCGTGTGTTTCCGATGTGGGAAACAGGGGCATATGGCTAGAGCTTACCCAGAGATGGATAGTACTACACCACTGAGGGGCAGGGAGCCTGATAGAACTCCAACTGGTACGTCTGCTCAGAGAGGTAGAGCGACGACAGAAGAAAAGGGGAAACAGGTGATGGGTCGAGGGCGAATGCATGCTTTGGACCAGGGGACAGCTGATGCTTTATTGGATGTGATTCGAGGTTTCATTACATACGTGGTAGATATGGATAAGGCACATCCGGAGTTGTCAGATATTACTGTGGTCAGTGAGTACCCAGATGTTTTTCTGGATGAATTGCCAGGGTTACCACCAGACAGAGAGATGGAGTTCTGTATAGATTTGGTGCCTGGTACGGAGCCTATTTCAAGACCACCATATCGCATGGCCTTGGTTGAGCTGGAGGAGCTCAAGAGACAGTTACAGGAGCTGTTGGATAGGGGTTTCGTACGACTGAGTGTTTCACCTTGGGGAACACCGGTTCTATTTGTGAGGAATAAGGATGGGAGCCTTCGATTGTGTATAGATTACCGATTGTTGAATAAGGCCACCATCAAGAATAGATACCCCCTTCCACGCATTGACGACTTGTTAGATCAGCTTCAAGGAGCATAGGTCTTTTCCAAGATTGACCTGAGGTCTGGGTATCATCAGCTGAAAGTTCGGAGTGGAGATGTACCTAAGACAGCATTTTGTACCCGATATGGCCATTATGAGTTCTTGGTCATGCCGTTCGGATTGACGAATGCTCCAGCTGCTTTCATGGCTTTGATGAACGATGTGTTCAAGCCATATTTAGACCAGTTTGTTATCGTCTTTATCGATGACATATTGGTGTATTTGAGATCCAAGGAGGAGCATGAGGAGCACCTCAGGATCGTGTTGCAGACTCTATGAGAGCATGAGTTATATGCTAAGCTCAGTAAGTGTGACTTTTGGTTGTGACATATCTCATTTTTGGGACATGTTGTATCGAGAGATGGTGTATCAGTTGAGCCATCTAAGATAGAGGCTGTAGTTCAGTGGGAATAGCCGAGGACAGTCACCAAGATCAGGAGTTTTTTAGGTTTAGCTGGATACTATCGGAGATTCGTTGAGGGATTTTTGAAGTTGGCTGCTCCATTGACACGTCTTATTTGAAAGAGTGTACCGTTCATATGAAACGAGGATTATGAGAAGAGTTTTGAGCAGTTGAAGCGTCGATTGACCACCGCTCCGATTCTCACTATCCCTACCAGCTCAGGAGGATTTATAGTGTATACCGATGCTTCGCATCATGGACTGGGTTGTGCATTGATGTAGGATGAGAAGGTAGTTGCTTATGGATCCAGACAGCTGAAGGATCATGAGAAGAACTATCCGACCCACGACTTGGAGTTGGCAGTAGTAGTGTTTGTGTTGAAGGTATAGTGCCACTACTTATATGGCGAGAAGTTCCAGATATTTATCGATCACAAGAGCCTCAAGTATATGTTCTCACAGAAAGAGCTGAACATGAGACAGAGAAGATGGCTAGAGCTTCTGAAGGGCTATGATTGTGAGATACTTTATCATCAGGGTAAGGCTAACGTTGTAGCCGATGCCTTGAGCAGGAAGAGCCTAGGGATGGTATCGTACATGATGGTTAGGGAACATTATTTGCTAGAACAGTTTGCTAGCCTCAGTTTGGGAGTCGTGCCTTCTGACATGGATACATGCTATGTGATAGCTAATCTACGCTTGGAGTCGGACCTGTTGGACAGGATCAGAGTGGCTCAGCAGACTGATCCATTTTTGTATGGATGTGAGTAGTCAGATGCAGAAGGGCACAATAACTGATTTTGAGTTGAATTCAGACGGACTACTGAGGTTCAAAGGTAGATTGTGCGTTCCCGAGGATCCAAGACTCAGGAGATTGATATTGGCGGAAGCTCATTTGTCGAGGTATACGTTACATCCAGGGAGTAACAAAATGTATTAGAACCTCCGTAAGGTATACTGGTGGTCGGGTATGAAGAGAGATATAGCAGACTTTATGGCAAAGTGTCTCGTATGTCAACAGGTGAAGGTAGAGCATCAGAAACCTGCAGGGTTATTGCAGCCTCTACCTATATCGACATGGAAATGGGAGCATGTCACCATGGATTTCGTGATGGGTTTACCGAGAACCCGCAGGAATCACGATGCTATATGGGTGATCGTCGACAGACTGACGAAGTCAGCCTACTTCCTAGCTATGAGAGCGACCGATACTCTGAGTTCATTAGCAGAACTGTATGTACGTGAGGTAGTGAGGTTACACGGTGTACCAGTGAGCATAGTCTCTGATAGGGATTCCCGCTTCACTTCCCACTTTTGGGGACATTTTCAGGAAGCCATGGGAAACCAGTTGAGTTTGAGCATCGCTTTCTATCCTCAGACATATGGTCAGTCAGAGAGGACTATACAGACTCTGGAGGATATGTTGAGAGCATGTGTGCTAGATTTTAGAGGCTCCTGCGATGACCACCTGCCACTAGCCGAGTTCGCCTACAACAACAGTTATCATTCGAGTATCGGGATGGCACCGTATGAGGCTTTGTATGGCCGTAGATGTCGTTCCCCTATTGGATGGGAAGAAGTGGGTGACCGTAATATTTTTGCTCCTGACATGGTTACGCAAGCATCTGAGGATGTCCACTTGATAGTAGAGAGATTGAGGATAGCTCAGAGTAGACAAAAGAGTTATGCTGACAAGAGACATAGGCCACTAGAGTTTGCAGTTGGTGAATCCGTGTTTTTGAGAGTTTCTCCTTCCAAGGGCATAGTGAGATTTGGGAAGAGAGGGAAACTAAATCCTCGCTATATTGGACCATTTGCGATACTTGATCGAGTGGGAGATAAGGCTTATAGGTTGGCATTGCCACCGGACTTATCAGGTGTCCATAACATCTTCCACGTATCGATGCTTCGAAAGTATCACCCGGATCCGGCACATGTGATTAGTTACGAGCCTTTGGAGCTCCGAGAGGACTTGTCATATGTTGAGAGACCGATTCGGATATTGGATAGGAAGGATAAAGTATTGAGATCGAAAACCATCGGGTTAGTGAAGATTCTCTAGCAGCATCATACTTCAGAGGAAGCTACTTGGGAGCTAGAGAGTCTGATGCGAGAGAAGTACCCTCACCTATTTGATGACTGACTTGGTTCTAATTTGGAGGACCAAATTTTCTGAGTGGGGGAGGATTGTCAGACCCGGATTTTATGTAGCTTGTACCTTATGATTCCTATGTGTATGAACACTCCGTTATTATAGTTGAATCATAAGAAGAGTATTTACTAGACTTAAAGTGTTAGTGAAATGATTTAACATGCAAAAGCTACATAAAAAGCCTAATGTGAGCTATAAGTGTCATAGGCTAAACCGAGTAAATCTAAATCATTCTGACTGAGAATAAGAACTTAAAATGAGGAAGCATAGAGAGCTTGTGAAGGAAAGTCAGCTTGATTTAGTCCCGAACATAGAAAATGAAAGTAAAAGCTAAAAAGGGTAAAATGGACCCTTTTGGCAAAGTAAGGTGTTTCGGGTATAATTATCCATCGGGAACGGTTGAAACATAAAGACAAGAGTGTAAGACATAAGATATGACACTTTCATAATTTTGAGAAAAAGTCAACTTGGTCAATGGTTAAGGAAAAAGTCAACTATAGTTAAGAAAGTGGACTTTTACCATAGTTGACTAATCATGGTTAAAAATTAACCTAAGTGTGGAGAAAAAATTAGGGAAAAATATTTTGGCCAGAATACAAGATAATCATCCCCGAAAGTAAGAAAAATTTATTCGAAAGGATTCCAAATTAAATTTAATGGTTAAAAACGTAATGGGCCTAAGGTGAAAATTTTAAAGCCCATTAAGGTATACTAAACGTATATCGAAATTCTTAGGTCCTTTAGACCAAATTGTTGGACCAATTGATTAGCCAAATTTTGAGACAATTAAAGGCCCAAGGTATAGTAAAAATTTCAGCCCAAAAGCCCATTAAGAAAGCCCAAACCGAGAAGCCCAAACCGAGAAGCCCAAATGGAAAGCCCATGAGATAAATATCTAACCATAGTTAAAGCTAACCATGACTCATAAGGTGACTCATTAGGTGACTCATGGCTAAGGCTTGGAAAGTCAAGCTTAATGACTGGAAAGTAAAGCTTAATGGCTAAGTAAGTGGCTTATAAAATCAGCCACACCATTGTCATCTTCATCACACCAAATTCGGCTAGAAGAAGAAACCATTGAAACATATTATCCAAGCTTTCTCTCACTAGAAATCACTAGGAATTAGGAATAATTGGAACTTGCATCCTTCATAGAAGTTGTTCCAAATTGAAAGGAGAGTGACATATGTTGGAATTGGCTATCAAGGAGCCATAGAGTGCAAACCGAGAGCCTTCAAAGATTCGGCCAAAGGGTGAACACAACAGTTGGTATATTTTCTAGTTTTCAATTTCATATATGTTAATGTATGAATGATTTTAAGTATATTGGTATATGTTTTAAGCATTGAAACATATTAAATCACTATGATGTTGGTTAGGCTGAGAGTGAGTAGTGAGATATTGATTTATGTCCATATGATTTTAAGGCATAAATGGATTAATGTACATGTGTTAATAATTATGGTATAATTAGAATTAATCAATTTGATTACTTAATACATGTAATTAGTTGACAATCAAGGTGTTTGATAAAATGCCTAAATGAACTATATGATGTTTAGGAATGTTGCCAACCAAGTGTTTGTAGAAATGCCTAAGTGAAACCGGCTAAGGAAGAGACATGGTCGGCATGCCATGGTGTAACCGATGGCATGGGTAGCTCTTGGCCATGGCATGTGGCCGAGAGGCCCAATGGGCCAAGCCCAAACATTTTAGGCCCAATATGATGTAATGGGTCTAGGACAAGCCCAATAAGAGTTGGTGGGCCCCACAAGCCCAATAGACCTAACGAAAATGAATAGTAAAATGAAAATGGGCATAAGGCATAGTTAGACCCATTAAGGATTATTAAGGCCCATTAAGGGAAATAGACTGTATTTAATGTGAAATACAGTAGGAAAAGTGTAATTCACCTGATAAATGGTTATATGCAGCTCCAGAGAGTATTGGAGGAGCAAATCGGACTGCTGAAACGAGCAGCGCAGAGAAAGTGAAATTTCTCGAGTGATTGCAGGTAAGGGACTTTTGTGAGTAGTTAGAGATACCTGCACCTATTTTCATATGTTTTTACATTCACTTAAAAAATCTGAGGGTTAGGGAAGTGAATAATAATTATTGCGACCCGATAGTGGCAAATTACGATTTTACCCCTAGTTAGTCAAAAAGTCAACTTTTGTGAAAAGTAGTAAAAAGTTGTAAAAAGCATGGAAACCAATATAGTGAGTGTTTAACTGCTGTTTAGTAGGAGAATAAATAGATGAGCTAATGATTTTAAGGTTGATGTGAATTAAGCACACTTTATAGTGCTGATTTTGATGTTTTGTAAATCATCCCCATCTATCATATTTTGTCAGAATGAATCGTGCTGGAGCACAGCTCACACTGGATTTCATATATTTTCCACATACATTAGTGCTGGATTTTGATTCACACTAGATTTCCATGACATGCATGATAGAGTACTGAAGTTATTACTCGTACTCAGTTTTATGTGATATATGCATGACAAAGTGCTGGAGCGATTAGCTCGTACTCGAGTTTTACATGAGATACATGACAGAGTGCTGGAGCATTGCTCGTACTCGATTCTTCATGATTTATACATGACATAGTACTGGAGCTATTGCTCGTACTTGATTTGATGATATTGTGCATAGCATGGTACTGGAGCTATTGCTCGTACTTGATTTAATACATGAACTATGCATTGACCTAATTGCTGGAGGTTTACTTGCACTAGAGTTGAGTTTGTGATGTGAAACAGTGTTTGAGCGGAGTGTCGACTTTGAGTCGCACTCAAAGGCGCACACTGTATGTGATATATAATACATGTTACAAACCCATGCCCGCATCCTTGTGTGACTGAGTGTCACATTATGTAAAAGGATAGCCACATGAGGGTATTAGAGATGTGGTATGATATTCCATGGTTTGAGGGTTAAGACCTATGGCAGGCACCCCAACTGTGATGTAGGATCCACGGAGTACGTTGTACCTTGCGAATGGCATGGAGTACCTTATCGTATCGTGCATTCGGCATTAGAGTATACTGTACCGTGTGGTGTTGTGGAGTTGAGGAGGATATAGCTGGCGGTTGTAATGGACTGACCCCCCTCCCATTGCAACAGTGATGCCCCGCACACTAGGATTCCGTGTAGCTTGGGATCACATGTCGGATATGATCATAGTCCAGGATACTATTTGCATTTCACCATAGAGTCTCACATGATATATCACATTGATTGACTGATTTAAATTACGGACAGACCTGAGGGATGGGTCGAACTCCGATTTTTGTGTTGTGAATGATTTAAATGCCATATTTATTGTGATTTAAATATACATGGCATGATTTATCTAAAGGCATGATTTATATAAAGATGCATTGTTTTGCACTACATGCCTACATTTGAGAAAGAAAGCATGATTTCTGTACATGGGATTTAATCTGTACAAGTATACATATATATATATATATTTAAAGACATGCTTTTAATGTGAGTTAAGGAAATAATGTTTTCAAGGCATAGCATTATTTTGAGTAGATAGTGTAGATATCTACTTGCTTGCCTGATTTCCTTACTGAGCGCGTTGTATGCTCACCCTCTTTCTTTACATCTCTCTACAGAGCACCAGTAGTAGGGTGAGAGCTATTGAGGGATAGTGTTCTTGAGTCCACGGCTAGTTCCTATCGATCGCCAGGTATACAAATTTTTTACGGTTACATATCTAAACATAGAAACAACACAGTGATGTATACAATATATATAATGGGGAATGTATTTGTGTTAGATTTTATATAATCTCACATGTATTATAAAAGCAATTACAGTCAGTAACAGTATATTGACATGTATGTATGATAATGGATAATGTGGTAAGCGAGGATTCTGACATCGAATCACAGCCCAACCATTGAAGAGAGGAAAGGTAAGTTAAAAATGCGAAAAATTTGTAGTGGTTTTTTTGGTTAAGTCATTGATTGAGACCGGATCCTGACAATAGGAATATGGCCATAACCTAGTGATCCCTAGCAACACGGTACCTAGTGTGCGGGGTATCACACTTAAAACGGGAGGTGGGTCGGTCCTACCCACCAGAACGGCATAACATCAGGATTGCGAGGGCAAAGCTTGCTGTCTCGTGGCTAATGCCACTCCACTCCAACAATCCCTACAGTACAGCGTACTCCGCGTGACAAACACGGTACAATGTACTCCATGAACCCAAGCTCAGTCAGGGGTGCCTACAATAGGTCTTATCCACCCATATCATCTCTGTCTCAGTATGCACGTGTGAGCATATTATCTCACTGTGACACAAAGTCTAGATGAGGCTCCAACACGGCTATATGCATGTCATATAAATCCCTGTGCGAGCGAAGATCTAGCACGGATCCATGCATATTCATGATATCAAAAAATCTCGTGCGAGCGAAGCTCTAGCACGGTTTCATAGAAATCAATGAAATCTGCATACGAGCAGCGCTCCAATGCGACTTAAAATAATTATAAATTCAAGTAAAATCCACGTACGAGCAATGCTCTAGTACGGATATGTATAAAAACGCAGTGAAAACCTCGTACGAGAAAAACTCCAGTACGACTTTAAAATGAGTTATAAAACCATACAAAACTTCATGCGAATAAGCTCCAGCACAGTGTTATGCATTAATAAATCAAATCTCGTGCGAGTTACACTCCAACACGGCTTTATGCATAAATAAATCAAATCTCATGCGAGTTACACTCCAACACGACTTTTATGCAATTATCATATCAAAACAGGATGCGAGCAATCGTTCCAGCAACATTTTATGCATATCACGTCAAAACAGTCAAAACAGGGTGCGAGCTAGGCTCCAGCACCTCTCATGCATTTCACAAGAATAAAAATCAGTGCGAGTAACCGCTCTAGCACATTTCATGCATATGATGTCACACAAATTGGTGTGAGCAACCACTCAAGCACATTTATGCACACCCACAAACGTAGATATAGTGCGAGCTATGTGCCAGCACTATCTGTTTCCATATAAACTTGATAGTTGGCTTGTAAAATATTTATTTTTTATTTTTTATTTATAATTTATTTTTATTATTATTTTATTCAATTAAATATTATTATTTTTGCCAAATATCTAAAAAAGAAATTTTATTTAATTCATTTAACCCTTAAATAAATTTATCGGTATTCTTTCGGCTTTCCGGTATAATTTTCGATTATTTTCGAGATTATTTCTTGAGGCGAAAATTGTGATTAATTCCAATAAATTCATATCTTGATAATTTAACCCGAAATTTAATTATTTCTTCGTTATTGATCAAGATTTCTCAATCTCATATTTTTAATTAAATTTTCTTGTCACAATAAATATCGAATTTTGATCTTTTGACCGTTTTACCCTTGCACATATTCGAGAATCCCATTTCAATCCTTTTACATTTTTCATTTCGTGTTTTAAATAAAATCGGGTCTTACAGAATCCATCATCCGAAGACGATATATATATAATATCACACATGGTACAACGTACTCCATGCTACTTGCACGGTACCACGTGCTCCGTGGACCCATATCATCACATCATACACTACCACATCTCATTACGCACGTGCGAGCCTATTTAATCAGTGTGACACACAGCCTATCCGAAGCCCCCAGTACGGCTCCCAACATGTCATAAAACCACGGGCGAGTAATCTCTAGCATGACAACAAGTGTAATGTACATCTAGTGCGAGCTATGCTCGAGCACCATGTCAAATCTCGTATGAAAACTAGTGCGAGCTAGGCTCCAGCACAATGTCATAAAATCTATACGAAAACTAGTGCGAGCTAAGCTCCAACACTAATGCATGTAAAACTCTAGTGCGAGCATCGCTCCAACACTAAGGCACGTATAAACAGGTCAAATCTTGTGTAAGCAGCGCTCTAGCATGTTTCATTTCTACAAAACTCATGTATGTGGCTTATTCTTTGCAAAGCATGGTTATGAAACCAAATCAAGCTACATTTTGTGCAAATCATTTCAAATGCTAGCCAACCTACCAATCACATGCTAAAAAGCAATGGAAAGATTTCAAAGTATCATGCTCTTGCTTTTAATGCACATTTCTCAAAAACCTAATTCTTTGCCCTTACAACAAACATTTCATCCTAAGACCCTTAGCTACATTAAAATCGCCCATACCCTCGAAAGGGGTACAGATTCCCTAGGGCTAACACAATTCCCTTACCTCGATTCTCTTAGAAGCAACTCTTCTTTCCTTTCCCGTTTTCACGATTTGGCTAAACTTGCTCCAGATGTATCATCGGGAGCTGCACACATTCATAATTCATATGAGTTAATACCGATAACTCATATTCAGACTTCAACTAATCGATATATCTCATCGAGCCTATTTCATTAAGTTTGGCCCATTATTACATTTGGCCATCATTATGTCATTTCTAGTCAATTTAACTAGTAACACACTTGGTTACTTATCAAACCCTTGGCATAAATGTTTATCCATAATCTCCCACATTTATGCATTCTCTACAACACCATTTATGTACATTTTTATCACTTGACTAACCTCACAATGTGGCTTCATTCAATCATCTCAAAATCATGCACATTACCTCACTAACAACTTGATATAATCATTTTTATCATCTAATCAACCACATTCTATTTTCTCGCATTAAACTCATTCTAGGTTATGCTTGTTTCATTACATTCTAGGCAGCTTCATTCATCAATACATACACAAATCTACTCACAACAACCACTAGATAAATATACTTAGAGTTGGTGTATTGGAAACTCACCTAGCCTGACTTTCCTCTTTTCCATGTTTGCTAGACTCTTTAGCTCCTTCAATCCCATGAGTTGAATGTTGGCTCCAAGCTATGTTGCTCTCCTCCTCAAAACGAACAACTTTGGCTCTAATAGCTTTTTCCTAATTCTTTTTGGAACAGGATGTATTTTAGAGAGAGAAAGCTTGGTATTTTAGGTAAAAATGGAAGAGGTGTGTTGGTTTATTGAAGAAAAAGGTTTTGGCGTGGGGTATTTATAGATTGAGAGTAATGAGATCGATATGCTTAGGTAAAGAGATCGATCTTCCTTTGGTTTTAGCCCTTGAATTCTCAGTTTTAAAATGGGAGAGATCGATCTGCTCATTGGGGAGAGATCGATCTTGGCTTGGCAGAAGCTTGAGGAGATCGATCTGCTTATGGGGAGAGATCGATCTGCTCTTGACAGAATCAAATGGAGATCGATCAGCACTTAAGGGGGGTATCGATTTGGGCTTGGCAAAGGCTAATGTAGATCGATATGCTCATTAGGGGCCTTAGCAGAATCAATTGAAATTGCTCTGCTTGCACAAGGGATCGACCTGCCTTGGATAAGTGATCGATCAGGCCTTCATCTAAGGCATTTCCTGCTGCATTTTCCCAGATTGTTTCAAGGGTAAATTCCTATTTCATTACTCCAATACTCATTTTGCATTTTAATCCCACTTAGAGCATGAAAAGGCTCATTTCTTATGATTCACATACCATATGACTTGTATGTATTGCTTGAATTTATAAAGGACACACAGAATTCACCGTCCATGCATTATCATTTTGTGTCTTCATTCCTTATCTTCAATCTAAGTGTTTAAAGGTTTATTTGTTTAATTTGTGGCCACTTCGACCCTTATTTATCCTTTATTTGTATCTTAACACTCATTCATCCCATTAGTCATTCATTCACATTTACATGATCCGAAATCATTTCTCTTATACTTTCATTAACATGTATTACAAAGTTATACATACATGGGGTCTCACAATCTCCCCCACTTAGAAAATTTGGTCCTCCAAATTTGAACCAATTCAGTTTGTGAACAACTCGAGATACTTCTCCCATATCAAACTCTTCAATTCCCATATAGCTTCTTCTGCAGTGTAGTGTTGCCAAAAGACTTTCACTAAGGGAATCGTCTTCGATCTCAACACGTTCTCCTTCTTATCCAATATCTGAATCGGCTTCTCAACATACGACATGTTCTCATTGAGCTCCAATGGCTCATATCTTATCACATGTGCGGGATCCGGGTGGTACTTCAGTAACATAGAGATGTGGAAGACGTTATGAACGCCTTCTAGCTCAGGTGACAACGCTAGCCTGTAGGCCTTATCTCCAACTCTATCAATATCTCAAAGGGTCCAATGTAACGAGGACTTAACTTTCCTTTCTTTTCAAACCTCGTTATACCCTTGGAAGGAGAAACTCGAAAAAACATCGATTCACCCACTGCGAACTCCAATGGTCTTCGTCTCCTGTCAGCATAACTCTTTTGTCTACTCTGAGCTGTCCGTATGTAAGACTCACTTTTTTAATACTTGTTGATGTATTTCCTTATGATTCATGTGATGTACACTTCCACATATTGATTGAATCATAAGAAGAGCTTTGACTGAATGAAATTTGCAAATGGAATAAAACGAAATATCAGTGAATGTATAAAGTAACCAAATAAGGGCCGAGATGGCCATAGGCCAATCGAAAGGGATCGAAATCAAGTTGACAAAAAATAAGAAATTAAAATAAGAAAATATAGTGGGCGTATAAAGGAAAGTCAGGTTAAATTGATTTCGAACAAGTGTAGGGGTAAAACGGTCAAAAGACTAAAATTCGGTATAAATTCGATATGAAAATTTCATTAAAAATATGGAATTGAGAAATCTTGATCAATAATGAGGAAATTATTAAATTTCGAGTCCAATTGATCAAGATCCGGAATTATTAATATTTACCAAAAAATCACTCGGGACAATATCCTGAAAATACAGAGAAAATATATCGAAAAAAGGGTTAAAATATAATAAATTAATTAAATAAATTAATTTAAATAAAGTATAATTTTTAGTAGATATTTTGGGATTTTAAGAGTATTTTAATGATTATAATAATAAACAAATAAATTAATAATAATAATAAAAAGAAAAAATCAGAAATCTCGTCGAGGAGAGAGAAAAACCAAAGAAAACCGAAGCTGAAACTCGAGGAAGACGACCCGAGCCACCGACGACCACCGACGACCGAGGAGATCAGGCGAGGACTGGAGAAGAGAGAGGATAGCTCGGCGAACACTGGCACCGGTGATGTGCCCCGAAGATGGGTGATTTCGACGAATCGGCGAACGAAAAATTGAGAGGAAAATCGAGTCAGTTCCGGTGATCCACGACGAATCAGCTCCGATTCGACTCAGCCGAGAGACCCCCTAGCCGAGGCGGTTCTTTTGAGACCGGTAGATGCCGGCGAAACGATCGAAAACGCCGACGACGGTGAGAGGAGCAAAATGGCACCTTAGCCAAAAAAAAAAAAGAAAAAGAAAGAGAAAAGAAAAAGAAAAAGAAAAGAAAAGAAAGAAAGGGGAAAAAAAGGAATGAAAATTACCGGGGACGACTCAAGATTCAGGTAAGTCGACCGATGGTCGAGATTTACCTACGGGTAAATTTCGAAAATAAATTTAATATTATATTTAATGGAAATTAACCCGGATTAATCTAATGGTGCAGTTCTACGACAGAGCCCGAACGAGAGTCGATTGAGCTCCAATTTTTGTATCCCGCATTTATTGGGTAAGTACACTTTAATTACGACAATTTGAGTCCTTAATCCAGAGTTAGATTATTTTACAGATTTTAGGATTAAATTCTGTATAAAATAAATTATATTCGAATTTTTGAATTAACTGTCGTAAATGATATACAGGCTATCCAAAGAGTTTGGAACAAAGCTCAATGGGTAATGAGAGCCCAATAGACCCGAAGAAGGGATTTAATAAGTGGAAACGGGCTGAAAAGGGGATGAGGCCCATTAAGGTGCAATCGGGCCCAATAAAGTAAAACGGGCCCAAAGCTTTAGATTTGATCAGTAAAAGTGAAATAATGATAAATATATTAGAACTGACCCAAATACGTAATTATATGCAGCTTCGTAGACTTGGTCTAGAGCTAATTTGGACTGAGAGACTTGGTATTATCGAGACGGGATAAGATTATGCGTAATTCTAGGTAAGGGAATTTTACGGACTGCTAGAGGTAACTTTACACAATTTCGACATCATTTACATTCCTTACAATTATCTGGAGGGTCTAGATTTAAGATAAGAATTTTAGCGCCCCGGATGGGTAAATGACCAAAATACCATTGTCAAGGGTAAAATTTCCAAATTTAGGAAAAGTTGGGAGGAGCAAGAACAAGAGGTTTCTGCTTGTTTTTTAGGTGTTCTGACACGTGCATGAGTAGGCTAGCTAACTTGTAAATAAAAATGCACAGTATTGCATATTTTCAATAAAGTGATTTCTTTTGGAAATTATTTTGAGATAATAGAGCCGCCTATGTGATTTTATGAAAGTGAGACATGCTTGAGCTCAGCTTGCACGAGTTTTGATTTGTGTGATGCATGCATTAGTGCTGGAGCAAGGGCTCGCACTAAAGTTTTACATGCATTGGTGTTGGAGTCTAACTCGCACCAGATTTTTAATTGATTTTTATGAAACGTGTGCTAGAGTTTAGCTCGCACAAGATTTCCTTGATTTTATGAGAGTGTTGGAGCATCGCTCACACTAGTTTTATGTGAACATACGATGAGCCGTGCTTGGAGCGTCGGGTAGACTGTGTGTCACACCGATTAAATAGGCTTGCACATGCGTTTTGAGATAAGACACGAGTATGGATATGAGATATGGGTCCACGGAGTACGTTGTACCGTACAAGTAGCATGGAGTACGCTGTACCGTGCTAGGATTGATTATGTGGCATCTTCGGATGCGAGTTATCGGGTAGGACCGAATGGATGGACTGACCCACCTCTCGGGGCAGTTCCCGATAGTGGTGAGACCCCGCACACAGGATCCGTGTAGCAGTGGGATCACGAGGATATGGCCATAGTCCTCGTTATTTGCCTGAGATATATATATATATATTGCCTACTCTCGCATGTTGATGTTTTTGAAAAACATGTTTTGTGAATTTTTGTGTGAGTTTGGATCACCCGAGGGAGGGGTTGAGTCCTGACTGAGGTGTGATTTTGATGAGAATGAAACTGGGATTTAAACTCTCACATGTTACTATTTCTTTGAAAAGCATATGACTTCATGATTTTGGGTGAGTCAGGGACACCCGATGGAGGGGCTGAGTCCTGGCTATGTTGTGAAAATTTTAACGGGAATGAAATGATTTAAATGGATTTGCATGTTGAGTTTTCCATGCTTTTTGAAATCCATATGTGAACTTGTTTTACATGACATCATGAATTATAACATATGTTCTGAAATGTGTGGAGAAAGGGTGGTTTATGCATGGCGCCACGTTCATGTAGGTTGTATGGTTACCTACTTGTTCGTAGGATTACCTTACTGAGTTTGATGTGCTCACCCCTTTCATTTTCTCACATAGGTCATTTCCATTAGATTTTGAGACGATTGAGTACTGCATTCCAGTTATCCGCTGCTGCCCATCACTTGAGGTATATACACGTTATATATTTTGTATCTAAATAACATAAGCACAGTACTATATTTTGTATTAACACTGAGATGTATAGATTGGGTACATATTGTAAAGAAATGAAAAGAAATTAGTGCATAACGTATGAGTTTATATTTAATTTAAATTGTGCACTATCTGTAAAAGGTATGGTGATGATATAAGCATTGACACACATCCCAATTATTGGTTGTGGTTGGTCACGATCAGAGGTCAGGTAAGTATAAAAGAAAAACGAAAAATTTACTCTGATTTTTGTGTAGTTTTGGGTCGTGATAATTGGTGGTATCAGAGTAAAATTGGTCTGATGTGTGTCAGTGTCAATAAATAGGAAATTACATCCCGTGTTACTGTGCTTGTTAGATACAATTGTGTATATTGAGATGGGTTTTAACTAAGAAAAGGTTGTGAATGCAGGAATATAAGCATTATGCTTGTTACTCATCGCGGTAGAGGAGGTAGAGCACGAGGCAGAGGCCGTAGAGGTTGGCCTGAGCCTGCTTGTCTTGTCGAGTTGCCTCATGAGACTCAAGAGGAGGCTAAGGTATAGACCGGGGTTGAGCATACCCCACAGGGTCCTGTAGAGAGACCTACTGAGACGACCGATGAGCGTTTCGCTAGGATAGAGCGGAGCCTCATTATGGAGTTATTTACGTAGTCAGAGCAGGGAGCTAGAGGTGGATAGGGTGATGCTGGACAGGCAGCTGCTCTTGATATGCCTACACCCCCCACCAGTCCAAGGCACAGATTCTTCTGTTGCCTCACTAGAGATGACTAGAGGTTGGGGTTATAGTTGTGACATGGACAGACTGCGACAGTTTTGAAAGTTCAGACCACTGACATTTAGTGGGGCGAAGGACCCAGTAGTAGCTGAGAATTGGTTGAGTGAGATGGAAAAGCTATATAGGTTCTTTGAGTGTACCCCTACTGAGATGGTAGCGTTCGCTGCATTTATGCTTAGGGGATCGGCGGAACATTGGTGGAAGTCCACTAGACAGATTCTTAGAGCCAAATATACAGAGAATAGTTGGAAGGTATTTCTAGAGGCCTTTCGGAGGTAGTACGTCCCAGATACAGTGCAGTGGAGGTTGCAAACTGAGATTTTGAGTTTGACCCAAGGGAGTAGATCGGTAGATGAATATGAGACGAGGTTCATCTCCCCAGGCAGATATGATCCGGACACTATGGGTAGTAAGGTTAAGAAGGTTAGAGATTTATTGATGGATTGAGGCCATCGATTCGATCCAGGTTAGTCCCATTTTGATATCCTGACGTATGATGAGGCAGTGCGTATGGCGCAGTTGATTGAGCAGGATTTTGAGATGTATGCCTCATTGTTCGAGAAGGCTGGCAGAGTTAGAGATAAGGAGAGGAAGAGACCAGTAGGAGACAGAGGGTTTGGTTATAGAGGGGTCAGATGGTTGACTGGGAAGAGGCTGAGGATAGAGGAGATTCGAGAGAAGCCAGCTAGACCTCTAGTTTATCCAGCCATTCTTATGCTCCACAGAAGGGTATTGTGATAGGGGCCACGACCTACGACTGAGAGATGTAGTAGGTGTGTTAGATATCATGGAGATAGACCTTGTTATGGTACCACAGTAGTATGCTTCAGATGCGGGAAGCCTGGATATGTGATTAGAGAATGTCCAAAGATAGTTGAGAGTACCCCTTAGAAGGGCAAGGGTTTAGAGAGGGCTCCCGATGAGACTTCTGCACCGCGGAGGAAAGCAACAATGACAGAGAAGGGGAAGCAAGTGATTAGTGTAGAGCGAGTACATGCTCTAGACCAGGATACAGCAGATCAGTCATCAAATGTGGTGAAAGGTACTATTCTGATCTATGATTTAGAAGCATATGTGTTAATAGATCCTGGTTCTACACATTCATTTGTATCGCCTTTGTTTGCATGTAAATTGTTTAATTATGTAAAGCATACCCCTCTGAGTAGTAAGCTGTTGATAATTACACCCATGAACACTAGTCAATTAGTGGAGTATGTATTGAGGAATTGTGAGCTGAAATTAGGTGGAAGAGTGATGACAGCCGATCTAATCTTGATGCACATGAGAGATTTTAATGTAATCCTAAGAATGGATTGGTTGGCTACTAATCGACCTATTTTAGATTGTTTTGGTAAGATAGTCACACTTTATATTCCAGAAAAATGTACTGTACAATTTCGTTGAAATTAATGAAAATAGGATTTTTGGGGTGTTCGAATGAATGATGTACTAATTGGATGAATTTTGTTTGAAGGTTATATTACGTACGTGGTAGATACGGCTAAGGCACGTCCGAAATTGAAAGACATTTCAGTAGTCAGAGAATTTCCAAATGTCTTTTCGGATGATTTACCAGGGTTACCACCAGTGAGGGATACAGAGTTCAGTCTTGATTTGACACTTGGTACAGAGTCGATATCTAGACGACCGTACAGGATGGCTCCGATTGAGTTGGAGAAGTTGAGGAAACTGTTACAGGAATTGTTAGAGAAGGGGTTCATCAAACCGAGTATATCGCTGTGGGGAGCACCGGTTCTATTTGTGAGGAAGAAGGATGGCAGCCTTAGATTGTGTATCGACTACCGATTGTTGAATAAGGCTACCATCAAGAATAAGTATCCCATTTCGAGGATTGATGATTTACTAGATCAGCTACGAGGAGCACATGTCTTTTCTAAGATTGATCTGAGATCTGGGTACCATCAGTTGAGAGTTCGGGATGGAGATACCCCCAAGACAGCTTTTCGCACCCGTTATGGTCACTTTGAGTTTATGGTTATGCATTCGGGTTAACGAACGCTCCTGTAGCTTTTATGTCATTAATGAATGAGGTGTTTCGACCGTATTTGGATCGGTTTGTGATTGTCTTCATCGATGACATCTTGGTTTATTCGAGGTTCAGAGAGGTGCATGAGCAGCACCTGAGGATTGTATTGCAGACCCTCCGTGAGAAGCATTTGTATGCTAAACTTAGAAAGTGTGATTTTTAGCTTGAGCAGATCTCCTTTTTGGGACATATTGTGTCAAGGGATGGTGTATCAGTGGACCCATCCAAGATTTGAGGCAGTAGTTCAGTGGCAGAGGCCTTAGACAGTTACGGAGATCAAGAGCCTTCTAGGTTTAGCTGGATATTATAGAAGGTTTGTGGAGGGGTTTTCGAGATTGGCTGCTCCGTTGACACTTTTCACTCGGAAGGGTGTTGTATTTGAGTGGGATGACAGATGTGAAGAGAGTTTTTAGGAGTTGAAGCGTCGATTAACCACTGCTCCAATTCTCACCATTCCTACCAGCTCAAGAGGTTTTTCTGTTTACACGGATGCTTCTTACCAAGGACTGGGCTGTGTATTGATGCAGGATGGGAAGGTAGTCACTTATGGATCCAGGCAGCTGAAGGATCATGAGAGGAACTACCTGACCCACGACTTAGATTTGGCGGCTGTAGTGTTTGTATTGAAGATATGGCGCCACTATCTGTATGGTAAGAAATTCCAGGTATTTATCAATCACAAAGGCCTCAAGTATCTGTTCTCTCAGAAGGAATTGAACATGAGACAGAGAAGGTGGCTTGAGCTTCTGAAAGATTACGATTGTAAGATCCTATACCACCTGGGTAAGGCGAATGTAGTGGCTGATGCGTTGAGCAGGAAGCATCTCGGGTTAGTTTCTTATATGATTGTACAGGAACAATAGTTATTAGAGTAGTTTGCGGGCCTCAGTTTAGATGTGACCTCGCCTGATGCTGATAGTGGTTATATGATTGCTAGTCTACGGTTAGAGCCAGATTTGATGGAGCAGATTCGAAAGGCTCAGCAGTGTATTAAGATAGTCAGGCAGATGCAGAGGGGCATTGAGACTGAGTTTGAGTTGAGTTCGGATTGATTACTGAGGTTTCGAGACATGATATGTGTTCCTGAGGATCCTGAGATCAAGAGGTTGATCTTGACAGAGTATACGGGATGACACCGTATGTGTTCCTAAGGATCCTGGGAAGTGAAGCAGGAATCCTTGTTCGACACAATACTCATTGGGATACCATGCAGTCTCATAATCTCGTGCAGATATAACTCCGTCAATCTACTCAGAGTATCGGTGGCTCTCATAGCTAGGAAATGTTTCGACTTCGTCAATCTGTCAACTATCACCCATATGGCATCATTCCCTCTACGAGTCCTTGATAAACCCATCACAAAGTCTATGGTGACATGTTCCTATTTCCAAGTCGGTATAGGTAGAGGCTGTAATAACCCTGCAGGCTTCTAATGCTTTACCTTCACCTGCTGACAAATGAGACATCTCGCAACAAACTCTGCTATATCTCTTCATCCCCAACCACCAGTATACCTTCCAAAGATTCTGCTATGGCCACACAAAGCTTCATACGGTGTCATCCCGATACTCGAATGATTACTGTTATTATAGGCGAACTCTGCGAGTGGCAGTTGGTCATCCTAGGAGCCTCCAAAATCCAATGTACAGGCTCTCAACATATCCTCTAGGGTCTGTATAGTCCTCTCTGACTGACCATCTGTCTGAGAATGGAACGCTGTGCTAAAACTCAGTTGGGTCCCCATCGCTTCCTGAAAATGTTCCCAAAATTGGGAAGTGAAGCAGGCATCCCTATTAGAAACAACACTCACTGGAACACCATGCAATCTCACTATCTGGCGCACATATAGTTCCACCAGTGTACTCAGAGTATCGGTGGCTCTCATAGCTAGGAAGTTTGTCGACCTCGTCAATCTGTCCACTATCA
This sequence comes from Firmiana major, assembly GCA_033439115.1. Lineage (NCBI taxonomy): Eukaryota > Viridiplantae > Streptophyta > Magnoliopsida > Malvales > Malvaceae > Firmiana > Firmiana major. The sequence continues at coordinate 40,086,334 of CM065910.1, forward strand.
CCCAAATCGCATTGTGATTCCAACGGGTCCTGGGAAAACCCATCACGAAGTCTATAGTGACATGCTCCCATTTCCAAGTCAGTATAGGTAGAGGTTGTAATAGCCCTGCAGGCTTCTGATGCTCTACCTTCACTTGCTGATAGACGAGACACTTTGCCAAAAATTCAGCTACATCTATTTTCATCCCTGACCACCAATACACTCTCCAGAGATTCTAATACATCTTGTTACTTCTCGGATGCAGTGTATAATTTTTCGAGTGAGATTCTCTCAAGATCAAACTCCTGATCTGTGGATTATCAGGAACACATATCCTACCCCTAAACCTCAACAAACCATCTGAACTCAACTCAAAATCAATCTTTTGTACCCTTCTGTAACTGCTCGATAATATCACTACACTGCTGATCAATCTAATGTGCCTGCCGAATACGATTTACCACATCGGGTTCCAACCGTAGGCTAGCTACCATAAAGCCACTATTAGCATTTGGCAGGGTCACATCTAAACTGAGGCTCGCAAACTGTTCTAATAGCTCGTGTTCCCTGATCATCATGTAAGATACCAATTTGAGATTCTTTCTACTCAATGCATCAGCTACCACATTCGCTTTACCCAGGTGGTACAGGATCTCGCAATCATAGCCTTTCAGAACTCGAGCCACCTCCGTTGTCTCATGTTTAATGACTGTGAGAACAAATACTTAAGACTCTTGTGGTCAGTAAATACTTGAAATTTCTCACCATAGAGATAATGGCACCATATTTTCAAAGCAAATACCACGACCGCCAACTCTAAATCGTGGGTCGGGTACTTCCTCTCATGATCCTTCAGCTGTCTCGATCTATAGGCTACTACCTTCCCATCTTGCATTAGTACACAGCCCAGTACTTGGTACGAAGCATCTGTATATTCAGAAAAACCTCCTGAGCTGGTAGGAATGGTGAGAATCGAGGCTGTAGTCAATATCCTCTTCAACTCCTAAAAACTTTCCTCAAATTTATCGTCCCACATAAATTCAATATTCTTCCTCATGAGACGTGTCAATGGAGTAGCTAATCTTGAGAATCCCTTCATAAACTGTCAATAATATCCCACTAAACCTAAGAAACTTCTAATCTTTGTGACTATCTGGGGTCTCTACCACTGAACTACTGCTTCAATCTTAGATGGGTCCACTGACACACCATCTTTCGATACAATATGACCCAGAAAAGAGTTTAGCGTATAACTTCTTCTCTCGGATGGTCTGTAGCATAATCCTTAGGTGCTGTTCATGCTCCTCTCTCGATCTTGAATACACTAGAATATCATCGATGAATACAATAACAAATCTATCCAAATACTGGTGAAACACCTCATTCATCAATGACATAAAAGCTGCGGGAGCATTCGTCAACTCGAATGGCATAACCATAAACTCAAAATGACCATACCAGGTGCAGAAAGCTGTCGTAGGCACATCTCCATCCCAAATTCTCAACTGGTGGTACCCAGATCTAAGATCTATCTTAGAAAAGACCTGCACTCCTCGAAGCTAATCCAACTAGTCATCGATGCGTGGAAGGGGGTACTTATTCTTAATGGTCGCCTTATTCAACAACCTGTAGTCAATACACAGTCGGAGGCTTCCATCCTCCTACTTTACAAACAGTACAGGTGCTCCCCAAGGTGATACACTCAGTCTAATGAACCCCTTATCCAACAACTCATGTAACTGCTTCTTCAGTTCCTCCAACTCAATCGGAGCCATTCTGTACGGTGGCTTGGATATCGGCTCTGTACCAGGTGCTAATTCTATACAAAATTTCATCTCTCTATCTGGTGGTAACTCTGGTAATTCATCCGGAAAGACATCTGAAAATTCCTTAACCACTGGGATGTCTTGCAATTTTGAGCATGCCTTATCCGCCTCAACCACGTAAGTAATATAACCTTTCAAAATATCAATCATTAAATCAGCACAAAGATTCATATATTTCACTCACAACCATAATTGCTTTCATTACTTTTCAAGGGGATTTACATTACATTTCTCGGGGAAACTTACAGTAACGCTATCTACCCTTGAAAATGTTACCATCTTAGAAAAACAATCCACTACAGTATGATTTGCAGCCAATCAATCCATTCCTAGGATTACATCAAAGTCTCTTATATACATTAAAATGAGGTCGGCTATCATTTCCTTTTCCCCTACTTTCAAGTTACAATCTCTAAATACATACTCCACTAGCTGAATATTGTTCATAGAAGTGCTTATCAACATCCTCCTACTCAACGGGGCAAGCTTCACATACTTAAACAATTTACATGCAAATGCAGGTGCTACAAATGAATGCGTGGCACCAAGATCTATCAAGACATAAGCTTCAAGATCAAAGATTAAGATGGTACCTTTCACAACATCTGACAACTGATCTGTAGTATCCTGGTCCAAGGCGTGTACTCGCCCTCTACCAACCACTTGCTTCCCCTTTTCTTCAGCTGTCCCCTATCGTCTCGGAGTAGAAGTATCAACAAGAGCTCTCTTTGGCTCTTTGCCCTTCTGTGGAGTACTCTCAGTCATCTCTGGGCAATTTCTAATTACATGCCTTGGTTTCCCACATCTGAAACATAATGCAAGAGATACATAACATGACTGAGTTCCATGGTACCTACTGCACTTATTGCACTGTTCTGTCATAGGTCGTGGCTCTCCAATCACTATTATGTTTGCTGGAGCTATGGCCGAATACACAGGAGGCTTAACTTTCCTCTCCCGGATCTCCTCAATCCTCGGCTTCTTCCTAAAAAATCTTTTGCTTCCTCTATAACTGAAGCCTCTATCCACTGTTTGTCTCTTTCTATCTCTGTCCTTCACTCTACTAACCTTTCCATACTCTGAGCCAACCCGCTTAATGTCTTGTTCACACAATTGTGCCTTGTGCACTACCTCATCATAGGTCGATATGTCAAAAGGGACTAATAGGGATCTGATGGATGGTCTTAGTCCATCCACAAACTTTCGGACCTTCTTGACCTCACTGTGCATCGTATCAGGATCATACCTGTCCAGAGAGATAAATTTAGTCTCATACTCATCCACCAATTTATTCCCCTGGGTCAAATCTAAAAATTCCATTTGCAGCCTCCGCTACACAGTATCCGAAAAATATTACCTCCGAAAGGCCTCCAAAAATACATCCTAGCTAATCTCTGTATACCAGGCCCTCAAAATGGGTTGGGTGGACTTCCACTAGTACTCTGTTGATCCCTTCAGCATGAATACAGTAAACACTACCATCTCGGTAGTAGTGTACTCAAAGAACCCATATAGTTTGTCCATCTCATTCACCCAGTCCTTTGCAGCTACTGGGTCCTTAACTCCATTGAAATATGACAGCTTAAATTTTTGAAATTGTAGCAACGTATCCAGGTCACATCCATAACCCTAATCTCTACTTCTCTGTGGTGGAACAACAGTAGAAGGTGTTTTCTGTACTGGTAGGGGTATGGGAGTATCTATAGTCTGAGGTTCTTGGGCTAGCTGTACAGGCATCTCAAGAGCAACAGCCGGTTTATCATCATCATCCTGTGCAGCTGACTCTTACCTGCCCCCAACTCTAGGAAACGTCTAGGCAATCAATTCCAAAATCGTCTCTAAGCTCCGCTTTATCCTCGCAAAGCGTGCCTCAGTACTCTCCGGTCTCTCTGTCGGACCCTGTAGAGCATGCTCAACATCAGCCTCCACCTCTACCTCATCGTGAGTCTCATACGACAATGACTCAGCACGGCCCCCAAGCCTACCCCTCTAGCCTCTAACTCGTGCTCTCGCCCCTCTACCGCGACTGGTGTTAGGCATTATGCCAAGATTCCTACATTCACAATTATTTCTTAGTTAAACCCATCTCGATATACACAATTGTATCTAGATAAGCATAGTCACATGGGGATATAATTTTCCTAAATTTTTACATCGACACATATCAGACCAACTCAGCTCTGATACCACCTCTGTAACGACACTCACTTCACCGAAAATCCACCACATATTTTTTTTGTTTTTCATTTATTGATTATTATTTAATCCAATTCTTACCGTTTGTTCTTTACCTTTACCTTACCTGATCGTGAACAGTTACATCTCCAACAGTTGGGCTGTGTATCGGTGTCAATCTCATCCAATCATATCATTTCAAATTTACAATTCATTTAAATGTAAACACTTATATTTTTGAATCAGAGTTGCTGTTTACATGTGTTTATAATCTTTTACCTCTCCAAAATTGCATTTAAAGATATTACTATGCTTTGAAATGTCTAGATACAAAACTATACAAATGTGTATACCTCGTGTGATGGGATGCAGCGGACACCAAAAATCCAATCCTCAGTTGCCCACTATCTACTGTAAGTGCTCTGTAAAGAGGAAAAATAATGGAGTGAGCAAACCACGCGCTCAGTAAGGCAATCATGCGAGCAGGTAGATAACTGTACTATCTACGTGACCGTGATGCCATGTTTAAATCACATATTTATTGGCCATACTCCAAAACGTATGCTCATGCTTGTGTTCATGACATGTAAAGCAATTCATGCTATTTAAATCAGTGCACAGTTCTCAAAACGTAGCACGAAAAAATCATCATGCGTAAATCAAAATCAAGGAATGGTAAATCTTCATGCAAAGTGCACTTGTCAAGCATTTCAAATCTCATCACAAACCATTATGAAATCATCACTTGTCAAGACTCAGCCCCTCCCATGGACTATCATGACCCACAAACACATTTCAAAACATGAATTTCTCATTCAACAATAGACATGTGAGATAGGCATATAATATCAATAAGGGTAATAACTAGGACTAAGACCATATCCTCTGTGATCCCAGGCTACACGGATCCTAGTGTGCGGGGTATCACCACTATCTACTTTCGCACGTGAGATGGGTGACGTCCAACCTGTCGGTCCATAGAAAAATCCATCGTCTGAAGACGACATATATATAATATCACACATGGTACAGCGTACTCCATGCTACTTGCACGGTACAACGTACTCCGTGGACATATATCATCACATCATACACTGCCACATCTCATTACGCACGTGTGAGCCTATTTAATCGGTGTGGCACATAGCCTACCTGAAGCTCCCAGTACAGCTCCCAACATGTCATAAAACCACGTACGAGTAATCTCTAGCATGACAACAAGTGTAATGGATATCTAGTGAGAGCTATGCTCCAGCACCATGTCAAAACTCGTATGAAAACTAGTGTGAGCTAGGCTCCAGTATAATGTCATAAAATCCATGCAAAAACTAGTACGAGCTAAGCTCCAACACTCATACATGTAAAACTCTAGTGCGACCATTAGTCCAGCACTAATACACGTATAAACACGTCAAATCTCGTCTAAGCAGCACTCTAGCACGTTTCATTTCTACAAAACTCATGTAGGTGGCTCATTCTTTGCAAAGCATGGTTATGAAACCAAATCAAGCTACTTTTTGTGCAAATCATTTCAAATGCTAGCCAACCTACCAATTACATGTTAAAAAGCAATGAAAAGTTTCAAAGTATCATGCTCTTGCTTTTAATGCACATTTCTCAAAAACCCAATTCTTTGCCCTTACAACAAACATTTCATCCTAAGACCCTTAGCTACATTAAAATAGCCCATGCACCCGACAGGCGTACAAATATCCCTAGGGCTAACACAATTCCCTTACCTCGATTCTCTTGGAAGCAACTCTTCTTTCCTTTCTCGCTTTTCGCGATTTAGCTCAACTTGCTCCGGATGTATCCTCGGGAGCTGTACATATTCATAATTCATATGAGTCAATACTGATAACTCATATTCAGACTTTAACTAATCGATATATCTTATGGAGCTTATTTCATTAAGTTTGGCCCATTATCACATTTGGTCATCATTATGTCATTTCTAGTCAATTTAACTAGTAACACACTTAGTTACTTATCAAACCCTTGGCATAAATGTTTATCCATAATCTCCCATCATTTATGCATTCTCTACAACACCCTTTATACACATTTTTATCACTTGACTAATCTCATAATGTGGCTTCATCCAATCAACTCAAAATCATGCATATTACCTCACAACAACTTGATATAATCCTTTTTATCATCTAATCAACCACATTCTATTTTCTCACACTAAACTCATTCTAGGTTATGCTTGTTTTATTACATTCTAGGTAGTTTCATTCATCAATACATACACCAATCTACTCACAACAACCACTAGATAAATATATTTAGAGTTGGTGTATTGGAAACTCACCTAGCTTGACTTTCCTCTTTTCCAAGTTTGGAAGTCTCCTTAGCTCCTTCAATCCAATGAGTTGAATGTTGGCTCCAAGCTATGTTGTTCTCCTCCTCAAAATGAACAACTTTGGCTGTAATAGCTTTTCCCAATTCTTTTTGGAAGAGGATGTATTCTAGAGAGAGAAAGCTTGTTAATTTGGGTGAAAATGGAAGAGGTGTGTTGGTTTGTTGAAGAAAAAGGTTTTGTCGTGGGGTATTTATAGATTGAGAGTGATGACATCAATCTGCTAGGGTGAAGAGATCGATCTTCCTTTGGTTTTAGCCTTCCAATTCTCAGGTTTAAAATGAGAGAGATCTATCCGCTCATTGGGGAGAGATCGATCTAGGCTTGGCAGAAGCTTATGGAGATCAATATGCTCGTGGGGAGAGATCGATTTGCACTTAAGGGGGGATCGATCTAAGCTTGGTAGAGGCTAATGCAAATCGATCTGCTCATTGGGGAGATCGATCTGGCCTTGGCAGAATCACTTGGAATTGCTCTGCTTGCACAAGGGATCGATCTGCCTTAGATAGGAGATCGATCTGGCCTTCATCTGGGGTATTTCCTGCTGCATTTTCCTAGATTTTTCAAGGGTAAATTCCTATTTCATTACTCCAATACTCATTTGCATTTTAATCCCACTTAGAGCATGGAAAGGCTCATTTCCTATGATTCACATACCATATGACTTGTGTGTATTGCTTGAATTCATAAATGACACATAGAATTCACCGTCCATACATTATCATTTCGTGTCTTCTTTCTTTATCTTCAATCCAAGTGTTTAAAGTTTTATTCGTTTAATTTGTGGCCACTTCGACCCTTATTTATCCTTTATTTGTATCTTGACACTCGTTCATCCCATTAGTAATTTATTCACATTTACATAATCTGAAATCATTTGTCTTATACTTTCTTTAACATGTATTACAAAGTTATACATACATGGGGTCTCACACCTTTATTGTTATGTTTTTACAGTTATTGCTATTAATTCACATGCGTCATCTGCTGTCGTGTTTAATGACATGAACTTCTCAGAATGGCGAGAGCAAGTTGATTTCCATTTAGGAGTTTTAGATCTCGACTTGGCTCTCTTTTAGGATAAACCTCCTGCTCTTAGGGATACAAGTAATGAGGTAGAGAAGATACATCATGCTGCATGGGAAAGAAGCAATAGATTATGCTTAAAGTTTTTATGAATGACCATTGCCAACAACATTAAGACTACGATTCCACAAACTGAGCTAAGGAATATATATGTTTTGTGGAAGAAAGGTTTCGTTCTATGGATAAGTCACTCGCTTGTACCTTAATAGCTAAGCTTACGACCATGAAGTATGATGGGTCAATAAGCATGCAACAACATATCATCAAGATGACTAACATTGCTGCAAGACTTAAGTCCTTGGGTTTAACAGTAAATGACTCATTTTTTGTTCAGTTTATTTTGAACTCCTTGACTCCTGAATATGGGCCTTTTCAAATTAACTACAACACTATAAAGGATAAGTGAAATGTTAATGAATTGGCCAATAGGCTTATACTAAAGGAAGCAAGGCTTAAGAGTCAAAAGAGTCACTCTCTTAACTTAGTAAGAAAATGAGCTGTTAAAGGATTCAAACCCAAAAGGTTCAAGAAGAAGAAAGGGTCTGCTAATGATTCTCAGACTGAAAGGAAGGAATAGATGACAAAAAGTACAATTTTTGTAAGAAAAGCTGGGCACTATCAGAAGGATTGTCATAAACGAAAAGCTTGGTTTGAAAAGAAATGTATTTTCAATAATTTTGTATGCTATGAATCAAATTTAAGTGAAGTTCCTAATAATACCTGGTGGCTAGATTCTGGTGTTATAACTCATGTTACCAATTCTATGCAGGGATTCCTTACGATCCAAACCACAAATCTAAGAAATGACTTTCTGTTTATGGGGAACCACATGAAGGCCCCTATTGAAGGCATAGGGACTTACAGATTGGTCTTAGACATTGGATATCAGTTAGACCTTTATGATACACTCTATGTACCTTTAATTTCTAGGAATCTTGTTTCTCTAGATAAATTGGATGGTTGTGGATTTTATGTCAATTTTTGTTCTAGAAGTTTTACTCTATATAAAGACTTTATTCCTTATGGATCGGGTTTTCTTATTGATGGTTTTAGAATAAAACTTGATAATGTTTTCGCTGAATCTATGCATATCACACATAGTAATGTTGGTTCAAAACGTAGCATACTTAATGAAAATTTTGCTTATTTCTGGCATAAACGTTTGGGTCATATATCCAAAGAAAGGTTACAAAGATTGGGAAAGAATGATATTTTACAAAATCTAGATTTACCGATCTTGGAACTTACTTAGATTGCATAAAGGGAAAACAAACCAAGCATACCAAGAAATGAGCTATAAGAAGTTCACAGCTTCTTGAAATAATACACACTGATATATATAGACCTTTTGATGTTCCATCCCATAGTGGAGAAAAGTATTTCATCACTTTTATTGATGATTATTCACGTTATGGATATATCTATCTACTTAATGAAAAGTCTCAATCTGTAAATGTTTTGAAAATATTTCTAAATGAGGTCGAAAGACAATTAGATAGAAAAGTGAAAATCATAAGATCTGATAGAGGTGGTGAATACTATGAAAAATACGATGAATCAGGATAATGTCCTGGTCCTTTTGCTAAAGTCCTCAAAAAACGTGACATAACTGCACAGTATACTATGCCAGGTACACCTCAACAAAATGGTGTAGCAGAAAGGTGAAATCGAACCTTAATGGATATGGTTAGGAGCATGAAGAGCAACTCTTCCCTATCCAAATCCTTGTTGATGCATGCATTGAAAATCGTAACTTATTTATTGAATAGAGTTCCAACCAAAGTGGTTCAAAAAACACCTTTTGAATTGTGGACGAGAGGGAAACCAAGTTTAAGGCACCTACATGTTTGGGGTTGCCCAGTAGAAGCAAGTGTATAATCCACAAGAGAAAAAATTGGATTCTCGAACTGTAAGTGGATACTTTATTGGTTATCCTGAGAAATCCAAGGGATATAGGTTTTACTATCTAGACCATAGTCCAAGAATAATTGAAACTGATAATGCTAATTTCCTTGAGAATGTTGAAGTCAGTGGGAGTGTAGAACGTTAAGATGTGGAAATAAAAGAGATAATGGTGAATGTACCTGTGAGACCCCGTATATGTTTAACCTTGTACATATGTAAATGAATTCATGAGTATGGTGATGTACTAGTAATGTGAAGCATATGTAATGTAAAGTCTATAAGTTTAATGTACACACTTGTAATAAGAGTTGTGATGTACGTACAAGTTGCATTAAGTCAGAATATGAAGAAATGGACTTTGAGATATGATGAATGTGAGTGGAATGGAATATGAGTAGTGGGATAAAAATGGAATGAAATTGCATAAGTGGTGCAAATATTTATGTTTCCATTTAGTTATATATTGTATACATTTGGTTATACAAGGATTACACACAAGTTTTAATGTGTATAAAGTATGAATGAAAGTCATTTCCAAGTCTCAAAGGTGGGTGAATGAGAAAATGACTATGGTAGCAAATTAAGGATGTTTTGTGTGAAGTTACTGCAGAAAACTATAAAAAATCTGGAAAATATGAAGGTCAGATCGATCTCATAGGATGAGAGATCGATCTGAAACCAAATTGCTCTTATTCGAGCAATAGGAATAGTGCAGATCGATCTCCAATGGAACCGGATCGATCTCCTAAACATTTTGTAAAATGAGGATCGATTCTTAAGGCATGCAGATTAATTTCCTTAGCTCTCAGGTTGAAGCAAGATCGATCTCCTCCCAAGCCAGATCGATCTCCTGGAGCTACTGCCTGAGACAGATCGATCTCCTTAAGGGTTCTGTAAAGAGCAGATCGATCTCCTACAAGGGGCAGATCGATCTCCAAGAAGGAAATTTGCCTACAAACAGATCGATCTCATCATGGAAGAAGATCGATTTTGTAGTGGTTGCATTTAGTAAAAAAGACTACCAAACCTTACAAAGATCGATCTCCACAAGGGCCAGATCGATCTCATGTCTCTACATCTATAAAAAGGGGCACGAGATTAGATTGAAAACTCAGATTTTCCCGCCCACCAAACCTCACCTTCCATTTTCTCTCAAGACCCAAACTTTCTCACTCTAAAAATCTCTACATTCTAGCCAGTTTTGGAAGAAGCTCAAGAAGGGAAAGTTGTTCCTTGAAGCAAGGAGAACAACATACCCAAAAATCACACATTTGTGTGATCAAGAGAAGGAGTTATGGCTACCACAAGTTTGACTAATTAAAAGGGTAAGCTCTTCAACTTTCAAGCTTCTAAATATGGTTTCTAGATATTTGTGGGTTGGATAATATGTGAAATGTTGATAGGCATAATGAATGTAGTGATGGGTGAGTAGTGTTAAGGGAGATCCATAAAGAAAGAATCCATGGAAAATGATGGAAAGCTTTAGAGATGATAAAATGATATTAGTGGAAGAGTGAAATGTGATTAAGGGCTTGAGAAGTGTGAATAGATAAATAGAAGACAATATGTATATTTAGTAGAGGGAAAAGAAAATAACTTGATGATTTATACGTGTAGCTCGGAATACGTGAGACAAGACTAACCCGGATCGCGAACGGAGCAAACGTGACAGAGGAAATACGAGCGCGATTCGAGGTAAGGGACTATATGTTAGCGATAGAGATATTCGTACGTATTTCTCTGCGATTTTAAATAGTTATGACGCTAGAGATATTATGCTTAGCTATTAAACCAAATATGATTGGAAATATATTATGATATAATTTGTGAAAGTGGGATGTGGGAAGGAAAAATAGCCTGACATGCATGTTTTCAATGCTTTTACATCTATTCATGATGTTTTGATGTTTTCTCATCCATATACTGATTTTAAGATTGAGAAATGATAATAGGTAGGCTGGATAGTTTTACATGTTTAGCATAGGACGACATGCTATGTAAATAAACATGTTTTGACTTTTTAAAAGAGAAAATAGCCACCTATCGAATTTAAGTTGTGAAATGGTGTTGGAGCTTTAGCTCACACCCGTTTTGATGAATTGGACTATGCTGGAGTTTCACTCACATACGTCTGCATGTTTTGATAAACCGTACTGGAGCGTGACTCGCACATGGTTTTATAATGATAATGTGATGGAGTTTTAGCTCGCACATGTTTCTATGCTTTTGATGTGTCGTGCTAGAGTTTAACTCGTACGATGGTTTTGAGAAAAATGTTAGAGTATTGCTCACACCCATTTTTACTGAGTTGAGGTAAACCTGAAGGTCTGGGACCCAAAGGGATGCCAGTCGACGGCCTTGGAACGGGCTGGGCCTTAACAATAAATCTTACCGCGATGGAGCCTTGCGATGAATGTGTGTCACGCTAATTGCTCGCCTGGTATATGAGACATGGTTCAGGATGAAAAGTCCATTAGAGTTGGTAAATTGTGAGATCTGAGAATTTTAGATATATTTGAATGATGTAATATGAACTTGAAGTGTAATTTATTGAGCTAAGTGAATTGGGAATGATAATTGGAGATTTATATGTTAAGTGTTTAAAATAAGTGTGAAGTTATGAGGACAGATCGATCTGGGAGAAGGAGAGATCGATCTGGTGAGTTAAAAATGACAAGGAAGGAAGAATTTGAGGAGCAGATCGATCTCCAATGGAAGAGGATCGATCTCCTTATGATTCTGTTTGAGAGAAGATCGATCTCATGAGGAAGAGATCGATCTCCAAATGATTCTGTTTGGGAGAAGATCGATCTCCTCAAGGAGTAGATCGATCTCATAAAGCCATAAAGAGATCGATCTCACCCCTCGACAGATCGATCTTCTAGGCATAAATTGCCCCAAATCGTCCTAAAATTCAAATGCAGATCGATCTCATCAAGAGCCAGATCGATCTCCTACCCTTAGCCTATATAAGGAACCCCTATTTTTCTCCTGCAATCTCACTTTCTCTCTCTTCCAACCCCCATTTTTACCGAAACCTAGCTTTCTCACTCATCCAAAGCACCCATTTTCGGCCAAATCAGAAGTTGTGGCAAGAAGGAAAGTTGTTCCTCATCAAAGGGAGAACAACATACTTGGAAATCTTAAGACGGATCGAATCGAGGCAAGAGATAAGCTCTCCACAAGTTTTGGGTAATTTCTAAACCTCGATCTTGATATTTGAGATGATTTCGATGATAATGGTTGTTGTCATTGTGCTGAAATAGCTGAAAAATGATTAGGGATTGATGAAATTGCAATGTGGTTGGAGTGATAATGATATTTAGCAATTTTGGGAATTTGAGCTATAAATAGAAATTTAGACAATGTGGTGAATTAGCATAGATAATAGACATGAGAAATGTAGAACGTTGAGATGTTGTGAATGAGAGTGTAGTTTCGGGTAGAGTTACGAGAATCAAGAGATTTGAGGTGTTATGAGCAATTATGCTCGATTTTGAGAATTGAGGTTGATGAGATAATTGAGTATTAATGTTTTAACATCGTTTGGACAGCTCGGGAGTTCCAGAGTGGAATGCGAGGCTAGTCCGTGATACGGGGGAAACGATTGCACTATACGAGGTACAAAGAGGTAAGGGAAATCTAAACCATTTGTGTATGTGATTTGTAAACTATTATAGCATGATTTGTGGTTTATAAAACAAGCATGTTGAGTGTTGTGTTGAGTTACAATTGCACACGGTTTTTATAGCCGGTTGGAGCCCATTGTTTTATGTGTTTATAAGCTGAGTGTGAAATTGCTTTATAAATCGTCGAATTTGTGTGAGTAATGAATTGGGCTCTACGTTAAGGCAATATCGAGATTTGAGAAATGTGTGCGTGCTTTGCCGGTTGGAACTCGGTTTTATTATGTTTTGTGTTCAGTACAAAACGGTTTTCAAATAAGTTTTATGAGAGAAAAACCATTATGAGTTCTACGTGAAGGCAAACCAGTCTTGTGTGATAAGACTTAGGTGTGTAATTTTAAGTACACACCGGGCATTGCTCTGGTAGCATGTAAGCCCGATTTCTTCTCCGTTCTGGTAACGTGAGAATAACCCATTCTGTGGCTATGCCACGTATACTTGGTGGCCGTTACCACGTGAGAACCCTATTTGGTGGCCGTTGCCACGTGAGAAACCCTATTTGATGGCCGTTGCCACATGAGAAACCCTATTTGGTGGCCGTTGCCACGTGAGAAACCCTATTTGGTGGCCGTTGCCATGTGAAAACCCTAATTGGTGGCCGTTGCCACGTGAGATCACCCATCCAGTGGCTATGCCACGTATATTTGGTGGCCATTGCCACGTGAAACCCTATTCTGTGGCTGTGCCATGTGTGAATCCAAATCAGTGGCTATGCCACGTGTGAATTTAAATCAGTGGCTATGCCACGTGTGTTTAGTGGCTGCGCCACGTGCATTACTATTTCAGTGATTTTATCACGTTCATTGAGAAAGCGTTTATCGCATTATTTTCACATGCTTTGTTATTGCTCTAGACTGAGCCTTTTTACTTCATGTTTTCACATGATTTGAGACATGAGAATGTCGTTTTGAGTACTTTCATGCTATGGTTTTCAAATGAGATTAATGAGTTTCACATACAAATAAATATTTTGTGATGTGCATTTTGGTTTATGAAATGAGTCCCTTACCCCCTTTACTGAGCGATTTAGAAGCTCACCCTGTTTTCTTTCCCCCCAGATTTCTTCAAGTGAAAAGGGTTTTCCTGCGACGTACGGAGTAGTGGCTAGTGGAGGACTTGAGTTCCTGGCCATATATTGTATTTTGAGGTATCTTTTATCTTTTCATGTACCCAGACAATTACTGCAATTGCAGACACTTGATGTATAACATTGTATGGGATGTATTAGGATTAATTAACTTGAGATCAAGTAAAGTATATGATATAATATATACTATTCAATGACGAGATCCTGAGATATAATATAGGTGATGATATATGACACTGCACAGGAATGCACTCTTAATTGTGAATGAATGAATAAAAAGTTTTAAATTAGCCTAATTTTCCGCACTTCCGGGGCGTGACAGAGTTTTCTTGGTATCAGAGCTTAGGGTGTCTAGTACTGTCAGTGTCAGTTAAGTGAAATAGAATACATCCCAAGTGTCTGTAATAGTCTGGTCATGAACTGAAATTGAGGATTGAGATTTCAATCGATTCCGATATGTACGCGTAGGAGACGAGTTAAGATAGAGAATGAGTGGATGACAAGGTCGTTCGAGGAGGCAGGCAGAGTCCCCTCCGCCACCTGTCCCACAACCAGAGAGTCCTAACTCTCGATTTAATCGGATTGAGACCGATGTGAGGCAAGGTTTTGAGCAGATGGCAACGTTATTCGAGCAACACTTTGGAGTTAATGCCTCGGGTACTACTCCTACACCACCACAAGGACCTCCCATACCCACAATACCTCCCGTCACTCAGCCTGATGATAGAAGTATGGTCCGACTGAAGGATTTTCTGAAGATGAATCCACCCGTGTTTAGGGGAAAGAAGGATCCTACAAAAGCTGAGGAGTGGCTGACGGAGTTGAGAATTATATTTGATTATCTGGGGTGCACCGATGCTGAGAGGGTCAGTATGAGTATCTATATATTGAAAGGGAGAGCTCGAGATTGGTGGGGTACTACCCAGGGTATTTTGATGTCCCGCCAGGATGTGATTGGTTGGGAAGAGTTTCAGACAGCCTTTAGGACCCAATATGTACCACGAGCCGCCCAGAGAAAGAAACAGGCCGAGTTTTTGAGTTTGGTACAGGGTGACATGTCTGTGGATGACTATGAGAGCCAATTCGCCACGCTATTGAGATATGACCTAGAGACCTTTAAGAATGAAGAGCTCCGCACAGAGAAATTTGTGTATGGATTGAAGCCCATCATCAGAGATAGATTGATAGGGCTATGTATTACTGAGTTTGGAGATGCTCTGAGACGAGCACAAGAGATTGAAAGAGGAATTGAGATGGTACAATCCCAGAATGAGCTCAGAGCGGTGAATAGAGATAAGGGCAAGAGGCCAGCACTTTTCCAAACAGAGGATCGGAGAGGTTCCTTCAGAAGAGGAAGGATTGAGGCACAGAAGGGCAGATTAGAGAGACCCAGAGGGTACCCTAACATTAGAGAGACCCCTCGAGATGTCAGGCCAGAGACAAGGTTTTACAAAAATTGTGGCCGAATGCATGAGGGAAATTGTACTGGGTCGATCCATGGATGTTTTAGATGTGGAGACATGGGTCACATGGTGAAGGATTGCCCTCAACCTCAGAAACCACATGTATTGGAGCCCACTAGACAACAGCCTCAGAGAGTGAATCCCTCGAGACGGGCCACTGCTGCAGAGAAAGGAAAGAGACCTGTTACCCAGGGACGTGTGTTTGCCCTAGATAAGGAGACTGCTGACACTTCTGCAGAAACTATAAGAGGTACACTCTCTGTCTGTAACCATAAGGTTCATGTGTTGATTGATTCAAGATCCACGCATTCATTTATTTCTGAGCATTTTGCATGTAGATTAAACTTGAAGTTTGAACCTCTAGAATATATACTACATGTAAATACCCCTATGCGTGAATCCCAGAGAACTGAGTTAATCTGTAGAGGATGTGAGATAAAGGTGGGAGATAGAGTGATGTTAGCAGATCTAATCATGTTGAATATACATGGGTTCGATGTAATTTTGGGAATGGATTGGTTGGCAGCCAATCGAGTGAGCTTAGATTGCTACACTAAGGTTGTAACTTTCTCCCTACCTGAACCTTACAGTGTACGATTGAGATATTGAGGAAATGAATATGTGGAATTCTAGTAAGTAATTTGAGAATTTTAATATTATTTTGGAGAATATTAAATATGATTGTTCATGTGAAGGTTATGAGACACTCATCTCAGACGATAAGCGGGAACATCCGAAGATTGAGGATATACCTATGGTTTGTGAATTTTCGGATGTTTTCCCAGATGAATTGCCAGGTTTACCACCAGAGAGAGAGCTGGAGTTTACCATTGATTTTGTACCAGATACTTAGCCGATCTCTAAACCTCCATACAGGATGGCATTAGTGGAACTTGAGGAATTGAAGAAACAACTACAGGAGTTATTGGATCAAGGGTTTATTAGGCCCAGCGTTTCACCGTGGGGAGCACTGGTTTTATTTGTCAAGAAGAAGGATGGTAGTCTCAGATTATGCGTAGACTATCGGTTGTTGAATAAAGCCTCGGTGAAGAATAAATACCCATTGCCCAGGATTGATGATCTACTTGATCAGCTAAGAGGGACATCAGTCTTTTCTAAGATTGATTTGAGATCGGGCTATCACCAATTGAGGATCAAGGAAGAAGATATTCCAAAGACGGCCTTCATGACGAGGTATGGCCATTACGAATTTCTGGTGATGTCCTTTGGATTGACGAACGCCCCTGCAGCATTTATGAGATTGATGAACGAGGTGTTCAGAGACTATCTAGATAAATTTGTGATAGTCTTTATTGATGATATCCTGGTGTACTCTCGATCGTATGAGGGGCATGCACAGCATTTGTGGTTAGTACTTCAGATACTCCGAGATAAGCAATTATATGGAAAGCTTAGTAAGTGTGAGTTTTGGCTGAACCGGATAGCTTTCCTTGGTCATATAGTCTCAGAGGAAAGAGTATCAGTGGACCCAAGCAAGGTGGAGGCTGTGCTTAATTGGGAGAGACCGAGGACAGTTACTGAGGTACGAAGCTTCCTTGGTTTGGCAGGGTATTACAGAAGATTTGTGGAATGATTTTCCTGGATTACCGCCCCTTTGACTAAGCTCACGCGCAAAGAGACTCCATTATATGGACTGATTAATGTGAGCTCAGTTTTCAGGAATTAAAGAGGAGGTTGACAGCGGCACCTGTGTTAACTATTCCTGAGGGATCAGGAGGATTTTCGATGTATAGTGATGCATCTCATCAAGGATTGGGGTGTGTGCTTATGCAGCACGGAAGAGTGGTCGCATATGGATCGCGACAGCTGAAAGACCATGAGCGGAATTACCCCACGCATGATTTGGAGTTAGCCACTGTGGTGTTTGCTTTGAAGATCTGGCGACACTACTTATATGGGGAAAGATTCCAGATCTTCACTGATCACAAGAGTTTGAGATATCTCTTTGATCAGAAAGAGTTAAACATGAGACAAAGGAGATGGATAAAAGTCCTTAAGGATTATGACTGCGAGATTCTATATCATCCGGGCAAGGCGAATGTGGTTGCTGATGCCCTGAGCAGGAAGAGTATGATATCTACTATGATGATCAGGGAATGGGACTTACTGGAGCAGTTTGCCGAACTTCGGATCAGAGTTAAAGAGATAGAAACTGGATTTGTGGCTAGCTTACGAATAGAGCCCAGGATCATGGATCAGATTAGAACTGGGCAGCGCAGTGATCAGAGATTGATAGATGTGGTTAGCCAAGCTGAACAGAGTTCGCATTCGGATCTCACAGTCAGTGAGGATAGATTGTTGAGATTCAGAGGAAGGATCTGTGTACCGGACGATGATACCCTGAAGAGACAGATACTGAGAGAATCTCACTGCTCGCGATACACCATGCACCCAGGGAGTACTAAGATGTACCGAGACTTGAGAAAGGTGTATTGGTGGAGTGGTATGAAGCGAGACGTGGCAGAGTATGTGGCCAGGTGTTTAGTATGCCAGCAAGTGAAAGCTAAGCATCGGAAGCCCGGAGGACTACTACAGCCCTTACCTGTACCTACATAGAAATGGGAGCATGTCACTATAGACTTTATTATGGGTTTACCGAGGACCCGAAGAGGTCGTGACGCTATATGGGTTATAGTGGATAGACTGACCAAGAGTGCCCACTTCCTTGCCATCAAGAGCACAAATACTGTGGATGCCTTAGCTGAGCTGTATGTCAGCGAGATAGCTAGTTACATGGGGCTCCATTAAGTATTACTTCTGATAGAGATTCCCGATTTACTTCTAGATTTTGGACCCAGTTTTAGGAGTCCATGGGATCTCGATTGAGTTTTAGTACCGCCTATCATCCTCAGACAGATGGTCAGTTAGAGAGGACTATTCAGACCCTGGAGGATATGTTGAGGGCGTGTACGATGGATTTTAAGGGATCATGGGATGATCACCTGCCCCTAGCAGAGTTTGCATACAATAATAGCTATCATGCGAGTATTGGAATGGCACCTTTTGAGGCTCTATATGGTAGGAGGTGTAGATCCCCTGTAGCTTGGGAAGAAGTCGGTGACAAAAAGATAAATGCTCCCGAGCTTATTGAGCAAGCCGTACAGAGTGTGAAACTCATATGTGAGAGGTTACGGGCTGCACAAAGTAGACAGAAAAGCTACGCGGATGTGCGTAGACAACCACTCGAGTTTGAGGTTGGTGATGCAGTATTTCTGAAAATATCACCGAGTAAGGGTATCATGCGATTTGGGAAGAAAGGGAAATTGAGTCCTCGATACGTAGGACCATTCGAGATTCTTGAGAGAGTGGGAGAGGTAGCTTACAGATTGGCATTACCCCCACAGATGTCCGGAATACACAATGTTTTTCATGTGTCTATGTTGAGGAAGTACCACCCGGACCCTTCTCATGTCATAGAGTATGACAAGATGGACATTCAAGAGGATATGAGCTATACTGAGGAACTCGTCCAGATTCTCGATAGAAGAGAGAAGGTACTGAGAAGTAAGAGCATCCCATTAGTGAAAGTTTTGTGGAAACATCACTCAATGGAAGAGGCAGCGTGGGAACTAGAGAGTCTCATGAAGGAGAAATACCCCCATCTATTCGACTAGTTGAGTTGAATTTGGAGGACCAAATTCTTTTTAAGGTGGGGAGGATGTGAGATCTGAGAATTTTAGATATATTTGAATGATGTAATATGAACTTGAAGTGTAATTTATTGAGCTAAGTGAATTGGGGAATGATAATTGGAGATTTATATGTTAAGTGTTTAAAATAAGTGTGAAGTTATGAGGACAGATCGATCTGGGAGAAGGAGAGATCGATCTGGTGAGTTAAAAATGACAAGGAAGGAAGAATTTGAGGAGCAGATCGATCTCCAATGGAAGAGGATCGATCTCCTTATGATCCTGTTTGAGAGAAGATCGATCTCATGAGGAAGAGATCGATCTCCAAATGATTCTGTTTGGGAAAAGATCGATCTCCTCAAGGAGCAGATCGATCTCATAAAGCCATAAAGAGATCGATCTCACCCCTCGATAGATCGATCTCCTAGGCATAAATTGCCCCAAATCGTCCCAAAATTCAAATGCAGATCGATCTCATCAAGAGCCAGATCGATCTCCTACCCTCAGCCTATATAAGGAACCCCTATTTTTCTCCTGCAATCTCACTTTCTCTCTCTTCCAACCCCCATTTTTACCAAACCTAGCTTTCTCACTCATCCAAAGCACCCATTTTCGGCCAAATCAGAAGTTGTGGCAAGAAGGAAAGTTGTTCCTCATCAAAGGGAGAACAACATACTTGGAAATCGTAAGACAGATCGAATCGAGGCAAGAGATAAGCTCTCCACAAGTTTTGGGTAATTTCTAAACCTCGATCTTGATATTTGAGATGATTTCGATGATAATGGTTGTTGTCATTGTGCTGAAATAGCTGAAAAATGATTAGGGATTGATGAAATTGCAATGTGGTTGGAGTGATAATGATATTTAGCAATTTTGGGAATTTGAGCTATAAATAGAAATTTAGACAATGTGGTGAATTAGCATAGATAATAGACATGAGAAATGTAAAACGTTGAGATGTTGTGAATGAGAGTGTAGTTTGGGGTAGAGTTACGAGAATCAAGAGATTTGAGGTGTTATGAGCAATTATGCTCGATTTTGAGAATTGAGGTTGATGAGATAATTAAGTATTAATGTTTTAACATCGTTTGGACAGCTCGGGAGTTCCAGAGTGGAATGAGAGGCTAGTCCGTAATACGGGGGAAACGATTGCACTATACGAGGTGCAAAGAGGTAAGGGAAATCTAAACCATTTGTGTATGTGATTTGTAAACTATTATAGCATGATTTGTGGTTTATAAAATAAGCATGTTGAGTGTTGTGTTGAGTTATAATTGCACACGGTTTTTATAGCCGGTTGGAGCCCATTGTTTTATGCGTTTATAAGCTGAGTGTGAAATTGCTTTATAAACCGTCAAATTTGTGTGAGTAATGAATTGGGCTCTACGTTAAGGCAATATCGAGATTTGAGAAATGTGTGCGTGCTTTGCCGGTTGGAACTCGGTTTTATTATGTTTTGTGTTGAGTACAAAACGGTTTTCAAATGAGTTTTATGAGAGAAAAACCATTATGAGTTCTACGTGAATGCAAACCAGTCTTGTGTGATAAGACTTAGGTGTGTAATTTTGAGTACACACCGGGCATTGCTCTGGTAGCATGTAAGCCCGATTTCTTCTCCGTTCTGGTAACGTGAGAATAACCCATTCTGTGGCTATGCCATGTATACTTGGTGGCCGTTGCCACGTGAGAACCCTATTTGGTGGCCGTTGCCACGTGAGAAACCCTATTTGGTGGCCGTTGCCTCGTGAGAAACCCTATTTGGTGGCCGTTGCCACGTGAGAAACCCTATTTGGTGGCCGTTGCCTCGTGAGAAACCCTATTTGGTGGCCGTTGCCACGTGAGAAACCCTATTTGGTGACCGTTGCCACGTGAAAACCCTAATTAGTGGCCGTTGCCACTTGTGATCACCCATCCAGTGGCTATGCCACGTATATTTGGTGGTCGTTGCCACGTGAAACTCTATTCTGTGGCTGTGCCACGTGTGAATCCAAATCAGTGGCTATGCCACGTGTGTTTAGTGGCTATGCCACGTGTGAATTTAAATCAGTGGCTATGCCACGTGTGTTTAGTAGCTGCGCCACGTGCATTACTATTTCAGTGATTTTATCACGTTCATTGAGAAAGCGTTTATCGCATTATTTTCACATGCTTTGTTATTGCTCTAGACTGAGCCTTTTTACTTCATGTTTTCACATGATTTGAGACATGAGAATGTCGTTTTGAGTACTTTCATGCTATGGTTTTCAAATGAGATTAATGAGTTTCACATACAAATAAATATTTTGTGATGTGCATTTTGGTTTATGAAATGAGTCCCTTACCCCCTTTACTGAGCGATTTAGAAGCTCACCCTGTTTTCTTTTCCCCCAGATTTCTTCAAGTGAAAAGGGTTTTCCTGCGACGTACGGAGTAGTGGCTAGTGGAGGACTTGAGCTCCTGGCCATATATTGTATTTTGAGGTATCTTTTATCTTTTCATGTACCCAGATAATTATTGTAATTGCAGACACTTGATGTATAACATTGTATGGGATGTATTAGGATTAATTAACTTGAGATCAAGTAAAGTATATGATATAATATATACTATTCAATGACGAGATCTTGAGGTATAATATAGGTGATGATGTATGACACTGCACAGGAATGCACTCTTAATTGTGAATGAATGAATAAAAAGTTTAAATTAGCCATATTTTCCGCACTTCCGGGGCGTGACATAAATGGACTTGGGTCCACGGTCGTACGTTGAACTGTGTACTTATCCGTTGGTATACTATGTACCGTGCTGCGTGCGCGTGAGTATGAGTATCGCGTAGATGACACATGGCGTACCTTATACCGTGAGTATATATGATATAAGGAGATGAGGTTGATTGAGATGAGCCGGAGGGTAGGACTGACCCATCCCCTTTCGGGCGAAGTGATACCCTATGCATACCTGATCAGTTATACCTGAGATCACTGACTATGGCCATATGTCGTGGATATTTGATTGCCAAAAATTTCATGCCTGTCTCAGAGATTCGAGAACTTGAGAAACTCAGAAAAGAAAGAGATTTGATGAAAAGAAATTATTTGAGAAAAGCAAAGAGAGTTTGTGATTTGATAAATCTCTAGATTCGAATACTCGTGCCATGATAACATTGTTTATAACTTGTTTTCAAATGGGAATATCGTATACATGTTTTCATGAAAATGCTTATATGAGAAATGAATGTTTGAATGCATTTTCTAGCAATATTTCCATTTACATTGAAACATGGTTTTGTTTATGCATGCATGGGCTATGTAGATAGTACAGTATCTACCTATTAGCATCTATCTCCTTACTGAGCTGTGGTTTACTCATCCCACTATTTTTCCCCTCCAGATATTGAGAAGTAGGGCAGTGCGATGGTCTCTGGATCTCTTTTTGTGTTGGACACCAGTATTTTGTATCCACACCAGTATTTTATATCTATTATAATGTATCGCACAGTTACAAATCGAAAATGTAAACAGTGGTATGAGGATGTTATGTAAAGATATTATTATACAATTGATTTTGTATATATCTACACACACCTGGGACTGTGAATTTAAGTTTTAAATAATTTTGCTGTAAATTTATAAGATTTTAGTAATTCCATCATCTCACAGCCCAACCGTAGTAGTGTATGTATGGATAAAGGGCACCCGAAAATCGGGGTGTGACAGATTTGGTATCAGAGCCTAGTTGGTCTGACGTTAGTCGATGTTTAGGACTAAGAAAACATACACCCCCAAGTTATTTTGCGATATTTAGATACAAATATGTATATAGAACTGTAGTAAATTAAAAGTTTGTATAAATGCAATAAGTTATCAAGCTTATGAAATATGCCTGGGAGACACTATAAGAGGGTAAAGAACTCAAGAGCTCAAGGGTGAAATGACAAGACTGAGAGGCACAGTAGATCGTCTTCTAGTCATGAGCCCCAGGAACAGATAGAGGCTTTCGATCCTCGGATAGCCTGATTAGAGGAAGATGTGCACACTATGATGACCATGATGGATCAGATTATGGCTAGGTTTAAGGGTACACCTAGTACAGTGGGACAAGCTGCATCGAATCCCCCAGCAGCTGCACCTGAACCTGAGAATGTTGCACCTGCACAACCTAAACCGGTTAGGCCACGAGATCCCTATATTCGACCAGTACCTCCTCCAGTAGCCCCACAATAGTATGATGATGATTTAGGGTATGGATATGATTGTGATATGGAGAGGTTGAGGCATTTTATGGACTTTAAGCCTCCTTCTTTTAGCAGGGTAAAGGATCCAGCAGTGGCTGAGGACTGGATCAGTCAGATGGAGAAGTTGTTTAACTTTTGTAGATGTTCAGTTACAGAGAGAGTAGCGTTTGTGGCCTTTGTACTGGGAGGCGAAGTAGAGTACTGGTGGAAGTCCATCAGGCCTATGTTGAGAGCTCAGGGTATGGCTATCATGTGGGATATGTTTTTGGGTGCTTTAGAGAGCAATACATCCCAGATACCGCTTGATGTAGGTTACAAATGGAATTTCTGAATCTGACTCAAGACAATCGAACAGTTGATGAGTACGAATCATGATTCACCTCACTAGGCCGATATGATTCGGACTCTATCAGGAGTGAAGCTATCAGGGTCCGCAGATTTGTGGATAGACTGAGGCCTTCGATTCGAGCTAAGTTGGCCCCGTTTGATGTCGCTACATATAGAGAGGCTATGCGACGGGCCCAGTTGTGTGAGTAGGATTATGACCTGCATATTTCTGAGTTCAGTTGGGGTAAGGACAAGGGTTCGAGGAAACTGGGAGATGGCAAGAGTACCAGATTTGGATGAAAAACTATGAGTAAGCGTCAGAGAGAGGTAGATGAGTCACAGAAGAAGGCTGCTAGACATTTTATGCCTTCGACTTAGACAACAGCTAGAGGTATAGGGATTGGTGGGCCCCAACCAACTACTGATCAATACCGAGTACGTGGTCGATATCATGGTGGTAGGCCCTATCATATTCAGGGTACACGATGCTTCAGATGTGGTAAGTTTAGGCACTATGCCAGAGATTACCCAGAAGCAGTTAAGGTAGTCCCACAGAGGGGTAAGGAGCCCGAGAGAGTTCCTACAGTTACACCTCCTGCAAGGAAGAGAGCCACGGCTAAAGAAAAAGGGAAGCAAGTTGTGGGTCAAGGCAGGGTATATGCGATAGACCAGGCATCAGCAGATACCTCTTCTGAGGTGATAAAAGGTACAATCTTGATTTATAACTTGGAAGCTATAACTTTGTTTGATTCTGGTGCTACGCATTGTTTCATATCACCTGCATATGCATCAAAGTTGATAGGTCTTGTAGAACCCACACACTTATATGGGACTTTGTTAATAAGTACTCCAATGAGAGTCAATTAGGTGAACAAGTATGTAAGGATTGTAAGGTGAGGGTAGGAGATAAGTGTGCAATAGCCAACTTGATCTTGTTAAATATGTATGACATTAATGTAATCTTGGGAATGGATTGGTTAGCTACCAATCAGGTTGTCTTAGACTGCCACGCTAAGTCTATTACATTTTCTCTACCCGAAGATGTCACGACCCAAATTTCCTAAAAATCACTACAAATTTTTTCGTTTGTTATTTAATTCTTACCTTTCTCTGATTGTGGCCATCCTACCAACAGTTGGGCTATGATTCGGTGTTAGTCCCCTCTCACCTATTTACAATTCCATTTTTCATATTCACATTCACACATCAGGATTTACTATCATTTGACTTTAACTAAATACATTCATAATGGTATTTACATAACCTTACATCCCCAACATCATATCCGTTTACAGTACAGCACATTTACATGTTCAGATACAAAACTATACAAATGTGTATACCTATCTCTCGATGGGATGTAGCGGATACCAAAGATGCAAGTACTCAACCGCGCTTAAACTACTGAAAGTACGCTGTAGATGAGCAAAATAATGGGGAGAGCAGCCACACGCTTAGTAAGGCAATTATACAAGTAAGTAGATAGCTCTACTATCTACATGCTCATAATGCTATGCCATTAAATCCATTTCTTTTCATTTAAATCTCACGCACGAAATCATTCATACATCAATGCTATAGTTTATAAAAACTATTTGTGCATATAGAAATCATGCAACTCATGCATCAATGGCATTTTATGTAAAATCATAATTCGCATAAAGTAAATCAAGATCATGTATTATTTCATGTCATGTAAAACAAATCATGAGAGACAATTCTTTTCATGAATTTGTAATTAAAGCATGGAAAACTCGTCATGCTACTGCATTGAAATTACTTCATTAAAGCTCAGTATAAAATAACCCCTCCAGGTCAATCATCTCATAAATCAATCTCAAACTCATTAAAAATTCATTATAAAAAATTATGTTAAAAAATCACCCTTCTTTTATTGTCACATGTCATAAAATCCTATGAAAAATCTAGCATCATAGTAGAAAATCACATCTAAGTGAAAATCACAAAATCAGGGGCGTGACCCCTCCCTCGGGTCTACCCTGGTCTATCAAGACCAAAAGTTATATCATGTGAGACATGTAGGTGACTATATCAGTAACATCAAGGACTATGGTCATATCCTAGTGATCCCTGGCTACACGGTACCTAGTGTGCGGGGCATCACACCTGGAATGGGAGGTGGGTCATTCCTGCCGCCAAAACAACATAAATACCAAGATTGTGGGGCAAAGCTTACAGCCTCGTGGCTAATGCCACTCCACTCCAACAGTCCCCACAGTATAGTGTACTCTGCGTGACATACACGGTACAACGTACTCTGTGAACCCAAATCATAGTCAGTGGGTACCTGCCGTAGGTCTTATCCACCCAACCTATGTCTCAGTATGCACGTGTGCGTATATCATCTCATTGTGACACACAGTCTACAGGAGGCTCCAACACGGCTATATGCATGTCATATAAATCCTTGTGCGAATAAAGCTCTAGTACGGCTCCATGCATATTCATGATATCTGAAAACCTCGTGTGAGCGAAGCTCTAGCATAGTTTTATAAAAATCAGTAAAATTTGTGTACGAGTAGCACTCCAGTACAACTTTAAGAGAGTTATAAATCCAAATAAACTCACGTACGAGTAAGCTCCAACACGATTTTATGCATAAAATCCATCAAAGCCTCGTGTGAGCAATGCTCCAACATGGCATCATGCATAAATCATTCAAAACTTCATGCAAGCAACGCTCCAGCACAGTTTCATGCATAAATAAATCAAATCTCGTGCGAGTTACACTCCCACACGACTTTTATGCAATTAAATTAATTAGATCACGTACGAGTAAGGCTCCAGTACGGCTTTTATGCAATTATCACATCAAAACAGGATGCGAGCTAAGCTCCAGCACCTCTCATAGGCTCCAGTACGGCTTTTATGCAATTATCACATCAAAACAGGATGCGAGCTAAGCTCCAGCACCTCTCATGCATGTCAAATCATTAAAACTAGTGCGAGCAATCGTTCTAGCACCTTTTTATGCATATCAAGTCAAAGCAGGGTGCGAGCTAGGCTCCAGCACCTCTCATGCATTTCATAATAGTAAAAATCAGTGCGAGCAATCGCTCTAGCACATTTTATGCACATAATGTCACATAAATCGGTGCGAGCAACCTCTCCAGCACCTTTTATGCACACTTACAAACTCATATATGGTGTGAGCAATGCTCCAGCACTATCTTTTTCCATATGAACTTAATAGTTGGCCCATTTTCCAAAGAAATTTCATTTAAATCTAAATAACACTTAAGTAGTGTTATCTTGTGAAATTTATGCAATTACTGGCTAATCTACCAATTTGCTTTGCTAAAATTTCACAGAAATCTTCCAAATCATGCATTTCATGCATGTCATGCTTTCACCATCCTTAGGTGAATTTTTCCTCAGTAGGGGTAAAATAATCTTTTACCCATCTCGGGTCCTTAAAATTTTGAATCCATTTCTGGGATCGTTATACAGTTTCAGTGTATGCAAAAGCTATTAAAAATACGCGTAGCTACCTCTAGCTACTCGAAAAATTCCCTTACCTCAATTTACTCTGTACAGTCTGACTTTTCCTAATGCTACTGATCACCCGATCCGTTTAGCTCCCAATATGTTCTCCGGAGCTGCAGATAATCATTTATCAAGTTAAATCCAAACATATTTATCCATATTTCACTTTTATTTGGCTTAATTTAAATCATTGAGCTCGTTTACCCATATTGGGTCCGATTATACCATAATGGGCCTTAACCGGCCTTAATCCCATTTTCCACTTACTATTCACATCATCGAGGCCTATTGGGCTCATTGGGCCCATCAGTATTTATTGGGCCTTGTTCTAAACTCTTGGATAGCTCAATTAATTATTTATGACAATTTATCTTAAATTCTAGAATTTAATTCATTTTATACGGAATTAATCTGTATTTTATGCGGTAAGTTTCTAACACATATACCTATGCAAATTATCGTAAATAAGGGTTACTCACTAGAGATTCCATGATAGTACACAAATCGAGGATGACTCGAGCTCTCGTTTGACGCCAATTGTCGAGCTACACAATTACATATTTTTTGGGTAAATTTTCAGTCAAATATTAATCAAATTAAATATTCCGAAATTTAAATCAGTCAATGTCGACCACTTACCGGTTTACTCGTAGCTCGATTGCATCACTGGAATTTTTCTCCTATTTTTCTTCTTTTTCTTTTCCCTTTTTCTTTTTCTTTTTCTTTCTTTCTTCCATGGCTGAACCAACCTGGTTCGGTTCAGCCCGGTTTAGTCCAATTCGGTCCTTTTCCAGTTGATTCTTCACCGGCTTCCATCTCCAGGAGATCCGCAAGGTTGTCCAGTGCACGGATCTGGTGTCAGTTTCGCCAGGACTGGCCGAAAAGTGGCCGGTCCGGCCTCTTCTCTTCTCGGTTTTGCTATCGATTCTCCATTCACCATTGTCGATGCCGTCCATTGGTTTCTTCGGTCGTGTCCACCACAAATCTACTCGTCTTTGCCTTGGGAACGTTCGGCTGGGGGTTGGGTTGGCCAGATCGATGCCGGTGGAAGTCGATTTCTCTTTTCCCTTTCGGTTCCTCCCCTTCGTCGTTCTCTTCATCGGTGATGGATCCCAACGCGTGGTGGCTCTGGGGATACTCCGATGGCGTCAATCGTCCTTCGTCGTGTGCCGTTCATCGCCGCTCGTCGCCAGTGGTTGCTGTTCGGGGAAGCAGAAAGAACGGGTCGCGCGATGAGTTTCGCGCGATCATGCGACCCAGTTTCAATTTCGTTTTTTATTCTTTTCTTTTGTTAATTAATTATTTTAGTTTATAATTGATTAAATTATATTTTAATCAATAAAAAAGCATTAAATAACCCAAAATATCTTCCAAAATTTATATTTTATTCATTTACTCATTTAAATGAATTTATCTGTCTTATTTTATCTTTTCGGTGTATTTTTTCAATATTTTCGGGATAATTTCTCGAAGTGAAAATTTCAGTTTATTCCAATAAATTCATATCTTGATCAATTTAACCTGAAATTTAATTATTGCTCCTTTATTGATCAAGATTCCCTGAATCTATGTTTACAGTGTTAATTTCTTACCGAATTGACACTGAATTTTGGGTCTTTTGATCGTTTTACCCTTTAACGTGTTCGGGACCAAACCAATCCAACTTCCCTTCACGAACACTCACTCATTTCGTGTTTTAAATCCGTATCTCCAGTTCGAACCGCATTCGTTTAATTTGTGACCATTTCAATCCTTCATTTGACCTTTAAATGCATTCGAGAATTTTTATTCATTCCATTTGCATTTTTCATTCACGTACAACTCTTCTTATGATTAAATTTACATATAACCATGTTTACATCACATGAATCATAAGGAATTTCGATAAAAATCGGGTCTTACATAATCTCCCCCACTTAAGAAATTTGGTCCTCCAAATTAGAACCAAGTCAAATGGATCCATAAACAACTCCGGGTACGTCTATCACATCATACTCTTTAATTCTCATGTGACTTTTTTCGGAGTGTAATACTACCAAAGGACTTTGACTAGGGAGATCGTCTTAAATCTCATCACCTTTTCCTTTCGTCTAATACCCGAATCGATTTTTTTTCAATATACGCTATACTTTTATTGAGCTCCAACAGCTCATATCCGATCACATATGCTGAGTCTGGATAGTATTTTTGAAGCATCAAAAGATGGGACACATTGTGGATGCCTGCTAATTCAAGTGGTAACGCCAACCTACAGGCCTTATCTCCCACTTTGTCCAATATCTCAAAGGATTCAATCTAACGAAACTCAATTTGTCTTCTTTTTTAATCTCGTTATGCCCTTAGGATAAGTAACTTCCAACAATACTGATTCACCCTTAGTGAATTCGAATGGTTTTCTGTCTCTTGTCAGCATAGCTTTTCTGTCTGCTCTGAGGTGTTCTTAATCTCTCACAATCACCAGAACACCCTCAGAGACTTATTATATCGAATCGGGAGCAATTTTCTATCTGTCATCCACTTCTTCCTATCCAAGTCGGGGAACAACCCCTAAAGCCATGCCATGTCTCATAAAATGTTATCTCGATACTCAGGTGACAATTGTCATTATTGGCGAATTCGATTAGTAACAACTGATCATCTCAAGAGCTTATAAAAGCAATGACACATGCTCTCATCATATCCTCCAGCATTTGTACAATCCCCTCTGATTGACCATCTCTCTGAGGATGAAAGATTGTCCTAACACTCAAACGGGTTCCCATAGCTTCCTGAAAAACGTTCCCAGAAGTGAGAAGTGAAGCGGGAATCCCTGTTTGATATCATACTCCCTGGGACGCTACATAATGTTTCACAATTTTTCGTACACATAAATTCGCCAACACACTTAGAGTATCTTAGGATTTCATAACCAGAAGGTGGGTAGACTTAGTCAATCTATCGACTATCACCCAGATAGCCTTGTGATTCCTGCAGTCCTCTATAACCCATCACAATATCCATGGTAACTTGCTCCCATTTCCATGTCGATATAGGTAGAGGCTACAATAACCCTGCAAACGTCTATTGCTCTACCT
The DNA here is from genome assembly GCA_033439115.1 of Firmiana major. Classification (NCBI taxonomy): domain Eukaryota; kingdom Viridiplantae; phylum Streptophyta; class Magnoliopsida; order Malvales; family Malvaceae; genus Firmiana; species Firmiana major. The sequence continues at coordinate 40,116,680 of CM065910.1, forward strand.
TAATCTGCTGACGTACGAGACACTTCTCCATAATCACTACAATCTCTCTTTTCATATCTGACCACCAAAACCCTTTTCAGAGATTTTGATATATTTATTACTTCCCGGATGCACTGTATATCCCGAAGAGTGAGCTTCTGACAATAACGATCTCATTAGCTGTGGTCTTAGGGAGCACTTATGTTGTCTCTGGACCTCAGTAAGTCATCATCACTCACTGTGAACTCTGTCACTGTACCCTTCTAAATTTGACCCACACTATCGACACCTTGCCGATCATCATGCTAAGCCTGTCGAATCCGACCACTCAAATCCGGTTCTAATCTCAGGCTAGCTATCACAAAATCACTGTCATCATCAAAAGGGATCATATCATTACTGAGGCTCACAACTGCTCTAGCAGCTCTCGCTCCCTGACCATCATATGTGATACCATCCCGAGGCTCTTTCTGCTCGAGGCATTAGCCATTACATTAGCCTTTCTTGGGTGGTATAATTTTTTTCACAATCATAATCCCTCAGAAGCTCTAACCCTCTTTGTTATCTCATATTCCACCCTTTCTATGAAAACAGATACTGAAACTTTTATAATTAGTGCATACCCAAAATTTCTCACCGTATAAGTGGTGGCACCATACCTTCAGTGTAAACGCTACGGCTGCCAACTCTAAATCATGGGTCGGATAGTTTCTCTCATAGTCCTTAAACTATCTGGATCCATAAACGACTATCTTCCCATTTTACATCAATACACAACCTAATCCTTATTTTGAGGTATCCATACACACTGAAACCTCTTGAGCTATTGGTCATGGTGAGAATAATTACGGTGGTCAGTTTATTACTTCTATATACCAAAACTCAAGAAAGCCATTTTCATACCTATCATCCCACCGGCATGCAATCTTTTTCTAAAAGAGATGTGTCAACTGAGCAGCCCATTTCGAGAAACTCACAACACCTCGTCTATAAGACAGTTTCCAGTTGCTACTCATGCTCTTCCTCAAACTTCGAATACATCAAAATATCATCGCTAAAGATGACAACCAATCGGTCCAGCTAAGGTTTAAATACCTTGTTCATCAATGGCCTAACGATTACGTAAATCATCTTGGGCACATTCACATTCTGAATTCTTAACGGATGTTACCCAGACTTCAAATCGATCTCTAAAAAGATATGCGTTTTTCATAGCTAATCCAATAAATCATCTATAGTGGGAGGAAACACTTATTCTTGATGTTAACCTCGTTCGACAATCAAAATTTTATACATAGTCAGAGGCTTCCATTCTCTTTTCACAAACAGAACAAGTGCTCCTCAAGTTACACATTCGGTCTGAGGAACGCTTATCTAATAACTCCTGTAATTGTTTCTTTAGTCCTTCCAGTTCAACTAATACCATTTTATACCGTGGTTAGGATATCGGTTCTGTACCAGGTACCAACTCAATACAAAATTCTATCTTTTTATCTGATAGTAGCCCTAGTAGATTATCCGAGAAGATATCAAGAAACTCCCTGACCATAAGGATATCTATTAACTCCGGATGTGCCTTATCCATACCAACCACACAAGCGAGAAAACATTCACATCATTACTCATTTCGTGAGTACAATCATTTACTCCTTTAATTTCAATCGTTACACCCTTTCATTACTTGTCAAAACTTACAGTATACTTTTCAGGGGTGAAAACATCACTATCTTAGGATAGCAATCTAAACAGAATAGTTTGCAGCCGAATCAATCTATTCTCAAATATTACTTCAAAATTATTCATATTCCATTGAATATAATCAGCTGACATATCCTTTTTCCTCCGTTTTCAACTTACAATCCCTATACCCATATTCAGTTAGTGATAATCAGCTAACTATCATCATCTTGCCTAAGGGTCAGGCTTCACATCTTTCACTAGCTTATAAGCAACTGAAGGCGATATGAATAAATGTGTGGCACTAGGATCAATTAAAATAATTACTTCATTATTCACAACCAGTGTGGTATCCTCCACCACAACAGATAAAACATCAGTAGTGTCCTGGTCCAAGGCATACACTCGCCCTCGTCCAACAACCTACTTTCCCTTACTCTTCGATCGTGGCCTCCCTTTTCGGTGCAGAGATATCAACAGGGTTTTCTCTGTCTCTTTGCCCTTCTGTGGGGTAGTCTCACCCAACTCTGAGCAATCATTAAATAAATGGCCTGTCTTACCACACTTAACGCATATTTTAGTCAATAAGGTGTAGGGCCTACTTCCATGGTATCTACCACACATCCTACACTACTCTGTAGTAGGTCGGGGTCCTCCAATCATAATACCCCTCAAAAGTGCTGAAATTGGATACACTGGGGCCTTACCAATCATCTTACCCCGTAACTCATCAACTCTAATCTCTTACCAAACTACCTTTTTCCCGTTATGACATCTCTATCATTCTCTATTCTCTTCTGTCTCTATTTTAACCCTTACTACCTTTCCCAATCTCTGAGGCGTGCAACTCATGATCTTATTCACACAACTGTAGTATGCGCGCTGCCTCAGCATAGGTAGTGATATCTAACGGGGCCAATCAGACTCTAATTGACAATTTGAGCCCTTCCATGAACTTTTGGGCTTTTTAATTCTCACTGCCCATAGTGTCGGGGTCATACCTGCCCAGGGATATAAACTGAGTTTCATACTCCTCAATCAACCAGTTCTTCTGGGTCAGAGTAAGGAACTTTATCTGTAATTTCCTTTGACCAGTGTCCGAAATAGTCTCTCTCCGGAATACATCCAGAATTATTTCCCACGTCCATTCTGGATGTCTAACTCTTCAGATGGGTCGAGCGGACTTCCACCAATGCTCCGACTCACCCTCAAATCCCATGCATACTCTAAGCAATTAACTCCCAAAATAATCTCCACACTCTGCTCCAACCTCGCGAAACGTGTCTCAAAACTATCCGATCTCTCTGTCGGACTCTGTCCAATCTCTCTAACAGACTCTGTGGGGCATGCTCAACATCAGCCTCCACTTCAACCTCATTTTGAGTCTCATTTGGTGACTCAGTACGACTCTCAAGCCTACCTCTATGACCCCGAGCTCCTATACTCGCCCCTCTACCATAGCGGCTATCAGTTAATGAGTTTATATTCTTGCATTTGAAACCAAATTCTTAGCTGCAATTTCATCTCGATATACATAATTGTATCTAAACAATGCACAATACATGGGGATGTCAACTTCCTTAACCACTAAAACCGACTCATATCAAGCCAACTTAGCTCTAATACCAAAAACTGTCAGGACCCAAATTTCCTAAAAATCACTACAAATGTTTTCATTTGTGATGGTGGTCGTGCCACCAGATCCACGTGTGCAACTATCCGCCTGCCACGTGTCGAACCAATAATAGGCCACGTGGCAGATTGACGACAGAACCGCTATGCGACACCGTTCCTGGAGGTGCGACAGAGTGTTTAATGCGAGAGGAGTCTACCGCCTCACAGTCTGCGGCGCATCGTGAGCGGCAGACCTCCATCGCCCATGCACGGCACAGTACTCCCGCACAGACCGCGGTAGAAGTCTCCCGCTCAGCATGCGGCATTGTCTCCCGCACAGACCGCGGTAGAGGCCCCCCGCTCATCATGCGGCATACTCCCGCACAGACCGCGGTAGAACTCCCCCGCTCATCATGCGGCATACTCCCGCACAGACCGCGGTAGAACTCCCCCGCTCAGCATGCGGCATTGTCTCCCGCACAGACCGCGGTAGAGGCCCCCCGCTCAGCATGCGGCATACTCTCCTGCACAGACCGCGGTAGAACTCTCCCGCTCAGCATGCGGCATAGTCCCCCGCACAGATCGCGGTAGAGGTCTCCCGCACGAGCAGCGGTAGAGGTCCCTCGCCCAGCGTACCGGCAGAGGTCTCCCGCACCAATAGCGGTAGAGGTTCCATGCATACTCTGCCGCCAGACTACTCCCCCGTAAGTTGCATGGCCCGAGACGCGACAGAGTGCTCTATAACTCTGTCGCGGCCCAGACACGCGCCTGGGTCTCAGCCCGAACCGACTCAGAAGCCTATAAATATGAGGTGAGCCCTCTGAAAAAAGGGGAGGAGATGAGATGGATCCAAAAATCCGAGAAAAACAGGGAGAACACTTAAACACTCTGATTTAAGCTATAAACTCTCCTTTTCTTACATACATACACCAACTCCCGATCACTGACTTGATCGTCGGAGTGCGCGTGCAGGGACAAATCCCTGCCCCTTCTGATTCCTGTTGTTTTTGCAGGATATACGAAGAACACGTGGAGCAAATTGTATCGACGTCACCCTTTCGTCGTTAGCATAATCAGACCACGTGGAAGGTAAAGCACTGTTGCTGTCAAGGAGGCAACATCAATTGGCGCCGTCTGTGGGAAACTGACAAAAAGCCAGATTCTCTATCAAAATGGTGAGAACACGCTCTACGGCGGAGGTGACAGGAGGGCAGAATTCTGTAAGTCCCCCTGCTAGATCGGAACGAAGGAAGAGACACAGTGAAAGGGCTCAAGCAGAACCCTTAGTCTCCCTGGAAGAATTCGACACCCTGAAGCGCAAAAATGAAGAGGCTACAACAGCCCTGAGAGCCATGGTGAGCTTCTTCAGAGAGGCTCTCCCCCAATTCAGCTTACCCCATGAAGTACAGCAGTTAGTGGGGGAAAGCACACCGAGGTAGACCTACGAGAGAGGTCAGCCCTCCACTTTGGCGAGTGCTGGACAAGGTGCAGGAACGCAAGATAATGCTACTGCCTACCCAGCAAGATAGAACTCACCCGCAGCTCAACCACGACAAAGGTCGCCTCGGGTTCCGAAGCGGCAGAGCTCACCCGCATCCCCGCGACAGAGATCACCCGCGGCTCAACTGCGACGTAGCTCACCCCTGCCCGATAGGCGGCGGAGTTCGCCGAATGGGCGGCAGAGCTCTCCCCTGGCTCAAAGGCGACAAAGCTCCCCCGTCGACCACATGTGGCAGAGATATCCCAGGTCAGATGGGCGACAGCACTCTCCCGCCGCCGCTAGGAGGCAGAGTTCACCTTTGCCCGATGCGCGTCAGACTTCACCTCTGTCGGCCAGGCGACAGAGCTCCCCTGCAGCCCCTGTGCGGCAGAGTTTCTCTACACTCCGCAGCTCTTCTCCTTTGGAGTTTGTACAGGAGTTAGGAGAATATAGAACTGGGGAGCAGCGAAGACAAAGAGATTTTAACCCACAAGAAGGTCCCGAGATATCAAGTCCCGTAGTCAGAGGTACTGGAAGAGGTATTTACCAATCAGACTCTTCTAGACCGGAAGGGACAGGACCTTACTCAGCTCGAAGGTCGGAGGACGTGGAGAAGGTCGTCCAAAGGATCCTCGAGAAGAAAAGGCTAGTGTCTCCGGATGACGGACAAAGGAGGAGGATCCCATTCAGTCCGAAGATCATGAACAAACCCTTGCCGAAGAAGTTCAAAATGCCTTCTATGGCTACTTATACCGGCAAAGCGGATCCCTACGACCATATTCAGAGTTATGAATCCCTCATGCTGCTTCATGGGTGGGAGGACGAAATCATGTGCAGAGCTTTTTCTCTCACATTGTCCGGGCACGCTCTGAAATGGTTTAACGGGCTGAGCGAAGGTTCAATCTCCTCTTTCGACGAGTTGAGAAATGAGTTCCTCAAAGTGTTCATGATTCACAGCCAGAGGAAGAAAGACGCTACCTACTTACTCACGCTTAAACAAGGAAATAGAGAATCCTTGAAAAGCTATGTAGATCACTTCCGAGATGCAACCTTGGAGGTGGAAGATCTACCATTAGGGGTAGCCTTGGCTGCGATACTGCAAGGGACAAGCTCAGAGAAGCTACAAGAATCCCTCTCCCTTGATCAACCTCTGACGATCTCCGATCTTTTTGCAAGGGCTAATAAATACGTGGCCCAAGGAGAGTTCATGAGAATGATACAGCCCAGGGAGGCTAAAGAAGGAAAGAAGAGAGAGAGGGACGCGCCTGAGAGAAGCTTTTCAAGACCCGTGAGAACTGACAAAGCCCCTAGGCTCAGGTATGAAGGTTATACCAAGTTAAACGAGCCTCGCACTGCAATACTGGCAGCCATCGAAGGGGCAGGATTACTGGAATTCCCCAAGAAGAAAATTAGAGATGTAGGCCGAAACACTGAAGCCTACTGTGAATTCCATTGTGCTCATGGACACCCAACAGAGAGGTGTAAAGACTTAATGGACCAGTTAGAAAGACTGGCCAGAGAGGGGAAGATCAACCGCTTCCTGTGGCGAAGCGAGAGACCTCGATATCCTCCACGTGACCAAAGGAATAATCGTCCGCGGACGGGGGCAAATAATGATATCAGAAGGGATAGGCCTAGAAACGAAGCAGTCAGGCCCATCCCCCATGCTAATCCGCCAAACAACGAACCTACAGCCCCCGCGATAAATGTCATTGCAGGCGGGGACTCAAGTGCAGGAAGCTCCTCTACTTCCCGCAAAAGTTACGCTAGGCAAGCGTATCAGGTTAACGTGGTAATGGAGGAGCAGGCGGATGAAGAGCCCATCATGTTCACTCCGGTTGACAGAGGCGATGTCGCCATGCCCCATGACGACCCCATGGTGATATCCACGGTGGTGGCCAAACACCCGGTGAGCAGGGTCCTGGTCGATAACGGGAGCTTAGTGAACCTGATCTATTGGAACTGCTTCGAAAAAATGAGCATATCCGAAGATAGGTTAAAGCCCGTTATGGCGCCACTATATGGATTCACGGGGGAGCGAGTGAAAGTTACCGGGTCCATAGAGTTGCCTGTGACTCTCGGAGAGCACCCAAAGAATGTGACCCGGCAAGTATTGTTCATGGTGGTCAGGTCAACCTCTGCTGCTTACAATATGATTCTGGGCAGACCTGTGCTGAATGACATGAGGGCGGTAATATCCTCTTGCTATCTGTTGATGAAGTTTCCCACTCCCAACGGAGTCGGGCAAGTACGTGGAAACCAAAGGAGTGCCCGTACTTGTTATCTCGCTTCTACTGCCAACAAGGTAGTACAGAGGAAAGAAACCTTATGCATTGACGATCCGCCTAAGCCCCAACCTGTAGAGGAAACAGAAGCCATTGCGCTAACTGAAGGGGATAGCGGAAAAAGGGCATTCATCGGGACTCAGTTGGGCGAGCAGCAGAAAAAGGAGATAGTAGAGTGTCTGAGGAGAAACTCGGATATCTTCGCCTGGAGCCCGGCGGACATGCCCGGGATCAGTCCCGAAGTCATATGCCATGAACTTAACATCATACCCGGACATAGATCCGTCAAACAGAAAAAGAGGAGTTTCACCCCGGAGCGACAAAAAGCAATCACTGAAGAAGTGACTAAACTCCTAGGCGCCGGATTCATCCGAGAAGTCTATTACCCTGAGTGGTTAGCCAATGTAGTGATGGTAAAGAAATCTAGCGGGAAATGGCGAATGTGTGTTGATTTCACAGACCTGAACAAAGCCTGCCCCAAAGATTCATACCCCCTACCTCGGATAGACAGACTCGTAGATGATACATCCGGCTACGAACTCCTCAGTTTCTTGGATGTATTCTCCGGGTATCACCAAACATGCTTCACCCAGAAGACGAAGAAAAAACTTCCTTTATAACCGATGACGGAACCTATTGCTATCGGGTAATGCCGTTCGGTTTAAAGAACGCGGGTGCTACCTACCAACGAATGGTGAGCAAAGTGTTCAAGGATCTTCTGGGAAATACCATGGAAGCCTACGTGGACGACATGATAATCAAGAGCCGCGTAGGAGAATCTCATACTGATCAAATGTCCAGGGTATTTGAAGTATTGAGGAGATTCAACATGAAGCTAAACCCCAAAAAGTGCTCTTTCGGGGTAAGATCAGGAAAATTCCTAGGCTTCATGATCACTAACAGGGGTATCGAGGCAAATCCTGAGAAGATACAGGCTGTCATTGACATGAAACCCCCAGCCACCGTAAGAGAGGTCCAAAGATTGACAGGCAGAATAGCAGCTCTGAATCGCTTCTTGTCGAAATCAGCCGAAAAGAGCTTGCCTTTCTTCAAAACTCTACGGGGGGGGGGGGGAAGAACTTCAAGTGGACGGAAGATTGTCAAAAAGCCTTTGAAGACCTCAAGGAATACTTGAAGCGGTTGCCTCTATTAACAAGGCCCCTGGTAGCAGAACAGCTCTATATGTATTTGGGAGTCGGTGATTTCGCCGTCAGCGCGGTGCTACTGAAGAAAGACGAAATGGTACACCGTCCCATCTACTATGTGAGCAAAGTGTTATTAGATCCAGAGACCCGCTATCCACTGGCTGAAAAGCTAGCATTGGCCCTCTTGATGGCCTCACGAAAGCTGCGTCCGTATTTCCAAGCACATCCCATCACTATCTTAACAGACCAACCATTAAGACAGATCCTCCAGAAACCTGAACAATCAGGGAGGTTAGTGAAATGGGCGGTGGAGCTTGGGGGATACGACATCACATACCAAGCGAGACAGGCTATCAAAGGTCAAGCTCTGGCTGACTTCATCGTGGAATGCACTATCCCGAACGACAGCAGTGAAGGGGAGGCTCACCCATGGTTACTGCATGTCGATGGGTCATCAAGTGCCAACGGAAGTGGAGCGGGTATAGTCCTGGTGTCACCAGAAGGAAAATCCCTGGAATACTCCCTACGATTCGGATTCCCTAGTTCGAACAACATAGCGGAGTATGAAGCTTTGATAGCAGGGATGGCACTAGCGGAAAAACTGCAGGTTCACCACTTGGTAGCACACAGTGATTCTCAATTGGTGGTGAACCAATTCAGCGGAAAGTACGAGGTACGAGAACCGATACTGGTTCCTTACCTAAAGAAAGTCCAACTCTTGGCCAAGACTTTCAAAAGCTTTCAGCTGATGCAAATCAACCGGTCTGAAAACACACATGCTGATTCACTGTCTAAGCTAGCCTCCTCCACAGAAACACAAGGAAGGACTGTAAAGGTGGAGAGGCTCGAACGACCAAGTATTGAAGAGGTCGAAGTGTGTGACATTGAAGTTGGAGACGATTGGAGATCCCCATTTAAACAGTATCTCACTGAGGGTACACTCCCCCAAGATAAAGACGAGGCTCGTCGCTTGAAAATACAAGGGGCGAAGTTCACACTCATCAATGGAGAACTGTACAAAAGGGGATACTCATCACCACTGCTAAAATGTCTGGGACCGGAACAAGCTAGATATGCCCTAGCAGAGGTGCATGAAGGAATCTGCGGCGAACACTTAGGAGCAAGAGCCCTCGCTGCTAAAGTACTGCGATCGGGATTCTACTGGCCAACGCTGAGAAAGGATGCAATGGACCAAACCCGCAGGTGTGACAAATGCCAGAGGTTTGCGCCTATCACCACAGCCCCAGTAACTCCCTCTCAAGGCACAGTACAACCAATTCCTTTTGCACAATGGGGGTTGGACATCCTTGGACCTTTCCCATTAGCCACGGGTCAAAGAAAGTTCCTGTTGGTGGCTACCGATTACTTCACAAAGTGGATCGAAGCAGAGCCTTTGGCCATAATCACGGAAAAGAAAGTGGAGGCAATGGTGTGGAAAGATATTATTTGTCGATTTGGAATTCCCCGCATCTTGAATGCCGACCATGGAAAGCAATTTGATTGCAACGCCTTCCGTGACTTTTGTAAGGACCTCAACATTCAGCTACGGATCTCTTCAGTGTCATATCCTCAAGCTAATGCACAAGCCGAGGTCAGTAATCGGACCATCCTCCATGGGCTGAAGACCAGGCTCGACAAAGCAAAAGGGGCCTGGGTGGACGAATTGCCTAGCGTTTTATGGGCATATCGTACCACCAGTCGTGTGTCGACTAAAGAAACGCCGTTCAGTCTTGTATACGGCGCAGAAGCATTGATCCCCGTGGAACTTGGAGCATTATCGCCAAGAGTGATACCCTTAGTAGAGGAAGAAAACTCACAAGCTCTAAGGGAAGGCTTGGACCTACTCGATGAACATAGAGAAACCGCGGCTATTCGATTGGCATCCTATCATCAGAGGGTGGCCAACTACTATAATAGTCGGGTGAGAGATAGGCCAATGTCTGAGGGAGATCTAGTGCTCAGAAAGTCGCAGATCACGAATGCCCTGAAGGAGGATGGGAAGTTCAGAGCCAACTGGGAAGGTCCCTACAGAATCAGATGCAAGATCGGACCTAATACTTGCACTCTGGAAACTCTACAAGGGAAGAAGATAGGGAAAACGTGGAATTCAAATCACTTAAAGCTGTATTTGAATTAACCACTACATCTTCCTCCCCAAGCACTATTGCTTTACTTACACTGTCACCAGATGTCATTACCTAATCGATATATGAATTATCTTTTTGTTGTAAGTCAAAATCTCGTGACAGGATTCAAAAACGTGAGGGCTGCCCTTGGTTCGGGCCCTGCGAACGCAGGCTACCAACGGGCCAAACCCAAAGCGGACAACCGAGCCGTAAGAGCCTGAGGCGCTATGCGTCACTGTGGCCAGGCATAGTTCAACCGAGCCGTAAGAGCCTGAGGCGCTATGCGTCACTGTGGCCAGGCGTAGTTCAACCGAGCCGTAAGAGCCTGAGGCGCTATGCGTCACTGTGGCCAGGAGTAGTTCAACCGAGCCGTAAGAGCCTGAGGCGCTATGCGTCACTGTGGCCAGGCGTAGTTCAACCGAGCCGTAACAGCCTGAGGTGCTATGCGTCACTGTGGCCAGGCGTAGTTCAACCGAGCCGTAAGAGCCTGAGGCGCTATGCGTCACTGTGGCCAGGCGTAGTTCAACCGAGCCGTAAGAGCCTGAGGCGCTATGCGTCACTGTGGCCAGGCGTAGTTCAACCGAGCAGTAAGAGCCTGAGGCGCTATGCGTCACTGTGGCCAGGCGTAGTTCAACCGAGCCGTAAGAGCCTGAGGCGCTATGCGTCACTGTGGCCAAGCGTAGTTCAACCGAGCCGTAAGAGCTTGAGGCGCTATGCGTCACTGTGGCCAGGCGTAGTTCAACCGAGCCGTAAGAGCCTGAGGCGCTATGCGTCACTGTGGCCAGGCGTAGTTCAACCGAGCCGTAAGAGCCTGAGGCGCTATGCGTCACTGTGGCCAGGCGTAGTTCAACCGAGCCGTAAGAGCCTGAGGCGCTATGCGTCACTGTGGCCAGGCGTAGTTTAACCGAGCCGTAAGAGCCTGAGGCGCTATGCGTCACTGTGGCCCGGCGTATACGTATCACTGTAAAACAGGTATATATACATCCACATAAAAGCCGTAAGAGCCTGAGACGTAATGCGTCACTGTGGCCAGGCGTATACACATAAAAGCCGTAAGAGCCTGAGACGCAACGCGTCACTGTGGCCAGGCGTATACTCAAAAGAGCCGTAAGAGCCTGAGACTCAACGCGTCACTGTGGCCAGGCGTATACTCAAAAGAGCCGTAAGAGCCTGAGACTCAACGCGTCACTGTGGCCAGGCGTATACTCAAAAGAGCCGTAAGAGCCTGAGACGCAATGCGTCACTAAGGCCAGGCATAAAGCATTCAATTAACCATAAAGGCCTAAGACGCTACGCGTCACCGTGGCCAGGTAATCAAAATACTAAGGCTATAAAAACTAAAGACGCATTCACGTCACAGTACTCAAGCCTTAAACAACTGCGCGTTTGCACAAAAAATTCTTCCTGAAAGTATACCTTTCTATCAAGAATTGGGGAGCATACACGAATATCAATACAAAGCTATATACAAGCAAGGTATATACAAGCAAAGCAACAGAAACAATCAGACAAAGAATGATAAATGACAATTAGAGAAGTAGTGCAAGACAAAGCATGAACAAAAATCTCAATTTCATTTCATTCAAGTGTCGGTACAAACAGATCTTTAACAGATCTTTACAATTGCATTTCGACAAAAGTACAAAGTTAAAACAAAAAACAAAGTACTTGAAATGAAATACAAAAAACAAAAAAGCAAAAATCCCTATCTACTCTCCGGGAGGAAGCTGGGGATCAGCTGTAAAACCTTCACTTCCAAGGGACTGCTCGCCCTCCTCGCCGTCTAAATCGATGAGGGCTTCTATAGGCTCAGGAGCACCGTCTAGATCCGCGGGCTCCCAAGGAACAGCAAGGTTGACGAGATCATCCTGAGCAGTCCTCTTGAATAGCTCGTCCGCAGGCTCAGCCTCGGGCTCGTACTTGGTCCAATCAGGGGCCTCAAAGAGCATCGCATCAGGGGTATATTGGAGCTCAGGAAATTCCTCTCCCTCCCTGTGTGCTTCTAGCCAAGATCGGGCCAGGTAGAACCCGTACTTAACATAAGGGTTGGAGAAGTCTGCCTTCCGCCTTAAGCAGTCTTTGGAGAGACGATACTCCTTTACGGCCTCGGCCCGTATGCTGTCAATTTCGGCCTGGGATAGTACAGGAGCAGTTTGGCCTTCCAACTCACCAACACGCTGCTCGAGCTCTTGATTCCGAGTGAGCGTAGACATATAGTTGGATTGCATACGGTCTAACTCAGAATGAGCCTCCTGCAGGTCCTCTTGGAGTTTATAAGACCGGGCCGTCTCCACTGTGAGATCCCCCTTTGCGAGACCGAGGTCTTGATGAGCCTTAGCAAGCTGCTCCTCCAGGCTTCGAACTAAATTCGGAAGAGGGGACAAGTTGTTGACCGTGTTCTGTAGCTCCATGACTTTGTCCCTCAACTCCCGGATCTCTCTGTCGGCTCGCTCACGATAAGCCCGATGTTGGGCATTATTTGCCGCAGTTCGTTGAGCCAGCTGCGAAAAAATGCAAAAATGTTAGACTCAAAGCATGCTGTAAAAAGCAATCAAAAAGAGAAGAAATTAGAAACTTACCCTCAACGCCTTGATATCGGCTAAGTCTTCCCCTTCGGGGTAGTTTCTGAATATCCTTGCCTCATCTCGAGGAAGGATAGTGGACCAGCTCAACCGAGAGGCCACCCCGGGAGTGTCCAGAACATCATTATCACGAACCCCGGGGTAGACTCAGAATTCGTGGCCCCTCATAATATTCCCCCCATCCACGGAATAGGGCCTCTCGTCGGCAGGACCTATCCTCGGCAATATCGGCCTGCTTCTCATCGAACTCTCGATGTACAGGTGCTTTCTATTCTTCCGCTGAGACGGAATGATATTGCATTCCGCGCGCTCCTCAGAGCGTGATCGCCCGGATGACCCGGAAGCCCCCCGTGAAGACGAGGCAACTCTCCCCCTATCCCGAGAGAAATCTCTCTGCTCTGAAGGAGGGGGAGGCATCGCCTGCCTAGAAACAGGAGGGGTCCGAGCACGAGATGGATGAGAGGGGATCGGTGTCTCACTTGGGACATCGTCAGCCAAACGATGCCTCTTCCTGGCAGGAGCGCTGGAAGGACCAGCCTCAGAAACCTGGCGACCTAATGATTGCCAAAAATGACTCATGTCTGCAAAAAAGAAAAAGAAGGCATCAATGGTCAAAAACTGATCAAAAATAACAAGCCGTAAGGAGAATTAAAAGTTACCGTCAGGAGAATCGAGATGCTCCTGAAGGGACTCTATATTTATGGTGTCGTCATCAGGGAGCACCATGAAAGTGGAGCCGAACCCTTCCCAACCAGTGAGATCGGCTAAGGGTTCGCTACCAGAGCTGGATTCCAGATTGGTGCCCCCTACATCCTCTTGTGGCCTAGGAGCTTCAGGATTCAACTCGGGAGAAGCCGAAAGCAGAGGATCTGACGACGGAACAGAGGGTCCGGCAACAGGGACCGGACCCACACCCCAGCCTGCTAATATCAAATTTTCATTTGATACAAGGGTGTCCAGGCTAAGGGGATAAGGGACCAGCAGTTTGTCGATGTCAGAAGACAACTGCTCCCTAAGTGTCGCGACCCAGGGACCCTTGGGGATTTCGTGCCTATTCTCCCAACGAGTAGGGATATCCAGGCCCTCGGGCACTTCCACAACCAACCATTCTGTCTCGAAACCATGAAGCTTGTTAGCAGGTTTCTTAAATAATCGGTTCTCAAAACCGGGCTGGTACACCCGCTGAAGCGAGTAAGGCACTAAGCCGGGACTCCCTCGAAGCCTAAAGAATACTTCAAAAAGAGGAAGCGACGGAGGGACGCCCCTTAAATGGCAGTGCACAGTGAATGCTACCAATTGCATCCATGCATGAGGATGCAGTTGCCCCGGGGATACCCTGTGCGTCCTGAGGAAGGAAGCCCCAAAGTCGGACAATGGGAAGCGGAGTCCTAACTCCAAAGCTGCCCTAAAAAATACAGCCCCGTTAGACACACGACGTATGTCGCTCTCCTGAGGGGTTGGGAGTCTATAAGTGTATCCCTCGGATAAAGGAAATCGAGATTCTAGGTCTTGGACGTCGGCTTCCTTTAAAGTCGACTTAACGCCTAGATCGATTTGCTTTCCTATACCATGTCCAGCCATCTTAGAAGCTCGTAGATCAAAGAAGTGGGATTACGGGCTACGAAAAATTACCTAAGGTAATGGAAACAGAACTCGCGGCAGAGTGTGAAAATCCGCGGCAGACTAGCGACACAGTGAGCAGTCTCGCGGCAGAGTTGCGACAGTGTGGCGAAGGACTTGCGACAGAGTGTCTGAGAGTCGCGACAGAGTGTCCTTGCGAGAGAATTCAGTAGCGACAAGGACGTCAGGGGCCCGGTATTTATAGTGGCTCGCCTGGGTACACACACACACGCGGAGGTCCGACCCGGCCCAAGAAATGCCGGACCCAGATACTCTTTCGCGGGAAAAATTCCCGCCAAAGAGTGGGGAGCCATTGATGGTGGTCGTGCCACCAGATCCACATGTGCAACTATCCGCCTACCACGTGTCGAACCAACAACAGGCCACGTGGCAGATTGACGACAGAACCGCTATGCGACACCGTTCCTGGAGGTGCGACAGAGTGTTTAATGCGAGAGGAGTCTACCGCCTCACAATCTGCCGCGCATCATGAGCGGCAGACCTCCATCGCCCATGCACGGCACAGTACTCCCGCACAGACCGCGGTAGAAGTCTCCCGCTCAGCATGCAGCATTGTCTCCCGCACAGACCTCGGTAGAGGCCCCCCGCTCAGCATGCGGCATACTCTCCCGCACAGACCGTGGTAGAACTCTCCCGCTCAGCATGCGGCATAGTCCCCCGCACAGATCGCGGTAGAGGTCTCCCGCACGAGCAGCGGTAGAGGTCCCTCGCCCAGCGTACCGACAGAGGTCTCCCGCACCAATAGCGGTAGAGGTTCCATGCATACTCTGCCGCCAGACTACTCCCCCACAAGTTGCATGGCCCGAGACGCGACAGAGTGCTCTATAACTCTGTCGCGGCCCAGACACGCGCCTGGGTCTCAGCCCGAACCGACTCAGAAGCCTATAAATATGAGGTGAGCCCTCTGAAAAAAGGGGAGGAGATGAGATGGATCCAAAAATCCGAGAAAAATAGGGAGAACACTTAAACACTCTGATTTAAGCTATAAACTCTCCTTTTCTTACATACATACACCAACTCCCGATCACTGACTTGATCGTCGGAGTGCGCGTGCAGGGATAAATCCCTGCCCCCTCTGATTCCTGTTGTTTTTGCAGGATATACGAAGAACACGTGGAGCAAATTGCATCGACGTCACCCTTTCGTCGTTAGCATAATCAGACCACGTGGAAGGTAAAGCACTGTTGCTGTCAAGGAGGCAACATCAATTTGTTATTTAATTCTTACCTTTCTCTGATCATGACCATTCTACCAACAGTTGGGCTATGATTCAGTGTTAGTCCCCTCTCACCTATTTACCATTCCATTTTTCGTATTCACATTCACACATCAGGATTTACTATCATTTGACTTTAACTAAATACATTCACAATGGTCTTTACATAACCTTACATCCCCAACATCATACCCGTTTATAGTACTGTGCATTTACATGTTTAGATACAAAACTATACAAATGTGTATACCTGTCTCTCAATGGGACACAAAAAATACCAAAGATGCAAGTACTCAGTCGTGCTCAAACTACTGAAAGTACGTTGTAGAGGAGGAAAATAATGGGGGTGAGCAACCACACGCTCGGTAAGGCAATTATGCAAGTAAGTAGATAGCTCCACTATCTATATGCTCATAATGCCATGCCCTTAAATCCATTTCTTTTCGTTTAAATCTCATGCAAGAAATCATGCATACATCAATGCTATAGTTTATAAAAACTATTCAGGCATATAGAAATCATGCAACTCATGTATCAATGGCATTTTATGTAAAATCATAATTCACATGAAGTAAGTCAAGATCATGCATTATTTCATGTCATGTAAAACAAATCATGAGAGACAATTCTTTTCATGAATTTGTAATTAAAGCATGGAAAACTCCTAACGCTACTGCATTTAAATCACTTCATTAAAGCACAGTATAAAATAACCCCTCCGGGTCAATCATCTCATAAATCAATCTCAAACTCATTAAAAATTCATTATAAAAAATTCTATTATAAAATTACCCTTCTTTTAGGGTCACATAAATCTAACATCATAGTAGAAAATCACATCTCAGTGAAAATCACAAAATCGGGGGCGTGACCCCTCCCTCGGGTCTACCTTGGTCTATCAAGACCAAAAGTTATATCATGTGAGACATGTAGGTGACTATATCAGTAACATTGAGGACTATGGCCATATCCTAGTGATCCCTGGCAACACGATACCTAGTGTACTGGGCATCACACCTAAAACGAGAGGTGGGTCAGTCCTACCGCCAGAACAACATAAATACCAGGATTGTAAGGGCAAGGCTTACAGCCTTGTGGCTAATGCCAATCCACTCCAACAATCCCCACTATACAGCATACTTCGCGTGACATACACGGTACAACGTACTCCGTGAACCCAAATCATAGTTAGGGGTGACTGCCGTAGGTCTTATCCACCCAACCTATGTCTCAGTATGCACGTGTGGGTATATCATCTCATTATGACACACAGTCTACAGGAGGCTCCAACACGGCTATATGCATGTCATATAAATCCCTGTGCGAGCAAAGCTCCAGTACGGCTCCATGCATATTCATAATATCTGAAAACCTCGTGCGAGCAAAGCTCCAGTACGACTCCATGCATATTCATAATATCTAAAAACCTCGTACGAACAAAGCTCTAACACAGTTTTATAAAAATCAGTAAAATCTGCATACGAGCAGCACTCCAGTACGACTTTAAAAGAGTTATAAATCAATATAAAATCACGTACGAGTAAGCTCCAGCACGGTTTTATGCATAAAATCCATCAAAGCCTCATGCGAGCAATGCTCCAACACGACATCATGCATAAATCATTCAAAACTTCGTGCGAGCAATGCTCCAGCACAAATGAATGCTCAAGTAAATCAAAACTTCGTGCGAGCAATGCTCCAGCACGGTTTTGATGATAAATAAATCAAATCTCGTGCGAGTTACACTCCTGCACAGCTTTTATGCAATTAAATCGATTAGATCACGTACGAGCAATGCTCCAGTACGACTTTTATGCAATTATCACATCAAAACAGGATGCGAGCTAAGCTCCAGCACCTCTTATGCATGTCAAATCATTAAAACTAGTGTGAGCAATCGCTCTAGTACCTTTTTATGCATATCAAGTCAAAACAGGGTGCGAGCTAGGTTCCAGCACCTGTCATACATTTCACAATAGTAAAAATCAGTGCGAGCAACCGCTCTAGCACATTTTATGCACATGATGTCACACGAATCGATGCGAGCAACCGCTCCAGCATCTTTTATGCACACTCACAAACTCAGGTATAGAGCGAGCAATGCTCCAGCACGATCTGTTTCCATATGAACTTAATAGTTGGTCCATTTTCCAAAGAAATTTCATTTAAATCTAAATAACACTTAAGTAGTGTTATCTTGTGAAATTTATGCAATTACTGGCCAATCTACCAATTTGCTTTGCTAAAATTTCATGAAAATCTTCCAAATCATGCATTTCATGCATGTCATGCTTTCATCATCCTTAGGTGAATTTTCCCTCAATAGGGGTAAAATAGTCTTTTACCCATCTCGAGTCCTTAAAATTTTTAATCCATTTCCAGGATCGTTATACAGTTTCAGTGTATGTAAAAGCTGTTAAAAATACGTGTAGCTACCTCTAGCTACTCGCAAAATTCCCTTACCTCAATTTACTCTTTACAGTCTGACTTTTCCCAACGCTACTGATCACCTGATCCGTTTAGCTCTCAGTATGTTCTCCGGAGCTACAGATAATCATTTATCGTGTTAAATTCAAACATATTTATCCATATTTCACTTTTACTGGGCTTAATTTAAATCATTGAGCCCATTTACCCATATTGGGTTTGATTGTACCATAATGGGTCTTAACCGGTCTTAAGCTCATTTTCCACTTACTATTCACATCATCGAGGCCTATTGGGCTCATTGGGCCTATCAGTATTTATTGGACCTCGTTCTAAACTCTTGGATAGCTTAATTAATTATTTACGACAATTTATCTTAAATTCCAGAATTTAATTCATTTTATATGGAATTAATCCGTAATTTATGCGGTGAATTTCTAACACTCATAACTATGCAAATTGTCGTAAATAAGAATTACTTACCCGAGATTCCATGATAGTGCACAAATCGAGGATGACTCGAGCTCTCGTTTGATGCCAATTGTCGAGCTACACAATTACATATTTTTTTGGAAAAATTTTCAGTTGAATATTAATCAAATTAAATATTTCAAAATTTAAATGGTCAATTTTGACCGCTTACTGGTTTACCCATAGCTCGATTGCATCACTGGAATTTTTCTCCCCTTTTTCTTTTTCTTTTTCTTTTCCCTTTTTCTTTTTCTTTTTCTTTCTTTCTTCCCTGGCTGAACCGACCCGATCCGGTTCAACCCGATTCAATCCGGTTCGACCCGGTTCGGTCCTTCACCCACCGATTCTTCATCGGCTTCCGTCTCCAGCAGATCTGCGGGGTTCATCCGGTACACGGATCTGGTGTCGATTTCGCCAGGAATGGCTGAAAAGTGGTCGATCCGGCCTCTTCTCTCCTCGATTTTGTTACCGATTCTCCATTCGTCATTTTTGGCACCGTCCGTCGGTTTCTCCGGTCATGTCAACAACCAATCTGCTTGTCTTATCCTCGAGAATGTTCCGCTAGGAGCGAGGTTGGCCAGATCGACGGTGGATGCCAATTTCTCTTTTCCCTTTTGGTTCCTCCCCCTCATCGTTCTCTTCATCGACGACGGATCTCGATGCGTGGTGGCTCTCGGGATACTCCCACTGGGCCGGTCGTCCTTCGTCATGTGCCGTCCATCATCGCTCGTCACCGGTGGTCATCGTTCGGGGAAGCAGAAAGAACGGGTCGCACGATGAGTGTCGCTTGATCACGCGACCCAGTTTCAATTTCTTCTTTTTTTTTCTTTTTTTTTTTAGTTAATTATTTTAGTTTATAATTGATTAAATTATATTTTAATCAATAACAAAAGCATTAAAAAACCCAAAATATCTTCCAAAATTTATATTTTATTCATTTAATCCATTAAATGAATTTATCTATCTTATTTTATCTTTTCGATATATTTTTCCAATATTTTCGGGATAATTTCTCGAAGTGAAAATTTTAGTTTATTCCAAAAAATTCATATCTTGATCAATTTAACCTGAAATTTAATTGTTGCTCCTTTATTGATCAAGATTCCCTGAATCTATGTTTATAGTGTCAATTTCTTACCGAATTGACACTGAATTCTGGGTCTTTTGACCGTTTTACCCTTCAACATGTTCAGGACCAAACCAATCCAACTTCCCTTCACGAACACTCACTCATTTCGTGTTTTAAATCCTTATCTCCAGTCTGAATCCCATTCGTTTAATTTGTGACCATTTCAATCCTTCATTTGATCTTTAAATGCATTTGAGAATTTTTATTCATTCCATTTGCATTTTTCATTCAAGTACAACTCTTCTTATGATTAAGTTTACATATAACCATGTTTACATCACATGAATCATAAGGAATTTTGATAAAAATCGGGTCTTACAGAAGAATTTGTTGTACGATTTTAGACGAAGTAATGAATCCTGAATTTTATGGCAAATAAGTGCATAAGTATATACATGACATAAATGTTGTTTTGAAGGTTTTATTACTTATGTGGTGGATTTGGACAAAACACATCCAGATATGGAGGAAATTCCAGTGGTTAGAGAATTCTCTAATGTCTTTCTAGACGACCTACTAGGATTGCCACCAGATAGGGAAATGGAATTTGGTATAGATCTGACACCTAGAATAGAGCCAATATCCAGGTCACCATATAGGATGGCTCCAGTTGAGCTAGAGGAATTAAGGAAGTAGTTGTAAGATATGCTAGATAAAAAGTTTATAAGACCGAGCGTCTCACCATGGGGAGCTTCGGTATTGTTTGTGAAGATGAGGGATGGGAGCCTCAGGTTGTATATCGATTATCAGATGTTGAACAAGGCTACCATCAAGAATAAGTACCCCTTGTCACGCATTGACGATTTATTGGATCAGCATCGGGGAGCGCAGATCTTTTCCAAGATAGATCTGAGGTTTGGGTACCATCAACTGAAGATTCGAAATGAGGATGTGCCCAAGACAGCTTTTCGTACCGCTATGGCCATTACGAATTTTTGGTGATGCCTTTTGGGTTGACGAATGCACCAACAGCTTTTATGGCTCTAATGAATGAGATATTCAAGCCATACCTAGACCAGTTTGTGATCATTTTCAATATATTGGTGTATTCAAGGTCCAAGGAGGATCACGAGCAGCACTTAAGGATAGTTTTACAAACCCTCCGAGAGAGAAAGTTGTATGCCAAATGTGGTAAATGTGACTTTTGGCTAGAGCAGATATCCTTTCTGGGCCATGTTGTATCGATGGATGGGGTGTCAGTAGATCTATCCAAGATTGAGGCCGTTATTCAGTGGGAACAGGCTAGAACAGTCACAGAGATTAGGAGTTTTTTGAGTTTGGCAGGTTACTAAAGGAGATTTGTAGAAGGTTTTTCTAGACTGGTTGCTCCGTTGACACATCTTACGAGAAAGAATGTGGAGTTTACATAGGATGAAGCTTGTGATAGGAGTTTTCAGGAACTTAAGCACAGATTAACCACCGCGCCAGTTCTTATCATCCCTAACAGCTCAGAGAACTATTCTGTTTATACAGATGCTTCACATCAAGGGCTATGATGTGTTTTGATGCAGGATGGAAGGGTAGTAGCTTATGGATCTAGACAGCTAAAAGATCATGAGAAGAACTACCCCACTCATGATTTGGAGTTGGCGGCCGCAGTATTTACATTAAAGATATGGTGCCACTACTTGTATGGTAAGAGATTTCAGATCTTTACGGATCACAAGAGTTTGAAGTATCTATTCTCACATAAGGAGTTAAACATGAGACAAAGAAGGTGGTTAGAACTCCTCAAGGACTATGATTGTGAGATTTTGTACCACCCAGGGAAGGCAAATGTGGTTGCTGATGCATGAGTAGAAAGAGTCTCGGGTTGGTATCACATATGATGGTTAGAGAACACGAGTTGTTGGAACAATTCACGAACCTTAGTCTGGATATGACCCTACCTGAGATTGGCAGCTATGGGTTTATTGCTAGCTTGAGATTAGAATCGGAGTTGATTGAGAGAATCCAACAAGCTCAGCAGATTGATCAATAGTGCATTGATGTGATTAGCCAAATCCAGAAAGGTAAGGGTACAAAATTTGTATTGAGTTCAGATGGTGTACTAAGGTTCGTGAATAGAATATGTGTTCCTAAGGATCCGGAGCTGAGGAAGTTCATATTATCTGTCAAACCCGTATTTTATGTAGCTTGTTCCTTATGATTCCTATGTGTATGAACACTCTATTATTATAGTTGAATCATAAGAAGAGTGTTTACTTGATTTAAAGTGTACGTGAAATGATTTAACATTTATAAGCTACATAAAAGCCTAATACGAGCTATAAAAGCCACAGGCAAAACCGAGTGGATTTGAATCATTCTGACTGAAGATGAGAACTTATGAAATGAAGATATAGAGAACTCATGAAGGAAAGTCAGTTGATTTGGTCTCGAACACATAGAGGTAGAGTAAATGCCAAAAATAGGCAAAATGGACCTTTTAAGTCGATTAAGGTGTTTTATGTATATTCAATTCCCGGAAATGGTGTCACACCCCGAATATGCGGAAAATAGGGCAAATTTAAAACTTTTTACTCATTAATTCACAATTAAGAGTGCATTCCTGTGCAGTGTCATACATCATCATAATTATCATGCCTCAGGATCTCAACATCATATAACGTATATTGTACCGTATACAAATACTCAATTCCAAGTTGATTAATCCTAATACATCCCATATAATGTCATACATCAAGTGTTTGTAATTACAATAATAGTCTGGGTACATGAAAAGATAAATATACCTCAAAGTACAAAATATATAGCCTGGAGCTCGGATCCTCCACTAGCCACTACTCCGTACGTCGCAGGGAAGTCCTTATTCACTTGAAGAACTCTGGGGGGAAAGAAAAACAGGGTGAGCTTCTAAATCGCTCAGTAAGGGGGGTAGGGGACTCATTTCATAAACCAAAATGCACATCACAAAGCATTTATTTGTATGTGAAACTCATTTGAAAACCATAGCATGAAAATACTCAAAATGACACTCTCATGTGTCAAGTCGTGTGAAAACATGAAGTAAAAAGGCTCACTCTAGAGCAAAACAAAGCATGTGAAAATACGCGTTAAACGCTTTCTCAAATAACGTGGCATAGCCACCGATTTAAAATCACACGTGGCATAGCCACAATACACACGTGGCAAAGCCACTGAATTATTTTCTCACGTGGCATAGCCACTGAATTATTTTCTCACGTGGCATAGCCACAAAATAGGGTTTCTCAACGTGGCACAGCCACCAATGGGGTATACGTGGCACAGCCACCGATGGGGTATACGTGGCATAGCCACCAATGGGTTTCTCAACGTGGCACAGCCACCAATGGGGTATACGTGGCACAGCCACCAATGGGGTATACGTGGCACAGCCACCAATGGGGTTTCTCAACGTGGCACAGCCACCAATGGGGTATACGTGGCACAGCCACCGATTGGGTATACGTGGCACAGCCACCAAGTAGGTCATTCTCACGTTACCAGAACGGAGAAGAAATCGGGCTTACATGCTACCAGAGCAATGCCCGGTGTGTACTCACAACTACACACCTCAGTCTTATCACATAAGACGGGTTTGCCTTCACGTAGAACTCGTAATGGTTTCTCTCTCATAAAACTCATTTGAGAACCGTTTTGTACTCAACACAAAACGTAATAAAAATCGAGTTCTAACCGGCAAAGCACACGCACACATTTCTCAAATCTCAATATTGCCTTAACGTAGAGCCCAGTTATAAACTCATAAAACATTGGGCTCCATCCGGCTATAAAATCGTGTGCAGTTCAAATCTCAACACAAAATACTCAACATGCTTGTTTATAAATCGTAAATCATGCTAAAACAGTTTGCAATTCACATACACAAATGGTTTAGATTTCCCTTACCTCTTTGCACCTCGTATAGTGCAATCATTTCCCCCGTATCACGGACTAGTCTCGCATTCCACTCTGGAACTCCCGAGCTGTCCAAGCGATGTTAAAACATCAATACTCCACATCACATAAGCCTCAATTCTTAAAATCGAGCATAATTGCTCATAACACCTCAATTCTCTTGATTTCTCGTAACTCAACCCTAAACTACAACTCTATTCACAATATCCCAATGTTCGATATCTCTAATACCAATTATCTACGCTAATTCTCCTCTTTGTCGAATTTTCCATTTATAGCTCACAATTTCCCAAATTCACCAAAATTCTCAATATGCATATCACTCCTACCACATTGAAATTTAATCAATCCCTAGTCATCTTTCAGCCATTTCAACACAAATTCAACCACCAATAACATCAAAATCAACTCAAATATCAAGATCGAGGTTTAGAAATTACCCAAAGCTTGTGAGACGCACAACTCACGTCTCGATCCGATTCGTCCTTCGATTTCCAAGTATGTTGTTCTCCCTTTGATGAGGAACAACTTTCCTTCTTACCACAATAGCTGATTCGGTCAGAAATGGGGGATTTGGAGGAGTGAGAAACTAGGTTTTCGAAAAAATGGAGGTTTGGAAGAGAGAGAAAGTGAGATTTCAGGAGAAAACACGAGTTCCTTATATAGACTGGAGGTAGGAGATCGATCTGTCTCCTGGGGAGATCGATCTGCGTTTGAATTTTTGGGGACGATCTGGGCAATTTTATGCCTAGGAGATCGATCTGTCGAGGGGTGAGATCGATCTCTTTATGGCTTTATGAGATCGATCTGTGCCTTGAGGAGATCGATCTTCTTCCAAACAGAAGCATTTGGAGATCGATCTCTTCCTCATGAGATCGATCCCTTCTCAAACAGATTCATAAGGAGATCGATCTCTTCCATTGGAGATCGATCTGCTCCTCAAATTTCCCCTTCCTCGTCATGTTTAATTCACCAGATCGATCTCTCCTTCTCCCAGATCGATCTGTCCTCATGGATCAAGCTTATTTTACATACTTAACACATAAATCTCCAATTATAATTCCCACAATTCACTTAGCTCAATAAATTACACTTCAATTTATTATTACATCATTAAATATGTCTAAAATTCTCAGATCTCACAAATGGCCAAAACGTAAATATGAGAGTGTAAACCATAAAATATGACACTTTTGGATTTTTAAGAAAATGTCAAACTTAGTCAATGGTCAAGAAAAGTCAACTGTAGTTAAGAAAAGTGGACTTTTACCATAGTTGACTAACCACGGTTAAAAATTAACTTAAGTATGGAGAAAATTTTGGGGAAAAAATTTTTTGGTCAGAATACAAGATAATCATCCCCGAAAATAAAGAAAATTTATTCGGATGGATTCCGGATTAAATTTAATGGATAAAAACGTAATGGGCCAAAATGAAGATTTTAAAGCCTATTAAGGTATACTAACTGTAGATCGAATTTCTTAAGTCCCTTAGACCAAATTTTTTGGACCAATTGATAGGCCAAAAATTTAGACAATTAAAGGCCAGAGGTATAGTAAAAATTTCAGCCCGAAAGCCCATTAGGAAGGCCCAAACCGAGAGGCCCAATTGTAAGGCCCAAATGGATTAAAATTAAGCCCATTAGTTAAAGGTAAACATTACTAATTTGGTAACCATTACCTAAACTTTTTGAAAGTCAAACTTGATGGCTGGAAAGTAAGGCTTAATGGCTAAGTAATTGGCTTATAAAAACACCCATCACATTGTCTTCCTTAACATATCATTTTCGGCTAGAAGAAGAAACCATTAAAACACATTTATCCAAGCTTTCTCTCACTAGAAATCACTAGGATTTAGGCATATTTGGAACTTGCATTCTTCATGAAAGTTGTTCCAAATTGAGAGGAGAGTGACATATGTTGGAATTGGCTATCAATGAGCCATAGTGTGCAAACCGTGAGCAAATCGTGAGACTTCAAAGTTTTAACCAAGTGTGAACACAAATACTAGGTATAATTTCAAGCTTTCAAATTCATATATGTTAATGTATGAATGATTTTGAGTATATTGGTATATGTTTTAAGCATTGAAACATATGAAATCACTTTGAACATAGATGACCGAGAGTGAGTAGTGATAAATTGATGAATGCCCCATTTGATTTTAAGGTTGAAATGAGTTGATGTACATGTGTTCATGATTATGGTATAGTTAGAATTAATCAATTTGATTAATTGATACATGAATTTAGTTGGCAATCAAGGTGTTTGATAAAATGTCTAAATGAACTAAGTGAAGCTTAAGAACATTGCCAACCAAGTGTTTGTGAAAATGCCTAAGTGAATTGGCTAAACAAATCGACATAGACGGCATGTCATGGTGTGACCGACGTCATGGGATGCTCTCGGCCATGTCATGTGGTCGAGTGGTCTAATGGGCCAAGCCCAATTGCTGTCGACCCAATGTGATATAATGGGTCTCGAATAAGCCCAATAAGATTTGGTGTGCCCCACAAGCCCAATAGGCCCAATGAAAATGAATAGTAAAATGAAAATGGGCTTAAGGTATAGTTAGGCCCATTAAGGTGTATTAAAGCCCATTAAGTGAAATAGACTGTATTTAATGTGAACTACAGTAGAAAAAGTATAATTAATTTGATAAATGGTTATATGAAGCTCCAGAGATTATTGGAGGAGCGAATCGGACTGCTAAATCGAATAGGATTGAGAAAGTAAAATTTTTCGAGTGATTGCAGGTAAGGGACTTTTGTGAGTAGTTAGAGATACCTGCACGTATTTTCATCTGCTTTTGCATTGACTTAAAAACTGTGAGGGTCAAAGAAAGTGAATAATAATTATTGCGACTCAATAATGGTAATTTACAATTTTACCCCTAGTTAGGAAAAAAGTCAACTTTTGAGAAAAGTTGTAAAAAGCATGGAAACCACCAATTTTGAGTGTTTTACTATTGTTTAACAGAAGAGTAAATAGATGGGCTAATGTTTTAAGGTTGATGTGAATTAAGCATACTTTATATTGATGATTTTGATATTTTGAAAATCATCCCTTTTTAAAGAGCCATCTATCGAATCGTGTGAGAATAAATCGTGCTAGAGCACAGCTTGCACTTGATTTCATATATTTTCCACATATATTAGTGCTGATGTATGATTCGCACTAGCTTTCCATGAGATGTATGATAGAGTGCTAGAGTTATTACTCGTACGCAGTTTTATATGATTTATGCATGAGAGAGTGCTAGAGCGATTAGCTCGTACTCAAATTTTTCATGAGATGCATGACAGAGTGCTAGAGCGTTGTTCGTACTCGATTCTTCATGTTTTATACATGGCATAGTACTGAGCTATTGCTCGTACTTGATTTGATGAGTTTTGTGCATAGCATGGTACTAAAGCTATTGCTCGTACTTGATTTGATACATGAACTATGCATGACCTAGTTGCTGGAGGTTTACTCGTACTAGAGTTGAGTTTGTGATGTGAAACAGTGTTTGAGCGTAGTGTCGACTGTGAGTCGCACTCAAAGGCGTGCACTGTATTTTATGTGATATATAAGACATGTTGAAAAACCATGCTGATTTCCTCGTGTAGACTGAGTGTCGCACTGTAGAGATGTTCGCATGTGGATTTAGAGACATAATATTTATATTCCATGGTTTGAGGGCTAAGACCTATGGCAGGCACCCCGACTGTGAGGTAGGGTCCACGGAGTACGTTGTACCGTGCGAGTGGCATGGAGTACACTATACCATGTGGTGTTGTGGAGTTGAGGAGTTTCTAGCTGGCGGTTGTGATGGACTGACCCCCCCTCCCGTTGCAGCAGTGATTGCCCCGCACACCGAGTACTGTGTAGCCTGGGATCACCATTATAGGATATGGCCATAGTCCAGGATATTATTGCATTTCACCACAGAGTCTCACATGATATATCACCTGACTGATTGATTTATTTATGATACGGATAGACCTGATGGATGGGTCAGAATCCGATTGTTGTGTTATGAATGATTTAAATATCATATTTACTGTGATTTGAATATCAATGACATGATTTATCTAAAGGCATTGTGATATTATAAAGATGCATTATTTTGCACTACATGCCTACATTTGAGAACGAAAGTATGATTTCTGTACATGGGATTTAATATGTACAAGTATATATATATATATATATATTTTAAAGACATGCTTTTAAAGTGAGTTAAGGAAATGATATTTTCGAGGCACAGCATTATTTTAAGTAGATAGTGTAGATGTCTACTTGCTTGCCTGATTTCCTTCCTGAGCTGTGAGCTCAACCCTTTTTTTACACCTCTCTACAGAGCATCAGCAGTAGAGTGAGTACGAGTAAGGGATAGTGTCTTGTTATCCGCTTCCTTTTCCTATCGTTCGACAGGTATACATATTTTGTACGGTTCTGTATCTAAACATATAAACAGCACAGTGACGTATACGATATATATTATGGGGAATGTATTTGTATTAGATTTTATATGAGCTCACATATATTATAAAAGAAGTTACAGTCAGTGATAGTATATTGACATGTATATATATGATAATGAATGATCTGGTAAGCGAGGATACTGACATCGAATCACAGCCTAACCGTTGATAAGGAGAAAGGTAAGTTAAAATGCAAAAAAATTGTAGTGGTTTGGTTAAGTCATTAAGGGTCATGACATTATCAGAGGCTCACTCATCGAGATATACAGTACACCCGGGGATTAGTAAAATGTATCAGAATCTCCGAAAGGCGTATTGGTGGTCTGGAATGAAAAGAGACATAGTTGAGTATGTCGCTAGATGTCTCATCTGTTAGCAGGTAAAGGTTGAGCATCAGAAACCTGGAGGATTATTACAACCTCTACTGATACCGACATGAAAGTGAGAGCACGTCACCATGGATTTTGTGATAGGGTTACCGAGAACCCGAAGGAACCATGATGCTATATGGGTTATAGTAGATCGGTTAACGAAATCGGCACACTTCTTAGCCATGAGATCTACAGATACCTTGAGTGCATTGACGAACTTGTATGTACGGGAGATAGTGAGATTGCATGGAGTCTTAATGAGTGTTGTTTCTGATCGGGATGCCCGCTTCACTTTCTACTTTTGGGGACATTTTTAGGAAGCGATGGGGACCCAGTTGAGCTTTAGCACCGCTTTTCATCCTCAGATAGATGGTCAGTCAGAGAGGACTATACAGACCTTGGAGGATATGTTGAGAGCCTATGTGCTGGATTTTAGAGGCTCATGAGACGATCACTTACCATTGGTTGAGTTCGCCTACAATAACAGTTATCACTCAAGTATTGGTATGGCCCCTTATGAGGCACTATACAGTCGTAGATGCCGATCACCCATTGGTTGAGAAGAGGTTCATGACAGACAGTTGCTCACTCCCGATTTGGTTAAACAAGCCTCTGAAGAAGTTCAAATAATATGTGAGAGGCTGCGAACTGCTCAAAGTCAAAAAAAGAGCTATGCTGACAGGAGACGAAGACCACTTGAGTTTGATGTGAGTGAGTCCATATTTTTTAAAGTATCTCCTTATAAGGGAATAAAGAGGTTCGAGAAGAAAGGAAAACTAGGTCCTCGTTACATTGGTGTCACGACCGTCATCCGTGACTTAACCATAACCACTACAAATTTTTCACATTTTTAACTTACCTTTCCTCTCTTCAATTGTTGGGCTGTGATTCGATGTTAGCTTCCTTGCATACCATATCATCCATTATCATACATACATGTCAATATATTGTTACTGACTGTAACTTCTTTTTATAATACATGTGAGATCATATAAAAGCTAATACTAATACATTCCCCATAATATATATCGTATACATCACTGTGCTGTTTCTATTAGATACATAACCGTACAAAATATGTATACCTATCGATCGATAGGAAATAACAGCGGACAACAGGAATACTATCCCTTAAGCACACTCACTCTACTGCTGATGCTCTATAGAGAGATGTAAAGAAAGGGGGGGTGAGCATACAACGCGCTCAGTAAGGAAATAAGGCAAGCAAGTAGACATCTACACTATCTACTTAAAATAATGCTATGCCTCGAAATGTCATTTCCTAAACTCATTTTCAAAGCATGTCTTTAATATATATACATATATATATATATATACTTGTACAGAATAAATCCCATCTTCAGAAATCATGCTTTCTTTCTCAAATGTAGGCATGTAGTGCAAAATAATGCATCTTTATAATATCACAATGCCTTTAGATAAATCATGCCATGTATATTTAAATCACAGTAAATATGGCATTTAAATCATTCACAACACAAAAATCGGATTCCGACCCATCCCTCAGGTCTATCCGTAAATAAATCAGTCAATCAGGTGATATATCATGTGAGACTCTATGGTGAAATGCAAAATGCAATAGTATCTTAGACTATAGCCATATCCGACAATGGTGATCCCAAGCAACACGGAATCCTAATGTGCGAGGCATCACTGCTACAACGGGAGGGGGGTCAGTCCATCACAACCGCCAGCTATATCCTCCTCAGCTCCACAACACCACACGGTACAATGTACTCCATGCCACTCGCATGGTACAACGTACTCCGTAGACCCTACATCACAGTCGGGGTGCCTGCCATAGGTCTTAGCCCTTAAACCATGGAATATCATACCACATCTCTAAATCCACATGCGAACCTCTCATAGTGTGACACTTAGTCTACACGAGGAAATCAAGCATGGTTTTCAACATGTATTATATATCACATACAGTGCGCGCCTTTGAGTGCGACTCACAGTCGACACTGAGTCGCACTCCGCTCAAACATTGTTTCACATCACAAACTCAAACTCTAGTGCGAGTAAACCTCCAGCAACTAGGTCAATGCATAGTTCATGTTTCAAATCAAGTACGAGCAATAGCTCCAGTACCATGCTATGCACAAAACTCATTAAATCAAGTACGAGCAATAGCTTCAGTACTATGTCATGTATAAATCATGAAGAATCGAGTACGAGCAACGCTCTAGCACTCTGTCATGTATCTCATGTAAAATTCAAGTATGAGCTAATCGCTCCAGCACTCTCTCATGCATAAATCATATAAAACTGAGTACGAGTAATAACTCCAGCACTCTATCATGCATGTCCTGGAAATCTAGTGCGAATCATACATCAGCACTAATATATGTGAAAAATATATGAAATCAAGTGCGAGCTGTGCACTAGCACGATTTATTCTCACATAATTAGATAGATGGCTCTTTAAAAATGGATGATTTTCAAAACATCAAAAATAGCACTATAAAGTGTGCTTATTTCACATCAACCTTAAAATAATTAGCCCATCTATTTATTCTTCTGCTAAATAGCAGTAAAACACTCAAAATGGTGGTTTCCATCCTTTTTACAACTTTTCACAAAAGTTGATTTTTTTCCTAACTAAGGGTAAAATCGTAATTTGCCACTATCGGGTCACAATAATTATTATTCACTTTTTCTAACCCTCAGAGTTTTTAAGTGAATGTAAAAGCAGATGAAAATATGTGCAGATATCTCTAACTACTCACAAAAGTCCCTTACCTGCAATCACTCGAGAAATTTTACTTTCTCAACGCTGCTCGATCCAACAGTCCGATTTGCTCCTCCAAAAATCTCTAGAGCTGCATATAACCATTTATCAGGTTAATTATACTTTTCCTACTGTATTTCACATTAAATACAGTCTATTTCCCTTAATAGGCTTTAATAAATCCTAATGGGCCTAACTATGCCTTAAGCCCATTTCCATTTTACTATTTATTTTCGTTAAGCCTATTGGGCTTATGGGGCCCACCAATTCTTATTGGGCTTGTCCTAGACCCATTACATCATATTGGGCCTAAAATAATTGGGCTTGGCACATTGGACCTCTCGGCCACATGCCATGGCCAAGAGCACTCCATGCCGTCGGTCACACCATGGCATGTCGTCCATGTCCATTTGTTTAGCAAAATTCACTTAGGCATTTTCACAAACACTTGGTTGGCATGTCTTAAGCCTTTCCTATAGTTCATGTTGGCATTTTATCAAACACCTTATGTGCCAATATCATACCACCATCCATATGAACAAATTGATTATGGCTAACCATGCCATAATCATGTCTACATGCATATCAACCTATACATGTCTTAAAATCACATGGGTATTTATCAAAACTCATATGCCAACTTTCGACCATCACATGTTCATAGTGTTTTCATGTGTTTCAATCCATAAAACATATACAAATATACTTAAAATCATTCATACATTAACATATATGAATTTGAAGGCTTGAAAATATACCTAATATTTGTGTTCACACTTGGCCGAAACTTTGAAGCCTCAAGGTTTGCACACTATGGCTCCTTGATAGCCAATTCCAACATATGTCACTCTCCTCTCAATTTGGAACAACTTTCATGAAGATTGCAAGTTCCAAATATGCCTTTTTCCTAGTGATTTCTAGTGAGAGAAAGCTTAGAAAACTTTTCGGTTATGGTTTCTTCACTTTGCCGAAAATGATAGGATGAAGATGATTATGTGTTGACTGGTATTTATAAGTCCATTAATTAGTCATTAAGCTAAAATCCATCCACCTTAATTGACTTCCAAAAAGTTTAGGTAATGGTTATCATTTTAGACTTTGTTACCTTTCATTAATGGCTTTTAACTTATTCAAATGGGCTTTTAATTGGGCTTCTCGGTTTAGGCTTTTCCTTTGGACTTTTGGGCTGAAATTTTTACTACCTATTAGGCCTTCAATTGTCTCAATATTGGGCCCATAAATTGGCCCAACAATTCGGCCCATTGGGCTTTCCAAATTCGGCCCACACTTATGATACCTTAATGGGCTTTAAAATTTCCAACTTTGGCCCATTGCGTTTTTATCCATTAAATTAAATCTGGAATCCTTCCGAATAAATTTTTCTTACTTCCTGTGATGATTATCTTGTATTCTGACCAAGAATATTTTTCCTCAATTTTTTTTCCATCTTAGGTTAATTTTTAACCATGGTTAGTCAACTATGGTAAAAGTCCACATTTCTTAACTATTGTTGACTTTTTTCTTAATCATTGACCAAGTTGACTTTTTCTCAAAATTTGAAAGTGTCATATCTTATGTCTTACACTATCGTCTTTACGTTTTAGCCATTTTCGGTAGGTAAATACACCTGAAACACGTTAAATACTTTAACTCGCTAAAACGGTCTATTTTACCCTTTTTAGCTTTTACTCTCGTTCTTTGTGTTTGAAACTAAATCAAACTAACTTTCCTTCATAAGCTCTCGATATTTTATCATTTTAAGTTCTTATTTTCAGTCAGAATGATTCAGATCCACTCGGTTTAGCCTGTGACTCTTATAGCTCATATTATGCTTTTATGTAGCTTTTAAGTGTTAAAGCATTTCACTAACACTTAAATCTAGTAAATACTCTTCTTATGATTTAAATAACTCAATACATGTCTGTACATGTATAAATCATAAGGAACAAGCTACATAAAAATACGGGTCTGACAATTGGTCCCTTTAAGATTTTGGATAGAGTGAGAGATGGAGCATATAGGCTAGCCTTACCACTTGAGCTAGTAGAAGTCCGAAATGTCTTCCATGTTTCCATGCTTTGGAAGTACTATCCGGATCCAACATATGTAATTAGCTATGAGCCATTAGAGCTCAATGAGGACATGTCATATGTGGAGGAACCGATCCGGATATTAGACAGAAAAGAGAAGGTGTTGCAGAACAAGACGATTTCATTGGTTAAGGTTTTGTGGCAACATCACACTGTGGAAGAGTCCACATGGGAATTGGAGAGTTTGATGCGGGAGAAGTATCCCGAGTTATTCATAGAATGATTGGTTCCAATTTGGAAGACCAAATTTTTTAAGTGGGGGAGAATGTGAGACCCCATATAGGTTTAACCTTTTACATATGTAAATGAATTCATGAGTATGGTGATGTACTAGTAATGTGAAGCATATGTAATGTAAAGTCCATAAGTTTAATGTACACACTTGTAATAAGGGTTGATGATGTACGTACAAGTTGCATTAAGTCGGAATATGAAGAAATGGACTTTGAGTTATGATGAATGTGAGTGGAATGGAATATGAGTAGTGGGGTAAAAATGGAATGAAATTGCATAAGTGGTGCAAATCTTTAAGTTTCCCTTTAGTTATATATTATATACATTTGGTTATATAAGGATTACACATAAGTTTTAATATGTATAAAGTATGAATGAAAGTCATTTCCAAGTCTCAAAGGTGGGTGAATGAGAAAATGATTATGGTAGCAAATTAAGGATGTTTTGTGTGAAGTTGCTGCAGAAAACTGTAGAAAATCTAGAAAATCTAGAAAATATGAAGGCCAGATCAATCTCATAGGATGAGAGATCGATCTGGAAGAGCCAAATTGCTCTTATTCAAGCAATAGGAATAATGCAAATCAATCTCCACTGGAGCAAGATCGATCTCCTAAACATTTTGTAAAATGAGGATCGATTCGTAAGGCATGCAGATCGATTTCCTTAGCTCTCGGGTTGAAGCAAGATCAATATCCTCCCAAGCCAGATCGATCTCCTGGAGCTACTGCCTGAGAAATATTGATCTCAAGACTCGACAGATCGATCTCCTTAAAGGTTCTATAAAGAGCAGATCGATCTCCTACATGGGGCAGATCGATCTCCAAGAAGGAAATTTGCCTGCAAACAGATCGATCTTGTAGTGGTTGCGTTTGGTAAAAAGGATTACCAAACCTTGCAAAGATCGATCTCCACAAGGGCCAGATCGATCTCATGTCTCTGCATCTATAAAAAGGGATACAGGATTGGACTGAAAACTCAAATTTTCCCTCCCACCAAACCTCACCTGCCATTTTCTCTCAAGACCCAAACTTTCTCACTCTAAAAATCACTACATTCCAGCCAGTTTTGGAATAACCTCAAGAAGGGAAAGTTGTTCCTTGAAGCAAGGAGAACAACATACCCAAAAATCACACATTGGTGTGATCAAGAGAAGGAGTTATGGCTACCACAAGTTTGACTAAGTAAAAAGGTAAGCTCTTCAACTTTCAAGCTTTTAAATATGGTTTCTAGATATTTGTGGGTTAGATAATATGTGAAATGTTGATAGGGATAATGAATACAGTGATGGGTGAGTAGTGTTAAGGGAGATCCATAAAGAGAGAATCCATGGAAAATGATGAAAAGCTTTAGAGATGATAAAATGATATTAGAGGAAGAGTAAAATGTGATATAGATAAATAGAAGACAATGTGTATGTTTAGTAGAGAGAAAAGAAAATAACTTAATGATTTATACGTATAGCTCGGAATACGTGAGACACGACTAACCCGAGTCATAAACGAAGCTAACATGACAGAGGAAATACGAGCACGATTCGAGGTAAGGGGCTGTATGTTAGCGATAGAGATATTCGTATGTATTTCTCTGCGATTTTAAATAGTTATGACGCTAGAGATATTATGCTTAGCTATTAAACCAAATATGATTGGAAATATATTATGATATAATTTGTGAAAGTGGGATGTGGGAAGGAAAAACATCCTGACATGCATGTTTTCAATGCTTTTACATCTATTCATGATGTTTTGATGTTTTCTCATCCATGTACTGATTTTAAGATTAAGAAATGATAATAGGTAGGCTGGCTAGTTTTACATGTTTAGCATGGGACAACATGCTATGTAAATAAACATGTTTTGAGTTTTTAAAAGAGAAAATAGCCACCAATCGAATTTGAGTTATGAAATGGTATTCGAGCTTTAGCTCACACCCGTTTTGATGAATTCGACTATGTTGTAGTTTCACTCGCATACGTCTGCATGTTTTGAAAAACCGTACTGGAGCGTGACTCGCACGTGGTTTTATAATTATAATGTGCTAGAGTGTTAGCTCGCACATGTTTCTATGCTTTTGATGTGTCGTACTAGAGTTTAACTCGCACGATGGTTTTGAGAAAAGTACTGGAGCATTACTCGCACCCATTTTTACCAAGTTGAGGTAAACCTGGGGGTCTGGGACCTAAAGGGATGCCAACCGATGGCCTTGGAATGGGCTGGGCCTTAACAATAAATCGTACCGTGTTGGAGCCTTGTGATGACTGTGTGTCACGCTGATTGCTCGCCTGGTATATGAGACATGGTTCAGGATGAAAAGTCCATTGGAGTTGGTAAATAGACTTGGGTCCACGATCGTACGTTGAACTGTGTAGTTGTCCATTGGTATACTATGTACCGTACTGGGTGCGCGTGAGTACGAGTATCGCGTAGATGACACATGGCGTACCGTATACCGTGAGTATATGTGATATAAGGAGATGAGGTTGATTAAGATGAGTCGAAAGGTAGGACTGACCTATCCCCCTTCAGGCGAAGTGATACCCTCTGCACACCTGATCAATGAGGTCTAGGATCACTGACTATGGCCATATGTCGTGGATATTTGATTGTCAAAAATTCCATGCCTATCTCAGAGATACGAGAAATTGAGAAACTCAAAAAAGAAAGAGATTTGATAAAAAGAAATTATTTGAGAAAAGCAAAGAGAGTTTATGATTTGATAAATCTCTCGATTTGAATGCTTATGCTATGATAGCACTGTTTATGACATGTTTTCAAATGGGAATATCGTATACATGTTTTCATGAAAATGCTTATATGAGAAATGAATGTTTGAATGCATTGTCTAGCAATATTTCCATTTACATTGAAACATGGTTTTGTTTATGCATGCATGGGCTATGTAGATAGCAGTATCTACCGATTAGCATCTATCTCCTTACTGAGCTGTGGTTTGCTCATCCCACTACTTTTCCCCCTCCAGATATTGAGAAGTATGGTAGTGTGGTGGTCTCTGGATCTCTTTTTGTGTTGGACAGCTCCCACCAGTTGCAAAGGTATAAGATTTGTATACACACCAGTATTTTATATTTATTATAATGTATCGCACAGTTACAAATCGAAAATACTGTGGTATGAGGATGTTATGTAAAGATATTATTATACAATTGATTTTGTATATATCTACACACACCTGAGAGTGTGAATTTAAGTTTTAAATAATTTCGCTGTAAATTTATAAGATTTTAGTAATTGCATCGTCTCACAGCCCAACCGTAGTAGTATATGTATGCATAAAGGGCACCCGAAATCGAGGTGTGACAGTACCTTTATCCATTATTGATCAAAAATCCACAATTGACATTAATGTTGTCCCAACACTTATGGAATGTGACAACAATGTTGGTCAACATTTGAACAATGATACACCTCCATAGTCTGATGTCAGACCTTATGACGATCAAGAATCTGATATTCCACCTTATGATGAAAGGTCGAATACAAATGAATCACAAGGAATAACATTAAGGAGATCTCAAAGGGAAAAAAGAATAGCTATTCCAAAAGACTATGTGATTTATTTACAAGAATCAGACTTTGATCTTGGGATTGATAAAGATCCAGTTACCTTTTCACAAGCCATAGAAAGTTCAGAATCTGCTAAATGGATTGATGCTATGAAGGAAGAGTTAAAATCCATGGAACAAAGTAAAGTTTGGGATCTCATTGAATTGCCTGAAGGATGTAAAAGAGGTTGTAAATGGGTCTTTAAGACCAAATGCGACTCAAAAGGCAAGGTAGAACGTTATAAAACTAGACTTGTTGCCAAGGGTTATACTCAGAAAGATGACATTCATTATACAGAAACATTCTTTCCTGTATCTAAGAAAGATTCACTAAGAATAATTATAGCATTGGTGGCTCAATATGATTTGGAGTTACACCAAATGGATGTGAAAACAGCCTTTCTGAATAGAGATCTAGAAGAGGAAGTTTACATGGATCAACCTGAAGGTTTTTCCATAGGAAGAAAGGTCAAATAATGTGTAAACTTAAGAAGTCAATATATGGACTAAAACAAGCTTCCCGACAATGGTACATTAAGTTCAATACCATTATTACGTCTTTTGGTTTTAATGAAAATATTGTTGATCGTTGTATACACCAAAAGATCAGTGAGTGAAAGTTTATATTTTT
This sequence comes from Firmiana major, assembly GCA_033439115.1. Lineage (NCBI taxonomy): Eukaryota > Viridiplantae > Streptophyta > Magnoliopsida > Malvales > Malvaceae > Firmiana > Firmiana major. The sequence continues at coordinate 40,154,445 of CM065910.1, forward strand.
AGTCTTATATGTTGATGATATTTTGCTTGCAGCAAATGATTTAAGTATACTGCGTGAAACTAAAGATTTTCTATCTGAGAATTTTAAGATGAAAGATATGGTAGAGGTTTCTTATGTGATTGGAATAGAAATATTTCGGAAAAGATCGGAAGGAATAATAGGCCTTTCACAGAAAACATATATCAAAAAATTCTAGAAAAATTTAACATGAGTAAATGTTCATCTAGGGTAGTTCCCATTCAGAAGGGTGATAAATTTAGTCTCATTCAGTGTCCAAAGAATGATTTTGAACGAAAGAAAATGGAATCAATTCATTATGCCTCTGTTGTTGGAAGTTTGATGCACCTGCAGACCTATACTAGATTGGATATAAGTTTTGCGGTTGGGATGTTAGGCAGGTATCAAAGTAATCCTGGAATTGATCACAGGAAAGCTGCAAATAAAGTTTTGAGGTACGTACAAGGAACAAAGAATTGCATGCTCACATATAAGAGATCCGATCAACTAGAAGTAGTCGAATACATAGATTCTGATTTTGCTGGATGTCTTCACAGCAGGAAATCCACTTTTGGTTATCTGTTTCTATTAGTAGAAGGAGCAGTTTCATGAAAAAGTACGAAACAAACTGTCACTGCTTCATCTGCAATGGAAGCAAAATTTATGGCTTGCTTTAAAGCTACAATTCATGCATTATGGATGCAGAACTTTATTTCAGGACTTGGGGTTGTCGACACCATTACCAAGCCGCTGAAAATTTACTGTGATAACTCTGCAACAATATTCTTCTTAAAGAACGACAAATACACTAGAGGTGCCAAACATATAGAATTAAAGTATTTTGCGTTAAGGAAGAGGTTCAGAAACAAACAATGTCAATTCAACATATTAGTATTGATCTCATGATTGCTGACCCATTAACGAAGGGTTTACAACCAAAATTATTTAAGGAACATGTTCTTAGGATGGGTCTTGATTGTAATGATGTTTTATAGTGACACTTTGAGCTCAATGATATGTTTTTGACACTTTTATGTTTTCCTGTTCTATGATGTTATGTATACATAATTGTTTTATATTAACAGGAAAAGACTTAACAAGTCATTATTGTGGACCATAATGAAATTATGATATAATTAAGGACCTAATATAATAAATTGCAGGTATTGTAGTATATGGAACGGAATGTTTTACAAATTAGAACATAACCGCCATAACTCACGCCGAACAATTTATATATCATGGTATTATGATGAGAAATAAGAAATTAACTTATATTATAAAGATTTTAATCGAGCCAAGTGGGAGAATGTAAGATAACTTATGATGTGTGGTTTTGATTAAATCTAATGCAAGTTAATGTTATGTCACTATCCACTATCCCTAAAATTTAGGAGTCACTATTTTTAAAATTAAGGAGCCACATCCACCCACATGATGGACATGGTTGGGAGTGGTAGTTATCTAATTAAATTAAAATAAGTCATCTCTCTCAGAAATATATACGGTAATTTCATCTGCTCCGTATACATAAAAAAATCAGAGTAAGAGAGAAACATGTTTTTCAAAAAACAATTTATTTTCTTTCACAAGAGCTTCTACAATGGCTTCTTCATTGACTCCCACCACAAACAGATATGTAAATTATTTTTAAAATATCTTATAAAAAAACATGAGACATCTAGTTTAAGAAGATCTTGTGATATATGTGTAAGTGATAAATACATATACAATTTTTGTTTACACTCCTGTCCACCACCGCATCATCCATTGCTCAGGTGTGTCGCTTCTGCTTTGCTAACTCGCCTGTAGGATGCGAAGTTGCTGAAATGAAGAACTATTAAGTGTTAATGCCCCGATGCATGTTAGCTACAGTGAAGAGTTTGTCGCATTTTTTTTCTTTTTTTCATTTTTCCTTTTATCTCAAAGATATATATTTTTTAATTCTATTTTTTTATTATAAGTTTATCACACATTTTCTCTTTAAAAATTTGTTTTACTTTTAATGTGTTTTACTTGTTCAAAGGCTTAAAAAAGAAAACTAATTATCATACTAAATATTTTTAGATACAATAAAATTCATGAAATAGTAAATTATTCGTAGTAGAAAAATATATATAAATGAGAAATTTCCGATGATAGGATTTCATAGATATCACAAGTAGTAATTCTTTGCTAATCCTTAAGACCAAAATAAGATCCTTAAATGTTACATACATATTAGAATATTTAAGTTATTTTATTTCAATAATAAAAAAATTCTCATAAAATTGATTTTATGAAATGGAGTAATAAAAAGAATAAATAAAATAAATGAAAAAACAAACAAATAAATAAAATTATATAAAATATAAATTTACTTTCAATGATGAGATTACTTAAAAATCAGTAGTAGTGATTCTTTGATAAATGCTTATGGTGGAATAAAAATCTTTAAATGTTATCAAAAGTATTAGAATGCTCAAGTGATTTTATTTTGATTTCAAAATTTCTTATATAGTTTATTTTAAGAAATAAATTGTGTTTTTAAAAAATATAAGTAAATAAAATATAAACTTGACTTCCGATGATGATGAGATGTTACAGAATTCACAAGTAGTGATTCCTAATGATCTCTAGGTGCGAAAAATTCACTAAATATTATCAGAAGTATTGGAATGTTTAGTTTGATTTTGAATAAAACGGATCCTTATTAAAAATAAAAAATAAAGCTTAAAAATAAAAATAAAAATAAAAACAAAAAAAAATTTTCATGTGCATCATACATTATATGCTTGCCTCATATGCATCCATGCAAACTTTAAAGTAAGTGCGAATCTCCCGAAGATGAGATTCTATAGAAATCGTAAGTAGCGATTCTTAAGAAATCCCTAAATGAAAATTTTATCTGAAATGCTACCAAAAGTATTGGAGTACTTCAGTATAGTTTTCAATACAAAAGATTCTCATTTATTTCTAACTAAAAAAAATTAACTTATTAAATTATAACGACCCGAAACTGCTTATTTTAAGTAATTTATTGCAGAAGTACGAAAATTTTGGGCTAAATTTTTCAATTTTTCTTTTCATACATGTTTGTCATGTGAGTACAGTCGTAACTATTTCTAGGTCTCAAATTACCTAGTTTAATTTAAGGTTATGAACCTAAGGTCCCAGCCTAACTTCTTATTTGTTTTTATAACCATTTCTTACTTTAATATACATCCTGACACATGCACTGAAAAGTAATTGTCTGAAAATTAAATCAGTATAAACAATTATACCGCTATAAGCTACGAGATCTCGAAGCGCTTACTTTGAAGCCTATACTGATAATGATGTCAGTGTGCCTCTAGCCTGAACCTGTGATGGAAAGAAGAAAGGGGTGAGCTTTTGGGAAGCTCAGTAAGTAAACCACACAAGTACCAATGAATTAACTTACATGATACCGAACTTCTAATGCATTTCTAATTTATTTCCATTCTATCATTCTTTCTTATCACTTATCTGAACTTATCACTTATCTGAACTTATCACATTCTGAAACATGTCTTGTTCCACAACATACTTTACAATTAAAACTTATCGAAATGTCATATTTCTCTTGATTTTATGGACTAGGGTATGTTCTAGACACTGTCAAGTTTTTCAGGCAGTAAGGTATTTTGAAAAATACATTAATTAGTCTTCAAACCTGACCAATCGGACTGAACATAGCCATATAGATTCAAAAATTCTAACATAGTCAAATGCATCAAACCAAAATTTATTAACATCTTCATTCATCTTTCAAACATAACCATTCTCGAAATTATATTATACATCAAGAATATTCATATACCGAAAATAATCGTACTTCAAAACATCACTTACTCATACATCACTCGTATTCGAAACTTATCATACTTTAAACTTATCTTATTTCACATCATCATCTATATCAAAACATTTACCTTATTTGGGATTGGTCTTACATTCAAAACATATTCTCATTTGAAATATGATCATTATATTTGAAACATCTTTCATATTCCAAACTCTCTTCGTTCTCGAAACATAGATATTATTCCAAAACATATATTTAAATTTGAAGTGTATCTCGTATTATCTTTTACTAACTATTTTAACCCGTTAGCAGTGACACCACTGATCATTATATTCCTTCAGTTGGGACTCCATTACTAACTATTTCTTCTTCGTTAGCAGAGGCAACAACATACTTACTTCACATCGTCAGGATATGTTCTGTAAACCATGCTTATGTTCATAAAAATATTTTTTGAAAATATACTTTATACTTCAAAACATTCTTCACGTTTCAAAACACTTTTCATAATTTAAAGCACCTTTTTCAAAACATAGTTCGAAATTCAAAACATCTTTCATCAAATTACTTGCTTATCGAAGCAAAACATAAAAACAATATTTACTTATATACTTCGAAATGAAACATTCGTACATACATACTTACTTAAATCAAACTTATATACTTACTTACTTACTTTGAAATAAAACATACATATTTTCTTTATCAAAGTATACATACATACATACATACATACATACATACTTCTGTAATTCAAATCATTCGTATACTGAAACGTGAAGACTAAGCTACATCTGAATAGTTATCATGTAAACATACTTCATCATCAAAAGGGGGCATCCTCCGAAGAGGGAATATCATACCCCTGGCCATGGGGACTATAGGCTGGGCCCGAGTCGTACAGCAATTCTAATATAGTATCTAATCATATAGCTAGCACACTACCAGGGCACGGGCACCAGTGGCACTCACCGTGCAGGTGACGGAATACTACGAAAATAGACACCACGTGTAGTGAAAACAAACACAACTAAGGCAGAATAGACACTACACAGGTGAATCTAAACTAACACTACAGGTGGTGGAGCCGGACTGTAAGACCCGAAATTAAATTGTAATTTATTATAAAGGATTGAAAATGGTCACAAATTTAAACGAATGGGATTCAGACTGGAAATAAGGATTTAAAACGCGAAATGAGTGAGTGTTCGTGAAGGGAAGTCAGGTTAAATTAATCCCGAGCACGTGTAAGGGTAAAACGGTCAAAAGGCTGAAAGTCGATATAAATTCGACAGGAAAAGTTAATTAAAAATATGGGATTGAGAAATCTTGATCAATAACGAAGAAATAACTAAATTTCAGGTTAAATTGATCAAGATATGAATTTATGAGAATTAATCGGAATTAATCGAGATTTTTACTTCGAAAAATAATCTTGAAAATAATCGAAAAATATACCGAAAAGTTGAAATAATACTGATAATTCATTTTTATGGGTTAAATGAATAAAATATAAATATTTTAGATATTTCTGCCAAATAATAATAAAATATTGAATATAATAATAATAAAAATAATAATAAATAAAAATAAATTAATTAAAAAAAACTGAAATTGAAATCGGGAAAGAACCCGAAAACAACCCACGCTGCACCCGCGAAAATCGAAACCCACTGATGAACCACTGGTGATCGACGACTCCCGACGAAGAGCCGAGGAGGAAGAGGAGAGGTCGGCGATCTTCAGGACACTGGAGACGCGTCGTTTGGAGGCCGGAAGACGTCGATCGGAGGAAGGAAAAACTCAGGGAGAAACGACCTAATTCCCGGTGATCTACGGCGGCTGGACTTGAACGGAGGCCACCGACGAGTTCAGGAGGAGGAGCCGGTTCTTTTGAGATCGGTATTGGCCGACGAAACCGCCGAAAAGATCGGCGACGACAAAGTGACAGAAACGGCACTGTTTGGTCGAAAGGAAAGGGAAGGAAAATGAGCGAAAAGGAAGGAAAAAGGAAAGGAAAAGAAAAGAAAAGAAAAGAAAGGGAAAAAAAAAGCAAATCGCGTTTCACGATTTCTGAGGGAATAACGGAAATGAGGCAGACCGAGGCTATCGGTCTCCATCACCGACGACCTCTGGTGACTAGGAAGCTGGACGAGGGGCAGTCGAACTCGCCGGCACTGGCAGTGGAGGAGAAACGCGGTCGGTGAGTGAGGAAAAGGAAAGAGAAACCGACGAGGGAGAGAAGAGAAGAACGGCGGTGAACGGCGCCGATCTAGCCCCACCCGACCACCGTCGAATATCCCCGAGGCCAAGACGAGCAGATTGGTGGTGGCCACAACCGCCGAAACCGACGGACAACGCTGGAAACGGCGGAATAGGAAATAGGTACCGACGGTGAAGGGAGAACACACCGGACCGGCCACTTTTCGACGGCCTTGGACAAAACCGAGGCCAAATTGGAGAATCGGACAACCCAGCGGAGCTGCTGTCACGACCCAAAACTACCCAAAAATCAGAGTAAATTTTTTTGCGTTTTGTTATTTTCTTTCATGCTTACCTGTTCTCTGATCGTGACCACACTCCACTAACAATTGGGCTGTGCGTCAATGCCAGTCCCACCATTCATTTACCATATAACTTAATTCTTTCTCAGTCATTTATAAGTGTTTACATTAATTATACATCCCCTAAAGTTACTTACAAACATGTTAATGTGCTATGCTTATTTAGATACAATATGTACAAGTGTATATACCTTAAATGATGGCCAGCAGCGGATATCCGGAATGCAGTACTCAGTCGCCTCAACATCTACTAGAGATTATCTGTGTGAGAAAATGAAAGGGGTGAGCACATCAAGCTCAGTAAGGCAATCCTACGAACAAGTAGGTAACCATACTACCTACATGAACGTGGTGTCATGCATAAACCACCCTTTCTCCACACATTTCAAAACTGATGCAATGATTCATGATGTCGTGTAAAACACGTTCGCATGGAAAATTCAACATGCAACTCTTTTTAAATCATTTCTTTCTCATTTAAAAATTTCGCAATAAAGTCAGGACTTAACCCCTCCTTCGGGTGGTCCTGACTCACACAAAACCAGGAAAATCAGTTTACATCATACATGGGTTTAAAAAGCATGAAAATAATCATCATGCACATTTAGTTTAAAAAAAACCAGTTTCAATCATCGTCAAGATCATCAACATGCGAAACTAGGCAACATCTGTATATCGGTAATAACTAGGACTATGGCCGTGTGTCCTCGTGAGCCCCTCTGCTACACGGATCCTAGTGTGCGGGGTCTCACCCTGATCGTGAACCGCCCGGAGGTGGGTCACTCCATCCCGTCGGTCTTATCCGACCCTACGCATCCATAGATGCCACACGTATCCGAAGACTTGGAGCTAAGGTAAAAAGATTAGCTCTCAAGAAATTACTTAATAAATAAAAGCCAAATTTGGTTCTTATCCAATAATTTAAGTTGTTTGGGGTGTCTGATAAATTGATAAAAGCCAAAGCCTTTTAATTTTTTTAATCACTGGCTGGATGATACCAGTTTCAATTCAATGATTGATGAAAAATGGAGATGTTATAAAATTGAGGGATTTACAGGTTTTAGGATTTTAAGAAAAATGAAAATGTTAAAGAATGATATAAGGAAAAGGAATTGGGTACCATTGTACAGGGAGGTTGCCAGTATCTATTAATTAAATAAAGAGATCTCTAAATTGGAGGAGTTAGAAAAATGTCCCAATAATAATTCCATTATCTCTCTCATCTAGTTGAAAAATAGAAATCTCTGGCACTTCAAAATATAGAAAAGAGATCTTGGAGTCAAAAGGCAACAAATGACTTGGATTCAACAAGGCGACAAAAATTCAAGATTTATTTCATGGCTAACAGCAGGTGGTGAAATAATTTCTTAGGCCACCTTTCCTTCAATGGTCGTCTTCTTCAGACATCAAAGGATATAAAAAGATTGAGTTGCATTTTGAAGTTCTGTTTGGGGTCGATTCTGTTGTTGTATCTACAAGCATTTGTTAGTTACATCATTACTCTTTATATAGAACTGAAACAAACAAAAACTTCCTAAAATTATGTCACTTCTCTTAATATAATGTCATGTTATATCACTACTCTTAACATAATGTCATGTTATGCCACTATTCCTAACATAATGGCATGTTATCCTATGTCTTCCTAATATTAAGTCATAACAGAAAATATCTCCTAAAAACTTGGTTTATTGATCAATTATTTAGCAACTACTTAATTGAAGCACTAAGGCACATTACCAACAAATCTCCTTCTTGCCTTAGTAGCTACAGAGGCCTAATTTGTCCATTAACATTTCAAATCTAGCTTTTGGTAAAGTCTTAGTTAATACATCTGCAATTTGATCCTCTGTCTTGCAATAAACTAGCTTAACTTCGCCTACCTTCTGTTCTTCCCTAAAGTGATACAACTTGATCTTGAAATGCTTGGTTTTGCCATGAAAAACAGGATCCTTTGAAATTGTAATTGCAGCTTAGTTATCTACATAACTCTGCATTGACTTAATTTGCTCCATATGCAAATTTGCAAGTATTTTTCTGATCCAAATTGCTTGATTTACCATGGTATTTGTTGCTACATATTCTGCCTCTGTTGTACCTTGAGCTATCACCTCTTGCTTCTTTTAACACCATGAGAAAACTCCTGATCCAAAACTGAAACAAAAACCTGTTGTACTTCTCATATCATCAATAGAGTCTACCCAATCGCTATCAGAATAACCAAGAAGCTTAAAATTCTGACAGTAAAAATATCTAATGCCATAATTTGTTGTGCCCTTGATATATCTCACAATTCTTTTGGCAGCTTGAAAATGCACTTCATTGACACAATGCATAAACCTTGAAAGCAAGCTTACTGCAAACATTATGTCTGGTCTGGTGGCTGTAAGATACATCGGGCAACCAATTAGACTCTTATATTGGCTTTCATCAACTTTTTCAGCTCCATCATCTTTGCTAATTTTCTCCTTTTGATTCATTGGTGTGTCGGTACTTTTGCAACCTTCCATGTAAAATTTCTTAAGAATTTCTTTTGCATACATTTTTTGGCTTATGAAAACTCCATCACGATCTTGCTTCACCTCCATACCCAGAAAATAAGACATTAAGACGAGGTCTATCATTTCAAGTACTTTGAGCATTTCAAGTTTAAATTCCACCACCAATTTCTCATTGCTTCTTCTTACAAGCAAGTCATCAACATAAACAGAAACTATAATTGAGTTAGCATATGTTCCTTTTACATATAATGTAGCTTCACTTGAACTTTTAACAAATCCAAGCCTTTGAAGATGTTCATCAATCTTGTCGTACCAGGCCTTTGGAGTCTGTTTAAGACCATATAAGGCCTTCTTTAACAAGTAGAGCTTCTCCTCTTATCCCTTGACCTTGAACCCCTCGGCTTGCTCTACATAAATCTCCTCTTGAAGATAACCGTTTAAGAAAACAAATTTTACATCCAGCTGATAAATATTCCATCCTTTTTAGACTGCCAAAGCAAGCAATATTCTGATTGTGTCCAAGCATGCTATTGGAGTGAAAGTTTCTAAAAAGTTTTGTGAGATTTGAGAATTTCAGACATATTTTAATTATGTAATATGAACTTGAAGTATAATTTATTGAGTTAAGTGAATTGGGGAATGATAATTGGAGATTTATATGTTAAGTGTTTAAAATAAATGTGAAACTATGAGGACAGATCGATCTGGGAGAAGGAGAGATCGATCTGGTGAGTTATAAATGACAAAGAAGGAGGAATTTAAGGAGCAGATCGATCTGGGAGAAGGAGAGATCGATCTGGTGAGTTAAAAATGACAAGGAAGGAGGGATTTAAGGAGCATATCGATCTCCAATGGAAGAGGATCGATCTCCTTATGATTCTGTTTGAGAGAAGATCGATCTCATGAGGAAGAGATCGATCTCCAAATGATTCTGTTTGGGAGAAGATCGATCTCCTCAAGGGGCAGATCGATCTCATAAAGCCATAAAGAGATCGATCTCACCCCTCGACAGATCGATCTCCTAGGCATAAATTGCCCCAAATCGTCCCAAAAATTCAAACGCAGATCGATCTCATCAAGAGCCAGATCGATCTCCTGCCCTCAACCTATATAAGGAACCCCTATTTTTCTCCTGTAATCTCACTTTCTCTCTCTTCCAACCCCCATTTTTACCGAAACCTAACTTTCTCACTCATCCAAAGCACCCATTTTCGGCCAAATCAGAAGTTGTGGCAAGAAGGAAAGTTGTTCCTCATCAAAGGGAGAACAACATACTTGGAAATCGAAAGACGGATCGAATCGAGGCAAGAGATAAGCTCTCCACAAGTTTTTGGTAATTTTTAAACCTCGATCTTGATATTTGAGATGATTTTGATGATAATGGTGGTTGTCATTGTGTTGAAATAGCTGAAGAATGATTAGGGATTGATGAAATTGCAATGTGGTTGGAGTGATAATGATATTTAGCAATTTTGGGAATTTGAGCTATAAATAGAAATTTAGACAATGTGGTGAATTAGCATAGATAATTGGCATGAGAAATGTAGAACATTGAGATGTTGTGAATGAGAGTCTAGTTTGGGGTAGAGTTACGAGGATCAAGAGATTTGAGGTGTTATGAGTAATTATGCTCGATTTTTGAGAATTGAGGTTGATGAGATAATTGAGTATTGATGTTTTAACATCGTTTGGACAGCTCGGGAGTTCCAGAGTGGAATGCGAGGCTAGTCCATGATACGGGGGAAACGATTGCACTATACGAGGTGCAAAGAGGTAAGGGAAATCTAAACCATTTGTGTATGTGATTTGTAAACTATTATAGCATGATTTGTGGTTTATAAAACAAGCATGTTGAGTGTTGTGTTGAGTTATAATTGCACACGGTTTTTTATAGCCGGTTGGAGCCCATTGTTTTATGCGTTTATAAGCTGAGTGTGAAATTGCTTTATAAACCGTTGAATTTTGTGTGAGTAATGAATTGGGCTCTACGTTAAGGCAATATCGAGATTTGAGAAATGTGTGCGTGCTTTGCCGGTTGGAACTCGGTTTTATTATGTTTTGTGTTTAGTACAAAACGGTTTTCAAATGAGTTTTATGAGAGAAAAACCACTATGAGTTCTACGTGAAGGCAAACCAGTCTTGTGTGATAAGACTTAGGTGTGTAATTTTGAGTACACACTGGGCATTGCTCTGGTAGCATGTAAGCTCGAATTCTTCTCCGTTCTGGTAACGTGAGAAACCCCTAATTAGTGGCCGTTGCCATGTGAGAAACCTCATTTGGTGGCCGTTGCCACGTGAGAAACCCCATTGGTGGCCGTTGCCACGTGATACCCCATTGGTGGCCGTTGCCACGTGATACCCTATTTGGTGGCCGTTGCCACGTGAGAAACCCCATTGGTGGCCGTTGCCACGTGATACCTCATTTGGTGGCCGTTGCCACGTGATACCCCATTTGGTGGCCGTTGCCACGTGAGAAACCCCATTTGGTGGCCGTTGCCACGTGAGAATCCCTAATTAGTGGCCGTTGCCACGTGAAACCCTATTCTGTGGCTGTGCCACGTGTGAATTTAAATCAATGGCTATGCCACGTGAGTTAGTGGCTGTGCCACGTGTGAAATTGAATCAGTGGCTATGCCACGTGTGTGCATTATTATTATAGTGATTTTATCACGTATTCGAGAAAGCGTTTATCGCATTATTTTCACATGCTTTGTTATTGCTCTAGACTGAGCCTTTTTACTTCATGTTTTCACATGATTTGAGACATGAGAATGTCGTTTTGAGTACTTCCATGCTATGGTTTTCAAATGAGTTTCACATACAAATAAATATTTTGTGATGTGCATTTTGGTTTATGAAATGAGTCCCTTACCCCCCTTACTGAGCGATTTAGAAGCTCACCCTGTTTTCTTTCCCCCCAGAGTTCTTCAAGTGAAAAAGGATCTCCCTGCGACGTACGGAGTAGTGGCTAGTGGAGGACTTGAGCTCCAGGCCATATATATTGTATTTTGAGGTACCTTTTATCTTTTCATGTACCCAGACGATTATTGTAATTGCAGACACTTTATGTACAATATTGTATGGGATGTATTAGGATTAATTAACTTGGAATTGAGTAATGTATATGATACAATATACACTATATTATGATGAGATCCTGAGGCATGATAACTATGATGATGTATGACACTGCACAGGAATGCACCCTTAATTGTGAATTAATAAGTAAAGAGTTTTAAATTTGCCCTATTTTTCTCATTTTCGGGGCGTGACAAGTTTACCCCAAACACTTGACAATACCCCTTCATAACTAATCTGGCTTTGTATTTGTTTACAAAACCATCTGCATTAAGTTTGGTTCTGTAAACCCATTTGACTCCAATGACCATTTTGTGTTGAGGTCTGTCGACCAACTCCCAAGTGTCATTCTTCTTGATCATCCTAAGCTCTTCTCACATTGCTTCAATCCATTTGTTATCTTTTTTTGCTTCTTTAAACTCTGCAGGCTCAAAGGCAACAACATTGCTCCTTTCATAAACTTCAGAAAAAGATCTTGTTCGACGAACTGGGACATCATCTATGTTGTTATCAAGATATTATGGAGTCTTTGGTAGTTGCTTTTTTGTTGACTCCTCTCAGTTCCATTGTCTATCCTCCATTAACTTGACATCACTGTTTATAATAATTTTTCCATTTTATGGTTGGAAGCCTTGAAAGAGTTGTTCTATCCAGTGAAAACTCTCGATTTTGCCTTCTTGTCAAGTTTGTCCCTCTTCACCTGTGGTACATAAGAAAAACAAACACAATTAAAAGTTTTTAGATTCTGTAAATCTGGTTTGTAACCAAACCAAGCTTCAAATGGTGTCTTTTCTTACACAGCTCCAGTTGGCAGTCTATTTAGCAAGAAAACCATAATGCTTGCAGCTTCTGCCCACAACTTTTTTGGTAACTCCTTTCCATGCAACATACACCTTGTCATCTCCATAATACTACGATTTTTTCTCTCACTTACGCCATTTTGCTGTAAGATCCGAAACTCGGTGTCAATTTTTAAGAAGTTATTATTATAGACATGGATTCATGAAATCTTAATCAATAAAGAAAAAATAATTGAATTTATTGTGAAGATTGAAATTTTTCCACCTCGAAAATTTATCTCGAAAATATGAAAAAAATAATTTCAAAAAAATAAAATAAAATAAAAATAAATAAATAATGGGATATTTTGGGAAAAATAAGATATTTGTCAATTTTATTATATTATATTAAAATATAATATAATATAAAAAAATTGGAAAATTTGAAAAAAAAAAAAGGAGAATGTGATAACCTGAAATTTTTCCCACTTTCGAAATTTATTTCGAAATTACGGGACAATATTCCCAGAAAAAAAGTGTCTATATGTATATATTAAATAAAATATATATAGAAATAAATTAAATAATATATTATATTAATATATGGATATTAATATAGTATATTAATATAGTATATTATATGTAAAATAAAATAAAACAAAATAAATATATATGGAGAAATAAATAATATATATATATATATGTAGATGTTTTAATATAAAATGTTATAATATTGTACTGTATTTAAAGATATTTTATTTTATAATATCTTATATTAAAATATATAATATATATATATATAAGAGAAAGGATCAGGCAAGCCCAATCCCTCTCTCTATTCTCCTCTAAAAACAAAGGAGAACAAAACAGAGAAGACAACGAAGACAAACGGTGCGAAGGACGGTGACCGGAGGGGCAGGGCACCGACAGAAGGAAGATCGGCACCGAGGGAGTGCCCTCGCGCCGCCACGTGCTTCTGTTTGTGGAAAAATTTCGGGATCAGAGAGGGAGAGCCGCGGGAGAGAAAAGGAAAACGGGCGGGATCCGCCGCTGATCTGCCGAAGCCCAGGCCAACCGAAGCCCCCTCTCCACCGCGTGAAGTCACTGGCTGAAAACGGGGTCAAGAATCGGTCGAAAACCGGTTCTGCAAAAAAAAAAGAGGGGAAAAATTCGGTGATGCCCCGGGTTTAAGGATAAATTGGTAAGCAGTCGGATTTGACCGTTTCAATTTTAAAAAAATTATTTAAATTTATATTTGACCGAAATTGATCAGTTTAATTATATAAATGTGTAGCGCGACAATAGGCGACGAACGAGAGTTTGATTCAGCCTCGATTTACGTGCCATCACAGAATCTCGGGTAAGTGAACCCCACTTGCTACCACCTGTATTATTATACTTGTTAGATTTAATCGTATAAGTTACAATTTAATTTCGTATAAAATGTGTTATGCTTTAGAATTTAACAATTGCTATTATAAATAATTATTTGAATTTCTCTAAGACATATGTGAACTGTCTAATCGATTTGAAAGATGTCAAGTGATAAATCAACTGGATTGGGAATACAAATTACTTTTTGCTTACAGGCTGGGTAATGAGCAAATGAAATCCGATCTTATTGTAGAAATTTAACAATTTTGTAATTTATCGATTTTCGAGTTGGAACTTCTGGACTATCGAAAACGCGATTTTAGGCCGTTTTAACTTGTTTTTGAAACTCACGATGATTTTCGAACATTAAAATCATTATCTGGCATTTCATGGAAAATTTAGAAGATTATACAGATTTTGTCTGTATAATCTCATTTAATTGAGTTTTGAACTAAATGGAACATATAACTTATTTGGCTTATGCTCAGTATTTCGGATTTAAGTATCAACCGCTTTCCGTCTCGATCGTGATATGGATTTTGAAAACACGATTGTTGGACGTTCTTCGTTTACGAACGTTTTAGTTAAGTTAATTCCGATAGAGTATATATAGAACTTCGGATTTGTAATCAAAGATAATACCCTAGTCACGGGGTAATTTCAGCACACTGATAGCTACAACGAGAAAGCCCTTATCAGAATATAATTGCGGACGTCGCTTATATTCGTAAGATCGAATTATCAAACTCTGTGAACGAGATATTGGGTTAGTAGTTCCCTTTTAGGATGCAAAGAAGCATCATATGAGATAATTCTGAATTTAGAAAATTCTAAGTTAAATCCATAGCTACAAGGCAGCATTATATGAAGTAAATTTGAGTTATCGAATAGAAATTAGATGATGGTTGAGAATTATAAGTGTGAAAGAATACGTGATTGGAATATTGATAAGAATATAAAATTGATCAATGTTCATTTAGGTGCGAAGTAGCACAACGAAGTACAAACTAATTCTGTAGATGCGTGATAGCATCATATGGAATGAAATGAGTTCTAAAACATATATTGAAGAATGTTTCAAGGACTAGATGTAATTGGTATGAGTGGTGGATAAGTGATCCTTGGGATACAATGTAGCATCTTAAGGTATAAAATAGTTTTTGTTGATGTGAGGAAGCATCGTACTGGTTATCGGGTCCTAGAGTAAGAACCGAATGGTGTTCAAGGATCCTAAATGTTACAAGTATGTGGAAACATCGACGATAAAATTATCGAAAAGGAAATGCTCTTATGTCAACCTTGTTTTACATTACAATTTACATCTTAATGTATAATATGATTTTGTGAGATTTAGAAAGTTTGCATTGATTTATATTTGCACTAAAGAAGCTTTAAAATCTCACTTACAACATGTTTTGAGAGAATGTGAGACATACCTCTCTGTGTTTTAGATTTAAGCTAACTCAGCTTTTATCTACACCATGATTAGCATGAATTTCAAAATGAAAGGTAGCCTATGTTTGGTTACCTACGAATTCATGACTTTTGTAAAATGTTTTGAAATGTAATTTGCTATGCGAAAATGAAAGTTTATGAAACGAGGTTTATGTATATGTGTGTTTTTCGAAACACGATTTTCGTAAACTTTTGTACAAAAACATTTGAAAATGATTTCAGTATGATAAGGAAGTAAAGACTTTGAGACGACAAGCTACTATTAGTATATGCTGAGTGCATAATCATGCTCGCTACTTGTGGTGTCTGGCTCCATCACCTATAGTGTTAGTTTAAATTCACCTATGTAGTGTCTATTCCGCCTTAGTGGTGTTTGTTTTCACTACATGTAGTGTCTATTTTTGTAGTATTCTGTCACCCGCATGGTGAGTGCCACTAGTGCTCGTGCCCTGGCAGTGTGCTAGCTATATAATTAGATACTATATTAGAATTGTTGTATGACTCGGGCTGTAAGGCCCAAAATTCGGTGTCAATTTTTAAGAAGTTATTATTATAAATATGGATTCATGAAATCTTGTTCAATAAATAAGAAATAATTGAATTTTAGGTATAGTCGATCAAGATACAAAGTTATGGTGAAAACTAGAATTTTCCACATCGGGAATACATCTCAGAAATATGGAAAAAAAATTTTGAAAAATAATAATAATTAATAATCATATTTGCGGAGAAATAAAAATAAAATATGTACATCTATAATTGTCGAGATAAATTAAATAATTTTATATGTACATGTATGTGGAAATTAAGGTATAAACTACTTTGTTTTAGTATTAATATTATTACAATAATATTATAAAATATAAGATATTTTCTTATATATAAATTATTTTATTAGAAGATATTTCAATATATAGTATATTATATTAGAAATCATATATATATATATATATATATATATTAAAAAGAGAAAGCAAATGAATTGAAAAAAACAAGGAAAGGAAAATCTGAAAACTGAAAACGCAACCTGCGAAATAGGACGCAAAACCCGACTCCCTCTGGTTTCGCACCGATGGCAGGGAACGGCGAGGACCATGGGCACGAGTTGCTAGACGAATGGACGACCGGCACCGGGGGAGTGCCTGATCGCCGTCACACGCTTGAAGTCGTCAGAAAAAGGGAGATCGGGGAGGTTGAAGCCACGGGAGAGAAGGGGAGATTCAGTGGAATTTGACGTCGATCGACCCCAGCCCAGGCCAAAAGAAGCCTCTAGAGGCGAAGCCGAGCCAATTGGCGGTGGAATCGGTCCAGGAACCGGTCGACAGCATCGACAACGATAAAAAGGACACTAAACCAAGCTAGACCGGTTCAGTGAAAAGAGGGACTAAATCGGTCTAAACCGGTTCAACCGAAAGAGAGAGAAAAAAGAGAGAGAAAAAAATTCGGTGATACCCCAGGATTACGAATAAACCAGTAAGTGGTTGAAATTTATCGATTTAAGTTTTGAAATATTTAATTGAAATTATATTTGACCGAAATTGACCCGGGTTAAATATATAAACGTGTAGCGCGACAATAGACGATGAACTTGAGTTTGATCGAGCATCGATTTACGTGCCATCACAAAAACTCGAGTAAGTGAATCTCACTTAGTACATTCGTATGAATATATTGGTTAAATTAATCATAAAAATTACAGATTAACTACATTTGGAATTGAAAATCGACTGTCGTAAATAAGAGGTAATGGGCCTCGGATGAGCCCAATAAGAGTTGGTGGGCCCTGCAAGCCCAATAGATCCAATGGAAATAAATAGTAAAACAAAAACGGGCTTAAGACATAGTTAGGCCCAATTAAAGTGTTTAAGGCCCAATAACTGTAAACGAGCCCATTAAGACATATTAACTGTATTAAATGCGTAATACAGTAGGAAAAGTGATATTAACCTGATAAATGGTTATATGCAGCTGTGGAGTTTATATTGTGAGCTGATCGAACTGGGAGATTGAGCAGCACCGAGGAAGTGAGATCACTTAACGTGATCCGAAATAAGAGAATTTCGTGAGTAGCTAGAGATGGCTACACGTATTTTAAATAGAGTTTCGATATTATGCTCTATATGAATTCACATGATTAGGCATGTTGTTGTGATAAGGACTAATGAGATAAAGTGTGATTTTATCCCAAAAATAGGATAAAAAGCCTTAGAAGCATGTTGTGACTAAATTTTATGAGTTGCATGATAGATTGGCTAATGTTTTCTTGTATATGCGAAAACAACACATTTTAGTGCAGATTTGAGTTATTTGAGTGAATTGTGATTTAACTAAGTCATCTATCTGGTTTTGTGTGAAAACCATAAGTGCTAGAGATTACTCGCACTATATTTTGAGATATACATCACATAGTACTTGAGAGTGTATACTCGTACTACATCTTAATGCGTTTTTATGCATGTTAGAGTATTGGGAGCATTGCTCGTACTCAGATTTGTGATTGATGCATTATAGAGTATTGGGAGCTTTGCTTATACTCGAGTTTTTACATAACATAGTGTTGGGAGCATTGCTCGCACTAGATTTGTGTTATTGTGATATGGTCGTGCTGGGAGTTTACTCGCACGTACCCGTTTTAAAAGAAAGAGCATGAAACAGCCGTGTTGGGAGCCTGTGTAGACTATGTGTCGCACTGATATATGTTCACACGTGCAATTAATTTAAGATATGGCCGAGGGCTATCAAAACCATAGTTACGGATTAAGACTTATGGTTAGCATCCCGACTATGAGGTATATCCAAGGTATGAGGACTAAGACTCTTGGCGAGCATCCTACCTTGAGATAAGGTCCATGGAGTACTGTGTACCGTATATGACACATAGGATACGTTGTACCGTGAGTACTTGATGTACTTTGAGAGGACTGGTTAGCAGTGGGAGCGGTATCCAGTGGGATTTGGTGTGCTCCAGGATCAAGTCCGATGTAGTGGCTGACGGTAGAGATCTGACCCACCTCCCGTTACAACATATGTGAGTCCCCGCACACCGAGTACTGTATAGCCTGGGATCACTGATCATCGAGAACTGAGTTATTATCATACACTCGAAACATATAGTCGCCTCATGCAATGTAAATTGAGATTTCTTGAATGAACTATCACATGGTTTTTATGATTGAACATGTGAATTTGTGAGTTGTGATGTAAATTGAGATTTCTTGAATGAACTATCACATGGTTTTTATGATTGAACATGTGAATTTGTGAGTTGTGATGTAAATTGAGATTTCTTGAATGAACTATCACATGGTTTTTATAATTGAACATGTGAATTTGTGAGTTGTGAAAAGGGTAACCCGAGGGATGGGTGAAGCCCAGATTTTCATGTTTTTAAACATGTTGAATGCCATATTATTTGATTTGACTAAATGGGATGTTAAATGTGATTTGTGTGAAATTACATACGATTTATGTAATACATGAGAAATGCAGTGTTATGCATAAAATACTGAGGTTATTAAACCAACATAATTCCAGTTTTATAATTGATGTTTTGTATCTATACATATATATTGCATAAAGCTTTGAGAGAGATGCATGCTTTAGATACGAATGGATAAGGAAATGATTGCAAGGCATGAGCATAGTATTTTGTAGATAGTGCAGTTATCTACTTGCTTGCCTGATTTCCTTATTGAGCACGTTGTTTGCTCACCCCCTTATTATTTCCCTCTTTTCAGTGCATCCACAGTAGGTGGACATGGCTGGAGATTTGTAGACCTTGATCCGCTGCTTATCCATCTTGTGAGAGGTATACACACTTGACATTTTGTACTGAACAATGTAAAAGCACAGTTTTGTAGAAAATAGTACGGTAGGGATGTATATGTACAAATTGTAGTAATGTATACAAGTTTATGTTATAGAAAAGTAAGATAAGGTCTATACATGTGAATGAATGTGAATATGTGACTAATATCGAATCACAGCCCAACAGTCAGTAAGGTGAAAGGTAAGTGAAAATGCAAAAAAATTTGTTGGTGATTTTGGTAGGTCACATGTGGGAGGAGGTCGTGACAAAATGGTATCAGAGCATAGTTGGTCTGATGTGAGTCGATATTAGTAATTAGAAAAATATAGATCCCCATAGTATTGTGCTTTGTTCAGTTACAATTGTGTATACAAGAAGGAAATTAGACTAATTAATGATTATAAATGCAGGGATTTAACTATTATGGTTACTACTCGTCGTGGTAGAGGGACTAGAGGTAGGGCTTGAGGCCGTAGAGGTAGGCCAGAGACCCGAGATGAGACTATAAATCCTACGGAGGTACTAGAGATTATCGAGGTACGTTTCGAGAGATTAGAATGTCGCCTTAAGACTATAGTGGAGATACTGACACAGACTATGCTAGGAGGACAGGGACAGGATGCAAAGACTGCGCCTGAAGTGGCAGTTGCACCTGATACTCTTACACCCCCACCAGTTTCAGGTAGTAGTGGATTGGGGTATGGTTGTGATCTAGACAGACTCCGACAATTCCAGAAGCTTGGACCTCCAACTTTTCGTGGGATTAAGGACCCAGTGTTGGTGGAGGAGTGGATAGAAGAGATGGAGAAGTTATAAGGATTCTTTGAGTGTACGACTTCAGAGATGGTCGCATTTGCTGCATTCCTACTGAAGGGGACGGTAGAGCATTGGTGGAAGTCCACTCGACCCATATTGAGATCCCAACATACAGAGATCAGTTGGGAGATATTTCTGGATGCCATCAAGAGGCAATTTATTCCAGATACAGTTCAGCGAAGGCTGCAGGCTGAATTTTTGGGATTAAGTTAGGGGAGTCATTCAGTGGATGAGTACGAGACCCGATTTTTATCTCTGGGAATGTATGACCCTGACACAATGAGTAGCGAGACTAGGAAGGTCTGTAGATTCATAAATGGACTGAGACCAGTATTATGGTCTAAATTGGTTCCATTTGACATCTCTACCTATGATGAGGCAATGCGTAGGGTGCAACTCTGTGAGTAAGATTATGAGAGGAATGCCTCCGAGTTCAGGACAATTAGCAGGGGTAGAGATAGAGATAGAAAGAGGCCGATGAGTGACAGTGCTCGAGGTTTTCGATATCGATGAGGGAGGAGACTCTTCGATAAGAGACCAAAGATCAAGGAAGTGTAGGAGAAGACTGTTAGATTCCCTGCATACCCGACCATAGCTCCAGCTAGAAGAGTTGTTATTAGAGGATCGAGGCCTACTACTGATCAGTGTAGTTGATGTGGTAGATTTCATGGAGGTAAACATTGTCCGATTAGTAGTGTGTTGTACCTCAGATGTGGGAAACTAGGAGACATGGTGAGAGTTTGCCCAGAGGTTATAGAAATTGTCCCACAGAAGGGCATGGAGCCAGAGAGAGCTCCAGTTGATATGCCTACTCAAAGGATGAGAGTGACGGTAGAGGAGAAGGGGAAACAAATCATGGGATGAGGGCAAGTACATGCCTTGGACCAAGGGACAACTGATGCTTCATCGGATGTGATTAGAGGTAACGTCCTGATTTATGATTTGGAAGCACATGTTTTAATTGATACTAGTGCCACACATTCATTTGTACCGCCTTCATTTGCATGTAAGTTAGCTAAGCATGTAGAGCGTACACCTCTCAATATGATGTCACGACCCGTTCTAACAAAATCACTACAAATTTTTCGCTTTTTCATTTCCTTACCCGTCGTGAACAGTTTCACCACTAACAATTGGGCTATGAGTCGATGTTAGTCCCTCCTGTCATGTTACTTACCTTAACATCTATTTTTCATATTTCATTTATATATCAATTTATTTTAACTAAATACATCCCCAATATTACATCCGTGTACAATACTGTGTCTCTATATGTTCAGATACAAAAATTATACGAATGTGTATACCTGATCTTGATAGGAAGCAGCGGATAATCGAAATGCAAGACTACTGTCACTCTCTTCTACTTAATGTACCCTGTGGGGTGGAAAATGAAAGGGTGAGCGAAACTTGCTCAGTAAAGCAATAATGTAAGCAGGTAGATAACTATACTATCTACGTGCTGATAATGTCATGATATAAAATCATTTACATTTGGAGCATGAGGTAAGATTAAAACGATGCCACATGTATGTATATATCATATAAGAGAAATCATGAAATCGACATATAAAACAAATATGGAAAAATCATCATGTATGACCTCGCATACTCGTCACATTAAAACTTATTTGTGTTCATCATAAACTCATCACGTTAAAACTTATTTGTTTTATCACAAAACAACCACATCAAGGCTAAACCCATCTCTCGGGAATACCTTGATTCACTAAATCGCATTTCATTTAAAAACATAAATCGGGACATTACCCCTCATTCAGGTTTGTCATGATCTATTCAGACCATATGATATCATGTGAGGCATGTAGGTTACTGTATGAAAATTGAGGACTATGGCCATATTATGTCTCTATGATCCCAGGCTACACGGATCCCGGTGTACGGGGCATCACATCTGCAACAGGAGGTGGGGTCAAATCCTACCCGCCAGAATATCAAGTAACATCATCGAGTCATCATGTCTGCATGGTACAGCGTACTCCGTGTGATATACACAGTACAATGTACTCCGTGGACCCATATCATAGTCTGGGGGTGCCTGCCGTAGGTCTTATCCACCCTAATACTATGTCGATAACCAACCCATGTCTCAAAGTATACGTGCGAGCATATCAACTCTCTGCGACACACAGTCTACAGGAGGCTTCCGCACGACTATATGCATATCAACTCACGTCTAGTGCTAGCGAAGCTCCAGCACGACGCTATGCATATCATGATATCTAAAATCTCGTGCGAGCGAAGCTCCAGCACGATTTTTGTACATACACAAATTTTTCGTACGAGAAATGCTCCAATACGGCTTTTATGAGTAATAAATCAGTGAAATTTAGTGCGAGTAAGACTCTAGCACTCTTTTTACTCGTGTAAATATGATAGGTGGCTCAATCTTGATAAAACATCTTTAAAATCATAACCGGTACAAACCTGTACCCTTTTGTATAATTCATAAAATCAACAGCCAACCTATGTGTAATTCTGCTTAAACTAAAGCAATACATTCATATAAAACATCAAAACATGGAAATCATGCAATTTATTTACCTTACTACCCTTTTTATAAATTTTATTCCCAGGGACAATACCATCTTTTTCTTTATTCACCCATACCCCGGGTTTTCGTAAAAATTATTACTTTGTTTCTAGGTACTTTAAGAAATTCTAGGCCCTATAAATCCCCTTGAAAATACGTATAGGTATCTCTATGCACCTACAATATTCCCTTACCTCGATTCTCTGTACAGTCTGGCTTTTCAAATTCTACCGATCACCCGATCCGTTTAGCTCCCAATATGTACTCCGGAGCTGCAAATAATTATTTACCATGTCAATTTAACCCAATAAATATAATTCTAGCGTTTACTACAGTCGATTTAACTAATTGTGTCAATTTACTCGTATTGGGCTCGATCGCACCTTAATGGGCATCGACCCATTTTTAGTCCGTTTATACTTATTAAATCTCTTCTTCGGGTTTACTGGGCACATTCGACTTACTAATAATCATAGGGCTTCGTTCCAAACTCATTGGATAGCCCGTATACTATTTACGGTAATTATTGTAAAATTTCGAATAATATTCCTTTTTTAATACAAAATTAATCGGTAAATTCTGTAAAATAATCGAAACTCTGTATTGAGGACTCTAATTGTCGAAATTAAAATGTACTCACCCAATGTTATGCGGGGTACGAAAATCAGAGCTCAATCGGCTCTCGTTCGGGCTTTGTCCTAAAACTGCACAATTTTATATTTAATTTCGAGTTAATTTTTGATCAAATATAATTTAAATAAATTTCTCAGAAATCAAATCGATCACTTTTGACCTCGTATCGACTTACCCTAAGTCCGATGTATCCCCGAAAATTCTTTCCCTTTTTTTCTTTTTCTCTTTTTCTCCCTTTTTCCTCTCTTTCTTGGCTGAACCGGTTCGGTCCGATTCAACCTGGTTTAGACCGATCCGGTTCAGTTCGGTTGAGTTCGGTTCGGTCGGTTCAGGGTCTCGTCGATCGATTCTCTATCTGCTTTCACCTCCGACAGGTTCGTCTGGCTGTCCGAAGCATGGATCTGGTGGTATCCATGCTCGGATCGGTGGCAATGAGGCTGGTTCGGCCTTTCTCCTCTTCGACGTCGGTGGTCCTCCTCTTTTCCGCCATTTTCGACGCCGTCCGTCAGTTTCGCCGACCGTGGCCACCACCAATCAGCTGGTCTTTGCCTAGGGAAGCCTCGACTGGGGTCAGTTGGGGCTAGATCGGTGCCGATTGCCGTTGATCTTCTTTTTCTCCCCCGGGTTCTCTCTCCCTTCGATTTCGCTAGATTCCGGCATTGTTGGTGTCGGTGGTGGCTTGCACGGGGTTGATCGCTTCTCGGCTGGGCTCCCTCGATGGATCCCAGTCGTCGGTGGCCCCGTCCGTCGGTGGAGGTAGCCTCAGTTGTCTTCTTTCTTTCCAATCGCGATTTAGCGATTTCATTTCTTTTTTTTTGAATTAATTTAATTTAATTTATTATTTAATTTTATTAATATTTTAATCAATAAAATATGTTAAAGAAATAAAAAAATATCTACAAAAATTAATTTTTTATTCCAAATAAATTTATTTAATTTATTTATTATATTTTTAACCATTTTTCTGGTATAATTTCTCCGTATTTTCGGGATATTGTCCTGAGTAAAAATTTCGATTAATTCTAATAATTTTATATCTTAGTCAATTTATCCCGAAATTTAATTATTTCTTCATTATTGATCAAGATTCTCAAATCCATTATTTTTAATTAAATTTTCTTGTCCCGATTAATACTGAAGTTTGGTCTTTTGACCGTTTTGCCCTTCAACGTGTTTAAAAATTCCATTTCAATCCTTCCTTTTACGAACACACTCATTTCGTGTTTTAACTAAATTTGGGTCTTACATAATCTCCCCCACTTAAGAAATTTGGTCCTCCAAATTAGAACCAAGTTAAATGGATCCATAAACAACTTCGGGTACGTCTATTGTATCATATACTGTCATTCTCAAGTGACTTTTTCCGAAGTGCAATACTACCAACATACTTTAATTAGGGAGATCATCTTAAACCTCAACACTTTCTCCTTCCTGTTTAATACCCGAATCGATTTTTCAATCATACGTTATACTTTCATTGAGCTAAGCTGTTGGAGCTCATATCCAATCACATATGCTGGATCCGGATAGTATTTTTGAAGCATCATAAGATAGGACACATTGTGGATGCCTGCTAATTCAGGTGGTAATGCCAACCTACAGGCCTTGTCTCCCACTTTGTCCAATCTCTTTCCGAATCTCGTTACGTCCTTATGCTATGTCTTAAGGGCATGTAACTTCCGACAATATTAATTCACCCTCGGTGAATTTCAATGGTTTCTGTCTCTTATCAGCATAGCTTTTCTATCTGCTCTAAGGTGTTCTTAATCCTTCACAATTAACTGAACATCCTCAGAGGTTTGTCTTACCAATTCGGGAACAATTTTCTATCTGTCACCCACTTCTTCTTATCCAAATTGGGGAAACAACCCTTACGGCCATACAATGCCTCATCTGAAGTCATCCCGATACTCAAGTGACAACTGTCATTATTGGCGAATTCGATTAGTAACAATTGATCACCTCAGGAGCTTATCAAATCAATGGCACACGCTCTCATCATATCCTCCAGAACCTGTACAGTCCTCTCTGACTGACCATCTGTCTGAGGATGGAAAGCTGTGCTAACACTCAGTCGGGTTCCCATAGCTTCCTGAAAAATATTCTCAGAAGTGAGAAGTGAAGCGGGAATCCCTATGTGATACAATGCTCACTGGAAAAATACTTGGTGTTCCACAATCTTCCATACATATAAATCTGCCTACACACTCAGAGTATTTGGGGATTTCATAACAAGAAGGTGGGTAGACTTAGTCAATCTATCGACTATCACCCAGATAGCCTTGTGATTCATTCGGGTCCTCTGTAACCTATCACGAAATTCATGGTAACTTGTTCCCATTTCCGTGTCAATATAGGTAGAAGTTGCAATAACATTGCAAACTTCTATTGCTCTACCTTACTCTGCTGACATACGAGACACTTCTCCATAATCTCTATGATATCTCTTTTCATATCTGACCACCAATACCCTTTTCTAAGATTTCGATATATTTATTACTTCTCGGATGCACTGTATATCCCGAATAGTGAGCTTCTGATAATAACTCTATCTCATCACTGTGGTCCTGGGGAGCACTTATACTGTCTCTGAACCTCAGTAAGTCATCATCACTCTCTGTGAACTCTGTCACTGTACCCATTTGAATTTGACCCACACTATCGACATCCTACCGATCATCACGCTAAGCCTGTCAAATCCGGTCACTCCAATCTGGTTCTAATCTCAGGCTAGCTGTCACACAATCATTGTCATCATCAGAAGGGATCACATCACTACTGAGGCTCACAACTACTCTAGCAGCTCGCACTCCCTGACCATCATATGTAATACCATCCCGAGGCTCTTTCTGCTCAAGGCATCGACCATCACATTAGCCTTTCTTGGGTGGTACAATTTCCACAATCATAATCATTCTGAAGCTCTAATCCTCTTTACTCTCATATCCGACTCTTTCTGTGAAAACAGATACTCGGGGCTTTTATAATCAGTGCATACCTGAAATTTCTCATCGTATACATAGTAGTGTCATAAACTCAATACAACCACTATCGCTGTCAACTTTAAATCATGGGTCGGATAGTCTCTTTCATGATCCTTGAGTTGTCTGGATCCATAATCGACTATCTTTCCCTTTTGCATCAATACACAGCCCATTCATTATTTTGAGGTATCCACAGACTCATGAGAAACCTCTTA
Organism: Firmiana major; assembly: GCA_033439115.1. Classification (NCBI taxonomy): domain Eukaryota; kingdom Viridiplantae; phylum Streptophyta; class Magnoliopsida; order Malvales; family Malvaceae; genus Firmiana; species Firmiana major. The sequence goes on from CM065910.1 coordinate 40,181,008, forward strand.
ATCTGTTGGGTATGGTAAGAATAAATGCAGTGGTCAGTTTATTACTTCAGTACACCAAAACTCCTGTCACGTCTATCATTCCATTCAAATACAAATTTTTCTAAGTTAAACATGTCAATAACGTAGTCCATTTCAAGAACTCTCAACAAATCATCTGTAAAAACAATTTTCAATTATTGCTTATAATTTTCCCTGGACTGTAAATACACCCAAAATATCATCAATAAGGATGATAACAATTCGGTCCGGGTAAAGTTTAAATACCTCATCATAGTTGTGTTCCACTAAATATTTTAATCACCCATATCCTTGACCTGTGTACGCATAAACGTATAATGTCATTTCGAAATCGCTTCCGTTCAAGATACTAACCCGCGTCATTTCCTTTTTCTTATATTAACGGCTTTTATAAAAATTTTAATTTTTTAAACCTTCCTGATTAATCGAATTCTATATTTCTTTATCGTACCAGTAAAGGTACCCTAATTTTAAATGTATATATTACGACTGTCGCTTTCAATTTATAGGTTGTGTATACTTTTAGACGCTGTCAAGTCTTCAAGCAGGGAGGTATTTTGAAATACCTTTATTAACCCTCAAACTTGAACACAATTACTTTACATATTTGTCCATGTGGTCCCAATTCATATTCGCTACGAATTGCTTAAATCCAAATTACTTCACGTATCATAGATATTCTTACCTTGCATACGCCTCTTATTCCAATAGATTTTGTATTCAGGATCTATCACATCGTAAAGCTTATCTCTTTTCGTATATTACTTATAACAAAACTCTGTCATTACTCATTTCGTGAGTACAATCATTTACTCCTTTAATTTCAATTGCTACACCTCTTTTATTACTTGTCAAAACTTATAGTATACTTTTTAGGTGTAACTATATCACTATCTTAGAATAGAACTCTGAACATCATAATTTGCAGCCGGCCATTTGAGATTTATTCTCAATATTACTTCAAATTATTCATAGTTTATTGAATAAAATCAGCTGACTTATACTTCTTCCCCCGTTTTCAACTAATAATCTCTTAATAATTATTTCGTTAGTTAACCCTCCTCTATTGGGGTACTAACTATCAGCATTGTGCCCACGGATGTAGGCATTCACGTCTTTTACTAACTTATATACAAATGAAGGCGGTATGACTAAATACGTGGCACCAGGATTAATTAAAATAATTACTTCACTATTCTTAACTAGTGTGGTATCTTTCACCACATCATATGAAACATCAGTAATGTCCTGGTCCAAGGCATACACTCGCCCTCGTCCAACAGCCTACTTTCCCCTTTCTGTTCGGCTGTGGCCTCCCTTTTTCGGTGCAGAGATTATCAACATGATTTTCTCTGTCTCTTTGCCCTTCTGTGGAGTAGTCTCACCCAACTCTGAGCAATCGTTAAATAAATGGTCTGTTTTACCACACTTAACGCCTATTTTAGTCAATAAAGTGTAGGTGTAGGCCCTACTTCCATGGTATCTACCATACATCCTACACTGCTTACACTGCTACACTGCTACACTGCTTACACTGTTACATTGTTACACTGCTACACTGCTTACACTGCTTCATAGCAGGTCGAGGTCCTCAAATCACAGTACCCCTCAAAAGTGCTGAAATTAGATACTCTGGGGCCTTACCAATCAGCTTACCTCGTGACTCATCAATTCTAATCTCTTACCAACTGATCTTTTTCCTGCTCTGACATCTTTGTCATTCTCTATTCTCTTTTGTCTCTATTTCGACCCATACTACCTTTCTCAATCTCAGAGGCGTACAACACGTGATATTATTCACGCAACTGTATTCTGCACACTACCTCGACATAAGTAGTGAGCCAATCGGACTCTAATCGACAATTTGAGCCCTTCCATGAACTTTCGAGCTTTTCGAATCTCACTGCCCATAGTGTCGGGTTCATACCTAGGCAGGTATATAAACTGAGATTCATACTCGTCAATCAACCAGTGTCTCTGGGTATTTGTAAGAAATTTTACCTGTAATTTCCCTTAAACAGTGTCTGAGATATTCTGTCACTGGAATACATCTAGAAATATTTCTCATGTCGGCTCTGGATGTCTAACTCTTTAGATGAGTCGAGCGGACTTCCACCAATGCTCCGCCTCACGTCCAACATAAACGTATTAAAAAGTCACCTTCTCAGTCGACATACACCGAAAGAATCCATACAACTTCGCTATCTCGTTCACCTAGTCCTCAGCAACTATTGGTTTCTTTACTTCGCTATATACCAGAGGGGTGTAAAAATCTCTATAATCTGAGGCATCTGTTTAGGCTTTACCCTGCCTATCCTCAACTACCTACATAGACTGAGTAAACAACTCCGAAATATTTGCTACATTCCACTCCATCCTCTCGGAGAGTGTCTCAATACTGTTTGGTCTCTTTATAGGACCCTGTGGAGTATGCTCAACATCAACCTCCACCTCACTCTCATCTTGAGTCTCATATGACCACTCATTTGACTCTCAAGCCTATCTCTACGGCCTCTAGCATGTTTACTCGCCCCTCTACCATAGTGGCTATCAGTTATAAAAACTATATTCTTGCATTCGAAACTAAATTCTTAGCTGCAGTTCCATCTTGATATACACAATTGTATCTAAACAATGCACAGTACATGGGGATGTAAATTTACTTAACCACTAACACCGACTCATATCAGGCTAACTCTGCTCTGATACCACCTTTTGTCACGACCCGTTCTAACAAAATCACTACAAATTTTTTGCTTTTTCATTTCCTTACCCGTCGTGAACAGTTTCACCACTAACAGTTGGGTTATGAGTCGATGTTAGTCCCTCCTGTCATGTTACTTACCTTAACATCTATTTTTCATATTTCAATTACATATCAATTTATTTTAACCAAATATATCCCCAATATTACATCCGTGTACAGTACTATGCCTCTATATGTTCAGATACAAAAATTATACGAATTTGTACACCTGGTCTTCATAGGAAGCAGCGGATAACCAAAATGCAAGACTACTGTTGCTCTCTTCTACTTAATGTACCCTGTGGGGTGAAAAATGAAAGGGTGAGTGAAACTTGCTCAGTAAGGCAATAATGTAAGCAAGTAGATAACTATACTATCTACGTGCTGATAATGTCATGATATAAAATCGTTTACATTTGGAACATGAGGTAAGATTAAAATGATGCCACATGTATGTATATATCATATAAGAGAAATCATGAAATCGACATATAAAACAAACATGAAAAAATCATGTATGACCTCTCACATTAAAACTTATTTGTGTTCATCATAAACTCATCACGTTAAAACTTATTTGTTTTATCACAAAACAACCACATCAAGGCTAAACCCATCTCTCGGGAATACCTTGATTCACTAAATCGCGTTTCATTTAAAAACATAAATCGGGACATTACCCCTCCTTCGGGTTTGTCCTGGTCTATTTAGACCGTATGATATCATGTGAGGCATGTAGGTTACTGTATGAAAATTGAGGACTATGGCCATATTATGTCCCTATGATCCCAGGCTACACGGATCCCGATGTGCGGGGCATCACATCTGCAATGGGAGGTGGGGTCAAATCCTACCCGTCATAATATCAAGTAACATCATCGAGTCATCATGACTGCACGATACAGCGTACTCCGTGTGACATACACGGTACAACGTACTCCGTGGACTCATATCATAGTCTGGGGGTACCTGTCGTAGGTCTTATCTACCCCAATACTATATCGATAACCAACTCATGTCTCAAAGTATAAGTGTGAACATATCAACTCTTTGTGACACACAGTCTATAGGAGGCTTCCGCATGACTATATGCATATCAACTCACGTCTAGTGCGAGCGAAGCTCCAGTACGACGCTATGTATATCATGATATCTAAAATCTCATGCGAGCGAAGCTCCAGCACGATTTTTGTACATACACAAATTTTTCGTACGAGCAATGCTCCAGTACGGCTTTTATGAGTAATAAATCAGTAAAATTTAGTGCGAGTAAGACTCTAGCACTCTTTTTACTCGTGTAAATATGATAGGTGGCTCAATCTTGATAAAACATCTTTAAAATCGTAATCGGTACAAGCCTATGTGTAATTCATAAAATCAACAGCCAACCTATGTGTAAATTTGCTTAAACCAAAGCAATACATTCATATAAAATATCAAAACATGGAAATCATGCAATTTATTTACCTTACTACCCTTTTGTAAATTTTATTCCCAGGGGCAATATCGTCTTTTTCTTTATTCACCCATACCTCGGGTTTTCGTAAAAATTATTATTTTGTTTCTAGATACTTTAAGAAATTCTAGGCCCTGTAAATCCCCTCGAAATTACATATAGGTATCTCTATGCACCTACAAAATTCCCTTACCTCGATTCTCTGTACAGTCTGACATTTCCAATTCTACCGATCACCCGATCTATTTAGCTCCCAATATGTACTTCGGAGCTGCAGATAATTATTTACCATGTCAATTTAACCCAATAAATATAATTCTCACGTTTAGTATAGTCGATTTAACTAAATAGGTCGCTTTACTCGTATTGGGCCCGATCGCACCTTAATGGGGATCGACCCATTTTCAGCCCGTTTATACTTATTAAATCTCTTCTTCGGGTTTACTGGGCTCATTCGACTTACTAATCATAGGGCTTCATTCCAAACTTATTGGATAGCCCGTATACTATTTACGGTAATTACTGTAAAATTTCGAATAATATTCCTTTTTTTATACAGAATTAATCCGTAAATTCTGTAAAATAATCGAAACTCTGTATTGAGGACTCTAACTGTCGAAATTAAAATGTACTTACCCAATGTTATGTGGGGTACAAAAATCGGAGCTCAATCGACTCTCGTTCGGGCTTTGTCATAAAATTGCATAATTTTATATTTAATTTCGGGTTAATTTTCAATCAAATATAATTTAAATAAATTTTTTGAAAATCAAATCGATCACTTTTGATCTCGTATCGACTTACCCGAAGTCTTGTGTATCCCCAAAAATTCTTCCCCTTTTTCCTTTTTCTCGTTTTCTCCTTTTTTCCTCTATTTCTTGGCTGAACCGGTTCGGTCTGGTTCAACCCTATTCAGACCGATCCGATTCAATCCAGTTCGACAGGTTCAAGGTCTCGTCGATCGGTTCTCCACTGGCTTTCACCTCCGGCAAGTTCGTCTGGTTGTCCGATGTACGGATCTGGTGGTATCCATGCTTGGATCGGTGGCAATGAGGCCAGTTCGACCTTTCTCCTCTTCGGCGTCGGTGGTCCTCCTCTTTTCTTCCATTTTCGGTGCCGTCCGTCGGTTTCGTCGACTGTGGCCACCACCAATCAGCTCGTCTTTGCCTAGGGAAGCCTCAGCTGGGGTCGGTTGTGGCTAGATCGGTGCCGGTTGCTGTCGATCTTCTTTTTCTCCCTCGGGTTCTCTCTCCCTTCAATTTCACCGAATTTCGACATTGTTGGTGCCGGTGGTGGCTTGCACGAGGTCGGTCGCTTCTCAGCTGGGCTCCCTCGATGGATCCCAGTCGTCAGTGGCCCCATCCGTCGGTGGAGGCAGCCTCGGTTGTCTGCTTCCTTTCCAATCGCGATTTCACGATTTCATTTCTTTTTTTTTTGAATTAATTTATTATTTAATTTTATTAATATTTTAATCAATAAAATATGTTAAAGAAATAAAAAATATCTACAAAAATTAATTTTTTATTCTAAATAAATTTATTTAATTTTATTTAATTTATTTATTATATTTTTAACCCTTTTTTCGGTATAATTTCTCCGTATTTTTGGGATATTATCCCGAGTAAAAATTTTGATTAATTTTAATAATTTTATATCTTGATCAATTTATCCCGAAATTTAATTATTTCTTCGTTATTTATCAAGATTCTGAAATCCATTATTTTTAATTAAATTTTCTTGTTCCGATTAATACTGAATTTCGGTCTTTTGATCGTTTTGCCCTTCAACGTGTTCAAAAATTCCATTTAAATCCTTCCTTTCATGAACACACTCATTTCGTGTTTTAACTAAATTCGGGTCTTACATATGATGATGTTGATTAGTACGCCTATGGATAATAGTTAGCTAATGGAATATGTATTAAATGATTATAAGCTAAGAGTATGGGAAAAGGATATAACAGCCAATCTAATATTGTTAAGTATGAGTGATTTTGACGTAATCTTAGGAATGGATTGGTTATCATCAAACCATGCTATTTTAGATTGTTATGCTAAGACAGTTATGTTTCCTAACCTTGAAAAATATGTTGTAAAGTTTGATGGAAAGAAATGAAAGTCGTAGTTAGTATTGTAATTGATAATGTACTATGCTGGCTGAGAAATGAATGTGTTGAAGGTTTTATTGCATACGTGGTTGATACAGATAAGGCACATCCAGAGTTGACAGATATTCTTATGGTTAGTGAGTTCCCAAACGTCTTTTCGGATGAATTGCCAGGGTTACCACCAGACAGAGAGATGGAGTTCTGTATAGATTTGGTACCTGGTACTGAGCTTATATTGAAACCACCTTATCGCATGGCTTTAGTTGAGCTGGAGGAGCTCAAGAGACAGTTGCAGGAGTTGATGGATAGAGGGTTCATTAGGCCTAGTATTTTGCCTTAGGGAGCACCGATTTTATTCGTAAGGAAGAAAGATGGAAGCCTCCGATTGTGTATAGATTACAGATTGTTGAATAAGGCAACCATCAAGAATAGGTATCCTCTTCCACACATTGATGATTTGTTAGATCAGCTCCGAGGAGCACAAGTCTTTTCTAAGATTGATCTGAGGTCTGGGTATCATCAGTTGAGAGTTCGGAGTGGAGATGTGCCTAAGATAGCATTTAGGACTTGATATGGCCATTATGAGTTTTTGGTTATGCCATTCGGATTGATGAATGCTCCCGCAGCTTTCATGGCTTTGATGAACGATGTGTTCAAGCTATATTTAGATCAGTTTGTTATCATTTCATCGATGACATATTTGTATACTTGAGATCCGAGGAGGAGCATGAGAGACACCTCAAGATTGTATTGCAGACTTTACAAGAGCAAAAGTTATATGCTAAACTCAGCAAATGTGACTTCTGGTTGTCACAGATCTCATTTTTAGGACATGTTGTGTTGAGGGATGGTGTATCAGTGGATCCATCCAAGATTGAGATTGTAGTACAATGGGAACAGCCGAGAACAGTGACCGAGATCAGGAGTTTCTTGAGTTTAGCAGGATATTATCGGAGATTCGTTGAAGGATTTTTGAAGTTGGCTGCTCCGTTGACACGTCTCCCTCGGAAGAGTGTAGCTTTTGTATGGGATGAGGATTGTGAGAAGAGTTTTCAGGAGTTGAAGAGTCGATTGACCACCACTCCGATTCTCACTATCCCTACAAGCTCAGGAGGATTTTCAGTGTATACAGATCCTTCGCATTAAGGACTGGGTTGTGTATTGATGCAGGATGGGAAGGTAGTTGCTTATGGATCCAGATAGCTTAATGGATCATGAGAAGAACTATCCGACCCATGATTTGGAGTTAGTGGCAGTAGTGTTTGCGTTGAAGGTATAGCGCCACTCCTTGTATGGTGAGAAATTTCAGATATTTACCGACCACAAGAGCCTCAAGTATCTGTTCTCACATAAGGAATTTAACATGAGACAGAGAATATGGCTAGAGCTTATAAAGGACTATGATTGTGAGATACTTTACCATTCAGGTATGGCTAACATTGTAGCCGATGCTTTGAGTAGGAAGAGCCTTGGGATGGTATCGTACATGATGGTCTGGGAACATGAGTTGCTAGAGCAATTTGCTAGCCTCAGTTTGGGAGTTGTGCCTTCTAACATGGATACGGACGGTGTGATTTCTAGTCTATGCTTGGAGCCGGATCTATTGGAGAGGATCAGACAGGGTCAGTAGACTGATCCGTATTGCATTGGTGTGATTGGTCAGATACAGCAGGCCATAATTACTGACTTTGAGATTAGTTCAGATGGACTCCTGAGGTTTAGAGGCAGATTGTGTGTTCTGAGGACCTAGAGCTTAGGAGACTGATTTTGATTGAAGCTCTTTTGTCGAGATACACACTACATTCGAGGAGTAATAAGATGTATCAAAACCTCCGGAAGGTGTACTGGTGGTCAGGTATGAAAAAGGATGTTGTGAATTTTTTGGCAAAATGTCTTGTATGTCAACAAGTGAAGGTAGAGCATCAAAAACCTGCAGGGTTATTGCAACCTCCACCTATACCGACATGAAAATGGGAGTATATCACCATGGATTTCGTGATGGGTTTACCGAGGACCCAGAGGAATCACGATGCTATATGGGTGATAGTTGATAGACTGACAAAGTCAGTCCACTTTCTAGCTATGAGAGCTAATGATACTCTGAGTTCATTGGCAGAACTGTATGTACGCGAGGTAGTAAGGTTACAAGGTGCTCCAGTGAGCATTGTCTCTGATAGGGATTCCCACTTCACTTCCCACTTTTGGGAACATTTTTAGGAAGCCATGGGAACCTAGTTGAGTTTGAGCACCACTTTCCATCCTCAGACATATGATCAGTAAGAGAGGACTATACAGACTCTAGAGGACATGTTGAGAGCGTGTGTGCTAGATTTTAGAGGCTTCTGGGATGATCACTTGCCACTAGCCGAGTTCGCCTATAACAACAGTTATCATTCGAGTATCAGGATGGCACCATATGAGGCTTTATATGGTCGTAGATGTCGTTTCCCTATTGGATGGGAAGAACTGGGTGATCGTAAGATTTTCGCTCATGACTTGGTTACACAAGCCTCTGAGGATGTCCGGGTGATTGTTGAGAGATTGAGAACAGCTCAGAGTAGACAAAAGAGCTATGCTGACAAGAGACGAAGACCACTTGAATTCGTAGTTGGTGAGACAGTATTTCTGAAGGTTTCTCCTTCCAATGGTGTAGCGAGATTTGGAAAGAGGTAAATTGAGTCCTCGCTACATTGGACCCTCTGAAATACTGGACAGGGTGGGAGATAAGGCATACAGGTTGGCTTTGCCACCCAATTTATCGGGAGTGCATAATGTCTTTCACATATCGATGCTAAGAAAGTATCATCCATATCCAAATCATGTGATTCGGTATGAGCCATTGGAGCTCAAAGATGATCTGACTTCTGTAGAGAAACCGATCCGGATATTAGATAGAAACGAGAAAGTCTTGAGGAATAAGATTATCGGGTTAGTGAAGATTCTCTGGCAGCATCATACTTCTGATGAGGCTAATTGAGAGTTAGAGAGTTGATGCGAGAGAAACACCCCCAGTTATTCGAGGATTGACTTGGTTCTAATTTGGAGGACCAAATTTCTTAAGGTGGGGAGGATTGTAAGACCCGAAATTCGGTGTCAATTTTTAAGAAGTTACTATTATAAATATGGATTCATGAAATCTTGATCAATAAAGAAGAAATAATTGAATTTCAAGTCCAGTCGATCAAGATACAAAGTTATGGTGAAAACTAGAATTTTCCACATCGGGAATACGTCTCAGAAATATGGAAAAAAATTTTAAAAAATAATAATAATAAATAATCATATTTTCGGAGAAATAAAAATAAAATATGAAGTACATATATAATTGTCGAGATAAATTAAATAATTTTATATGTACATGTATGTGGAAATTAAGGTATAAAATACTTTGTTTTAGTATTAATAATATTACAATAATATTATAAAATATAAGATATTTTCTTATATATAAGATTATTTTATTAGAAGATAATTCAATATATAGTATATTATATTAGAAATAATATATATATATATATATATAATAAAAAAAAGAGAAAGCAAATGAATTGAAGAAAAAAAGAAGGAAAGGAAAATCTAAAAACTGAAAACGTAACCCGCGGAACAGGACGTAAAACTCGACTCCCTCTGGTTTCTCACCGACGGCAGCGAACGGCGAGGACCATGGGCACGAGCTGCTAGGCGAATGGATGATTAGCATCGGGGGAGTACCTGATCGTCGTCACGCACCAGAAGTCGTCGAAAAAAGGGAGATAGGAGAGGTTGAAGCCGCCGGAGAGAAAGGGAGATTCGACAAAATTCGGCGCCGATCAACCCCAGCCCAAGCCAAAAGAAGCCTCTAGAGGTGAAGCTGAGCCGATTGGCAGGGGAATCGGTCAGGGAACCAGCCGACAACGTCGACAACAGCAAAAAGGACACTGAACCGGGCCAGACAGATTCAGTGAAAAGAGGGACTGAACTGTCCGAACCAGTACAGTCGAAAGAGAGAGAAAGAAGAGAGAAAAAAAGGGAAAAAAAGAGAAAAAAAATTCGGTGATACCCTGAGATTACGGATAAGCCGGTAAGCGGTCGAAATTTACCGATTTAAGTTTCGAAATATTTAATTGAAATTATATTTGACCGAAATTGACCCGGGTTAAATATATAAATGTGTAGCGTGGCAATAGGTGACGAACGTAAGTTTGATCGAGCATCAATTTACGTGCCATCACAGAAACTCGGGTAAGTGAATCTCACTTACTACATTCGTATGATTATACTGGTTAAATTAATCGTAAAAATTACGGATTAACTACATTTGGAATTGAAAATTGACTGTCGTAAATAATAGGTAATAGGCCTCGGATGAACCCCCAATAAGAGTTGGTGGACCCTACAAGCCCAATAGATCTAATGGAAATAAATAGTAAAACAAAATGGGCTTAAGACAGAGTTAGGCCCAATTAAAGTGTTTAAGGCCCAATAACTGTAAATGGGCCCATTAAGAGATATTAATTGTATTAAATGTGTAATACAGTAGGAAAAGTGATATTAACCTGATAAATGGTTATATGCAGCTCTGAAGTTTATATTGTGAGCTGATCGACTGCGAGATTGAGCAACAACGAGAAAGTGAGGTCACTTGACGTGATCCGAAGTAAGGAAATTTTGTGAGTAACTAGACATGGCTACATGTATTTTAAATAGAGTTTCGATATTATACTCTATATGAATTCCCATGAATAGGCATGTTGTTGTGATAAGGACTAATGAGATAAAGTGTGATTTTATCCCAAAAATAGGATAAAAAGCCTTAGAAGCATGTTGTGACTAAATTTTATGAGTTGCATGATAGATTGGCTAATGTTTTCTTGTATATGCGAAAACCTCACATTTTAGTGCAGATTTGAGTTATTTGAGTGAATTGTGATTTAAATAAGCCATCTATCTGGTTTTGTCTGAAAACCATAAGTTCTAGAGATTACTCGCACTATATTTTGAGATATGCATCACATAGTGCTTGAGTATATACTCGTACTACATCTTAATGCATTTTTATGCATGTTAGAGTACTGAGAGCATTGCTCGTACTCAGATTTGTGATTGATGCATTATAGAGTATTAGGAGCTTTGCTCATACTCGAGTTTTTGCATAACATAGTGTTGGGAGCATTGCTCGCACTAGATTTGTGTTATTGTGATATGGTCGTGCTGGGAGTTTACTCGCACATACCCATTTTAAAAGAAAGAGCATGAAACAGCCGTGTTGGGAGCCTGTTTAGACTGTGTGTTGCATTGATATAAGCTCACACGTTCAATTATTTTGAGATATGACCGAGGGCTATCGAAACCATAGTATGCGGACTAAGACTTATGACAAGCATCCCGACTATGAGGTATATCCAAGGTATGAGGACTAAGACTCATGGCGAGAATCCCACCTTGAGATAGTGTCACGACCCAAAACTACCCAAAAATCAGAGTAAATTTTTTTCACATTTTGTTATTTTCTTTCATGCTTACCTGTCCTCTAATCATGACCACACTCCACTAACAAATTGGGCTGCGCGTCAATGCTAGTCCCACCATTCATTTACCATATAACTTAATTCTTTCTCATTCATTTATAAGTGTTTACAATATTTATACATCCCCTAAAGTCACTTACAAACATGTTACTGTGCTATGCTTATTTAGATACAATATGTACAAGTGTATATACCTTAAATGATGGGCAGCAGCGGATATTCGGAATGCAGTACTCAGTCGCCTCAACATCTACTAAAGATTATCTGTGTGAGAAAATGAAAGGGGTGAGCACATCAAGCTCAGTAAGGCAATCCAAATAACAAGTAGGTAACCATACTACCTACATGAATGTGGTGCCATGCAAAAACCACCCTTTCTCCACACATTTCAAAACTGATGCTATGATTCATGATGTCATGTAAAACAAGTTTGGATGGAAAATTCAACATGCAACTATTTCAAATCATTTCTTTCTCATTTAAAATTTCACAACAAATCCAGGACTCAAACCATCCCTCGGGTGGTCCTAACTCACACAAAATCATGAAAATCAGTTTACATCACACATGGGTTTAAAAAGCATGGAAATAATCATCATGCACATTTGATTTAAAACCCAGTTTCAATCCAAGATCATCAACATGCGAGACTAGGCAACATCTGTATATCGGTAATAACCAGGACTATGGCCGTGTGTCCTCGTGAGCCCCTCTGCTACACAGATCCTAGTGTGCGGGGTCTCACCCTGATCGGGAACCGCCTGGGAGGTGGGTCAATCCAACCCGTCAGTCTTATCCGATCCCACGTATCCGAAGATTTTGTATCCGAAGATACCCCGTATCCGAAGATACCACACGGTACATCGTACTCCATGCTACTTGCACGGTACATCGTACTCCGTGGACCCATATCATATCTCTATACTCATGCCATGTCTCAAAACGCACGTACGAGCCTATTTAATCGGTGACACAGTCTACCCGACGCTCCAAGAATGGCTCATCGCATGTTTTCGTAAAAATCAGTGGGGGTGCGAGCAATGCTCCAGCACTCTCATCAATTCAAGTAAAACTAGTGCGAGCTAAGCTCTAGCACGCTCATCAAATCATGTAGAAAATCTGGTGCGAGTTAGACTCTAGCACCCTGTCACGGAAATCATGTAAACTTTGGTGCAAGTTAGACTCTAGCACCGTGTCACGAAAATCATATACAACCTGGTGCGAGTTAGACTCTAGCACCGTATCACGAAAATCTTGTAAAATCAGGTGCGAGTTAGACTCCAGCACCAATGCATGTAAAACTCTAGTGCGAGCTCTCGCTCCAGCACTAATGCATGCATCACACACATCAAAACATTATGCGAGCTGAGCTTTAGCACGTCACCTGTCATTAAAAAAAAACACGTAGGCGGCTCTGTTTCCTTAAAACAGTTTTCAAAACAATTTCATCATTGAAAATATGCAATGCTGTGCATTTTCTTTCAAGGTTAGCCAGCCTACTCATGTATGAGTCAAAACATCTCCAAAACGAGCAGGAACCTCTTGTTCTTGCTCCTAATTTTTTTCCTAAAATTGAAAATTTTACCCTTAACAAGGGTAATTTGGTAATTTGCCCATTCGGGGCACTAAAATTATTAACTTACTTCTAGACCCTTCAGATAATTTAAAAGACTGCATATGAACTTTGAAATTTCGTAAAGTTACCTCTAGCAGTCCGTAGAATTCCCTTACTTTATTTTTCTGTAGAGTCTGACCTTTCTTTTTCCATTGCTGTCTCGTCACGCAGTCTGATCTGCTCCCAATCCAATGTCTGAAACTGCGTATAAATATTCCTCAGTTTAGATATTATACAATTTAATTGTATTTCCTATTTTCTGGGCTTAATTTAAATCATTGGGCCCATTTACCCCTATTGGGCCCAATTGCACCTTAATGGGCCTTAATCGGCCTTAAGCCTATTTTCCACTTAATTTTTACATTATCGAGGCCTATTGGGCTCATTGGGCCCACCAACAATTTATTGGCCTCGTTCTAACTCTCGAATAGCTCAATTTATTATTTACGACAACTTATCCGACTTTCCAAAATTTAATTTAATTAATGCGGAAATTAAATCTGAAGCACGCATAACGATGCAAATTATCGTAAATAAGGGTTACTTACTCGAGATTCCATGCTAGTATGCAAATCGAAGCTGTATCGAGCTCTCGTTTGACGTCGATTGTCGAGCTACACAATTTCATAAATTTTCGGGTAAATTTTCAGTCGAAAATTAATTAAATAAAATATTTCAAAATTTAAATCTGTCAATTTCGACCGCTACTAACTTACCTGTAACTCGATTACATCGCCGAAATTTTTCTCCAATTTTTCCTCTTTTTCTTTTTCCCTTTTTCTCCCTTTTTCCGATCTTTCTTGGCTGAACCGGTTCGGTCCGGTTCAGACTCGGTTCGGACTGTCGGTTCACTCCGGTTCGGCTGGTTCACTGCCTTGCCAGCCGATTCTCCGTCGGCTTCCGCCGCCAGTGGCTCCGCTGGGTCGTCCGCATCTCAGATCTGGGGTCGGCTTCGATCGAGGTCGCCGAAAAGTGGCCGGTCTGGCCTGTTCTCTCCGTCGTCGGTACCCATTTCCTCTTTCCGTCGTTTCTAGCGTCGTCCGTCGGTTTAGCCGGTCGTGGCCGCCACCAATCAGCTCGCCTGCGCCTGGGGAACGTTCGGCTGGGGGCGGGGTCGGCCAGATCGGCGTCGTTCGCCGCCGATCGGAGCATTCCTTCCCGCGGCTTCTCCTTCCTTTTTCGGCCTCCTCCGGCGTCGGTGTGGCGCGTCGCCGGTACCAGGGAGGTCGCGCCGACGCCCTCTTCCTTTTTCGGCCCTCACCTGGCAAATTGGGTCGCCGGTGGTCGTCCGGTCTTCTTCCCCGATTTCGATTTCATTTTTCCGTTTCTCTTCTTTCTCTCTCCCCGATTTTCAATTCTCTCTTCCTTTTTTTAACTAATTAATTATTTATTTTTTATTTATTTATTTTTATTTTTTTATTTATTTTTATTATATTTTAATCATTAAATATTCATAAATATTCTACAAATATCTACAAATTTCTTATTTTATTCTAAATTCATTTATTTAATTTATTTTAACCATTTTCGGTATATTTTTTGATTATTTTTGAGATTATTTTTCGAAGTAAAAATCTCGATTAATTCCGATAAATTGATATCTTGATCAATTTAACCCAAAATAAATTTATTTCACCTTTATTGACCAAGATTTCTCAATCCATTATTTTTAATTAAACTTTTCTTCTCGAATTTATACCGACTTTTGGTCTTTTGACCATTTTACCCTTGCACGTGTTCGAGAATTCCATTTCAATCCTTTTGCATTTTTAATTTCGTGTTTTAACTAAAATCGGGTCTTACATAATCTCCCCCACTTTAGAAATTTGGTCCTCCAAATTAGAACCAAGTCATATGGGTCCATATATAACTCCGGGTACATTTTCTCATATCATACTCTTAAATTCTTCTGTGACCTTTCCGGAGTGTATTTCTTCTCAAGAACTTTAACTAGGGAGATCGTCTTAAACCTCAATACTTTCTCTTTCCTGTTTAATGCCCGAATTAACTTTTTCAATATACTTATATTTGCACTGAGCTGAACTATTGGAGTTCATATCTGATCACCAATGCTGGATCTGGATAGTATTGTCGAAGTATCAAAAGATAGAACACATTGTGGATGCCTGTTTATTTAGGTGATAACGCCAACTTATAGGTCCTATCTCCCACTTGTCCAATCTTTCAAAAATACCATTCAACAAAACTCAATTTGCTTTCTTCCCGAGTCTCGTTATATCCTTATTCCCTTAGGATAAATAACTTCAACAATATTGATTCACCCTCGGTGAATTCCAATGCTTTTTGTCTGCTCTGAGGTGTTCTTAATCTCTCACTCAACTGAACATCCTCGGAGACTTATTATACTAATTCAGAAGAAATTTCTATCTGTCACCCACTTTTTCTTGTCTGAGTTGGGGAACAACCCCTATAGCCATACACTGCCTCATAATTCATCTGAGTCCTCTATAACCCAACACGAAATTCATGGAGACTTGCTCTCATTTTCGTGCCGTGTCGATATAGGTAGAGGCTGCAATAACTCTGCAGACTTTTAATACTCTACCTTATTCTGCTGACATACTAGGCACTTTTCCACAATCTCTACCATATCTCATTCCACATCTGACCACCAATACCTTTTTCAGAGATTTCATATATATATTCGTTACTTTTTCGTATGCACTGTATATCCTGAAGAGTAAACTTCTGACAATATTACTATCTCATCAACTGTGGTCCTGGGAAGTACTTATACTGTCTCTGAACCTCTCTGTAAATCATCGACACTCTGTGAACTCTGTCACTGTACCCTTCTGAATCTGACCCAAACTATCGACACCATGCCGATCATCACGCTAAGCCTGTCAAATCCGGGCACTCTCATCCAGTTCTAGTCTCAGGCTAGCTATCACACAATCACTGTCATCATCAGAAGGGATCACATCACTACTGAGGCTCACAACTACTCAAGCAGCTCACGCTCCCTGACCATCATATGTAATACCATCCCGAGACTCTTTCTGCTCAAGGCATCAACCATTACATTAGCCTTTCTTGGGTGGTACAATTTTTCACAATCAAAATCTCTCAGAAGCTCTAACCCACTATGTATTCTCATATTCGCCTCTTTTTGTGAAAACAGATACTTGGGGCTTTATGATCAATGCATACCCAAAATTTCTCACCATGTACATAATAGTACCATATCCTCAATACAAGTACTACCACTGTCAACTTTAAATCTTGGGTCAGATAGTTTATTTCATGATCTTAGAGTTGTCTGGATCCATAATCGACTATCTTCCCCTTTTACATCAATACCTAGCTCATTCATGATTTTGAGGTATCCATAGACTCATGAGAAACCTCTTAATCTGTTGGGTATGGTGGGAATAAATGTCGTGGTCAATTTATACTTCAATACACCAAAATTCATATCATATCTATCATCTCATTCAAATACCACGTTTTCATAGTTAAACGTGCCAACAAAGTATACCCTTTTTAGAACTCGCAACCACCATCTGTAAAAGCAAATTTCCAATTGTTGCTTATAATTTTCCCTGGACTTTAAATACACCCAGCATATCATCAATAAGGATGATGACCAATCGGTCCAGGTAAAGTTTAAATAACTCATTGTAGTTGAGCGCCATTACATATTTCAATCGTCCATATCCTTGACCTATGTACGCATAAACGTTTAAGATCACTTCAAAATTGCTCTCGTTCAAGGTACTAACCCGCGTCATTTCCTTTTTCTTATATTAACGGCTTTTATGAAATTTTAATATTTTAACCTTCATAATTAATCGAATTTTATAGTTCTTTATCGTACTAGTAAAAGTATCCAAATTTTAAATTTATATCTTACCACGATCGATTTTTTTTTTTAATTTTCAAGTTATAGATTATATATATATATATATATATTTTTCTAGACACTGTTAAGTCTTCAAGCGGGGAGGTATTTTGAAATACCTTTATTAACCCTTAGACTTAACCACAATTACTTTACATATCAGTCCCTGTGGTCACAATTCATATTCGCTACTAATTGCTTTAATCCTAATGACTTCATATCGTAAAGATGTTCTTACCTTGCATACGCCTCTTACTCCAATACATCTTGTATTCAGAATCAAGCATATCTTAAAGAGTATCTCCTTCGTATATCAATTATAATGAAACTCTGTCATTATTCATTTCGTGAGTACCATCATTTGCTCCTTTAATTTCAACCGTTGCACCCCTTTTTATTACTTGTCAAAACTTACAGTATACTTTTCAGGGGTAAAACAGCACTATCTTAGGATAGAAATCCGAACAGCATAGCTTGCAGCCGACCAATTTATTCTCAAATATTACATTAAATTATTCATAGTCCATTGAATAAAACCGGTTGACTTATACTTCTTCCCCCGTTTTCAACTTAAAATCTCTTCATAATTATTCTGTTAGTTAACCTTCCTCTATTAGGGTACTCATTTATCAGCATTGTGCCCAAGAGTGTAGGCATTCATGTCTTTTACTCACTTACATGCGAATGAAGGCGGTATGAAGAAATACGTGGTACCAGGATCAATTAACAGAATTACTTCTTTATTCATAAGCAGTGTGGTATCTTTCACCACATCTTGTGAAACATCAGTAGTGTCCTGGTCCAAAACATACACTCGCCTTCGTCTAACAGCCTACTTTCTTTTCTCTTCGGCTGTGGCCTCCCTTTTCGATGCAACTATCTCAACAGGGTTTTCTCTATCTCTTTACCTTTCTGTGAGGCAATCTCGCCCAATTCTGAGCAATCAAAATAAATGGTCCGTCTTACCACACTTAACGGCCATTTTCATCAATAATATGTAAGTGTAGGTCCTACTTCCGTGGTATTTACCACACATTCTACAGTGATCTGTAGCAGATCGGGGTTCTCCAATCACAATACCCCTCAAAAGTGCTACAATCGGATAACTGTGGCCTTACCCATCATCTTAGCCCATAACTCATCAAATCAAATCTTTTACCAAACTACCCTTTTTTTCTCGTTTTGCCATCTCTAACATTCTCGATTCTCTTTCTGTCTCTATTTTGGCCCTTACTACCTTTCCCAATCTCAGAGGCGTGCAACTCACAATCTTATTCACACCACTGTAGTTTACGCATTGCCTCGACATAGGTAATATCTCATGGGCCAATCGGACTCAAATCGACAATCTGAGCCATTCCATAAACTTTTAGACATCTCGACTGTCACTGTTCATAGTGTCGAGGCAATATCTGCCCAAGAATATAATTGAGTTTCATACTCATAATTCATACTTATTAATAAATCAATTCCTTTTAAACAGTGTCCGGGATATTCTATCACCGAAATACATCCAAAAATATTTCGCATGTCAGCTCTGGATGTCTAACTCTTAAGTTGGGTCGAGCGGACTTCCATCAATGCTCCGACTCGCCCTCAAATCTTATGCATACTCTGAGCAATTAGCTCCTAAAATATTCTCCACACTCCGCTCCAACCTCGCAAAGCGTGTCTCAATACTGTCCGATCACTCTGTCGGACTCTATGAGGTATGCTCAACATTAGCCTCTATTTCAATCTCATCCTGATTCTCATAGGTCAACTCAGCACAATTAGCCAGCTCAGGTCTACCTCTACGACCTCTGCCTCGTGCTCTACCTTTTCTATCGCGACTAATATTAGGCATTCCTACATTCTCAACCATTTCTTAGTTAAAACCCATCTCGATATACACTATTGTATCTAACCAAGCACAGTAACACGGGAATGTAATTTCCTAATTACTGACACTGACACACATCAGACTAATTTCTGCTCTGATACCACCTTTATATGTCACGACCCAAAACTACCCAAAAATCAGAGTAAATTTTTTTCACGTTTTGTTATTTTCTTTTATGCTTACCTGTCCTCTGATCGTGACCATACTCCACTAACAAATTGGGCTGTGCGTCAATGCCAGTCCCACCATTCATTTACCATGTAACTTAATTCTTTCTCAGTCATTTATAAGTGTTTACAATATTTATACATCCCCTAAAGTCACTTACAAACATGTTACTGTACTATGCTTATTTAGATACAATATGTACAAGTATATATACCTTAAATGATGGGCAGCAGCGGATATCCGGAATGCAGTACTCAGTCGCCTCAACAACTATTGGAGATTATCTGTGTGAGAAAATGAAAGGGGTGAGCACATTAAGCTCAGTAAGGCAATCCAACGAACAAGTAGGTAACCATACTACCTACATGAACGTGGTGCCATGCATAAACCACCCTTTCTACACACATTTCAAAACTGATGCTATGATTCATGATGTCATGTAAAACAAGTTTGCATGAAAAATTCAACATGCAACTATTTCAAATCATTTCTTTCTCATATAAAATTTCACAACAAATTCAGGACTCAACCCATCCCTCGAGTGGTCCTGACTCACACAAAATCACGAAAATCAGTTTACATCACACATGGGTTTAAAAAGCATGGAAATAATCATCATGCACATTTGATTTAAAACCCAGTTTCAATCATCATCAAGATCATCAACATGCGAGACTAGGCAACATCTGTATATCGGTAATAACCAGGACTATGGCCGTGTGTCCTCGTGAGCCCCTCTGCTACACGGATCCTAGTGTGCGGGGTCTCACCCTGATCGAGAATCGCCCGAGAGGTGGGTCAATCCAACCCGTCAGTCTTATCCGATCCCACACATCCGAAGATGCCGTATCTGAAGATACCCCGTATCCGAAGATACCCCGTATCCGAAGATACCACATGGTACATCGTACTCCATGCTACTTGCACGGTACATCGTACTCCGTGGACCCATATCATATCTCTATACTCATGCCATGTCTCAAAACGCACGTGCGAGCCTATTTAATCGGTGACACACAGTCTACCCGACGCTCCAAGCACGACTCATCGCATGTTTTCATAAAAATCAGTGGGGGTGTGAGCGATGCTCTAGCACTCTCATCAATTCAAGTAAAACTAGTGCGAGCTAAGCTCTAGCACGCTCATCAAATCATGTAGAAAATCTGGTGCGAGTTAGACTCTAGCACCCTGTCGCAAAAATCATGTAAACTTTGGTGCGAGTTAGACTCTAGCACCGTGTCACGAAAATCATATACAACCTGGTGCGAGTTAGACTCTAGCACCGTATCACAAAAATCAAGTAAAATCAGGTGCAAGTTAGGCTCCAGCACCAATGCATGTAAAACTCTAGTGCAAGCTCTCGCTCCAGCACTAATGCATGCATCACACACATCAAAACATCGTGCGAGCTGAGCTTTAGCACGTCACCTGTCATTAAAAAAAACACGTAGGTGGCTCTGTTTCCTTAAAACAGTTTTCAAAACAATTTCATCATTGAAAATATGCAATGCTGTGCATTTTTCTTTCAAGGTTAGCCAACCTACTCATGTATGCGTCAAAACATCTCCAGAACGAGCAGGAACCTCTTGTTCTTGCTCCTCCCAATTTTTTTTTTAAAATTGAAAATTTTACCCTTAACAAGGGTAATTTAGTAATTTTCCCATTCAGGGCACTAAAATTATTAACTTACTTCTAGACCCTTCAGATAATTTAAAAGACTGCATATGAACTCTGAAATTTCATAAAGTTACCTCTAGCAGTCCGTAGAATTCCCTTACTTTATTTTTCTGTAGAGTCTGACCTTTCTTTTTCCATTGCTGTCTCGTCACGGAGTCCGATCTGCTCCCAATCCAATGTCTGAAACTGCGTATAAATATTCCTCATGTCAGATATTATACAATTTAATTGTATTTCCTATTTTCTGGGCTTAATTTAAATCATTGGGCCCATTTACCCCTATTGGGCCCGATTGCACCTTAATGGGCCTTAATCGGCCTTAAGCCTGTTTTTCACTTAATTTTTACATTATCGAGGCCTATTGGGCTCATTGGGCCCACCAACAATTTATTGGGCCTCGTTCTAACTCTCGAATAGCTCAATTTATTATTTACGTCAATTTATCCGACTTTCCAAATTTTAATTTAATTAATGCGAAAATTAAATTTGACGCATGCATAACGATGCAAATTGTCATAAATAAGGGTTACTTACCCGAGAATCCATGCTAGTATGCAAATCGAGGCTGTCTCGAGCTCTCGTTTGAAGTCGATTGTCGAGCTACACAATTTCATAAATTTTCGGGTAAATTTTCAGTCGAAAATTAATTAAATAAAATATTCCAAAATTTAAATCGGTCAAACCGCTACTGACTTACCCGTAGCTCGATTACATCGCCGAAATTTTTCTCCATTTTTTCCTCTTTTTCTTTTTCCCTTTTTCTCCCTTTTTCCTTTCTTTCTTGGCTGAACCGGTTCGGTCTGGTTCAGACCCGGTTCGGACCGTCGGTTCACTCCGGTTCGATCGGTTCACTGCCTTGTCGGCCGATTCTCCGTCGACTTCCGCAGCCAGTGGCTCCGCTGGGTCATCCGCATCTCAGATCTGGGGTCGGCTTCGATCGAGGTCGTCGAAAAGTGGCCGGTCCGGCCTGTTCTCTCCGCCGTCGGTACCCATTTCCTCTTTCCGCCGTTTGCAGCGTCGTCCGTCGATTTCGCCAGTCGTGGTCGCCACCAATCAGCTCGTCTGCGCCTGAGGAACGTTCGGCTGGGGGCGGGGTCGGCCAGATCGGCGCCGTTCGTCGTCGATCGGAGCATTCCTTCCCGCGGTTTCTCATTCCGTTTTCGACCTCCTCCGGCGTCGGTGTGGCACGTCGCCGGTACCAGGGAGGTCGCGCCGACGCCCTCTTCCTTTTTCGACCCTCACCTGGCCGATTGGGTCGTCGGTGGTCGTCCGGTCTTTTTCCCCGATTTCGATTTCATTTTTCCGTTTCTCTTCTTTCTCTCTCCCCGATTTTCAATTCTCTCTTCCTTTTTTTTAACTAATTAATTTTTTATTTTTATTTATTTATTTATTTTTATTATATTTTAATCCTTAAATATTCACAAATATTCTACAAATATCTACAAATTTCTTATTTTATTCTAAATTCATTTATTTAATTTTATTTAATTTTATTTAATTTATTTAATTTATTTAATTTATTTAATTTATTTAATTTATTTAATTTATTTAATTTATTTAATTTATTTTAACCCTTTTTGGTATATTTTTCAATTATTTTCGGGATTATTTTTTGAAGTAAAAATCCCGATTAATTCCGATAAATTGATATCTTGATCAGTTTAACCCAAAATAAATTTATTTCACCTTTATTGACCAAGATTTCTCAATCCATTATTTGTAATTAAATTTTTCTTCTCGAATTTATACCGACTTTTGGTCTTTTGACCATTTTTCCCTTGCACGTGTTCGAGAATTCCATTTCAATCCTTTTGCTTTTTTAATTTCGTGTTTTAACTAAAATCGGGTCTTACGGTAGGGTCTACGGAGTACTGTGTACCATGTATGACACATGGGGTACGATGTACCGTGAGTACTTGATGTACTTTGAGAGGACTGGTTAGCAGTTGGAGTGGGATCCAGTGAGATCTGGTGTGCTCCGAGATCAGGTTTGATGTAGTGGCTGACGGTAGAGATCTGACCCACCTCTCGTTACAGCATATGTGAGTCCCTGCACACCGAGTACTATGTAGCCTTGGATCACTGATCACTGAGAACTGAGTTATGATCATGCACTCGAAACATATAGTCGCCTCATGTAATGTAAATTGAGATTTCTTGAATAAACTATCACATGGTTTTTATGATTGAACATGTGAATTTGTGAGTTGTGATGTAAATTGAGATTTCTTGAATGAACTATCACATGGTTTTTATAATTGAACATGTGAATTTGTGAGTTGTGAAAAGGGTAACCCGAGGGATGGGTGAAGCCCAGATTTTCATGTTTCTAAACATGTTGAATGCCATATTATTTGATTTGACTAAATGGCATGTTAAATGTGATTTGTGTGAAATTACATACGATTTATGAAATACATGAGAAATGCAGTGTTATGCATAAAATGCTGAGGTTATTAAACCAGCATAATTCCAGTTTTATAACTGATGTTTTGTATCTATACATATATATTGCATAAAGCTTTGAGAGAGATGCATGCTTTAGATAAGAATGGATAAGGAAATGATTGCAAGGAATGAGCATAGTATTTTGTAGATAGTGCGGTTATCTACTTGCTTGCCTAATTTCCTTACTGAGCACGTTGTTTGCTCACCTCCTTATTATTTCCCTCTTTTCAGAGCATCCACAGTAGGTGGACACGGTTGGAGATTTGTAGACCTTGATCCACTGCTTATCCATCTTGTGAGAGGTATACACACTTGACATTTTGTACTGAACAATGTAAAAGCACAGTTATGTAGACGATAGTACGGTCGGGATGTATATGTACAAATTGTAGTAATGTATACAAGTTTATGTTATAGAAAAGAATGATAAGGTCTATACATGTTGTGAATGAATGTGAATGTGTGACTAATATCGAATCACAGTCCAACAGTCGGTAAGGTGAAAGGTAAGTGAAAATGCAAAAAATTTGTTGGTGATTTTGGTAGGTCACGTGTGGGAGGAGGTCGTGACACGGGCCCAGTCTACAGTCCCCATGGCCAAGGATATGATATTCCATCTTCGGAGGATGCCCTCTTTTGAGGATGAAGTATATTTGCATGATAACTATTCGGATGTAGCCTAGTCTCCACATTTCAGTATAGGAATGATTTGAATTATAGAAGTAATCAAGTATGTATGTATACTTTGATAAAGAAAGTATGTATGTTTTATTTCAAAGTAAGTAAGTAAATATGTAAGTTTGATTTAAGTAAGTATGTATGTATGTACGAATGTTTCATTTCAAAGTATTTAAGTAAATATTGTTTTTATGTTTTGCTTCGATAAGCAAGTAATTTGATGAAAGATGTTTTGAATTTCGAACTATGTTTTGAAAAGGTGCTTTGAATTATGAAAAGTATTTTGAAACGTGAAGAATGTTTTAAACTATGAAGTATATTTTCAAAAAATATTTTTATGAACATAAGCATGGTTCACAGAACATATCCTGACGATGTGAAATAAGTATGTTGTTGCCTCCGCTAACGGAGAAGAAATAGTTAGTAATGGAGTCCCAACTAAAAGAATATAATGGTTAGTGGTGTTACTGCTAACGGATTAAAATAGTTAGCAACAGATAGAACGAGATACACTTTGAATTTCGATATATGTTTCAAAAAAAGAACTACGTTATGAGAACGAAGAGAGTTTTGAATATGAAAGATGTTTCGAATATAAGAATCATATTTCGAATGGGAATATATCTTGGATGTAAGATCAATCCCAAACAAGGTAAATGTTTCGATACAGATGATTATTGAAATAAGATAAATTTTAAATTATGACAAGTTTCAAATATGAATGATGCATGAAAAAGTGATATTTTTGAAATACGATTGTTTTCGGTATATGAATACTTTTGATGAATGATATAATTTCGAGAACAATTATGTCTAAAGGATGAATGATGATGACAATAAATATTGGTTTGATGCATTTGATTATGTTAGAATTTTGAATCCATACGGCTATGTTCAATCCGGGTGGTCAGGTTTGATGGCTAATTAATGTATTTCAAAATACCTGCTCGCCTAAAAAACTTGACAACGTCAAGAACATAACCTAGTCCATAAACCTAAGAGAATTGTGAAATTTCGATAAATTTCAATTGTAAAGTATGTTGTGGAATAAGACATGTTTCAGAATGTGATAAGTTCAGATAAGTGATAAGAAAGAATGATAGAATGGAAATAAATAAGAAATGCATTAGAAATTCAATATCATCTAAGTTAATTTCTCGGTACTTGTGTGGTTTGCTTACTGAGCTTCCCAAAGCTCATCCCTTTCTTCTTTCCATCACAGGTACAGACTAGAGGCACACTGGCATCATTATCAGTATCGGCTTTGAAGTAAGCACTTTGAGATCTCGAAGCTTATAGCAGTATATTTGTTTTTACTGATTTAATTTTCAGACAATTACATTTTAGTGCATGTGTCAGGATGTGTATTAAATTAAGAAATGATTACAAAAATTAATAAGAAGTTAGACTGTGACCTAAGGTTCATAACCTTAAACTAAACTAGGTAATTTGAGACCTATAAATAGTTACGACTGTACTCACATGACAAACACGTATGGAAAGAAAAATTGAAAAATTTAGCCCAAAACTTTCATACTTACGCAGTAAATTACTTAAAATAAGCAGTTTCGGGTCGTTACAGAGAAAAATTCGGTGATCCTCGAGATTAAGGATAAGCCGATAAGCGATCGAAATTGACCGATTGAATTTTTGAAAAATTTATTTGAAATTATATTTGACCAAAATTGATCGATTTAATTATATAACTATGTAGCGCGACAAAAGGCGATGGACGAGAGTTTAATCGAGCCTCGATTTACGTGCTATCATGGAATCTAAGGTAAGTGAATCTCAATTATGACAATTTGTATAATAATGCGCATTAGAAATTCGTCGCGTAAGTTACGGATTAATTTCGTATAAAATGATTTATATTATGGAATTTAAAATTGATTGTCGTAATGGGCCAAGCTTATGTAGCAATCGACCCAATTTAAATTGTGGGCCTCATAAGCCGCCCAATAAGTCAAATCCACTATAGTAAATGCAAGAATTGTATTTATTGGGTTAAATTGATGTGATAAATAATTATGTACAACTCCAGAGGTTATATTGAGAGCTAACGGACTGCGTGATCGAGCAACGTTGGAAAAGTAAGCATGTTCGACGTGATTCGAGATAAGAGAATTTTGTAAGTGCTTAGAGATATCTATAATATTTTGAGGGGATTTACAGGGCCTAGAATTTCCTAAGGTATCTAGAAATAAAATAATAATTTTTACGAAAAAAAGGGTGTTGGTGGAAAAAGATGATTTTGCCCCTGGGAGTAAAATTTATGAAAAGGGTAGTAAGGCTAATAAAATGCAGGATTATCATGTTTTGATGTTTTATATGAATGTATTGCTTTGATTTAAGTAATTTGCGCATAGGTTGGCCGTTGATTTCATGATTTATAAGAAATGGTACAGGTTAGGTACCGGTTGCGATTTTAAATATGTTTTATCAAAATTGAGCCACCTATCATATTTATACGAGTAAAAAGAGTGCTAGAGCCTTACTCGCACTAAATTTTACAGATTTATTACTCATAAAAAGCCGTACTGGAGCATTGCTTGTACGAGGATTTTTGAATGTGTACAAAACCATGCTGGAGCTTCACTCGCACGAGATTTTAGATATCATGATATGCATGGTGTCGTGCTGGAGCTTCACTCATGCTAGACGTGATGTGACATGTATAGAGCCGTGCTGGAGCCTCTTGTAGACTGTGTCATAGAGAGATGATATGCTTGCACTTGTACCTTGAGACATGGGTTGGTTATCGACATAATATGGGATGGATAAGAACTATTGCATGCACCATGTAGTCATGACGACTAACTGATGTGACTTGATATTCTGGCGGGTAAGATTTGACCCCACCTCCCATTGTGATACTCCGCACATCGGGATCCATGTAGCCTGGGATCACAGGGACATAACATAGTCATAGTCCTCAATTTTTCATACAGTAACCTACATGCCTCACATGATATCATACGGTCTGAATAGACTAGGGCAGACCCGAAGGAGGGGTGATGCCTCAATTTATGTTTTTTTTAATTGAGATGCGATTTAATGGATCAAGGTATTTCCGAGGGATAAGTTTAGCCTTGATGTGATTATTTTATGATAAGTTGACATGCTAAGCATGAGACGTTTTACGTGATACCTGTTTTAATGTTTTACAGTATATAATATATTTATACACATGCAGCATAATTTTATCTATTTCCTCATACTCTAAATGTAAGTGATTTTATATCATGACATTATAAGCACGTAGATAGTGTAGTTATCTACCTGATTGCATTATTGCCTTACTGAGCTAGTGAGCTCATCCCTTTCATTTCCCCCTCTACAGAGCGCACACAGTAGTTAGTGAGTGGCTGAGGACTTGCATCCTGGTACCCGCTGTTTCCCATCACCGAGAGGTATACACACTGGTATCATTTTGTATCTAAACATGTAATAGCACAGTAATCATTTTGTAATGTAATATGGGGGATGTAAATATTAGTTAACACGTACAAGTATAGAACCTCAATTATAAAGTATACGTGTTTACTTTTGAATAAATTAAAAGATAGATGGCATGGTAGGTGGTAAAGGGTGACTAATACTGACTCATAGCCCAACTGTTTAGTGGTGAGAATGTTCAAAATCGAGAAAGGAAAGGAAACCGAGAAAATTTTGTAACGATTTTAGGTAAAAAGGGGTCGTGGCAGAGGTGGTATCAGAGCTGAGTTGGCCTAATATGAGTCGATATTAGTAAGTAGGAAAGTTACATCCCCATATTACTGTGCTTTGTTTATATATAACTGTGTATATCGAGATGGGATTAGACTAATAAATGGTTATGGATACAAGAATTTAGGCATTATGCTTGTTACCTGCCATGGTAGAGGGGGGAGTTCACGTGCTAGAGGCCGTAGGGGTAGGCCTGAGAGCCGTGCAGAGCCACAGACTGGTTAGGCTCTGCAAGATCTTATTGAGAGGCCAAGGGTGTAACACCCGAAACTCGGTGTCAATTTTTAAGAAGTTATTATTATAAGCATGGATTCATGAAAATCTTGATCAATAAAGAAGAAATAATTGAATTTTAGGTCCAATCGATCAAGATATGAATTTACTGTGAAGACCGAAATTTTTCCACCTCGAAAATTTATCTCGAAAATATGGAAAAAAATAATTTCGAGAAAATAAAATAAAATAAAATAAAATAAAATAAATAAATAATGGGATATTTTGGGAAAAATAAGATATTTGTCAATTTTATTATATTATATTAAAAAATAATATAATATAAAAGAAATTGGAAAATTGGAAAAAAAAGAAAGGAAAATTGGAATCGCGCGACCAGGTCGCACGACCTAAGCAACAATAGGGATCGACGAAACTGATCCTTAATTCATGGCCACCGACGGGAGCTTGGGGGGAGAGAAGACAGTCGAAGCAAGTGTAAGACCCGTAAATTTCTATGTAATGTTTATGATTATTGAATGTACGGACAAGTTACATTACATATGAATCACAAGAAATATATGTTTTTAAGTTCTAAGTGTGAATAAATCGCAAAATGAGTATAGAATCAATTGAGTACAAGTTTAACTTGGAAATTCTGGAAAAATATGCAGCTAGAATGCTGCAGGACGTAGGGCAGATCGATCCCATGCAAGAAGAGATCGATCTCATGGCCTGGAAAACACAATGCCAAGCATTCTGCAAGAGGGAGATCGATCCATCACTCAAGCAAATCGATCTCATGTTGTCTCAGGTTGGACCAGATCGATCTCCTCTCATAGGCAGATTGATCTCCATTGGTCTTTAGATAGGCCAGATCGATCTTCTCTTAAGGCCAGATCGATCTCCAAAGCCATCTGCCTTAAACAAATCGATCTCATTACCTTGAGCAAATCGATCTCATGCACTCCAACAAATAGATCCTCTGCCTGTAAAATGTCAAATTTTGAAGGATTCAAGCAAGGCCAGATCGATCTCCCCCTATAGAGATCGATCGCCTAAGGCATTTTCTATATAAACTGGGCAGTTAGATCTACATTTCATGGGAGCAAACACATTTCCTCCATTTTTAACATTAACCTAGCTTTCTCACTCTAAAAACCATCACATTTCCATAAAAAATTGAGAAAAAGCTATTAGAGCAAAGTTGTTCATTATGAAGAGAAAAACAACATAGTTTAAAATCAACACTTCATTTGTTGCATTGATGGAGTAAAGGAGTCTTCAAATTTGGAAAAGGGGAAAGTCAAGCTAGGTGAGTTTCTAATACATCAACTCAAAGTATATTTACCTAGTTGTTGTTGTGAGTAGATTGGTGTATGTTTTGATGATTGAAACTACCTAGAATGCAATGGAACAAGCATAACCTAGACTGAGTTTTGTGAGAAAATGTGATATAGTTAAGTTGATGGTAAATGGCTTATACTAAGGTGTTAGTGAGGTGATATGTATGATTTTGAGATGATTGAATTAAGCTACATTGTGAGATTAGTCAAGTTATGAAAATAAGCATATGAGGTGTTTGATAAATTGCCATAGTGAAGTAAATGAGGAACTAGAGGCACTATGAGCTTAATACCGGTTTAATGTGAATCAATAGGCCTAAAGAATTCAATGGACTCTCGAGAAATAAGTTTAGTAATCAAAATGGGGCTTTATAAGTGTAAATGAAAACTATAGGTCGAATCGACTATAGTAAATGCAAGAATTTTATTACGTTTGATTAAATTGAAACAATATGTAATTTCGTGCAATCCCGGAGATTTCGTTGGAGACGAATCAAACTGAACAATCGAGCAGCTCTAAGGAATTAGAATCACTCGACGCGATTCTAGGTAAGGGAATTTTGTAAGTACTTAGAGATAACCGCACGTATTTTACGGATGTATATAGGGCTTTGAAATTGCTTGGTTATCTAGAAAAGAATAAATGGTTTGTGTGAATGACTACGAATATACATGATTTGGTTTTGAAGTGAGTCTTACAAAAAGGGATAGTAAGGCTAATAATTACATAAATATCATGTTTTGACATTTTTATGAAATACATTGCTTTGGTTTAAGCAAACTTATGGATAGACTGGCTATTTGATTTCCATGACTTCATAAAATAGCATAAGTTAGGTGCTAATTGTGATTTTGAATGTGTTTTGTTGAAATGGAGCCGCCTATCAGATTTGTATGAGTTAAATCGTGTTGGAGCTTCACTCGCACTGGATTTTGATGTTTTGACATGTATGAAATGTGCTGGAGCCTAGCTCGCACCATGTTTTAAGTTATGATGTTTTATAAACCGTACTAGAGCTTTAGCTCGTACTTGGTTTCCATTGATTTTCTTATGCATATAACCGTACTGGAGTTATGCTCGTACGTGATTTCCTCATTATCTATTATGCATAAAAGTCATACTAGAGCGTTACTCGTACAAGGGAATTTATTGATGATGCATGAATGCTAGAGCTTAGCTTGCACTGGTTTTCACAATATGATATGTAATGAGTCGTGCTGGATGCCTCGTGTAAACTGTGTGTCACACAGATGAGATGCTCATACAAGCTGTGCTGGATGCCTCGTGTAGACCGTTAGTCACATGGATGAGATGCTCGTACGTGCACTTGAGATTGAGTAGGTTATACATGGCTTGGGGTAGATAAGACCATGGCAAGCACCCCCACCCATGAGATGGGTCCACGAAGTACGTTGTATCGTGTACATCAAATGGAGTACGTTGTACCGTGAGGTTATGACGTTGATTTGAAAGTCTAGCAAAGAACTAACCCACCTCCATTCTAGCATGATGCCTCGTACACTGGGATCCGTGTGGTCTGGGATGATAATGACATAGTTAGCCAACATAGCCCTCGAGATATAGTGACCACCTATCTCAAATGATATCACATGGTTTTGTATACTGAGTATGAATTTTGTTGTCTAGGGTAGACCCGAGGGAGGGGTCGAGCCTTGAGGGATGTTTTTAAGGAGATGGTACTTGCTCTTTGTGATGAGTTTCCATATGTTTTGAGGAAGTGCTAATCTTGAGGGATGGTTTTGTGATGAGTTTCCCTTTTATCATGAGTTTTATTATGATAAGCATGAGAGGTTTTACATGATGATTTTTCATGTTTGCATGCCTATTTTCATGTTTTCCGTACATGATATATGTATATACATGTGGCATAATTTTAATATTTCCTCATGCTCTGGATATTAATGATATTTTTATGCATGACATTATAAGCATGTAGATAGTGTAGTTAGCTACAATACTTGCATTATTGCCTTACTGAGCGTGTGGTTGCTCATCCCATTCACTGTACCCTCTACAGAGCGCACATAGTAGGTTAGTGAAGGACTGAGGTGTTGTATTAGGCCTCTCCATCGCCAAGAGGTACACAGTGATTCTTTTTGTATCTAAACATGTAAAAGTACAGTAATCATTTTGAATTGAATTATGGGGGATGTAAATGTTAGAAAACATGTCATGTATAAGTATATGACTTAAACTTTCAAACGTCTGCTTTTGATTAATTTAAAGATGTATGGAAATGGTGATTAATATTGACTCACAGCCCAACTGTATTTATGAGGGGTGTTCACAACCGGGTAAGGAAATGAAAAAAAGTAAAAAATTTATGGTGATTTTTAGATGAAATGGATGAAAATGGTCGTGACAGCAAGACCGGCAACAAAGGACCCTCCACCAGTCATCACGCGCACCTGGTCGTCAAAAATTGTAAAATCGTCGAGGGAGAAACCGAAAAGGGGAAGAGAAAATCAATGAGCTCGACTCCAATTTGCCTTGTACCATCGCCAACCGAACGTTCCCCATCCAAAGACGAGCCAAATAGTGGAGGAATCGGCCAGCAAATCGATAGCCAGCGCCTACAACGTCGAAAAAAGGAAAACGACAGTGATGCCAAAAAAGGAGAAGGTCGAATCGACCTCATCGCTGTCGATCCGAGTGTGGCCACCACAAGATCCAAGCCTCGCGTGGCCAGACGGACCAGCTGGAAGTGGAAGCCGGCGAAGAACCGACCGGCAGAGCTCCAAACGATGAAGGTGGAACTGAACCGAACTGAACCTGTTCAGCCAAGAAAAAAAAGAGAAAAAATGGGGAGAAAAATTCGGTGATGCCCCGAGATTAAGGATAAGCCGATAAGTGATCGAAATTGACTAATTTAATTTTCAAAAAATTTATTTAAAATTATATAATTGACCCGTTTAAATATATAACTGTGTAGCGCGACCAAAGGCAATGGACAAGAGTTTAATTGAGCATTGATTTGCGTGCTATCTCATAATCTCGGGTAAGTGAATCTCAATTACGACAATTTGTGTAATGATGCGTGTTAGAAATTTATCTTATAAGTTACAGATTAATTTCCATATAAAATGAATTATTTTTGGAATTTTGAAATCGATTGTCGTGAATGATGGTACGAGCTATTAACCTAAAATGAGGCCCAATAAGTGTTGATGGGCCCAATGAGCCCAATAGGCCTTGATGACATGAATAGTAAGTGAAAAAGGGGCTTAAAACGGATTAAGACCCATTAAGGTGCGATCGGGCCCAATAAGAGTAAATTGGCCCAATTAGCTAAATCGGTTGTAGTAAACGCGAGTTTATATATTTATTGGGTTAAATTGACGTGATAAATAATTATCTGTAGCTCCAAAGACTTGATAAGGAGCAAATCAGATTGGACGATCCTCGGATAGTGGAATTTAGCTAGGTGCTCGACGTGATTCGAGGTAAAAGAATTTTGTAAGCGCTTAGAGATATTTATACATATTTTTTAGGGGATTTACAGGGCCTAGAATTTCCTAAAGTATCTAGAAATGAAATAATAATTTTTGCGAAAATAGGAGCATCGGTGAAAAAGATGATTTTGCCCCTAGGAGTAAAATTTATGAAAAGGGTAGTAAGGCTAATAAATTGCATGATTATCAATTTTGATGTTTTATATGAATGTATTGCTTTGTTTTAAGAAAATTTGTGCATAGGTCAATTGTTGATTTCATGATTTATACGAAATGGTACAGGTTAAGTACCAGTTGCGAATTTAAATATGTTTTATCAAAATTGAGCCACCTATTATATTTATATGAGTAAAAAGAGTGCTGGAGCCTTACTCATACTAAAGTTTACTGATTTTATTACTCATAAAGTTGTACTGGAGCGTTGCTCATACCAGGATTTTTGTATGTGTACAAAATCGTGCTAGAGCTTCGCTCGCACGAGATTTTAGATATCATGATATGTATGACGTCGTGCTGGAGCTTCGCTCAAACTAGACGTGATGTGACATGCATAGAGCTATGTTGGAGCCTCTTGTAGACTGTGTGTCACGAAGAGATGATATGTTCGCACGTGTACCTTGAGACATGGGTTGGTTATCGACATAGTATGGGGTGGATAAGACCTACGACATGCACCCCCAGACTATGATATGGATCCACAAAGTACGTTGTACCGTGTATGTCACACGGAGTACGCTGTACCGTGTAGTAATAGTGACTAGCTTATGTGACTTGATATTCTAGCGGGTAGGATTTGACCCCACCTTCCATTGCAGTTGTGATGCCCCGCTCACCGGGATCCGTGTAGCTTGGGATCATAGGGACATAGTATGGCCATAGTCCTCGATTTTTCATACAGTAACCTACATGACTCACATGATATCATACGGTCTGAATAGACCAGAGCAGGCCCGAAGGAAGGGTGATGCCCCGATTTATGTTTTTTTTAATTGAGATGCGATTTAATGGATCAAGGTATTCCCGAGGGATGAGTTTAGCCTTGACATAATTGTTTTATGATAAGTTGACATGTTGAGCATGAGACATTTTACATGATGACTTTCCATGGTTTTATGCCTGCTTTCATGTTTTACAGTAGATAATATATTTATACACATGCGGCATAGTTTTATCTATTTTCTCATGCTCTAAATGTAAGCGATTTTATTTAATGACATTATAAACACGTAGATAGTGTAGTTATCTACCTATTTGCATTATTTCCTTACTGAGCTAGTGAGCTCATCCCTTTCATTTTCCCCATCTACAGAACGCACACAGTAATTAGTGAGTGGTTGAGGACTTGCATCCTAGTAGCCACTGTTTTCCATCAACGAGAGGTATACACACTAGTATCATTTTATATCTAAACATGTAATAGCACATTAATCATTTTGGAATGTAATATGGGAGATGTAAATATTAGTAAACACGCATAAATATATAACCTCAATTATAAAAGTATACGTGTTTGCTTTTGAACAAATTAAAAGATAGATGGCATGGTAGATGGTAAATGGTGAATAATACTGACTCGTAGCCCAACTATTTGATGGTGAGAATGTTCACGACCGGGAAAGGAAAGGAAAAAATAAAAAATTTGTAGCGATTTTGGGTAAAAAGCGGTCGTGACAGAGGTGGTATCAGAGCTGAGTTGGTCTGATATTAGTCGGTAGTAGTAAGTAGGAAAGTTATATCCCTTTGTGCTTTGTTTAGATATAAATGTGTATATCGAGATGAGATTAAACTAATGAATGATTATGGATGCAAGAATTTAGGTATTATGTTTGTTACCCACCGTGGTAGCGAGGCAAGTTCACGTACTAGAGGCCATAGGGGTAGGCCTAAGAGCCGTGCTGTCACGACCCAAACTACCCAAAAATCAGAGTTAATTTTTCTCATTTTGTTATTTTCTTTATTAAATTCTTATCTGTCCTCTGATCGTGACCACACTCCACTAACAAATTGGGCTGTGCGTCAATGCCAGTCCCACCATTCAATTACTATCTAACTTATTTATTCTCCAATCATTTATAATTGTTTACATTATATATACATCCCCTAAAGTTACTTACAAACATGTTACTGTGCAATGCTTATGTAGATACAATATGTACAAGTGTATATATACCTTATGTCGATGGGTAGCAGCGGATATCCGGAATGCAGTACTGAGTCGTCGCGACTTCAACTGGAGATTATCTGTGGGAGAAAATGAAAGGGGTGAGCACATCAAGCTCAGTAAGGCAATTCTACGAACAAGTAGGTAACCATACTACCTACATGAACGTGGTGCCATGCATAAACCACCCTTTCTCCACACATTTTAAATCAATGATATGGATTATGATGTTATGTAAAACACATTTGCACGGAAAATTCAACATGCAATTATATTAAAAATCATATCTTTCTCATATAAAAATTTCACAATAGAGCCAGGACTCGACCCCTCCTTCGGGTGATCCTGACTCACACAAAATCATGAAAATCGATTTACATCACATATGGGTTTAAAAGCATGGAAATAACCATCATGCACATTTAGTTTAAAAACCCAGTTTAAGTCATCGAAATCGTCGACATGAGAGACGAGGCAATATTTGTATAACGGTAATAACCAGGACTGGCCAATATGTCCTCGTGAGTCCCTCTAGCTACACGGATCCCAGTGTGCGAGGTCTCACCCTGATCGGGAACCACCCGGGAGGTGGGTCAATCCAACCCGTCAGTCTTATCCGATCTCACGCATCCGAAGATGCCGTATCCGAAGATACCCCGTATCACAAAGATACCGTATCACAAAGATACCCCGTATCACAAAGATACCGTATCACAAAGATACCGTATCCGAAGATACCCCATGGTACATCGTACTCCATGCTACTTGCACGGTACATTGTACTCCATGGACCCATATCACTCTAGGTACTCCAGCCCAAATGGCCTGCTTCCCACAGAGGTTTTCATAACTCAATACTCGTTGCCATGTCTCAAAACGCACGTGCGAGCCTATTAAATCGATGACACACAGTCTACCCGATGCTCCAAGCACGGCTCATCGTATGTTCTCATAAAAATCAGTGCGAGCGATGCTCAGCACTCTCATCAAATCAAGTAAACTTGGCAGAGCCCGCTTTACATCTCCACAAGGCCGCCAACCTCATCCCTCACTCTCACCCTACTTAAGAGGTCTTTTGAGCCTGTTGGGCCTTTTAGCTGACTCCAAGGGCAGACAGCGCTACTCCACAAATCCAGTAAAACTAGTGCGAGCTATGCTCAGCACTCTGTATATAAATTGTATGAAAATCTTATAAAATCTGGTGCGAGTTAGACTCTAGCATCGTGTCACGCAAAAGCATGTGAAATCTGGTGCGAGTTATACTCTAGCACCTATGCATGTAAAACTCTAGTGCGAGCTCTCGCTCCAGCACTAATGCATGCATCACACAAATCAAACATCGTGCGAGCTGAGCTCTAGCACGTCACATGTAAATAAAAACATGTAGGCGGCTCGGTTATTTCCAAATAGTTTTCACAGAAATCACAACAATTAAGATATGCAATGCTATGCATTTTTCTTTAAAAGTGAGCCAGCCTACTCATGCATGCGTTGAAATACCTCCAGAACGAGCAGGAACCTCTTGTCCTTGCTCCTCCCAATTTTTCCTAAATTTTTAGATTTTACCCTTAACAAGGGTATTTTAGAAATTTTGCCCATACGGGGCACTAAAATTATTATTCGACCTTTAGACCCTTCAGATTATTTTAAAGGACTGCCAATGAATTTAAAATTGCGTACTGTTACCTCTAGCAGTCCGCAGAATTCCCTTACCTCGATTCTCGTCGAGTCTGACCTTTTTCTTTTCCATTGTCGTCTCGTCGCGCAGTCCGATATGCTCCCAATCAAATGCCCGGAACTGCGTATTAATATTTCTTAGGTCAGATATTATACAATTTAATTGTATTTAATATTTTCTGGGCTTAATTTAAATCATCGGGCCCGTTTACCCCTATTGGGCCCGATTGCACCTTAATGAGCCTTAATCGGCCTTAAGCCCGTTTTCCACTTATTAAATCCCTTCTTCGGTTTTACTAGGCTCTTTCAGCTTATTAAAAATTATCGGGCTTCGTTCCAAACTCATTGGATAGCCCATATACTATTTAAGGCAAGTACGTTAATATTCCGAATACTATTCTTTTTTATACCGAATTAATCCGTAAAATAATTGAAATTCTGTATTA
The DNA here is from genome assembly GCA_033439115.1 of Firmiana major. NCBI lineage: Eukaryota > Viridiplantae > Streptophyta > Magnoliopsida > Malvales > Malvaceae > Firmiana > Firmiana major. The sequence continues at coordinate 40,218,221 of CM065910.1, forward strand.
AAGAACTCTAATTGTCGGAATTAAAGTGTACTTACCCGATACAATGTGGGATACGAAAATCGGAGCTCAATCGGCTCTCGTTCGGGCTTTATCGTCGAACTGCACAATTATTATATTTAATCCCGGATTAATTTTTGATTAAATATAATTTAAATAAATTTCTCGAAAATCAATTCGGTCACTTTTGACCTCGTATTGACTTACCCGAAGTCCGGTGTATCCCCGAAAATCCTTTCCCTTTTTCCTTTTCCTCTTTTTCTCCTTTTTTCCCTTCTTTCTTGGCTGAACCGGTTCAGACCGGTTCAGACCGCCGGTTCAGCTCGGTCCGGTTCGGTTTAGTTTTGGCCGGTTCAGGCCGGTTCGGCCGGTTCAGTCCCCCTTTGCTCATTCAGGTGCCGTCCGGCCTGTTCCCGGCGCGATTCCGGTGCCGTTCGGCTCGGCTACACCTGGGCATTCAGAATCGGGGCTCGGTTGGTGCCGAAACGCCGCCATCGCCGACGAATCTCCTCTTCTCCCCCGCGGCTGTCTCCTCCCAATCCGGTGGATTCCAGCGGTTTCGTCGGCCAATACCGGTCTCAAAAGGACCGGCTCCTCCTCCCGGTCACGTCGGTACCCGCCGTTCGCCTCCAGCTGCCGTGGATCGCCGGAACCGACAACGTTTTTCCCCGCGGCTTCTCTTCCTCCGTTCGCCGGATACAGCCATCGTCGGCGCTCGTCACCGGTGCCGATGGCTTCGCCGGTCTCTCCTCTTGCTGTTGGGCCCTTCGTCGGAGGCCGTCGGTGCCCGGTGGCCGCTGGTCGGTCGGCCACGCGCACCTCCCTCTCCGTTTTCTCTGGTTCTTTCTCTCTCCCCGACGTTTTTCGCAGATTTCTCTTTTTTTTTTTTTTTACAATTATTATCTTATTTAACAATTTATTTTTATTCATTAAAATACACTAAAAATACCCAAATATCCCTTAAAATTATTATTTTATTTTAAATTAATTAATTTAATTTTATTTAATTTATTTATTATATTTTAACCTCTTTTTCGGGTATAATTTCCCCGTATTTTTTGGATATTGTCCCGGGTGACTTTTCGGTATATTTTTCGATTATTTTCGGGATTATTTTTCTGAACTAAAAATTCCAATTAATCCCGATTAATTCCAATAAATTAATATCTTGATCAATTTAATCCGAAATAATTTTATTTCACTTTTATTGACCAAGATTTCTTAAATCCATATTTTTAATTAAATTTCTTTATCGAAATTATACCGACTTTCGGTCTTTTGATCGTTTTGCCCTTACGCGTGTTTAGGATTTATTTAACCCGACTTCCTTCATACTTTCCCCATCTTTTCTTATTTAATTTTCGTATTTTAATTAAATTCGGGTCTTACAACTCTCCCCCATTTAAGGAATTTGGTCCTCCAAATTAGAACCAATTCATATGAGTCCATATACAACTCCGGGTACACCGATTATATCATACTCTTAAATTCTTATGTAATCTTCTCCGGAATGTATTACTACCAAAGGACTTAATTGGGGAGATCATCTTAAACCTCAATACTTTCTCTTTCCTGTTTAATGCCCGAATCAACTTCTTCAATATACTTATATTTTTATTAAATTGAACTTTTGGAGTTCATATCCAATCACCTATGCTGGATCTGAATAGTATTGCCGAAGCATCAAAAGCTGGGACACATTGTGGGTGCCTGTTAATTCAAGTGATAACACCAACCTAAAGGTCTTATCTCCCACTTGTCCAATCTCTTAAAATATTCCATCCAGCGCAACTCAATTTACCTTCTTCCAAAAGTTCGCTATGTCCTTATTCTCTTAGGACAAGAAACATTTCAGCCATACTAATTCACCAAGGGTGAATTCCAATACTTGTCTATCTGCTCTGAGGTATTCTTAATCTCTCATCCTTAACTAAACATCCTCAGAGACTTATTATCCAAAGTCAAAATTGATCATATCTGTCACCCACTTTTTCTTATCCAATTCGGGGAATAACCCCTACAGCCGTACACTGTCTCATATCTTGTTATCCCGATACTCAACTGCCAACTGTCGTTATTGGCAACTTTAATTAGAAATCAACTGCTCATTCCAGGAGCTTATAAAATCAATGGCACACGCTTTCATCGGATCCTCCAGAACTTGTACAGTCCTCTCTGACTGACCATCTGTCTGAGGATGGAAAGCTGTGCTAATACTCAGTTGGGTTCCCATAGCTTCCTGAAAATATTCTCCGAAGTAGGGAGTGAAGCGGGAATCCCTATATGATACCAGGCTCACTGGAACGCTACTTAATGTTCCACAATCTTTCTTATACCTGAATCCTCATACACACTTTGAGTATTTGGGGATTTCATAACCAGAAAGTGGGTAGACTTAGTCACTATATCGACTATCATCCAAATAGTCTCCTGATTTATCCGGGTCCTCTATAACCCATCACGACATTCATGGAGACTTGCTCTCGTTTTTTCGTGCCGTGTCAATATAGGTAGGTGCTGCAATAACTCTGCAGACTTTTAATACTCTACCTTATTCTGTTGACATAACAGGCACTTTTCCACAATCTCCACAAATATCTCTTTCCACATCTGACCACCCATACCCTTTTTGAAATTTTAATATATTATTACTACCTTCCGTATGCACTGTATATCCCGAAGAGTGAGCTTCTGACAACATTACTATCTCATCAACTATGGTCCTGGGGAGCACTCATACTGTCTCGGAATCCTCAGTAACTCATTATCATACTCTGTGAACTCTGTCACTGTACCCTTCTGAATCAGACCCAAACTATCGACATCCGATCGATCATCACACTAAGCCTGGCAAATCCGGGCACTCTCATCCGGTTCTAATCATCAGGCTAGCTGTCACACAATCACTGTCATCATCAGAAGGGATCACATCTATACTGAGGCTCACAACTGCATCTAGCAGCTCACGCTCCCTGACCATCATATGTGGTACCATCCCGAGGCTCTTTCTGCTCAAGGCATCAGTCATCACATTAGCCTTTCCTGGGTGGTACAATTCTCATAAATCAAAATCTCTCAGAAGCTCTAACCCAATATGTATTTTCATATTCGCCCCTTTCTGTGAAAACAGATACTCGGGCTCTATGATCAGTGCATATCCATAATTCCTCATCGTGTACCTAATAGTACCATATCCTCAGTACAAATACTGTTGCCAACTTTAAATCATGGGTCAGATAGTTTATTTCGTGATCGAAGAGTTGTCTGACTCCAAAATTGACTATCTTCCCATTATACACCAATACACAGCTCCATCATAATTTTGAGGTATCCATACTCACTGGGAACCTCTTGAGCTGTTGGGTATGACGAAATTAATCACGGTGGTCAGTTCATACTTCATCACGTCAAATTCACGTCACATCAATCATCTTATTTATCATCTCATTCCAAGACCACGTTTCTTAGTTAAACGTGTCAACCAGGTAAATCCTTTTAGAACTTGCAGCAACCCATTGCAAAAGAAATTTTCCAATCGTTACTTATAAATCGCCCTAGACTTTAACTACACCTAATATATCATCGATAATGATGTTTACAGATCGGTCCAATCCTTGACTTATTTACGCATAAGCGTATAAGATCCTTCTCAACCGTTTACGTTTTCAGGTACTAACCTGTGTCATTTCCTTTTCTTTACCTTAACGACTTTTATTAAATTCTACTCTGTTAAACTTTATGATTTGTCGAATTTTTAATATTGTTTTCGTCTTAGTAGAGGTATCCTAATGCTAAAGGTATTTATTACGACGATCGGTTTCACGTTATAGGATATATATATATATATCTAGACGCTGTCAAGTCTTCAGGCGGGGAGGTATTTTGAAATACCTTTATTAACCTTCAGACTTAACCACAACTACGTTATATCTCAGTCTACGTGGTCACAATTTATATTCGTTACTAATTGCTTTAATCCTAATGACTCCATATCGTAAGGATGTTCTTACCTAGCATATATCTCTTACTCCAATACATCTTGTACTTGGGATCAAAACACATCTCCTTCGTATATCAATCATGATAAAACTCTTGCCATTATTCATTCCGTGAGTACAATCCTTTACTCCTTTAATTTTAACTGTTGCACCCCTGTTTTCGACTTAAAATCTCTATATCCATATTCCGTTTATTTAATCATCCTCTGTTGGGTTACTCATTTATCAGTATTGCCCAATGATGAAGGCATTCATGCATTTTACTCACTTATGTGTGAATGAAGGCGGTATGAATAAATATGTGGCACCAGGATCAATGAATATACGTACTTCGTTATTCATAACAAGTGTGGTATCTTACACCACATCCATGAAACATCAATAGCATCCTGGTCCAAGACATCCTTTCACCTTCGTCCAACAACCTACTTTCCTTTTTCTTTTCGGCTAGGGCCTCTCTTTTCGTTGCGGCTATACCAACGAAGTTGTTCTGTCTCTTTACTTTTCTGTGGGACGATCTCGCCCAATTCTGTGCAATCAAATCAATGGTCAGTCTTATCACACTTAACGGCCATTTTCATCTATACCGTGTAGGTATAAACCTTCCTTCCGTGGTATCCACCACACATCTCACACTGCTTACAGTGCTCACACTGCTACACTGCTTCGTAGCAGGTCGAGGTCCGCCAATCACAATGCCCCTCAACAGTGCCAAAATTGGATGCACTAGGGCCTTACCAATTATCTTACTCATGACTCGTCAGATCTAATCTTTAACCAATTACCATTTTCTCATTCTCTTTTATGTCTCTATTTTAGCCCTCACTACCTTTCCGAATCTCAGAGGCGTGCAATTCATATTTTTATTTATCCAACTGTAAATCTGCGCACTGCCTCGGTATAGGTAATATCTCGCGGGCCAATTAGACTCAAATTGAAAAGTTGAGCCCTTCCATAAACTTTTAGACATCTCGACTGTCACTTTTCATAGTGTCGAGGTAATATCTGCCCAGAATATAACCGAGTCTCCATACTCGTCAATAAATTAAATCCTCTGGGTCAGAGTAAGGACTTTAATTCGAAATTTCCTTTAAATAATGTCGGGGATGTTCTGTCACCGGAATACATCCATAAACAATTCTCATCTTAGCTCTTAAGATGGGTCGAGCGGGTTTCCACCAATGCTCCGCTGCGCCCTCTGATCTCATACATAATCTGAGCAATTTGCTCCTCAAAATAATCTCCACACTCCGCTCCAATCTCGCGAAACGTGTCTCAACACTGTCCGATCTCTCTGTCGGACTATGAGAGGCATGCTCAACATTCGCCTCTATTTCAATCTCATACTGATTCTCATAGCCAAAATCAGCACGACTTAGCAGACTCAGGTCTATCTCTACGACCTCTGCCTCGTGCACTATCTCATCTAACGCGACTCATATTAAGCATTCCTGCATTCTCAACCATTTCTTAGTCAAGCCCATCTCGATATACACTATTGTATCTAACTAAGCACAGTAACACGGGGATGTAATTTCCTAATTACTGACACTGACACACATCAGACCAATTGTGCTCTGATACCACCTTTATATGTCACGACCCAAACTACCCAAAAATCAGAGTTAATTTTTCGCATTTTGTTATTTTCTTTATTAAATTCTTATCTGTCCTCTGATCGTGACCACACTCCACTAACAAATTGGGCTGTGCGTCAATGCCAGTCCCACCATTCAATTACTATCTAACTTATTTATTCTCCAATCATTTATAATTGTTTACATTATATATACATCCCCTAAAGTTACTTACAAACATGTTACTGTGCAATGCTTATGTAGATACAATATGTACAAGTGTATATATACCTTATGTCGATGGGTAGCAGCGGATATCCGGAATGCAGTACTGAGTCGTCGCGACTTCAACTGGAGATTATCTGTGGGAGAAAATGAAAGGGGTGAGCACATCAAGCTCAGTAAGGCAATTCTACGAACAAGTAGGTAACCATACTACCTACATGAACGTGGTGCCATGCATAAACCACCCTTTCTCCACACATTTTAAATCAATGATATGGATTATGATGTTATGTAAAACACATTTGCACGGAAAATTCAACATGCAATTATATTAAAAATCATATCTTTCTCATATAAAAATTTCACAATAGAGCCAGGACTCGACCCCTCCTTCGGGTGATCCTGACTCACACAAAATCATGAAAATCGATTTACATCACATATGGGTTTAAAAGCATGGAAATAACCATCATGCACATTTAGTTTAAAAACCCAGTTTAAGTCATCGAAATCGTCGACATGAGAGACGAGGCAATATTTGTATAACGGTAATAACCAGGACTGGCCAATATGTCCTCGTGAGTCCCTCTAGCTACACGGATCCCAGTGTGCGAGGTCTCACCCTGATCGGGAACAGCCCGGGAGGTGGGTCAATCCAACCCGTCAGTCTTATCCGATCTCACGCATCCGAAGATGCCGTATCCGAAGATACCCCGTATCACAAAGATACCGTATCACAAAGATACCCCGTATCACAAAGATACCGTATCACAAAGATACCCCGTATCACAAAGATACCGTATCCGAAGATACCCCATGGTACATCGTACTCCATGCTACTTGCACGGTACATCGTACTCCATGGACCCATATCACTCTAGGTACTCCAGCCCAAATGGCCTGCTTCCCACAGAGGTTTTCATAACTCAATACTCGTTGCCATGTCTCAAAACGCACGTGCGAGCCTATTAAATCGGTGACACAGTCTACCCGATGCTCCAAGCACGGCTCATCGTATGTTCTCATAAAAATCAGTGCGAGCGATGCTCAGCACTCTCATCAAATCAAGTAAACTTGGCAGAGCCCGCTTTACATCTCCACAAGGCCGCCAACCTCATCCCTCACTCTCACCCTACTTAAGAGGTCTTTTGAGCCTGTTGGGCCTTTTGGCTGACTCCAAGGGCAGACAGCGCTACTCCACAAATCCAGTAAAACTAGTGCGAGCTATGCTCAGCACTCTGTATATAAATTGTATGAAAATCTTATAAAATCTGGTGCGAGTTAGACTCTAGCACCGTGTCACGCAAAAGCATGTGAAATCTAGTGCGAGTTATACTCTAGCACCTATGCATGTAAAACTCTAGTGCGAGCTCTCGCTCCAGCACTAATGCATGCATCACACAAATCAAACATCGTGCGAGCTGAGCTCTAGCACGTCACATGTAAATAAAAACATGTAGGCGGCTCGGTTATTTCCAAATAGTTTTCACAGAAATCACAACAATTAAGATATGCAATGCTATGCATTTTTCTTTAAAAGTGAGCCAGCCTACTCATGCATGCGTTGAAATACCTCCAGAACGAGCAGGAACCTCTTGTCCTTGCTCCTCCCAATTTTTCCTAAATTTTTAGATTTTACCCTAAACAAGGGTATTTTAGAAATTTTGCCCATACGGGGCACTAAAATTATTATTCGACCTTTAGACCCTTCAGATTATTTTAAAGGACTGCCAATGAATTTAAAATTGCGTACTGTTACCTCTAGCAGTCCGCAGAATTCCCTTACCTCGATTCTCGTCGAGTCTGACCTTTTTCTTTTCCATTGTCGTCTCGTCGCGCAGTCCGATATGCTCCCAATCAAATGCCCGGAACTGCGTATTAATATTTCTTAGGTCAGATATTATACAATTTAATTGTATTTAATATTTTCTGGGCTTAATTTAAATCATCGGGCCCGTTTACCCCTATTGGGCCCGATTGCACCTTAATGCGCCTTAATCGGCCTTAAGCCCGTTTTTCACTTATTAAATCCCTTCTTCGGTTTTACTAGGCTCTTTCAGCTTATTAAAAATTATCGGGCTTCGTTCCAAACTCATTGGATAGCCCATATACTATTTAAGGCAAGTACGTTAATATTCCGAATACTATTCTTTTTTATACCGAATTAATCCGTAAAATAATTGAAATTCTGTTTTAAAGAACTCTAATTGTCGGAATTAAAGTGTACTTACCCGATACAATGCGGGATACAAAAATCGGAGCTCAATCGGCTCTCGTTCGGGCTTTATCGTCGAACTGCACAATTATTATATTTAATCCCGGATTAATTTTTGATTAAATATAATTTAAATAAATTTCTCGAAAATCAATTCGGTCACTTTTGACCTCGTATTGACTTACCCGAAGTCCGGTGTATCCCCGAAAATCCTTTCCCTTTTTCCTTTTCCTCTTTTTCTCCTTTTTTCCCTTCTTTCTTGGCTGAACCGGTTCAGACCGGTTCAGACCGCCGGTTCAGCTCGGTCCGGTTCGGTTCAGTTTTGGCCGGTTCAGGCCGGTTCGGCCGGTTCAGTCCCCCTTTGCTCATTCCGGTGCCGTCCGGCCGGTTCCCGGCGCGATTTCGGTGCCGTTCGGCTCGGCTACACCTGGGCATTCAGAATCGGGGCTCGGTTGGTGCCGAAACGCCGCCATCGCCGGCGAATCTCCTCTTCTCCCCCGCGGCTGTCTCCTCTCGATCCGGTGGATTTCGGCAGTTTCGTCGGCCAATACCGGTCTCAAAAGGATCGGCTCCTCCTCCCGGTCACGTCGGTACCCGCCGTTCGCCTCCAGCTGCCGTGGATCGCCGAAACCGACAACGTTTTTCCCCGCGTCTTCTCTTCCTCCGTTCGCCGGATACAGCCATCGTCGGCGCGCGTCACCGGTGCCGATGGCTTCGCCGGCCTCTCCTCTTGTTGTTGGGCCCTTCGTCGGAGGCCGTCGGTGCCCGGTGGCCGCTGGTCGGTCGGCCACGCGCACCTCCCTCTCCGTTTTCTCTGGTTCTTTCTCTCTCCCCGACGTTTTTTCGCAGATTTCTCTTTTTTTTTTTTTACAATTATTATCTTATTTAACAATTTATTTTTATTCATTAAAATACACTAAAAATACCCAAATATCCCTTAAAATTATTATTTTATTCTAAATTAATTAATTTAATTTTATTTAATTTATTTATTATATTTTAACCTCTTTTTCGGGTATAATTTCCCCGTATTTTTGGGATATTGTCCCGGGTGACTTTTCGGTATATTTTTCGATTATTTTCGGGATTATTTTTCTGAACTAAAAATTCCAATTAATCCCGATTAATTCCAATAAATTAATATCTTGATCAATTTAATCCGAAATAATTTTATTTCACTTTTATTGACCAAGATTTCTTAAATCCATATTTTTAATTAAATTTCTTTATCGAAATTATACCGACTTTCGGTCTTTTGACCGTTTTGCCCTTACGCGTGTTTAGGATTTATTTAACCCGACTTCCTTCATACTTTCCCCATCTTTTCTTATTTAATTTTCGTATTTTAATTAAATTCGGGTCGTACACGTGCAGAGTCACAGACTGGTCAGATCCCATAGGAGCCTATTGAGAGGCCAGGGATACTGAGGCACGCTTCGCTAGGATTGAGCCGAGTATAGAGAGCCTCGTTGAGACAGTTACACAGGCTACATTAGAGGCTGACGATAGACGAGGTCTAGCCGGATAACCCCTAATGTAGTTATGAAAGAATGTAATGATTGTAACTAAAGGAGTGAATGCTTGTACTAACGAAATGAGTAATGATGTGAAGGTTTCATCGCTTATGTGGTTGGTATGGATAAGGCACATCCGAACTTAACAGATATCCCAACAGTCAGGGAGTTTCCTGATATCTCCCCGGATGACCTACCAAGGTTACCACCAGATAAAAAGATTGAATTTTGTGTTGATTTGGCACCTAATACTAAGCCAGTATCCAAACCATTGTATAAAATGGAACTAGTGGAACTGGAAGGACTAAAGAAGCGATTGCATGAGTTATTGGATAAGAGATTTATCAGACCGAGTGTTTCACCATGGGGAGCACTAGTTATGTTTGTGTAAAAGAAAGATGAAGCCTCCGACTATGTACTGATTATTGGTTATCGAATGAGGCTACCATCAAGAGTAAGTGTTTTCTTCCATTATTGATAATCTATTGGATCGATCTTGAAGAGCGAAGATCTTTTTCGAGATCGATTTGAAGTCTGGGTATCATCCGTTAAGGATTCAAAATGTGGATTTTCTCAGAGAACTTTTCGTAACTGTTAGGGCATTGATAAACTAGGTATTTAAACCTTACCTGGACCAATTTGTTATCATCTTTATTGATGATATGTTGGTGTATTCGGATTCCGGGGAAGATCATGAATAGCCCCTGAGGATTGTATTACAGACCCTCCGAGAGAAGTAGTGGTATGCTAAACTCAGTAAATGTGACTTCTGGCTAGAGCATATTTCATTTCTGGGCCATGTTGTATCGATGGATGATGTGTCAGTAGACCCATCCAAGATTGAGGTTGTACTTCAGTGGGAAAAGCCCAAGATAGTCACTGAGTTAAGAAGTTTTCCTGGGTTTAGCTTGATATTATAGACGTTTGTGAAGGGATTTTCTAAGTTAGCTACTCCGTTGACACGCCTCATTCGGAAGAAGGTTGCATGTGAGTGGATGATAAGTGTGAAAGTAGCTTCTATGAGTTTTGATGTATTGAAGCATAAACTGACCACCGCACCTATTCTCACCATACCCAACAGCTCAAGAGGTTTCTCAGTGTATATGGATGCCTTAAAACAAGGATTAGGCTATATACTGATGTAAAATGGGAAGATAGTCGCTTATGGATCCCGACAGTTTAAGGAACATGAGAGAAACTATCTGACCCATGATTTATAATTGGTAGTCATAATGTTTGCATTGAAGGTATAGCGCCCCTACTTATACGGTGAGAAATTTCATGTATGCACTAATCATAAACGCCCTAAATATTTGTTTGCATAGAAAGAGTTGAATATGAGATGACAAAGAGGGTTAGAGCTTCTGAAGGAATATGATTATGAGATATTGTACCACCAGGGTAAGGCTAATGTAGTGGTTGATGCCTTGAGCAGAAAGAGCCTTGGGATGGTATCACATATGATGGTCAGGGAGAGTGAGCTGTTAGAGTAGTTTGTGAGCCTCAGTACAAATGTAATCCCTTCTGATACTGATAGTGATTATGTGACAGCTAGCCTGAGGTTAAAACCTGATTTGATTGACCGAATTTGACAGACTTAGCGTGATGATCGCCAGGCTATTGATAGTGTGAGTCAGATTCAGAGGGGTACAGTGACAGAGTTCACAGTGAGTGACAATGGCTTACTAAGGTTTAGAGGCAGAATAAGTGTTTCCAAGTACCCACAGTTGATGAGATTGTTATTGTCAAAAGCTCACTCTTTAAGATATACATTACATCCGGAGACTAATAAAATGTATTAGAATCTCTAAAAGGGTATTGGTGGTCAGGCATGAAAAGAGACATCGTAGAGTTGTAGCGAAGTGTCTCATATGTCAGTAGTTAAGGTAGAGCATTAGAAGCCTGCGGGAATCACGATGCGATATGGGTGATCATGGATAGACTGACAAAGTCAACCCACTTCCTAGCTATGAGAACTACCGATACTCTGAGTGCGTGGGCGGATTGATATCTAAGGGAGATTGTGGAACACCATGTAACGTTCTAGTGAGCATTGTATCAGATAAGGATTTTCGCTTCACTTCCCATTACTGGGAACATTCTCAGGAAGCCATGGGAACCCAATTGAGTTTGAGCACAACATTCCATCCTCAGACAGATGGTCAGTCAGAGGGGACTGTACAGGTTCTAGAGGATATGATGAGAGCGTGTGCAATTGATTTTAGAGGCTCCTGGGATGATCATTTGTCATTAGCTAAATTGCCTACAACAATAGTTATCACTCGAGTATCGAAATGGCATTGTATGACAATAGTTATTGTTCCTTGATTTGATAAGGAGAAGTGGGTGACAGACAGATATTTGCTCTCGATTTGGTAAGACAAACCTCTGAGGATGTTCAGTCGATATGTGAGAGATTAAGAACAGTTCAGAGCAGACAGAAAAAACTATGTTGACACGAGATGGAGGCCATTGGACTTCATCGTGGGTGAATCAGTATTTCTAAAAGTTTCTCTCTCTAAAGGTATAACGAGATTCGAGAAGAGAAATAAACAAAATCCTCGTTATATTAGAGCCTTTTTAAATATTAGACAGAGTGAGAGATAAGGCTTGTAGGTTGGCGTTACCACCTGAATTAGCAGGCGTCCACAATGTCTTTCACATTTCGATGCTTCAGAGATATCATCCAGACCTGACACATGAGATTAGAATGAGCCATCGAAACTTAAGAGAATATGTAGTATGTAAAGAAACCAGTTCGGATAGTGGGTAGGAATGAGAAAACACTACAATTTAAGACGATCCCTTTAATTAAAATCCTTCGGTAGTACCATACTCACGAAAAAGCCACATCGAAATTGGAGAGCATGATACGTGAGAAGTACCCAAAGTTGTTCACAGACTAATTTGGTTCTAATTTGGAGGACCAAATTTCTTATGGAGGGGAAGATTGTAAGATCCGAAACTCAATGTCAATTTTTAAGAAATTATTATAAACATGGATTCATGAAATCTTGATCAATAAATAAGAAATAATTGAATTTCAAGTTCAATCGATCAAGATACGAATTTATTGTGAAGACCAGAATTTTTTCACATCGAGAATTTATCTCGGAAATATGAAAAAAATAATAATTTTGGGAAAATAAAATAAAATAAATAAATAAATAATGGGATATTTTGAGAAAAATAAGATATTTGTCAATTCTATTATATTATATTAAAATATAATATAATACAAAAGAAATTGGAAAATTGGAAAAAAACGAGAAGGGAAAAAAAGGGGAGAAAAATTTGGTGATGCCCCAAGATTAAGGATAAGCCAATAAGCGATCGAAATTGACCGATTTAATTTTTAAAAAATTTATTTGAAATTATATTTGACTGAAATTGACCGGTTTAAATATACAATTGTGTAACGTGACAAAAGGCGATGGACGAGAGTTTAATCGAGCCTCGATTTACGTGCTATCACGGAATCTCAGGTAAGTGAATCTCAATTACGACAATTTATATAATAATGCGTGTTAAAAATTTATCGCGTAAGTTACAGATTAATTACGTATAAAATGATTTATATTATGAAATTTAAAATTGATTGTCGTGAATGATAATATGAACTATCTAAAAAGACTAGAAAATTCTTAAGATAACGCGATGGTGATGTTAGGCCAGATATTCGGCCAAACATTCGTAATGGGCCAAGCTTGTGTAGTAATCGACGCAATTTAAATTGTAGGCCCTACAGGCGGCCCAATAAGTGTTAATGAGCTCAATAAGTCAAATCGACTATAGTAAACGCAAGAATTGTATTTATTGGGTTAAATTGATGTGATAAATGATTACGTGTAGCTTCAGAGATTATATTGGGAGCTAAACAGACTACATGATTGAGCAGCATTGGAAAAGTAAGCACGTTCGACGTGATTCGAGGTAAGAAAATTTTGTAAGTGCTTAAAGATATCTATATGCATTTTTGAGGGGATTTACAGGGCCTAGAATTTCCTAAAATATATAGAAATGAAATAATAATTTTTACGAAAATCGGGACGTCGATGGAAAAAGATGATTTTTCCTCTGGGAGTAAAATTTACGAAAAGGGTAGCAAGGCTAATAAATTGCATGATTATCATGTTTTGATGTTTTATATGAATATATTGCTTTGATTTAAGCAAATTTGCGCATAGGTTGGCTGTTGATTTCATGATTTATACGAAATGGTACAGGTTAGGTACCAGTTGCGATTTTAAATATGTTTTATCAAAATTGAGCCACCTATCATATTTGTACGAGTAAAAAGAGTGCTGGAGCCTTACTCGCACTAAATTTTACTGATTTATTACTCATAAAAAGTCGTACTAGAGCGTTGCTCATACGAAGATTTTTGTATGTGTACAAAACCGTGCTGGAGCTTCGCTCGCACGAGATTTTAGATATCATGATATGCATGGCGTCGTGTTAGAGCTTCACTCACACTAGGCGTGATGTGGCATGCATAGAGCCGTGCTGGAGCCTCCTGTAGACTGTGTGTCACAGAGAGATGAAATGCTCACACTTGTACCTTGAGACATGGGTTGGTTATCGACATAGTATGAGATGGATAAGACCTACGGTAAGCACCCCTAGACTATGATATAGGTCTACGGAGTACGTTGTACCGTGTATGTCACACGGAGTATGCTGTACCGTGTAGTCATGACGACTAATTGATATGACTTGATATTCTGGCGGGTAGGATTTGACCCCACCTCCCGTTGCAGTTGTGATGCCCCGCACACTGGGATCCGTGTAGCTTGGGATCACAAGGACGTATTATGGCCATAGTCCTTGATTTTTCATACAATAACCTACATGCCTCACATGATATCATATGGTCTGAATAGACCAGTACAGGCCCAAAGGAGGGGTGATGCCCCAATTTATGTTTTGTTTAATTGAGATGCGATTTAATGTATCAAGGTATTCCCAATGGATGAGTTTAGGCTTGACGTGATTGTTTTATGATAAGTTGACATGCTGAGCATGAGACGTTTTACATGATAACTTTCCATGGTTTTATGCATACTTTCATGTTTTACAATATATGATATATTTATAAACATGTGGCATAGTTTTATCTATTTCCTCATGCTCTAAATGTAAGCGATTTTATATCATGACATTATAAGCACGTAGATAGTGTAGTTATCTATCTGCTTGCATTATTACCTTATTAAGCTAGTGAGCTCATCCTTTCATTTTCCCCCTCTATAGAGCACACACAGTAGTTAGTGAGTGGCTGAGGACTTGCATCTTGGTATCCGCTGCTTCCCATCACCGAGAGGTATACACACTGGTATCATTTTGTATCTAAATATGTAATAGCATAGTAATCATTTTGGAATGTAATATGAGGGATGAAAATATTAGTAAACACGTACAAGTATAGAACCTCAATTATAAAGTATACGTGTTTGCTTTTGAATAAATTAAAAGATAGATGACATGGTAGATGGTAAAGGGTGACTAATACTGACTTATAACCCAACTGTTTAGTGGTGAGAATGTTCATGACAGGGAAAGGAAAGGAAAAAGCAAAAACTTTATAGCGATTTTAGGTAAAAAGGGGTCGTGACATTTTCTGTGGAGTATAAGGTGCTGTGAGTTGGTGCTCAATACTCGCTTCTTCACAAAACTTGTCAAAAATTTTATTTGTGTATTCTTTCCCATTATTAGACCTTATTGTACACAACCTGCAACCACTTTGATTCTCCACCCAAGTTTTATTCTTCCAAAAATACATTAGCAACCTCATATTTGAATTTAAGAAAATAAATCCAGCAAAATCTGGTATAATCATCAATACACGCAATATAGTATTTACTACCATTTAAAGATGATGTTGTTTGAGGTCCTCTTACATCTGTGTGTACAAGCTGAAGCTTGTGTGTTGCTCTTCAGGCTGTATGAGGGAAAGATCTTCTAACTTGCTTGCCATATTGACAAGCCACACAATCAGCTAGTTTGTCTTCCAACAACGGCACACCTTCACCAGGTTGTGTTTTTGCATATATAGAAGCCCAGCATGATGGAAATGACTGAGCCTTTTGTGCCATAATTTTGTATTGCTAACAGTGCTTGAAAATGCCATCTTCTCCTCCTCCATTAAATTTAAAGAAAAACTTTTTGCTCTCATTTCATCTTGAATATATCTATGCCTTATGTGTTTTTGATCAAACACCATTTATCTTCAAATATGAATTTGAAACCTTTCACATTCAACTGGCAAACACTAAGCAGGTTTTGGTTAATGTCAGGTACAAATAGAACATCAAAAATATACTTCAAACCTGTTAAGCTTTCTATAGCCACAATTCCTTTCCCCTTGACTGAAAGAAATTCACCATTTCCAATTTTTATTTTGGAAATGATTGTTTTATCAAGCTCTTTGAAAAGCTTTTGATCATTGGTCATGTGATTTGTGCAGCCACTGTCAATCAACTAAGAATCACTTAAGCTGTTGCTTGTTGCAAAACATGTCGCAACAAATAGTTGGTCCTCGTCATATTGCTCAGTAGAAGCTTTTACCTCTTCATGTTGTTGTGACTTGCAAATCCACTCCATGTGTCCAATCTTACCACACTTTCTACACTTGACATCAGGCCTCCACCAACACTTCCTTTGTGGATGATTTGTTTTTTTTTTTTTTTTTTTTTTGCAGTGTGGACAAGCTGGATAAGGTTCATCCATGTTATTGTTGTTGTTGCTAACCTTTTTCTTTTTGTTGTTCTTCCTACCTTTACCTCTTCTTGAGTTTTCTGCCTTTGCTTGAAAAACACCCTTCATTAATTCTTCTTTCCTCATCATTCTCCTTTGTTCTTGTGCTTGCAAAGCATTTACCAGTTCTACCAAGGATATGCTGGACTGGTCCATAGATTCTTCTAATGAAGAAATTTTTGACCCGTGTTTTTCAGGCACAGTTACAAGAATCTTTTGCACAATTCTATCATCAAAGAATTCATTGCCAAGCAAGCTCACCTTATTTACTATGCGCAGCAACTTGTCAGAGTACTCTTTGATGGTTTCTGACTCCTTCATTTTCAGCATTTCAAACTCTCTGATCAAGTTGAGTATCTGCATATTTTTGGCTCTTTCATTTCCTTGGTACTTCTTTTTGAGGTAGTCCCAAATACTCTTTGCCGACTCCAAATTCATGAACCTTGTAAATATGGTGCTTGAAACAGTAGAGAAAAGACAAGCTTTAGCTTTGGATTTCTTAGTTTTCTTCTTCTTATGAGTTTTTATTTGTGCCACTATTGGATTTGCCGGCAACGGCGGGACGTCATAGTCTTCCTCTACAACTTCCCAAAGATCTAATGCTTCCAAATAGACTATTATTTTAACAGCTCAGGCTTGGTAGTTTTCACCATAAAAAAGTTGGTGGTAAAATTTGGTAGAAATTAGTTTCAGTTTCCATTATTGAAGGTGATTGTGTTTGTGGCTTTTTGGTTTGTTGTATTTTGGATTTGTATTTGTATTCACTCAACTCACAGGTCCCTCAAGAAAAAAGCTCTGATAGCCAAATTGTTGTTGTATCTACAAGCATTTGTTGGTAACATCATCGCTCTTTATATAGAGTTGAAATAATAAAAACTTCCTAAAATTATGTCACTTCTCCTAACATAATGTCATGTTATGCCACTACTCTTAATATAATGTCATGTTATGTCATTACTCCTAACATAATGCCATGTTATCCCATGTCTTCCTAATATTAAGCCATAACAAAAAACATCTCCTAAAGACTTGGTCTATTGACCAATTATTTAGCAACTACTTAATTGAAGCACTAAGGCACATTACCAATAGATTCTGATCTAATGTTTTCATTTCATCCAAATGATTTCAAAAGAATTTTTGCTGATAACACTAAAGGACTTGAACTACCTTTTACTAAAGAGGAAATCTTCGAGGCGGTTAAAAACTGTGGGGAGATAAGTCATCCGAGCCTGATGGTTTCAACTTTCATTTCTTTTGAAAAATGGCATCTCATCAAGCAAGAAGTTATTGATTTCATCTTCGAATTCTATAACAGCAATGAAATACCATTGGGTTTGAATTGTTCTTTTATTGCTCTAATAGCTAAAAAGCAATGCATAGACAGCCTTAACGACTTTCGTCCTATTTCTCTTATTGGGAGCATCTATAAAATTCTTGCTAAGGTGTTGGCTGATGGGTTGAAGAAGGTGATGCGCTTGATCATTAATGTTACTAACCTTTTGTGGAAGGAAGACAGATCATGGACAGTTGTTTGATTGCAAATGAAGTGATTGACTCCATGAAGAGATCCCATCAAGGAGGTTTATCTCTTAAGCTTGACTTCGAAAAGGCTTTCGATTTCGATAAAGTCAATTGGAGGTTCTTACTTCAAGTTATGGGCTTTATGGGATTCAGAAGAAAGTGGATTTCCTGGATCGACAGTTGTTTATCTTCTACCTTAGTTAATTTTCTTATCAATGGTTCTCCAACACGCCTAATCAAAATGTGTAGAGGTCTCAGACAAGGGGACCCCCTTTCACCCTTCCTCTATATCATGGTGATCGAATGTCTTAGTATTTTACTTATGAAAGCTACAAGGGTCAGGTTGTTTAAAGGAATTAGCGTCGGAAGGAACAATCTTCAAAATTTTCACCTCTAATATGCTGATGATACAATCATCTTCACCAATCCCGAGGAATCGTAATTGTTGAATTTAAAATGAATATTGAGATATTTTCAGCTTTCTTCAAGGCTGAAGGTCAATTTCACTAAAACTGCTCTTTTTGGTTTAAAGGTTGATCATTTCTTCTTGAGGAATGGGCTTCTAAAATCCACTATAGAGTTGCTTCCTTCCGTTGCGCCTCTCTCGGCCTGCCTCTTGGAGCTAATCCAGGGTTTTCTTCTACTCGGTAGTCACTTATTGATTCTATGAAGAAAACACTTAGCCTTTAGAAGAGCAAATATCTCTCATAAGCTGGCAGGCTTATGCTCATTAAGTCAACCTTATCCAACCTGCCATTTATTACATGTCCCTTTTTAAAGTACCAGCAAGTATGCAACAAGAGATTGAAAAATTACGAAGGCAATTTTTCTAGGGGGATACGGAGCAAAAGAGAGATTCGCTTGTTAGCTTGAAATTCTTTATGTTCAAGTAAGACTAATGGGGGCTTGGAATTATTAACCTCAATTTTTTTAACCAGGCCTTGCTTCTTAAATGGCCTTGGAGATTTGGAAGTGAGAACCAGGTGCTGTGGAAGAATGTTATTTGCGATAAGTATAATCTCTCCGCTTCAGATATGTGGCTTAATCCCTGTCATTCGAGAGTTGTTTCTAGAATTTGGAGAGATATTCAAATCACTTGGGAAAAAGGGCAGTTTACAAACCTTATCAATTCTAGTTTTCGTTTTTGCGCAGATAGCAGCAAGAAATTGACATTCTGGAAGGATTGCTGGATACAAGGGATTATTCTCAAAGATTCGTTTGGCCGACATTTTACTCTTACTGATCTTAAATATTGTCTTATCGTTGATCATCGGGAATGGAACGGTAACTCTTGGGGTTGGATCATTCCACTTCGAAGACAACTTTTTGATTAGGAGATTGACTCTTGGAACCACATTATCAATCTCTTAAATTCTGTACGATCCCTCATTTTGTCTCTGATAAGCTGATTTGGACTCACTTTTCTAATGGTCTCTATTCCACTAGGTCATTATACAACAGCCTAAAATTTCTTTGGAGCCAAGAATTGAGAACTTCATTTGGAAAGGTCTTGCTCCTCCAAAGACTGAATTATTCTATTGTAATGCTTTTAAGGGTGCAATTCCTGTTAGGGGGTGCTCTTTTCAAGAGGTTGTTTGAAGAGTCACGCGATTTCATGTCTTTTATGTTCTAAACCAGAATCTGTCATTCATCTCCTTCTTCAGTGTGATTTTACTTGGAAAATTTGGTGTCATTGTCTCAGTAGATGGTGTATTAAATGGGTGATGCCTAGTAATCTCATGACCTTACTTCTGGGTTGGGAAAACCTCTACTCTGAGCGTTCGCATATAATTATATGGAATTCTATTTTGTACGCTATCTTGTGGTCCATTTGGCTGAACCAGAATGATAAAATCTTCAACAATAAATCTGTTTCTGTTGATCAAATTTGTCATCTTATTTTTGTTAGATTGGAGTGGTGGTTAAAGGCAAAGTTTCCATTCTCTGAATTCCTCTATCATCACCCTTGATTTTTCCCTGCCGATGAAGGTGAATAAAAAACGAGCCAACATCTTTTGGTTGCCTCTGCCTTGTAACGGTCATGTTTGATGCTCTTCTCGAAAAGTGTCGGAGTGGCTGATTCCAACTTAGCAGAACTCCTTGCAATCGTTGAAGCTTTATCAATTGTGGTTAATGTTGGTCCTAATCCCCTTCCAAATGATCATCTTGGAAAGTGATTCAAAGTCTGTTATCTCATGGATTAAGAAGGATAATGCCGGCCCGTGGAGATACAGCAAGATAATCAATAAACTGATTAATCTTTTTCTGTTATGGGAAGTATCTCAGTCAATTATGTTCTTAGGAGGCGAACTTTTTTGCGGATTTTCTTGTTAAATGAAGGATTCATCACTCCTTTGATTTCATTGTTAGGTTGTAATTCAAAATCTTATTAATAAAACTTTTTAATTTAAAAAAAAAATGTACTTTTATGCAATATAAATATAAGAGATATTTATATAACTATTGAGAACATTTAATTTGAAAGTCCATCTTTACTATAATTTTTTTCTTTCTTTGTACCATCAAAGCATCCAAAAGTCCAAAGGCATGTACTTAATTTTTTGATGGTAAGGAACAAAAGCTCTAAGATAATATTGTACCATGGCATATCTTCCCTCTCTTTTTGTCACTTATGAATTTAATTTAACGATAGATAATGCATTCTTACTTAGCGTTCCGAACATGTGGGCTTTTTCTATTTTTGATATGGGCAAAATAAGGCCAGTAGCTACTAGCTGGAGAGTAGACACTTGACAAGAAAAGCACTTTGGTGATTGAGAAAAATGCAAATGGACAGTTGTTGTAAATCTATTGATGCAAAATGTTTTCATATAGAATTGGGGTTTTGCATCATTTCGTGCGCTCATTCTTATCAGTTCTTGCAATAGTGATTTTGTTTCTTTTTTTTTTTTTTTTTGATCTTTTATCTCAAAAAAAAAAATCACTATTGCAAGAACTAATAATAATAATAATAATATCTCTAATTGATGGTATTAATAACTAGTTATTGCCAACAATAATCAATATTCAATATCCATATATGAGCATGACTGATTTCCTTATCCTCATAATGTAATTATATATGTAAATTTTGTCAAGAGTCCTTCCTTTGCAACAAGTGGGAAATGAATTAATGGTCTTGTCATAATAAGAATATAAGAAATTTTCAATTCAGAATATGAGTATGGCAGTTTTTTTTTTTTTTTCAAAAATAAGATCAAGTTAAAGCTTTTCTACATAACAATTATTACAAAGTTTCCACTTTGTCAATCTCTTCTGGAAGCGACGGTTTGAAGTTCAACTCAAAAGGAAGAGTTTATCATTTGATTTTGATAGAAAAAAAAATCTTGATTACTTAAATCAATTTGTTTTGCTTAGATCGGGATTACTATGAAAGTTAACCAATAAAATGACATATAATTGCATTACAAGATTTCTTAACCATTATTTTACATTTGTGATTATATCTACGCGCATGCGCGTGGTATAATCTTGACTTAATCCGAAAACAAGGGAGGGCGCATAGTTCATCATTAAATTTAAACCAAGTAGACTCCTAAACCCTAATCATGAAGGATTTTTACCTAATATAATTGGTTGGTTTGAGAATAAAATGGGGATCTCCTTTTGTAGATAAAAGAAATCCACTCTTATGTGTGCATTGCATCATGGCTACGAATTAATAATCTTTTCCTTTATCCAATAATAATAACTAACAAAAGAGCCTTTTTTATGGTGGATGTTATCAAGATCTTGCTTTTTAGCTAGCTACTCCATGCTTCTAATAATCACAATCATACTCTTCCAAATTAAATAATTTCATTCTTAATGTTTTTGATGTAAACCCTAAACTCATTTATTCAGAATTTTCAAAGTTTTTGTACCCTCTTTGGTATTATATGTTTTTATGATACATTGAAAGGATGGTCCTATTCTATCTTAACTTTAGCACAAACGAATTAATATGATATATGCATATATATATATATATATATATATATATATATTCATTATACTAGAAAGAATATTAATTAGCTAGGATATATATGGATTATTATAAAAGATCTATTACAAATTTTCATTATGATGCATTGAGCTGCATTTCCCAAGAATTATTTTCGAAGGTATCCACTATGGAGTTTTTCATTTTAAAGTTTTTTCTTCTTTTACGAAGTACCAATATTCAAATTTAACACTTGTAATACAAATATTTATATTAATTATTGAATCAAATGCTTGCTCAAATTTTTTTTATTATGAAGTTAGTATTTTTTTTTTAATATTCTTAAAACAAGTTTCATTAAATTAGAACGTTACTTGTGATTTTGATGATTTTATTACTTAAGAATATAATTCAGTATTTGAATTTAACTCAAGTGGTAAGAGTTGGATGAGATTTGAAGACAAAAATTTTAGATCGAGTCGTATCTCTCTAATCTTATTTAGAAGAAAAAGAAACTATTCCATAATCTTTCAAGTATAACCCCATCAAACCATATTATTCTCTTTCGTTTGAGTAATATGTATTAAACTTCTTATCTTTGCTTTATAAAACCTACTAATCTTGCCAAAATAATGGTAGTTTATAATAATTCAAAGAGAAAGGGGATCCGGAAGTAGGTCCAACAAGTGATCTTGTACATAGTACAATAGCGGCGCATGAAAAATTATATGCAAAGGGAAATAAGAGAAGACACAAAGCAAAACCCATTAAAAAGACAGTGATGGAGCAATGAATGAAGTGAAGAAAAACTTGGAAAAGGAAAGCCAAAAGAAAAAGGGTACAGAATGAATGAACCCAAAGCGATAGTGTGCGGTCAATGCACATTTAGATAAAAGAAGAGTTCGGTGGGGTCTCACTCTCCCCATAAATCCAAGTTGAGAAAGAAAGATAGATATGCATGAATTCTTATGGTTGTGGTTTGCTGTTTTTATGGCAGGTTGGTGCCTATTGTGGACGTAACATTTTGATTGTTTAAAACTTAAGTCATTTGTATTTTCAAAAACCCGAGATTTAAATCTTATCGATAATCCATAATTGATGTTAATTTTGAATGAACAATATTACGAGACGATATATATTCCCTTGACATGGAAGACAGAATGATCATTCTTAGCAAATTTCTTTTTTAATAAAACAAAAAGGGGCTGGGGTTCTTAAACAAATGGGGCTAAGCAACCCATGTTGCAGCAGCACACGCAAAGACCACGGCTTTAAACCAACCAAACACTATATTTGAAGAATGCGAAACGCATGACACATAGAAAGGAGGCCATCGGGACAAAGGCATTTGATGTGGAGAGCACAAAGGCGTTGGGACACCAACAAAGGAACCCCTTTTTGTAAGGCCATCTGAGACTGAGAGGGGATTGCTTCCACGTTTGGATTGGATTGACGTTGATTTCATAATTTTTTTTTTTCATTTTCAATTACGAGGCACATGGGTTGTTCATTGAAAATGATACTAGCATACTGGCATGAGATCCTGCTTTCCAATTTTCTTTATATTCTATCACGTCATTTAAACATTCTTGATAGAATTTTTTTAATTTGTATAACTTAGTTTATGACTCGCTCGATTTAAGTGTTAAAAGAAACTATGTAAGCATACATATATTATAATCAAAATAAGTAATTAGAATTAATAATATTCGAAAAATAAATAGAGAAATTTATAATAAAGTATAAACAAATATGATGTGAGAGTGGTCCTATCATCAAAGTCCACGTGTACGAGGGTCGACCAACCAGAGACCGCCACGTGTCAGGCACAATATAAGCCACGTGACTGTTATAGCGATAGAGTCTCTAGGCAATAGAGTATCCACGCGACAGAGTTGCTTTGGTAGGCGATAGAGACTCTGCGTAGAGTCTCTGTACGACACTGTATGTCGCGATAGATCTCTACCGCACAGATCGCGACAGAGCTCTACCGCATGTACTGCGACAAAGCTCTGTCGCATATGCCGCAGCAGAGGTTCACGGGTACTTTGCCGCAGGTCGAACTCACCCGCAAGTCGTCCAGTTCTAAATCGCGACAGAGTACCAAATGACCCCGTCGCAGCCCAGACACGCGCCTGGGCCTCAGACCCAAAACACCCTCGAACCCGGATAGAGTGTGAAGCCCGATCCGACCCGGGAGAAACCTATAAATACACCAGGTGAGCACTCAGAAAAGGGGGGCTGAAAAACTTGAATCTCCTCGATTCTGCTTAAACTCATTTCCTTTCTCCAATATACAGAAACACAGCTTTCTAACTTAATCATCGGAGTGCGCGTGCAGGGACAAATCCCTGCACCTCTCTGATTTCCATTGTTTTTGCAGAATATACGAGGAACACGTGGAAGAAATCTCATCGACGTCATCTCTTTGTCGTTAGCGCAACTTAAATACGTGGAAATCATCACCCCGTTGTCGTTTTAGGAGGCAACATCAATTGGCGCCGTCTGTGGGAAGCAGGACAAAAAGTCAGATTTCCTATCAAAATGGTGAGGACACGGTCTACAGCAGAGGAGCGAGGGGAGCAGAATTCTGTAAGTCCCCCTGTCAGGTCAGAGCAAGGACGGAGAGAGAAGGAAAAGGACCATAGACAAACTTCAGTTTCTCTGGAAGAATTCGAGACTCTGAAACGTCAGAATAAGGAGACGACGACAGCGTTGAAAGCTATGGTGAGCTTTTTCAGAAACGCTCTCCCACAATTTAGCTTACCCCCTGAGGTGTAGCAGCTGGTGGGGGAAAACGTCCCAAGGTAGACCTACGAGAGAGGTCAACCCTCCACCCTGGTGAGTGCTGGACAAGGGGCAGGAGCGCAAAATAATGGCACTGGATTAACCCCAAACTCTACTGCATTTCAAAGGAATTATCCTGTAGCAGAGTTACGGGAAGTGAATCCTACTGCAGTCCCAGCACGACAGAGTTCTCCCGCAAATCATGGGCGGCAGAGCTCACCCGCGCATAACGTGTGGCAGAGGTCTCCCGCAACACGTATGCGACGGAGTTCTCCCGCAGCATATAGGCTGCAGAGTTCTCCCGCAGCAGATAGGCGGTAGAGCTCACCCGCACATAACGTACGGCAGAGGTCTCCCGCAACACGTATGCGACGGAGTTCTCCCGCAGCATATAGGCGGCAGAGTTCACCCGCAGCAGATATGCGGCAGAGCTCACCCGCGGACAACGTGAGGCAGAGGTCTCCCGCAACACGTATGCGACGGAGTTCTCCCGCAGCCTATAGGCGGCAGAGTTCTCCCGCGGCCCATAGGCGGCAGCGTTCTCCCTCATGGCGCGGCTCTTCTCCCGTGGAGTTGGAGCAGGAGTTAGGAGAACATAGGTCCGGGGAGCGACGAAGACAGAGGAGTTCTGACCCCCGAGACTGTCGCGAAAGGTCAAGTCCCTGAATGAGAGATGCCGGAAGGGGTGCCTACCAGTCGGACTCTTCTAGTCCCGAAGGGAGGCGAACATACTCGGTTCAAAGGTCGAAAAACGTGGAGAAAGTTGTCCAAAGGGTTTTGGAAAAGTGGAAACTGGTGTCTCCGGACGATAGTCAAAGAAGGAGAATTCCGTTCAGTCCAGAGATCATGAACAAACCCTTGCCGAAAAAGTTCAAGATGCCTTCTATGGCCACTTACACAGGCAAAGCCGACCCATACGACCACATACAAAGATATGAGTCCCTCATGTTGTTACATGGGTGGGAAGATGAAATCATGCGCAGGGCCTTTTCACTTACAATGTCCGGGCACGCGCTGAAGTGGTTTAATGGGTTGAACGAAGGTTCCATCTCGTCCTTCGACCAATTGCGAAATGAATTTTTGAGATTCTTCATGATCAATAGCTAGAGGAAGAAGGACGCTACTTATCTACTCACTCTTAAGCAAGGGAATAAAGAATCCTTGAAGAGCTATGTAGATCGTTTCCGAGATGCAACATTGGAGGTGGAAGATCTACCAGTAGGAGTGGCCATGGCTGCAATGCTGCAAGGGACGAGGTCTAAAAAGTTGCAAGAATCCCTCTCCCTCGACCAGCCGGTGACACTTTCTGACCTGTTTGCTAGAGCCAATAAATATGTGGCTCAAGAAGAAGTAATGAAGATGGTACAGCCCCGAGAGGCAAGGGTGGTGTATTGATTCCTGTGGAAATTTTGCAAAGGAAGAAAATAGAAATCAGACGAGCCGTAAGAGCCTGAGGCGCAATAGCGTCACTGTGGCCAGGCGTGAAAATCAGACGAGCCGTAAGAGCCGAGGCGCAATAGCGTCACTGTGGCCAGGCGTGAAAATCAGACGAGCCGTAAGAGCCTGAGGCGCAATAGCATCACTGTGGCCAGGCGTATAATCCGACAAGCCGTAAGAGCCTGAGGCTCAATAGAGTCACTGTGGCCAGGCGTGAAAATCAGACGAGCCGCAAGAGCCTGAGGAGCAATAGTGTCACTGTGGCCAGGCGTATAATCAGACGAGCCGTAAGAGCCTGAGGCGCAATAGCGTCACTGTGGCCAGGCGTGAAAATCAGACGAGCCATAAGAGCCTAAGGCGCAATAGCGTCACTGTGGCCAGGCGTGAAAATCAGACGAGCCGTAAGAGCCTGAGGCGTAATAGCGTCACTGTGGCCAGGCGTATAATCAGACAAGCCGTAAGAGCCTGAGGCGCAATAGCGTCACTGTGGCCAGGCGTGAAAATCAGAAGAGCCGTAAGAGCCTGAGGCGCAATAGTGTCACTGTGGCCAGGCGTATAATCAGACGAGCCGTAAGAGCCTGAGGCGCAATAGCGTCACTGTGGCCAGGCGTGAAAATCAGACGAGCCGTAAGAGCCTGAGGCGCAATAGCGTCACGGTGGCCAGGCGTGAAAATCAGACGAGCCGTAAGAGCCTGAGGCGCAATAGCGTCACTGTGGCCAGGCGTGAAAATCAGACGAGCCGTAAGAGCCTGAGGCGCAATAGCGTCACTGTGGCCAGGCGTGAAAATCAGACGAGCCGTAAGAGCCTGAGGCGCAATAGCGTCACTGTGGCCAGGCGTGAAAATCAGACGAGCCGTAAGAGCCTGAGGCGCAATAGCGTCATTGTGGCCAGGCGTGAAAATCAGACGAGCCGTAAGAGCCTGAGGCGCAATAGCGTCACTGTGACCAGGCGTATAATCAGACGAGCCGTAAGAGCCTGAGGCGCAATAGCGTCACTGTGGCCAGGCGTGAAAATCAGACGAGCCGTAAGAGCCTGAGGCGCAATAGCGTCACTGTGGCCAGGCGTGAAAATCAGACGAGCCGTAAGAGCCTGAGGCGCAATAGCGTCATTGTGGCCAGGCGTGAAAATCAGACGAGCCGTAAGAGCCTGAGGCGCAATAGCGTCACTGTGGCCAGGCGTGAAAATCAGATGAGCCGTAAGAGCCTGAGGCGCAATGCATCACTGTGGCCAGGCATAAAAGATCAGAGGAGATGTAAGAGCCTGAAGAGTAATTGCGTTACCATAGTCAGGCAATGAAAACATAAAGGTCGTAAGAACTGGAGACGCGCTCGCGTCGTGAAAGTCAGGCCTCAAAAAGGTATGTAAAATTCTTTCCGAAAATATATCTTTCTATAAAGAATTGGGGAGCAATTGATAGTGGTCATATCATCAAAGTCCACGTGTACGAGGGTCGACCAACCAGAGACCGCCACGTGTCAGGCACAATATAAGCCACGTGGCTGTTATAGCGACAGAGTCTCTAGGCAATAGAGTATCCACGCGACAGAGTTGCTTTGGTAGGCGATAGAGACTCTGCGTAGAGTCTCTGTGCGACACTGTATGTCGCGATAGACCTCTACCGCACAGATCGCGACAGAGCTCTATCGCATGTACTGCGACAAAGCTCTGTCGCATATGCCGCAGCAGAGGTTCACGGGTACTCTGCCGCAGGTCGAACTCACTCGCAAGTCGTCCAGTTCTAAATCGCGACAGAGTACCAAATGACCCCGTCGCAGCCCAGACACGCGCCTGGGCCTCAGACGCAAAACACCCTCGAACCCGGATATAGTGTGAAGCCCGATCCGACCTGGGAGAAACTTATAAATACACCAGGTGAGCACTCAGAAAAGGGGGGCTGAAAAACTTGAATCTCCTCGATTCTGCTTAAACCCATTTCCTTTCTCCGATATACAGAAACACAGCTTTCTAACTTAATCATCGGAGTGCGCGTGCAGGGATAAATCCCTGCACCTCTCTGATTTTCATTGTTTTTGCAGAATATACGAGGAACACGTGGAAGAAATCGCATCGACGTCATCTCTTTGTCGTTAGCGCAACTTGAATACGTGAAAATCATCATCCCGTTGTCGTTTTAGGAGGCAACATCAATTAATAATGGAATATGTAAATAATTCATCTAAATATAAAAAATAATAACATATCAAAAATGTTTACAACCGATAAAATAAAAATTAATAATTCAATTACTGAAAAAAAGTCTTCACTTTTGCGAATCTTTGATGGGTACGGCTTGATTTATACCATTGTAATTTTGTTTAAATTATATATAAATTTTAGTTATTTATAATGCGCATTAAATTTAATTAATAAATGTAGGTAAAACTTTACTCGCGTGAACCTAACTTTTTCTTTCTTTTTTTTTCTTTTGCAGGTGTTCGAAGACCTGAATGAAATGCGTATACTTGGAAAGTTGGGAGTCATGAATTAAGTATGATTTACAACTTCGAACTACTGCATATTGCCATCTGGGTTAACTTATACAGTAAATACTTTAATCTATTATTTATTTTAGGTTGTGTTTAAATTAATATAAATGTTATGTTACTTAGATTATTGCTAATAATATGTTCAATGTTGTAATAAATGATATGTTATTTAAATTATTGTTAAAGATTTGTTTGTGTGTAAACATGTTAAATATTTATATGCATTCAATACTACTTAGATTAGTATGAAGGATCATATATGAGGATTTCTTACGAGCTTGAAGATTTTAAGATAGAGTACACGAGGGATTTCTTAAAAAATTTTGAGGAATGGACATACTAAAAAATTTCATGGATAATTCACTGTAGGGAGACTATAGTCTATTATTTAGATTATTGTTATAGTATTTAGATTATAGACCATACTTGAGGAATGGATAAAGCTTGAAGATTTTAAGATACAGCACATGAGTGAATTTTTCAAACTAGAGTAAAAAAAATTAGTGTAAAAAATTTCTAAATTCATTGTATGGAGAGTTTAATCTATTATATATTTTTGTTATATTATTTAGAATACAGTGAAGGATCATATATGAGGAAAATATACAAACTCTGAAATGTATTGTAAAAAATTTAGAAGGATGGACATACAAAACATTTTGATGAAAAATTCAATCTAGGGAGATCTTACCATGATGCATGAAATGCATGCAAAGTACGTTTGGCATTGGAGTTTGATTTTTGTCTTGTCTATGTTTCCTTCTCATGCGTTGCAATTGTTACTGACAATAATCAATTTTCATTGCCTATCACTATTCTTGAGAGGAATGTTTAATTTGGGCTTAGTTCTTGTTATTTTTTAAATAAATGCTGATAAAGTTGAGAGAGAATGTGATTATTGTGAGAGGGAAAGAAGATTAAGGCAAGTGTTAAGATTTTATATTAATCTTTTAAATTTATTGCATAAATTTATTATTTTTTAAATTAAAATTTAAAAACGGATGAAGAGAGATGACAAAACTTATTTTTATTTGTGATAAATTTAAATGCAGATAATTATTTATATTAAAATGGTAAATTTAAATTTTAGTAGATAATATGTTTTTTTTTAAAAAGTGTTCTTAAAATTCATAAGATAATTATGGAGTTAGTGGGAGAGAAGAAATTTGAAAATTATTTAAAAAAAAAAAAAAGAATCTGGGGAGAGAGAAATATAGATTTAGTGGGAGTTTGAGAGAGAGAAAAGGATTTAATTATTATGTTTAAAATTATACGGTAATTGTAGATAAGAGGAACCTAAGAGAGAGAAGAATTTTGAAAACTGTTTAAAAAGGAAAATGTGATGGAGAGAAAAATAAGCTGGTTACTTATATGTCAATAAAATAAGTTGTAAAAATCAACACCAAATCAACACCAAAATCAACACAAAAAAAAAATAAGCAAAAAAAAGTGATACTATGCAAATATCTTGTAATATATATATAGTGATGCATTTTTGGCACTTGAAATTCAACTTTAAATTTATATTCTACATAGCATTTAGTTTTTAAAGTTAAAAAATATTAACGATGTTAACATAAGAATGATTGAAAATAAAAACGTGAGACCCTATGTATGTATGACTTTGTTATATATTGATAGAATAATAAGACGGATGAATTTGATCATGTATTTATATATATATATATATTTATATATATATATATATGTGTGTGTGTGTGTGTGTGTGTGTGTGTGTGTGTGTGTGTGTGTGAATGAGAGTTGCAAAGAGAATGCATGAGTACTCATGAACACATGTAATGGCAAAGTAAGGGCTGAAGTGCCACAAACTAAACAAAAGGAACTCAAGACATTCAGAGTAAATATAAGGACTTAAAATATGAAATGGTAATGCAAGGACTATGAATTCAGTGTACCCTTTTTGATTTCAAGCAGCACACACAAGTTCCTTAACACGAGAATCATAAGAAACGAATCTTTCCATGCTCTAGGTGTGAATGAAATGCAAAATGAGTAGTGAAGCAATTGAATGTGAGTTTAACTTTGAAAATCTAAGAAAATTGCAGTAGGAATGCTGCAGATGAAGGGCAAATCGATCTCATTGCAAGAGGAGATCGATCTCATTGCCTTGAAAGACAATGCCAAGCATTCTGTAAGAGGGAGATTGATCCCTCATTTAAAGCAGATCGATCTCAAGTTGCTTCTACTTGGACAAGATCGATCTCCTCCCACAAGGCAGATCGATCTTTAGTTGCCTCTGGTTAGCAAAGATCGATCTCTTCTTTAGGGCTAGATCGATCTCTAAAGCCCCCTGCCTGGCAAAGATCGATCCTATCCCTTGAGTAGATCAATCTCATCCAAATAGGCAGATAGATCCCCTAGCCTGCATTGTCGAATTCTGGAGTTTAAACAAGGTCAGATCGATCTCTCACCCTAGGAGATTGATCTGATGAGGCAAATTCTATAAAACCCGACAATTGAATCTTCATTTCCATGAGACAGCCCAAATTTCCTCCATTTTTAACAATAACCTAGCTTTCTCACTCTAAAAATCATCACCTTCCAATCAGATTTGAGAGAGATTCCTTTGAGCAAAGTTGTACCTAGTGAGGAAGAGAACAACATAGTCAAAGATTGGAAGCTAAAACTTTGGATTGAAGGAGAAAAGAGGTTTTCCCCCAATTTGGCAAAAAGAGGAAAAAGTTAAGCTAGGTAAGATTTCAATACATTATCTTCTAGTATGTTAATCTAGAGATTTTGATGAGTTGATTGGTGTATACATGTTGGTTGAAATGTTTATGTACATGCTTAAACAACCATGACCTAGAATGAGCTTAGTGAGAAAAAGTTGAAATGGCATGGAGTTAATGATGATTTAAACATGTAGAGATGTTAGTAAGCATGTATAGATGATTTTGAGATAACTTTGTGAAATCCATATATTGGAATGGATGATGATTGGAAATGGGCATAAGAGGTGTTTGATAAATTGCTTTAGTGAAGGAAATGATGAACTAGAGACATTATGAGCTTAATGCCGGTTCAGTATGAATCAATAAACCTAAAGAGTCTGATAGATTTTAGAGAAATGTGTAGCACGATCGAAATGAACTTAGAGAGAATAAGACCCAATAAGTGTTAATGAACCCATTAAGTTGAATTGACTATAGCAAACGCAAGAATCGTATTACAGTGGGTTAAATTGATGTGATGAGTAATTTTGTGAAGCCCCACAGATTTCATTGGGAGCAAATTGGACTACGCGATTGAGCAGCTCTGAGGAAGTGGAATCACTCGACTCGATTCTAGGTAAGGGAATTTTATGAGTGTCTAGAGGTAGCTGCACGTTTTTTGAGGGTGTTTATAGGGCTTTATAATTGCTTGGTTATCTAGAAAGGAAATAATGAATTGTGCTAACGATTTCGAATATAGATGAAAATGATGATTTTTGTCTTAGAAGTAAATCTTACAAAAAGGGTAGTAAGGCTAATAATTGCATAAATATCACGTTTTGATGTTTTTAAGAAATACATTGCTTCAATTTAAGCAAAATTGACGGACAGGCTGGCTATTTGATTTCATAACTTCATGAAATAGCACGAGTCAGGTGCTAACTTTGTTTTTAGTGTGTTTTGCTGAAATAGAGTCGCCTATCAGATTTATATGAGTTTAATCATGCTGGAGCTTTGCTCGCACTAGTTTCCGATATTTTTACATGCATGAAATGTGCTGGAGCCTAGCTCGCACCATATTTTGAATTGAGATGCATGCAAGTCGTACTGGAGCTTTTGCTCGTACGTGGGTTTACATTTATTTCTTATGCATATAACCGCATTGGAGTTATACTCATACGTGATTTGATCATTATTTATTTTGCATAAAGCCATACTGGAGCGGTTCTCGTACGAGGGTTTTACCGATTATGCATGAAATCGTGCTGAAGCTTTGCTCGCATTGGGCTTTTCACATTGTGATATGTAATAAGTCGTGCTGGATGCCTCGTGTAGACTGTGTGTCACACGAATGAGATGCTTGCATGAGCTGTGCTGGATGCCTCGTGTAGACTGATTGTCACACGGATGAGATGCTCGCATGTGCACTTGAGACTACGTCGGTTATATATGGTATGGGGTAGATAAGACCTACGACAAGCACCTCCAACCGTGATATGGGTCCACAGAGTACATTGTACCATATATATCACATGGAGTACACTGTACCGTGTGGTGATGATGTTTGATTTAAAGTCTGACGGGTAGGATTAACCCACCTCTCGTTACAGCATGATGCCCCGCACACCGAGATCCGTGTGGTCTGGGATGATAATGACATAGTTGACCAACAGAGTCCTCAATTATATATATATATATATATATAGTGACCACCTGTCTCACATGATATCACATGATTTTATATACACTGATCATGCTTTGTGTTATCCAGGGTAGACCCGAGGGAGGGGTCGAACCTTGTGGGATGTTTGTTTTTTTTAAAGAAAGATATGTTACTATGATGAGTTTTACTAAGTTTTGAGAAGGTGTTAAACCCTAAAGGATAGTTTATGATGAGTTTTATTATGATGAGTATGAGCGATTTTACATGATGATTTTCCATGTTTACATGCCTATTTTCATGTTTTTAGTACATGATATATGTATATACATCTGGCATAGTTTTAATATTTCCTCATGCTCTGGATATAAATAATTTTATGCCATGACATTACCAGCATGTAGATAGTGTAGTTATCTACCATACTTGTATTATTGCCTTGTTGAGCGTGTGGTTTCTCATCCCCTTCATTTTCCCCATCTACAGAGTGCACACAATAGTCTAGTGAGGGACTGAGGAGTTGTATCTGGATATTCGCTGCTCTCAATCGCCAAGAGGTATACACACAGTAATCTTTTTGTATCTAAACAATGAAATAGTACAGTAATCATTTTGAAATGTAATATGGGGGATGTAAATGTTAGCAAACATGTATAAGTATAGAACTTAAATTTTCAGATGTATGTTTTTACTCATGAACAATTAAAAGATGGATGGTAAAGGATGATTAATACTGACTCATAGCCCAACTGCTATCAGTGAGAATATTCACGACAGGGAAAGGAAATGAAAAAGAGAAAAAATTATAGTGATTTTAAACAAAAATGGGTTGTGACAGAGATCGGTATCAGAGCTGAGTTGGCTTGATATGAATCAGTGTTAATAAGTAGAAAAGTTACATCCCCATATTATTGTGCTTTGTTTAGATATAACTGTGTATACTAAGATGAAATGAGACTAATATATGGTATGGATACAAGAAATTAGGCATTATGCCTGTCACCCGCTGTAGTAGAGGGGTGAGTTCACGTGCTAGAGGCTGTAGGGGTAGGCCTGAGAACCATACAGAGCCACAGACTGATCAGGCTCCACAGGACCCTATTGAGAGACCAGGGGATATTAAGGCATGCTTCGCTAGGATAGAACGAAGTATTGAGAGTCTTGTGGAGATAGTCACGCAGGCGTTGGGTGCTGGTAATAGACGAGGTCCAATCGGGTAGCCTACTGCTACTGGACAGATGACTGCAGAGAGACCTTATACTATAGAGACCGTTGCACCACCACCGGTTCAGGATATCACTTCTCTTATCGCTCCACAGCCGAGCGGTAGTGAGCTGGGTTATGATTGTGAGTTGGATATATTACGACAGTTCCAAGAGTTGAAACCTCCAGTCTTTAGAGGAGTGAAGGACCTGATTATGGCTGAGGATTGGGTATATGAGATGGAGAAATTGTATGGGTTCTTCAGGTGTACATCGATTGAGAGGGTTGCCTTTGCCGTATTTATGTTGAAGGGTGAGGCAGAGCAGTGGTGGAGATCCACGATATCTATCCTGAGAGCTCGATACCCAAAGATCACATGAGAGATATTTTTGGAGACTTTTAGGAGGTAGTATATTTCAGCCACTGCACAACGGAAGTTACGGATGAAGTTTATGAATTTGGTTCAAGGAAACCGTTTGGTTGATGAGTATGAGTTGAGCTTCATATCCTTAAGGAGGTATGGCCTGGATACGTTGGGTAGTGAGACTATGAAGGTCCAGAAGTTCATGGATGGATTGAGATCAGCCATCAGATCTAGATTGACTCTGTTTGACATCCTCACTTATGAAGAGGCAGTGCGCAGGGCGCAGTTGTGTGAACAGGACTTTGTGCAAAATGCCTCTAAATTTGGAAAGGTTAGTAGCAGGAGAGATAGAGACCGGAAGAGATCCAAAGGTGATAGAGTCTTCAGGAGAGGAGGTCGGAGACTATTTGGTAAAAGACCTTGGATTGAGGAGATATAGGAGAGAGCTGTTAGACCTCCTTTGTACCTGGCTTTTGCTCCACCGAGGGATATAGTCATTAGAGGACCACGACCGACTACTGAGCAGTGTAGAAGATGTGGTAGATTTCATGGTACCAGGTTTTGTGCGATGACCCCTGGAGTGTGTTACAGATGTGGGAAGCCAGGACATATTACGAGGTATTGTCCAAAGATGATTGAGACTGCCCCACAGAAAGGCAAAGAGCCGGAGAGAGCTCCTATTGAGACTTCTGCTGTGAGATTTGAGAATTTTGTACAGATCTAAATTATATAATGAGAACATGAAGTGTAATTGATTGAACTAAATATGATGTACTCATATATTGAGGAGGTATGGAATGATAATTTAAGTGATGAATGAGTTATAAATGAGAATTTATGTTAAAGTGTGAAACTATGGGGCCAGATCGATCTTGGAGAAGAGAGGATCGATCTGGTAGGCCAAAAATGACAAGGAAGAAGGAATTTCAGTGAGCAGATCGATCTCCAAAGGAAGAGGATTGATCTCCTTATGATTCTGTAATGAAGAGATCGATCTCATAAGGAAGGAATCGATCTCAAAATGTTTTAGTAAGGGAGAAGATCGATCTCCTCGAGGAGCAGATCGATCTCATGAAACATTCTGTAAGGAGAAGATTGATCTCCCTAAGGAGCAGATCGATCTCATGAAGCATTCTGTAAACTAGAGATCGATCTCACAATTGGAATAAATCGATCTCATAAAGCCATTAAGAGATTGATCTCACCCCATGACAGATCGATCTCCTAGGCATAAAATTACCTCAAATCATCCCCAAATTCAAATGCAGACCGATCTCATCAAAAGCCAGATCGATCTCCTGTCTATATAAAGACCCCTTTGTTTTTCCTGGAAATTGA
This sequence comes from Firmiana major, assembly GCA_033439115.1. NCBI lineage: Eukaryota > Viridiplantae > Streptophyta > Magnoliopsida > Malvales > Malvaceae > Firmiana > Firmiana major. The sequence continues at coordinate 40,253,918 of CM065910.1, forward strand.
TCTCTCTCTCTCTCTCCCAAATCACCATTTTCGAACCCTAGCTTTCTCTCCCCTCCAAAACACCCATTTTCGTCCAAATCAAGGGTTGTGGCAAGAAGGAAAGTTGTTCCTCATCCAAAGGAGAACAACATACTTGGAAATCGAAAGACGAATCGAATCGAGGTGTGAGTTGAGCACTCCACAAGTTTGGGTAATCTCTAAACTTCAATCTTGGATTTTGAAGTGATTTTTGGTGATTGTGAATATGAGGATTTTGATGAAATAGTTAGGAAAGGATTAGAGTTGCCAAAATTGTGATTTTATTGGAGTGAAGATGATATTAAGTAAATTGTGATAAATTGAGATTTTTATCTATAAATTGGAAATTTAGGCAATGAGGTGATTTTGGCATGGGTATTATGCATGAGAAATGTAGAATGTTGAGATGTAGTGGATGAGATTATGAATTGTGATAGAGTCATGAGAAATGGGATAATTGTGGTATTTAATGAGAATATGGGCAATATGCTCGATGTAGAGATTTGAAGGTTATGTGATAATGAGTTATTGATGTTTTAACATCGTTGAACTGCTCGGGAGTTCCAGAGTGGAATGCGAGGCTAGTTCGTGATACGGGGGAACGATTGCACTATACAAGGTACAAAGAGGTAAGGGAAACTTAAACTCATTTGTGTATGTGAATTGTGAAATATTGTAGCATGAATTGCAATTGAGAAAACAAGCATGTTTTATGTGTTGTGAATGAGAAATTGCACATGATTTTATAGCCGATTGGGGCCCAATTTTTATGAGTTATAAACTATGCGTGAAAATGTTCTACAATCGTTTTGTGTTTAAAACGTGAAAAGAGATTTGGGCTCTACGTTAAGGCGTATTGAGATTGAGATGTGTGTGCGTAGTTTTGCCGGTTGGAACTCGATTTTAACATGTTTTGTGTTGGGTACACAAATGTTTTAAATGGGATTTATGAGAGAAAAACCATTATGAGTTCTACATGAAGGAAAAACGTTTTATATGATAATGGCTAATGATTGAGACTTAGGGGTGTCATGTTGAATACACATCGGGCCTTGCTTTGGTAGCATGTAAGTCAGGGCCTTGTTCTGGTAACATGTAAGTCTGATTATTCCTCTGCTTTGGTAGCGTTGGGAGGCCTTACTCTGGTAGCATGTAAGTCTGATATTCCTCCGTTTTGGTAACGAGAGATGCCTCCGTTTTGGTAATGTGAGATGACCCCCGTTCTGGTAACGCTGGGTGGCCTTGCTTTGGTAGCATGTAAGACCGATAGAGTGAGCCGCATGGGAACTGACCCAGGGACCACGTGATAGTGTACATGAGGAGAGGTATTGCTCTGGTAGCATGTAAGGTCGGGCCTTGTTCTGGTAACGCGTAAGTCCAATATACCATGTACACGACCATATGTCGACGTTCCCTCTTATGAGGATGCCTAGGATGTGCACCCAGAGGAGATTTATTATGATGTGCCATGACAAATTTTATATGAGTTTTATTGCCTAGTCTCCTTTTTATACACATGAGTTGTGTTTTCTGGCTGTGCCACGTGAATTCTTTTGAGGTGATTTCTATCACGTTTTAATGAGAAAAGCCATTATCGCATTATGATTTTCACATGATTGTGACTGTGATTTGTACTGAGCTATGTACTCTCATGTTTTTACGTGATTTTAGAGAAATGAGATGAGAATGATGTTTTCATGAGTTCATGCTACGTTTTAATTGAGTTTTAACTGTGAAATAAAATGATTGTGTTGTGCAAATCATTAATAACAATGAGTCCCTTACCCCTCTTGCTGAGCGATTTAGAAGCTCACCCGTTTTCTCTTCCCCCCAGATTTCTTCAAGTGAAGAGAAGTTTTCCTGTGACGTATGAAGTATTGGCTAGTGGAGGACTTGAGCTCCAACCCATATATTTGTATTTGAGGTATAATTTACATTTCATGTACCTAGACTAATGTGTATTTACAGACACTTGATGTACAAAATTGTATGGGATGTATTAGGATTAATTAACTTGGCATTGGGTAATGTATATGATATGATATATACTATTTAATGATGAGATCCTGAGGCATGATATGTTGATAATGTATGAAACTGCACGGGAATGCACCATTTATTGTGAATGGATGTGAAAAAGTTTTAAATTTGCCATGTTTTTCACGCTTTTGGTGTGTCACATCTGCTCCAAGGAGAAAAGCTACAGCTGAGGAAAAAGGGAAACAAGTGGTTGGTAGAGGGCGAGTGCATGCATTGGACCAGGACATCGCAGATGCTTCAGCGGATGTTATTAAAGGTTCTATCATAATTTTTTATTTAGAAGCATTTGTGTTATTTGATCCTAGTGTCACGCATTCCTCTATATTGCCTTCATTTGCACGTAAGTTGTCGAAGCATGTAACGCCTACATCATTAGATAGAATGTTGTTAATTTCAACACCTATGAATGATAGTAAGTTAACTGAGTATGTATATAGGGATTGTAGGCTAAAAATAGAGGGAAAAGACATGACAACCAATCTTATTCTATTGAATATGAGTGATTTTGATGTAATTTTAGGAATGGACTGGTTGTCTTCGAACTATGATGTTTTAGATTGTTATGCTAAAACAGTAACGTTTTCAGGGATAGATAGCTTTACTGTAAGTTTTCTTGAAAAGTGTACTGTAAATATTGCTGAAAAGAAATGAAGGAATATGATTATTGTAATGGGAAGAGTATAATTTTAATGCATCATGCTTAAGAGATGAATTTACTTGTTAATCATAAATGTTAATATGATGACCTATGTTACTAATGGTGGAAAATGGTAATTTGAAGGGTTCATTGCATATGTAGTTGACACAGATAAGACACGTCCGAAATTGAGAGACATTCCAGTGGTTGCAAAGTTTTCAGATGTCTTCTCGGATGATTTACCAAGGTTACCACCCGACAGGGAGATGAAATTTTGTATAGAGTTGGTACTTGGTACAGAGCCGATATCTAAACCATCATACAAAATGGCTCCAATTGAGTTGGAGGAGCTAAAGAAGCAGTTGCAAGAGTTGCTAGAGAAGAGGTTTATTAGACTGAGCGTCTCACACTGGGGAGCTCCGGGTCTGTTTGTAAGGATGAAGGATAGGAGCCTCCGACTGTACATAGATTACCGGTTGTTGAATAAGGCTACCATCAAGAATAAGTACCCTCTTCCACGTATTGATGATCTACTGGATCAGCTTCGGGGAGCACATGTCTTTTCTTAGATAGATCTGCGGTTTGGGTACCATCAGTTGGGGATACGGAGCCGAGATGTACCCAAGACAACATTTCGCACCCGTTATGGTCACTACGAGTTGTTGGTTATGTCACTCAGATTGATGAATGTCCCCGCAACACATATGGCTTTGATGAATGATGTGTTTAAGCAATACCTGGACCAGTTTGTAATTGTGTTTATTGATGATATATTGGTTTACTCCAAGTCCAGGGAAGATCATGAGCAGCACTTGAGGATAGTTCTACAGACCCTCCGAGAGAAGGAGTTATATGCCAAACTCAGTAAGTGTAACTTTTGGTTGAGCAGATCTCATTTCTGGGCCATGTTATATCGAGGGATGGGGTATCAGTGGATCCATCCAAGATTGAGGCAGTTATTCAGTGGGAACAACCCAAGATAGTCACTAAGATTAGAAGTTTTCTGGGATTGGTAGGTTATTATCAGAGATTTATAGAGGGTTTCTCCAAACTAGCTGCTCCGTTGACACGTCTCACGCTGAAGGAAGTTAAGTTTGTGTGGGAGGAGGCATGTGAGAAGAGTTTTCAGGAGCTTAAGCGTCAGTTAACCACTTCTCCGATTCTCACCATTCTTACCAGCTTAGGAGGTTTCTCTGTGTATACGGATGCATCACACCAGGCACTTGGCTATGTACTTATGCAGGATGGGAAGGTAGTTGCCTATGGATCCAGGCAGTTAAAGGATCACGACAGGAACTATCCGATCCACGATTTAGAGTTGGCGGCCGTAGTGTTTGCGTTGAAGATATGATGCCATTATCTCTATGGTGAAAAGTTTCAGGTATCTACGGACCACAATAGCCTTAAGTATCTATTCTCACAGAAAGAGTTGAACATGAGATAAAGGAGATGGCTCGAGCTCCTGAAGGATTACAATTGTAAAATTCTGTACCACCCGAGTAAGGCGAATGTAGTTACCGATGCCTTCAGCAAGAAGAACCTCGAGATGGTGTCTTATATGATGATTAGGGAACACGAGCTGTTGGAAAAGTTCACGAACCTCAGTTTAGATATGACCCTGCCTGATACTAATAGTAGTTGTATGGTAGCTAGCCTGCGGTTGGAACTGGATGTGGTGTATCGTATCCAACAGGCTTAGCGGATTGATCAACAGTGTAGTGATGTTATCGGGCAGATACATAAGGGTACAGAGACTGATTTTGAGTTGAGTTTAGATGGATTACTGAGGTTCAGAGGTCGAATATGTGTTCCCGATGATCTAGAGATCAGGAGAGTGATTTTATCAGAGGCTCACTTATCGAGGTATGTGATACATCCGGGGAGTACCAAGATGTATCAGAACCTTCAGAAGATTTATTGGTGGTCTGGAATGAGCAGAGACATTGCTGAGTATGTCGCTAGATGTCTCATTTGTCAGCAAGTGAAGGTAGAGCATTAGAAGCCTGCAGGGTTATTGCAGCCTCTACCGATACCGACATGGAAGTGGGAGCACGTCACCATTGATTTTGTAATGTGTTTACTGAGGACCCGTCGAGGTCATGATGCCATATGGGTAATTGTTGATCGGTTTACGAAGTCAGCCCATTTCTTAGCTATGAGAACTATTGATACTCTGAGTCAGTTGGCGAACTTGTATGTTCGAGAGATAGTTCGGTTATATGGTGTTCCAAGAAGCATTGTTTCAGATTGGGATGCCCGCTTCACTTCCCATTTCTGGGAACACTTTCAGGAAGCGATGAGAACCTAGTTCAGTTTTAGCATCGCTTTCCATCCTCAGACAGATGGTCAATCAGAGAGGACTATAAAGACCTTGGAGGACATGTTGAGAGCGTGTGTGCTGGATTTTAGAGGCTCCTGGGATGATTACCTACCACTAGCTGAATTTGCCTATAATAACAGTTATCATGCGAGTATCGAGATGACACCATATGAGGCACTGTATGGCCGTAGATACCGTTCCCTTATTGGATGGGAAGAGGTTGGTGACAGACAGAGTTTTGCTCCTGATTTAGTGTAACAAGCCTCTGAGGACGTCCAATTGATTTGTGAAAGGTTACGGACAGCTCAGCTCAGACAAAAGAGTTATGCTGACAGGAGACAGAGACCACTGGAGTTTATTGTGGATGAGTCAGTATTTTTGAGAGTTTCTCCCTTGAAAGGGATTATGAGATTCGGTAAGAAAGGGAAGTTGAGCCCTCGGTATATCGGGCTATTTGAGATACTTGATAGATTGAGAGATAAGGCTTACAGGCTAGCATTGCCACCTGAGCGAGCGGGCATTCATAACGTCTTCCACGTCTCTATGTTACCGAAGTACCACATGGATCCAGCGCATGTGATAAGATATGAGCCATTAGAGCTCAATGAGAGTATGTCATATGTTGAGAAGCCAGTTCGGATATTGGATAGGAAAGAGAAAGTGTTGAGATCGAAGACAATCCCCTTAGTGAAAGTTCTTTAGCAATATCACACTCCGGAGGAAGCTACATGGGAATTGGAGAGTATGATGCAAGAGAAGTACTCAGAGTTGTTCTCAGACTGAATTGGTTCTAATTTGGAGGACTAAATTTCTTTAGAGGGGGAGATTTGTGAGACCCCATGTATGTATGACTTTGTTATATATTGATGGAATAATAAGAAGGATGATTTTGATCATGTGTATATATATATATATATATATATATATATATATATATATATATATATGTGTGTGTGTGTGAATGAGAGTTGCAAAGAGAATGCATGAGTACTCGTGAACACATGTAATGGTAAAATAAGGGCTAAAGTGCCACAGACTAAACAAAAGGAACTCAAGATATTCAGACTAAATATAAGGACTTAAAACACGAAATGGTAATGTAAGGACTATGAAATTCTGTGTACCCTTTTTAAATTTAAGCAGTACACACAAGTTCCTTAACACGAGAATCATAAGAAACAAATCTTTCCATGCTCCAGGTGTGAATGAAATGAAAAATGAGTAGTGAAGCAATTGAGTGTGGGTTTAACTTTGAAAATATGGGAAAATTGTAGAAGGAATGCTGTAGATGAAGGACAGATCGATCTCATTATAAGATGATATCAATCTCATTACCTTGAAATACAATGCCAAGCATTCTACAAAAGGGAGATTGATTCCTCATTCAAAGCAGATCGATCTCAAGTTGCTTCTGCTTGGACAAGATCGATCTCCTCCCATAAGGCAGATTGATCTCTAGTTCCTTCTGGTTAGCAAAGATCGATCTATTCTTCAAGGCCAGATCGATCTCTAAAGCCCCTGCCTAGTAAAGATCGATCCTATCCCTTGAGCAGATCGATCTCATCCAAATAGGCCGATCGATCCCCTAGCCTACATTGTCGAATTCTGGAGTTTAAACAAGGGCAGATCGATCTCTCACCCTAGGAGATTGATCTGATGAGGCAAATTCTATAAAATTTTATAGCTGAATCTTCATTTCCACGAGACGGCCTAAATTTCCTCCATTTTTAATAATAACCTAGCTTTCTCACTCTAAAAATCATCACCTTCCAATCAGATTTGAGAGAGATTCCTTTTAGCAAAGTTGTTCCTAGTGAGGAAGAAAACAACATAGTTAAAGATTGGAAGCTAAAACTTTGGACTGAAGGAGAAAAGAGGTTTTCCCCCAATTTGTCAAAAAAAGGAAAAAATTAAGCTAGGTAAGATTTCAATACACCATCTTCTTGTATGTTAATCTAGAGATTTTGATAAGTTGATTGGTGTATACATGTTGGCTGAAATGTTTATGTAAATGCTTAAACAACCATGACCTAGAATGGGCTTAGTGAGAGAAAGTTGAAATGGCATGGAGTTAATGATAATTTAAACATGTAGAGATGTTAGAAAGCATGTATAGATGATTTTGAGATAACTTTGTGAAATCCATATGTTGGAATGGATGATGATTGGAAATGGACATAAGAGGTGTTTGATAAGCTGCCTTAGTGAAGGAAATGATAAACTAGAGGCATTATGAGCTTAATGCCGGTTCAGTTTGAATCAATAAACCTAAAGAGTCTGATAGATTTTCGAGAAATGTATAGCATGATCAAAATGGACTTAAGAGAGAGTAAGTCCCAATAAGTGTTAATGAACCCATTAAGTTGAATCGACTATAGCAAATGCAAGAATCGTATTACATTGGGTTAAATTGATGTGATGAGTAATTTTATGCAACCTCGGAGATTTCATTGAGAGCGAATTGGACTACGCGATTGAGCAGCTCTGAGGAAGTGGAATCACTCGACGCGATTCCAGGTCAGGGAATTTCGTGAGTGTCTAGAGGTAGCTGTACGTATTTTAAGGGTGTTTATAGGGCTTTATAATTGCTTGGTTATCTACGAAGGAATTAATGAATTGTGAGAACGATTTCGGATATAAATGAAAAAGATGACTTTTGCCTTAGAAGTAAATCTTACAAAAAGGGTAGTAAGGCTAATAATTGCGTAAATATCACATTTTGATGTTTTTAGGAAATACATTGCTTCAATTTAAGCAAAATTGAAGGAAAGGCTGACTATTTGATTTCATAACTTCATGAAATAGCACGAGTCAGGTTCTAACTTTGTTTTGAGCGTGTTTTGCTGAAATAGAGCCGCCTATCAGATTTATATGAGTTTAATTGTGCTGGAGTTTTGCTCGCACTAGTTTCCGATATTTTTTCATGCATGAAATGTGCTGGAGCTATCACACCCTGGAAGTCCGAAAAATAGGGCAAATTTAAAACTTTTTCTATATCATTTCACATATCTATGTGCATTCCTGTACAGTGTCATGCATCAATATTTGTATATATATATATATATATATATATATATATATATATATATATATCATAAAACCACACCTCAGGATCTAATCATCACACAATTAAATATATCAAATCAGATACATTCCTCAACTCAGATTGAATTATCCTAATACATCCCATACATCATAGTACATCAAGTGTCTGTAAATACAGTTATAGTCTGGTTACATGAAATAATAAAATGTACCTCAAGTACAATAGGTGGCTTGGAGCTCGAGTCATCCACTGGCCACTAATCCGTATGTCGCAGGAAATTCTCCTCACTTGAAGAAATCTGGAGGGAAGATAAAATATGGTGAGCTTATAAATCGCTCAGTAAAGGGGGGTAAGGGACTCATTGTTAATTTAATGATTTGCACACACAATCATTTATTTCATGGTTGAAAACTCAATAGAAAATGTAGGATGAATTCATTAAAACGTCATGTAAAACATGGAAGTACATACTCAGTACAAATCACAGTTACAAGTATATGGAAATTAGGATGTGATAATGGCTTTTCTATTTAAAACGTGATAAAAATCACTACAATAAGGATGCACGTGGCACTACCACCAAATACAATCGGCACGTGGCACAACCACTAATTAAAATCCGCACGCGGCACTGCCACCAAACACACGTGGCACAGCCACTGATTAAAATCCGTACATGGCAGAGCCACCAAATACACGCGGCACAGCCACTGATTAAGATTCACATGTGGCACAGCCACCAAGTACACGTAGCACAGCCACTGATTTAGATTCGCACATGGCACAACCACCAAATACACATGACACAACCACTGATTAAGATTCACATGTGGCACAACCACCAAGTACATGTGGCACAACCACTGATTCAGATTCACACGAGGTAGGTAACCAATGCTACTAGAGTTAGGGTCATCTCACGTTACCAGAACGGAGGAATATCGAACTTACATGCTACCGGAGCAATGCCCGTGTGTATTCAAAATGACACACCTAAGTCTCAATCAATAGCCATTATCATAAAAAATCGTTTTGCCTTCACGTAAAGCTCATAATGGTTTTCTCTCATAAAACTCATTTCAAACTGTTTTGTACTCAACACAAAACATGTTAAAACCGAGCTTGAATCGACAAAATCACGCACACATTTCTCAAATCTCAGTACGCCTTAACGTAGGGCCCAAAACACTTTTCACATTATAAACACAAAATGGTTATAAAACGTTTTCACATATAGCTTACAACTCATAAAAGTTGGCCCCCAACCGGCAATAAAATCGTGTGCAATTCTCATTCACAGCACATAAAACATGCTTGTTTTCTCAATCAAAAATCATGCTACAATATTATCACAAAACACATACACAAATGAGTTTAGTTTTCCCTTACATCTTTACACCTCGTAAAGTGCAATCGTTCTCCCTATCATAAACTAGCCTCGCATTCCTCTTTGGAACTCTCGAGCTATCCAAACGATGTTAAGAACATCAATATCTCGACTCAATTTCATTATCGAGCATATATTTGCTCATATTTCTCACTACCACCTAAATCTCTCAATTCTCATAACTCTATCACCATTCATAATCCCATCCTCTACATTTCAAATCCTACATTTATTGTGCACAAAATCCATGCCAATATTCATCTCATTGCCTCAATTTCAATTTATAGCCCAAAATTAGCACAACTGCATAATAACATATCTACTCCAAAAAAATCATAGTTTCATCAATCCTTAATCATTTCCCAACAATTTCATCGCAATGGCCATATTCACAATCACCAAAAATCACTTCAAAATCAAAGATCGAGGTTTAAAAAATTACCTAAAACTTGTGGAGTGCTTAACTCTTGCCTCGATTCAATCCGTCTTTTGATTTCCATGTATGTTGTTCTCCTTTTGATGAGGAACAACTTTCCTTCTTGCCACAACCTTTGATTTTGGACGAAAATGGGTGTTTTAGAGGGGAGAGAAAGCTAGGGTTCAAAAATGGTGATTTGGGAGAGAGAGAAATTGATTTTCAGGAAAACAAAGGGGTCTTTATATAGGCCGAGGGTAGGAGATCGATCTGGCTCTTGATGAGATCGATATACGTTTGAATTTTGGGACGTTTTGGGGCAATTTTATGCCTAGGAGATCAATCTGTCGTGGGGTTAGATCGATCTCTTAATGGCTTTATAAGATCGATCTCTAGGTTACAGAATGCTTCATGAGATCGATTTGCTCCTTAAGGAGATCGATCTTCTCCTTTACAGAAACATTTTGAGATTGATTCCTTCCTCATGAGATCGATCTCTTCATTACAAAATCATAAGGAGATCGATCCTCTTCCATTGAAGATCGATCTGCTCACTTAAATTCCTCATTCCTTGTCATTTTTGACCTACCAAATCGATCCTCTCTTCTCCAAGATCGATCTAGCTAGATAGTTTCACACTTTAACATAAAATCTCATTTAAAACTCATTCATCACTTAGAAATTCATTCCATACCACCTCAATGTAAGAGTACATTACATTCAGCTCAATAAATTACATTTTAAATTCACAATACGTAATTGGATATGTGTAAAATTCTCAGATCTCACATCCTCCCCGCCTTAAAAGGAATTTGGTCCTCCAAATTCAACTCAACTTGTCAAATAGATGGGGGTATTTCTCATTCATGAGACTTTCCAATTCCCACGTTGCCTCTTCCATTGAGTGATATTTTCATAAAACTTTCTCTAATGGGATGTTCTTAGTCCGAAATACCTTTTCTTTTCTATCGAGAATCCGAATGGGATCTTCAGTGTAGCTCATGTCCTCTTATATGTCCATCTCTTCATACTCTATGACATGAGAAGGGTCCGGGTGGTACTTCCTCAACATAGACACATGGAAGACGTTGTGTATTCCAGACATCTATGGGGGTAATGCCAATCTGAAGGCTACTTCTTCCACTCTCTCAATAATCTCGAAGGGTCCTATGTATCGAGTACTCAACTTCCCTTTCTTTCCAAACCTCATGATACCGTTACTCGGTGATATCTTCAAAAATACTGCATCACTAACATCAAACTCGAGTGGACGTCTACGCACATCCGCGTAGCTTTTCTGTCTACTCTGTGCAGCCCGTAACCTCTCACATATGAGCTTCACACTTTGTACAACCTATTCAACAAGTTCGAGAGCATTTATCTTTCTGTCACCCACTTCTTCCTAAGCTACAGGGGATCTACACCTCCTACCATATAGAGCCTCAAAAGGTGCCATTCCAATAGTCCCTAGCTATTATTGTATGCAAACTCTGCTAGGGGCAGGTGATCGTCCCATGATCCCTTAAAATCCATCGTACACGCCCTCAACATATCCTCCAAGGTCTGAATAGTCCTCTCTGACTGACCATCTGTCTAAGGATGATAGGCGGTACTAAAACTCAATTGAGATCCCATGGACTCCTGAAACTGGGTCCAAAATTTGGAAGTAAATCAGGAATCTCTGTCAGAAGTAATACTCACTGGAGCCCCATGTAGTCTAGCTATCTCGCTGACATATAACTCAGCTAAGGCATCCATAGTATCTGTGCTCTTGATGGCAAGGAAGTGGTCACTTTTTGTCAATCTATCAACTATAACCCATATCGCATCACGACCTCTTTGGGTCCTCGATAAACCCATAATAAAGTCCATGGTGACATGCTCTCATTTCCATGTAGGCACAAGTAAAGGCTGCAATAGTCCTCTGGGCTTGCGATGCTCAGCTTTCACTTGCCGGCATACTAAACATCTGGCCACATACTCTGCCACGTCTCGCTTCATACCACTCCACCAGTACACCTTTCTTAAATCTCGGTACATCTTAGTACTCCCTGGGTGCATGGTGTATCGCGAGCAGTGATATTCTCTCAGTATCTTTCTCTTTAGGGTATCATCGTCCAGTATACAAATTCGTCATTTGAATCTTAACAATCCATTCTCACTAATTGTGAGATCCGACTGCGAAGTCTGCTCAGCTTGGCTAACCATATCTATCAACCTCTAATCATTGCGCTGCCCAGTTCTAATCTGATCGATGATCCTGGGCTCTATTCGTAGGCTAGCCAAAAATTCAATCTCTATCTCTTTAACTCTGATCCGGAGTTTGGCGAATTGCTTCAGTAAATCCCCTTCCCTGATCATCATAGCAGATATTATACTCTTCCTGCTCAGGGTATCAGCAACTACGTTCGCCTTACCCGGATGCTATAGAATCTTGCAGTTATAATCCTTAAGGAGTTCCATCCATCTCCTTTATCTCATATTTAACTCTTTCTGATCAAAGAGATATCTCAAACTCTTGTGATCAGTGAAGATTTGGAATCTTTCCCCATATAAGTAGTCTCGTCAGATCTTCAATGAAAATACCACAGTGGCTAACTCCAAATCATGCGTGGGGTAATTTCGCTCATGATCTTTTAATTATCGTGATCCATAAGCGACCACTCTTCCATGCTGCATGAGTACACACCCCAATCCTTGATGCGAGGCATCACTGTACACTAAAAATCCTCCTGATCCCTCAGGAATAATTAACACAGGTGCCACTGTTAATCTGTTCTTTAATTCTTGAAAGTTGAGCTCACATTGATCAATCCATATAAATGGAGTCTCCTTGTGCATGAGACTTCGTCAAAGGAGCAGCAATCCTAGAAAATCCTTCCATAAATCTTCTGTAATACCCTACCAAACCAAGAAAGCTTCGTACTTTTGTAATTATCCTCGGTCTTTCCCAATTAAGCACAACCTCCACTTTAGTTGGATCAACCGATACTCCCTCCTCTGAAACTATATGGCCTAGGAAAGCTATCCGATTAGCCAAAACTCACACTTACTAAGCTTTCCATATAATTATTTATCTCGGAGTATCTGAAGTACTAACCACAAATGCTGTGCATGCTCCTCATATGACCGAGAGTACACCAGAATATCATCAATAAAGACTATCATAAACTCATCTAGATAGTCTCTAAACACTTCGTTCGTTAACCTCATAAAGGCTGCAGGGGCATTCGTTAATCCAAAGGGTATCACTAGAAATTCATAATAGCCATACATTGTCCTGAAAGCCGTCTTCAGAATATATTCTTCCTTAATCCTTAATTGATAGCCCGATCTCAAATCAATCTTAGAAAAGACTGAGGCCCCTCTCAGCTGATCAAGGAGATCATCAATCCTGGGAAATGGGTATTTATTCTTCACCGTGGCTTTATTCAATAATCAGTAGTCTACGCATAATCTGAGACTACCATCCTTCTTCTTAACAAATAAAACTGGTGCTCCCCACGGTGAAACACTGGATCTAATAAACCCTTGATCCAATAACTCCTGTAGTCGTTTCTTCAATTCCTCAAGTTCCACTAATGCCATCTTGTATGGAGTTGTAGAGATCGACTGAGTATCTGGTACCAAATCAATGGTAAACTCTAGCTCTCTCTCTGGTGGTAAACCTGGTAACTCATCTGGGAAAACATCCAAAAATTTACACACCATAGGTATATCCTCAATCCTCGGATGTTCCCGATCATCATTTGAGATGAGTGTTTCATAACCTTCACATAAACAATCACATTTAGTACTCTCAAGAGCAACATCAAAATTTCAATTTGCTTACAAAATTCCATACATCTATTTACTCAATATTTCAAACGTACACTGTAAGGTTCAAGTAGGGAGACAGTTACAATGTTAGTGTAGCAGTTTAAACTCACACGATTGGTTGCCAGCCAATCCATTCTCAATATTACATCAAACCCATGTATATTTAACATTATGAGATCTGCTAACATTACTCTATCTCCCACCTTTATTTCACATCCTCTACAGATCAAATTAGTTCTCTAGGATTCACGCATAGGGGTATTTACATGTAGTATATACTCTAGAGGTTCAAACTTCAAATTTAATCTACATGCAAAATACTCAGAAATAAATGAATGCGTGAACCCTGAATCAATTAACACATGAGCCTTATGATTACAGACAGAGAGTGTACCTCTTATAGTTTCTGCAGAAGTGTCTGCTGTCTCTTTGTCCAGAGCAAACACACATCCCATTGTAACGGGCTTCTTCCTTTTCTCTACAGTAATGGCCCGTCGCGGGGGATTCACCATCTGAGGTTGCTGTCTAGTAGGCTCCGGAGCATGTGGTCTCTGAGGTTGAGGACAATCTTTCACTCTGTGACTCATGTCTTCATATCTAAAACATCCATGGATCAACCTAATATAACTTCCCTCATGCGGTCGGCACAATCTCTACAAACCCTTATCTCAAACCTGACATCTCGAGGGGTCTCTCTGATGATAGGATGAGCTCTAGGTCTCTCAAATCTGCCCTTCTGTACCTTAATCCTTCCTTTTCTGAAGGAACCTCTCCGAACCTCTACCTGGGACATCGCTGGCCTCTTGTACTGATCCCTAGTCACTGCTCCGAACTCATTCTGGGATTATACAATTTCGATTCCCCTTTCAATTTCTTATGCTCGTCCTAGAGCATCTCTAAACTCAGTAATACATAGCCCAATCAATCGATCTCTGATGATAGGCTTAAATCCATACACAAATCTCTCTATGTAGAGCTCTTCATTCTTGAATGTCTTTGGATCATATCTCAATAGAGCGGTAAATTGACCCTCATAATCATCCACAGACATATCGTCCTATACCAAATTCAAAAACTCTGCTTGCTTCCTTCTCTGAGCAGTTCGTGGTACAAATTGGGCTCTAAAAGTAACTTGAAACTCTTCCCAGCTAAACACATCCTGGCTGGACATCAGAATACCTTGGGTAGTACCATACCAATCTCGATCTCTTCCTTTCAACATATATGCACTCATACTGACCCTTTCAGTATCTGTGCACCCCAAAAGTCAAATATGACTCTCAACTCCGTCAGTCACACTTCAGCCAGCGGATCCTTTTTCCCTTTGAATGCAGGCAGATTCATTTTCAAAAAGTCTTTCAGTTGGACCATACTTCTATCATCAGGCTGAGTGACGGGAGGTATCAGGTCCATCTGTACTGGGGGCACGTGAGGACCTTGTGGTGGTGTAGGAGTAGTACTCGTGGCATTAACTCCAAAATGTTGCGTGAATAGCACTGCCATTTACTCAAAACCTTACCTCATATCGATCTCAATCCGGTTAAATCAAGAGTTAGGACTCTTTGGTTGTGGGGCAGGTGGTGGAGGTGGTCCTGCCTGCCTCCTCAAACGACCTCTTCGTCCACTCATTCTCAATCTCAATTAGTTTCCTGCGTGTACACATCAAAATTGATTGAAATCTCAATCCTCAAATTTAGTTCATAACCAGGCTATTACAGACACTTGGGATGTATTCTATTTCACTTAACCAACACTGACAGTACTAGACACCCTAAGCTCTGATACCAAGAAAACTCTGTCACGCCCTGGAAACGCGAAAAATAGGGCAAATTCAAAACTTTTTCTATATCGTTTCACATATCGAGGTGTATTCTTGTATAGTGTCATGCATCAATAACTGTATATATATCATAAAACCACACCTCAGGATCTAATCATCACACAATTAAATATATCAAATCAGATTGAATTATCCTAATACATCCCATACATCATAGTACATCAAGTGTCTGTAAATACAGTTATAGTCTGGTTACATGAAATAATAAAATGTACCTCAAGTATAATAGGTGGCCTGGAGCTCGAGTCCTCAACTGGCCATTAATCCGTACGTCGCAAGAAATTCTCCTCACTTGAAGAAATCTGGAGGGAAGATAAAACAGGGTGAGCTTCTAAATCGCTCAGTAAAGGCAGGGTAAGGGACTCATTGTTAAATTAATGATTTGCACACACAATCATTTATTTCACGGTTGAAAACTCAATAGAAAATGTAGCATGAATTCATTAAAACATCATGTAAAGCATGGAAGTACATACTCAATACAAATCACAGTTACAAGCATGTGGAAATCAGGATGTGATAATAACTTTTCTCATGAAAATCTGATAAAAATCACTAAAATAAGGATGCAGGTTGCACTGCCACCAAATACGATCGGCACGCGGCACAACCACTAATTAAAATCCACACATGGCACTACCACCAACACACATGGCACAGCCACTGATTAAAATCCGCATGTGGCACAACCACCAAATACATGTGACACAACCACTGATTAAGATTCACACGTGCCACAACCACCAAGTACACATGGCACAACCATTGATTTAGATTCGCACATGGCATAACCACCAAATACACGTGGCACAACCACTGACTAAGATTCACACGTGGCACAACTACTGATTTAGATTAGCACGAGGTAGGTAACCAACGCTACCAGAGTAGGGGTCATCTCACGTTACCAGAACAAAGGAATATGGGACTTACATGCTACCGGAGCAATGCCCGTGTGTATTCAAAATGACACACCTCAGTCTCAATCAATAACCATTATCATAAAAAATTGTTTTGCCTTCACGTAAAGCTCATAATGGTTTTTTCCCATAAAACTCATTTCAAATCGTTTTGTACTCAACACAAAAGATGTTAAAATCGAGCTTAAACCGGTATAACTACGCACACATTTCTCAAATCTCAATACACCTTAACGTAGGGCCCAAAACACTTTTCTTATTTTAAACACAAAATGATTATAAAACGTTTTCAGATATAGTTTACAAATCATAAAAGTTGGGCCCCAACCGGCTATAAAATCGTGTGCAATTCTCATTCACAACACATAAAACATGCTTATTTTCTCAATCGAAAATCATGCTACAATATTATCACAAAACACATACACAAATGAGTTTAGTTTTCCCTTACATCTTTACACCTCGTATAGTGTAATCGTTCCCCCGTATCACGGACTAGCCTCGCTTTCTACTCTGGAAATCCTGAGCTATCCAAATGATGTTAAAAACATCAATATCTCGACTGAATTTCATTATCGAGCATACATTTGCTTATATTTCTCACTAACACCTAAATCTCTCAATTCTCATAACTCATCACCATTCATAATCCCATCCACTACATTTCAAATCCTACATTTATTGTGCACAAAATCTATGTTGATATTCATCTCATTGCCTCAATTTCAATTTATAGCCCAAAATTACCACAATTGCATAATAACATCTCTACTCCAAAAAATCATAGTTTCATCAATTCCTAATCATTTCCCAACTATTTCATCACAATGCCCATATTCACAATCACTAAAAATCACTTCAAAATCAAAGATCGAGGTTTAGAAAATTACCCAAAACTTGTGGAGTGCTTAACTCTTGCCTCGATTCAATCTGTCTTTCGATTTCTAAGTATGGTGTTCTCCTTTTGATGAGGAACAACTTTCTTTCTTGCCACAACCTTTGATTTTGGATGAAAATGGGTGTTTTAGAGGGGAAAGAAAGCTAGGGTTCAAAAATGGTGATTTGGGAGAGAGAGAAATTGATTTTCAGGATAAAAAAGGGGTCTTTATATAGGCCAAGGGTAGGAGATCGATCTGTGTTTGAATTTGGGGATGTTTTGGGGTAATTTTATGCCTAGGAGATCGATCTGTCGTGGGGTGAGATTGATCTCTTAATGGCTTTATGAGATCAATATGCTCCAATTATGAGATCGATCTCTAGGTTACAGAATACTTCATGAGATCGATCTGCTCCTTGAGGAGATCGATCTTCTCCTTTACAGAAACATTTTGAGATCGATTCCTTCCTCATAAGATCGATCTCTTCGTTACAGAATCATAAGGAGATCGATCCACTTCCATTGGAGATCGATCTGCACGGTTAAATTCCTTCTTCCTTGTCATTTTTGACCTACCAGATCGATCCTCTCTTCTCCAATATCGATCTGGCCCCATAGTTTCACACTTTAACATAAAATCTCATTTAAAACTCATTCATCACTTAGAAATTCATTCCATACTACCTCAATGTAAGAGTACATTACATTCAGCTTAGTAAATTACATTTCAAATTCACATTACGTAATTGGATATGTGTAAAATTCTCAGATCTCACAGGAGCCTAACTCGCACCATATTTTGAATTGAGATGCATGTAAGTTGTACTGGAGCTTTTGCTCGTGCGTGGGTTTACATTTATTTCTTATATATATAATCGTATTGGAGCTATACTCGTACATGATTTGATCATTGTTTATTTTGCATAAAGCCATACTGGAGCATTGCTCGTATGAGGATTTTACTAATTATGCATGAAATCATGTTGGAGCTTTGCTCGCACTGGGCTTATCACACTGTGATATGTAATGAGTCGTGCTGGATGCCTCATGTAGACTATATGTCACACGGATGAGATGCTCGCATGAACCGTGCTGGATGCCTCGTGTAGACTGATAGTCACACGGGTGAGATGCTTAGATGTGCACTTGAGATTGTGTCAGTTATATATAGTATGGGGTAGATAAGACCTACGGTAAACACCCCCAACTATGATATGGGTCCACAGAGTACGTTGTATCATGTATATCACATGGAGTAAGCTGTACCATGTGATGATGATGTTTGATTTAATGTCCAGCGGGTAGGATTAACCCACCTCCCGTTACAGTATGATGCCCCGCACACCGGGATCCATGTGGTCTGGGATGATATTGACATAGTTGGCCAACAGAGTCCTCGATTATATATATATAGTGACCACCTGTCTCACATGATATCACTTGGTTTTATATACACTGGTCATGCTTTGTGTTATCCAGGGTAGACCAGAGGGAGGGGTCGAACCTTGTGGGATTTTTTTTAAAGAAATGTTACTATGATGAGTTTTACTAAGTTTTGAGAAGGTGTTAAACCATGAAGGATAGTTTTATGAATGAGTTTTATTATGATGAGCATGAGTGATTTTACATGATGATTTTCCTTGTTTACATGCCTATTTTCATGTTTTCAGTACATGATATATGTATATACATCTGGCATAGTTTTAATATTTCCTCATGCTATTGGTATAAATGATTTTATGCCATGACATTATAAGCTTGTAGATAGTGTAGTTATCTACCATGCTTGCATTATTGCCTTACTGAGAGTGTGGTTGCTCATCCCTTTCATTTTCCCCCTATACAGAGCCCACACAATAGTCTAGTGAAGGACTTTGGAGTTGTATCCGGATTTTTGCTGCTCTCCATGTGGGACCCATATTTTCATATGTAATCCTTATGATTCTCTAAGTATACACTTGTTTATGTAATATGAATCATAAGAGATGTAAGGTCTGTAAATTTGATGTACACACTTGTTATATGATTTCGTGATGTACGCACAAGTTTCATTAAGTACGAATTATAAGAAATGGACCTTTTTAAGTGATAAATGTGGATTGAATGCAAAATGAGTAGTGAAGTAAATTGATATGAGAAGTTACCCTTAAAAATCTGGGAAAATTCAGCTAAGTAGGCTACAGAGCAAGGGGAGATCGATCTCGGTTAGTTTTTGCCAAGCAAAGATCGATCTCATCCTTAAGCAGACCGATCTCCTTATGTCTCGGCCAAAAGCAGATCGATCTCATCCTTCGAGCCAAATCAATCTCTGAAGCTCTCTGCCTGGATAAGATCGATCTCATGCTCTTCGACAAATCGATCCCTCATGCTTGAAAATTGAATGTTTAGAGACTTAAAGCAATAGAAGATCGATCCCTCACTTATGGAGATCGATCCCATCAAGCCATTCTATAAAAAACTAGGCTGCTGAACTGCATTTTCACGAGAAACAACTCAAACCTTCCATTTTTAAGGCAAAGTGACCTAGTTTCCCTCTTTAAAGTATCAACATTTTCCATTGAGATTGGAGAAATGTTCACTTCAGAAAATTTATTCATAGAGGGGAGAAGAACAACATAGTTGGGAATGAGAGGTTGAATCGCAAAATCGAAGGATAAAAGGAGTTTTCCTCAAAGTTGTGAAAAATGAGAAATCTGAGATAGGTAAGATTCCAATGCACCAATATCATATATGTTGATCTACACACATGTATGAGTTGATTGGTATATAGATTGATGGTTGAAACATCTTAGAACATGCTTAATCTTCCAAGACCTATAAATGGCCTAATGTGCCTAAATGATAGAAAATCGAGTAGGCATGGAATTAATGGAGATTTGAGCATGTAGAGATGTTAATGAGCATGTATAGATGATGTTAAGTTGACATTTTGAAATCCATAAGTTGGATTAGATGAGAATTTATAATGAGCATACTAAGTGTTTAATGATATGCCATAGAGAAAGAAAATAATGAACTTGAGGTATTGTAACCTTAATGTCAGTTTAATATGAATCAATAGACTCGAGGAGTCTAATGGATTCCTGAAGATGAGTTATATACTCGAAATAGACGTAAGGAAGAATAAAGTCCAAACAAGAAGTAAATGGCCCAATGCATTGATTTGAATATCAAGCAAGTAAAATGAAGCATACTGATGTGTGTAGCATACGATTTCAGCTTCAGAGGCTATAACTTGAGCTGATTAGATGGATCACGAGAAGTGAAAATCGAAGGAAAGTAATTCGAGCGTGATTCGAGGTAAGGGACTGATGCGAGCTAATAGAGATAGCTATACGTATGTTTTCTTACCTACTGTGTGTGAATGTATACAATAGTTATGTAGATATTAATATATCTAGTTGAAAACTATGTATGAGAATAAGTTCATAAGTATGAGTTGCATAACTTCTGTGTTATTATTGTGAAAAGAGGTTTTACAAACGTATTGAGAAAGAGTAATGATAGATGGACTCTCGGTTTAGTAATTTGCATAAAAAGCTTTTAACGAGTGATTGAAGGGAGATTTGCCTTCTCACTCATACTCAGTGAATGGAGTCTTTTATCTCGTTTATGTGTGAAATTTGCTAGAGCCTAGAGGCTACTGTAGATTTACCAGCCCTGTTCGCACATTATTTTTAAAGGGATTTTTGAGAAAAGAAAAAAGGGTGCTCGATGCCACTGTGATGCTGTGTGTTCCACTCAAGAGCTCACCCTAGATTTTGGGAATCATACTGGAGCCTTCGAGTATTGCTATGTGTCTTGCTCTGACTATGCTCGCATGTAATTTCCTTGTAATACTGTGCTCGATGCCTCAGGTATGCTGTGTGCTCTTACGCTGAGTTGCTCGCACGAGGTTTTTGTGATTATGCTATGTGTCGGGTAAACCATGCTAGAGCTATTGTGTATTGCTGTGTGTCTTGCATTGACCTGCTCGCATGAGGTTTATTGATGTGATGTAATGACTACAAACAGTGCTAGAGCCATCGTGTACTGCTGTGTGTCTGGTACCGTCCTACTTGCATGAGATTTTAAGGACAATAGAAATGGGTGATAAGGATCCATGGGAGCACGATGTACCGTGAGCGATAGCTATGGAATACGATGTCCCGTGATTTCAGTATGAGCTGAAGTTATGGTTGATCCGCCTCCCTAAGCGTAGTGTTCCCGCACACCAGATCAGTGTTGCCTGGAATTTGACTATAACTATAAGTCTTCTTATATCTGTGTGATACGACATTGTCACTACTGTGTGAGGTGACATATGTCCCACTGTTGTGTGTCTGGGGATATGATAACCCATAATTATATATCATGTACGTTGATTTGCTAAGTGCAAAGTGATTTCTAAACTTGTACTGTGTTATTTAAGAGTATGTTGTGCGAATATGCATAGAGCCATCCCGCGAATTAATGATTTCGCATTGATAGAAGCTATTTTAAAGAATGCATATGTTTTATAAGGAAAATGATTATATATTTTTAGCATGTATACAGTGTAGTTATCTACCTACTTTCATATTTTCCTTACTAAGCGTGTTAGCTCACCATCTTATTTCTCCTCCACTGATTCTACATAACAGTGAGTACATTGCAATCGTCCCTGCCATCGTGTTGCTCCAGTCATCCGGTAGTATAGAGAGGTATACATTTGAGATGAAAAATTTTGTATCTTGTAAATTAATGCACAGTCTAGTGTCTTTTTATATTTTTGGGGGATATATACAATAGAAACTGATGTAAACACTTTCGTACATATATATGAAAGTGCAATTTCTATTCTACTTCATTTGTATGAAATTATTAAATTAAAATGGATGAGATATGGATTGGATGTTGACTCACAGCCCAACTGTAAGTAGTAAGGTAAAAGTCATGACTAGAGAGGGATAGGGTCATGACAGAATTAATGGTATCAAAGCTAGTGTTGGTTTGATGTGAGTCAGTATCCATTGTTAGAAAATTTTACATCCCCAAAGTACTATGCATTAATGGGATACAATTGTGTATACCAAGCTGAAAAATGTGACTGAGGCACTAATTTTGAGTATGTAGGATGTCTAATAGACAACGTACTCATAGAGGAGAGAGTTTGTAAGACCCTCAAATTGATGAGTTCATACATGTATATGCTAAGTGAATCATAAATGATGTAAAGTCCATAGGATTAATGTACACACTTGTAATATGAGTTTGTGATGTATGTACAAGTTTTATTATATAGGAATAAAAAGAAATGGACTTTTATAGATGATGAATGTGAATATATGGAATTTTAAGTGGAGTGGTAAAATTGAAGGAAGTATGCATAAGTTGCATGAATCTTTATACTTCCAATTGGTGTAGTATTGTATACCTTTAGTTATATAATGAATGCACATAAGTTTTAATATATGTGGAGTATGAATGGATGTCATTTTCAAGCCTTAAAGGTGATTGGATGAGAAAATGACCATGGCAGCAAAATGTATGAAGTTTGGTGTAAGTTATTGAAGAAAACTGCAGTAAAATCTGGAAAATAGGAATGAGGGATCGATCTCATAGGATGAGGATCGATCTGGAAGAGCCAAAAATGCTCTTGTTTGAGCAATGGAATAGGGACAAATCGATCTCCAATGGGGCCAGATCGATTTGCTAAGCATTCTGTGAAAAAGGAATCGATCCCTAGAGGGCCAGATCGATTTTCTTAAGCTACTGACTTGGAGAAGATCGATCTCATTTGGAGAGCAGATCGATCTCCTTAAGGTTCTGTGTTGTTATGATCGATCTCATGCTTAGAAGCAGATCGATCTCATTAGGTTTGGAAGGTCGATTTCAAGAGGAAAAATACAAGGCAGATCGATCTCATAGAGACAATTCTATAAATACTGGACTTCTACACTTCAGTTTCCACGAGTTTCACCATTCCATTCAATACCAAAAGCTAAACCTAACATTTCTAAGCTAGAAAACTCCATTTTGTGATCAGTTTTGAGTGAGATATAGTTGAGCAAAGTTGTTCTTGGCAAAGAGGAGAACAACATACTTGGAAACAAGAGATTGAAATCAAGGATTTCAAGAGCAAGGAGGATTTGTACCAATTAGTGAAAAAGGAAGGAAATCTCAGCTAGGTAAGATTTAATGCACCAAGTTAATATATGTTAAACTAGGTGTGTTGATGAGTTTATTGGTATAAATATGAATGGTTGGAAAGGAAAGAATCATGAAAAATGAAGTGATGTTAGCATGGATTTAATGATGAAATGTGCATGTATGGAAGATTATAAAGTAATCTTATGAAATGTATATATTGGAAATAAGGAGAAATGAATATAGTTATATGGAAAATGTAGTATAATACCATATTGGGAGAAAATTATGAAAATGATGTGCTAAGTTGAGAATTGACAAATGAAAAGAGTATATTACAATATACTAACGTAAATACGTATAACAGCTTCAGAGAATCACATTGAAGCTAATCAGACTGCAAGAGTGAGCAGAACCGAGGAAGAGAGGTCACTTTACGTGATCTGAGGTAAAGATATTTCATAAGTAGCTAGAGATGGCTCCACGTATTTTGAATAGCATTTCGATATTATATGCTATATGAATTCCCATTAATAGGCATGATATTGTGATAGAAACCAAGAGGATATGTGTGTTTTATCAAAACAAGGGTGAAAATACCTTAGAAGCCTATTATGACCAAAATTCATGAGTTGCATGATATAATGGCAATTGTTTTCATTTATATGCGAAAACATGCACATTTGAGTGCTTATTTGATTTTAATAGCCATCTATCTGATTTTGTGTAAAAAACCACAAGTGCTAGAGATTACTCGCACTATATTTTGAGATATGCATCATAAAGTACTTGAGTGTTGACTCGTACTACATATTTAAATGCGATTTAAGCATATAGAGTACTGGGAACATTGCTCATACTCAAATTGTGATTGATGCATTATAGAGTATTGAGAGCTATGCTCATACTCAATTTTATATGATAGAGTACGGGGAGCATAGCTCGTACTCAGTTTTCACATATTATACATTATAGAGTATTGGGAGCTTTGCTCATACTCATGTTTTTATATAACCTAGTGTTGGGAGCATTTCTCACACTAGAGATTGTGATATTATGATATGGTTGTGTTGGGAGTTTTACTCGCACGTACCCAGTTTTGAAATGAGTAGGAAACAGCCGTGTTGGGAGCCTGTGCTGAGTGTGTCTCGCACTGATATTATATTATGAGATCTGAGAATTTTATACATATCTTAATTATGTAATGAGAACATAAAGTGTAATTGATTGAGCTAAATGCGATGTACTCATATATTGATGTGGTATGGAATGAAATTTCTAAGTGATGAATGAGAAATAATCAATGGAGTAAACTATGGCAATTATATATGGAGATTTTATGTTAAGTGTTTAAAAAAATTGTGAAACTATGAGGCCAGATCGATCTAGGAGAAGAGATGATCGATCTGGTAGGCCAAAGTGATAAGGAAGGAGGAATTTAAGCGAGCAGATCGATCTCCAATGGAAGAGGATCGATCTCCTTATGATTCTGTAATGAAGAGATCGATCTCATGAGGAAGAAATCGATCTAATGAAGTATTCTGCAAGGAGAAGATCGATCTCCTCAAGGAGCAAATCGATCTCATGAAGTGTTCTATAAACAGAAGATCAGCCTCCTCAAGGACCAGATCGATCTCATAAAGCCATTGAGAGATCGATCTCACCCCACGACAGATCGATCTCCTAGGCATAAAGTTGCCCCAAAACGTTCCCAAATTCAAATGCAGATCGATCTCATTAAGGACTATATCGATCTCCTACCCTCCATCTATAAAAGGACCCTGTGCTTTCCTACATTTCATCTTTTCTCTCTCTTTCAAACCTCCATTTCAGCCGAGCCCTAACTTTATATCTCTTCCAAAGCCCCTATTTTCGTCCAAATCGAAGGTTGTGGCAAGAGGGAAAGTTGTTCCTTATCTAAAGGGGAACAACATACTTGGAAATCGAAAGACAGATTGAATCGAGGTGTGAATAGAGCACTCCACAAGTTTTGGGTAAATTTTTAAACTTTGATCTTGGATTTTTAAGTGATTTTGGTGAGTATGGCTGTAGGCTTTATGATGAAATAGTTAGGAAAGGATTAGAGATTGATGAAATTGTAATTTGTGGGAGTATAGATGATATTATGAGATTGTGGTAATTTTGGGATTTATTACTATAAGTTTGGAATTCAGGCAATGAGGTGAATTGGGTTATTTGAATAT
Source organism: Firmiana major (assembly GCA_033439115.1). Taxonomy (NCBI): domain Eukaryota; kingdom Viridiplantae; phylum Streptophyta; class Magnoliopsida; order Malvales; family Malvaceae; genus Firmiana; species Firmiana major. The sequence goes on from CM065910.1 coordinate 40,279,549, forward strand.
TTAACGAGAATATAAGCAAATATGTGCTGATGTTGTGATTGAGGTGAATTTTGATGTTTTTATATCGTTTGGACAGCCCGAGAGTTTCAGAGAGGAATGCGAGGCGAATCCGTCGTTTGGGGTAACGATTGCATTATACGAGGTGCAACGAGGTAAGGGAAAACTCAAAACCCATTTGTGTATGTGTTTTGTGATAATATTGTAGCATGAAATGTGATTTGAGAAAACAAGCATGTTTTGATAAGTTGTTTCACATGATTTTATAGCCGGTTGAGGCCCAATTTTTGAGTTGTACACTAAATGTGAAATTGTTTTATAACCGTTTTGAGTTTAAAAATGTGATTTGGGCTCTACGTTAAGGCGTATTAAGATTTGAGAAATGTGTGCGTTGTTTTGTCGGTTTGAGCTCAATTTTTGACATGTTTTATGTTGTGTACAAAACTGTTTTGAGTTGAGTTTTATGAGAAAAACCATATGAGCGCTACGTGAAGGCAAAACGTTTTATTTGATAATGGCTATTACTGAGACTTAGGCGTGTCATGTTCATTACACATTAGGCATTGCTTTAGTAGCATGTAAGGCCGATATTTTACCCGCTTTGGTAACGATGGGAGGCATTGCTTTGGTAGCATGTAAGGCCAATAGTTTCCTCGCTTTGGTAGCGATGGGAGGCATTACTTTGGTAGCATGTAAGGCTGATATTTTTCCCCGCTTTGGTAGCATTGGGAGGCATTACTTTGGTAGCATGTAAGGCCGATATTTTTCCCCGTTTTGGTAGCGTTGGGAGGCATTGCTTTGGTAGCATATAAGGCTGATATTTTTCCCTGCTTTGGTAGCGCTGGGAAGCATTGCTTTGGTAGCATGTAAAATCGATAATTTTCCCCTGTTTGGTAGCTCTGGGAGGCCTTGCTTTAGTAGCATGTAAGTCTGAGCTTGCTTTAGTAGCATGTAAGACCGATAATGTATATGAGGAGAGGCATTGCTTTGGTAGCATGTAAGGTCGAGCCTTTTTCTGGTAATGCGTAAGTCCAATATACCATGTACACGATCGTATCGTTGACGTTCCCTCTTTTGAGGATGCCTGGGATGCACACCCAGAGGAGATTATTTTGATGTGCCATGATGAGTTTTATATGAGTTTTATTGCCTAGTCTCGTTTTACACATGAGTTGTGTTTAGTGGCTACGCCACGTGCATTACCAATGCAGTGATTTTTATCACGTTTTATGAGAAAATGCCATTATCGCATCATGTTTTATACATGCTTGTTTCACATGCATGTAATTGCTTATGACCATGATTTGAGCCATTGATTATCATGTTTCTACGTGAGTTTGAGAAATGATGTTGAGATGATATTTTAATTATTCATGCTACGTTTTTCACTGAGTTTATTGGGTCTTCACCCACAAAGTAAAAATGATTGTGCTGTGCAAATCATTTCTTATTAACAAGTCCCTTACCCCCTTACTGAGCAATTTAGAAGCTCACCCTATTTTCTCTCCCCCAGATTTCTTCAAGAGAAGAGAGTTTCCCTGCAACGTACAGAGTAGTGGCTAGTGGAGGACTTGAGCTCCAGACCATATATTGTACTTTGAGGTATATTTTAATATTTCATGTACCCAGACTTAAGTTGTATTTACAGACACTTGATGTGCAATGATGTATGGGATGTATTAGGATTAATTAACCTTGGATTGAGTAATGTATATTGTATGAAATATAATTATGAGATGATGAGATCCTGAGGTATGATATGTATGATGATGTATGACACTACACAGGAATGCACCCTTAATTGTGAATGGATGTGAAAATTTTTTAAATTTGCCCTGTTTTCCATGCTTTCGGGGTGTCACATATATGCTCACACGTGCATTATTTTGAGATATGGCAGAGGACTATCGAAATAACCCATAAGTGTGAGGATTAAGACTTATGGCGAGCATCGTAACTATGAGGTAGACCCGTAGTATGTGGACTAAGACTCATGGCGAGCATCCTGACTACGAGGCATATCCAAGGTGTGAGGACTAAGACTCATGGCAAGCATCCTACCTTAAGATAGGGTCCATGGAGTACTATGTATTGTGTATATCACATAGAGTACGTTGTACCGTGAGTACACGATGAGAATAAATTGAGAGCTGACGGCTAGGATTTGACCCATCTCCTTTAACAGCAATTGTGAGACCCCGCACACCGAGTATTGTGTTGCCTGGGATCACAGAAAATGAGTTATGATCATACACTCAGAATATGTAGTCGCCTATCTCCTTTCTTGCTAATTGAATTTCTTGAGTGAATTACCACATGATTTTATGATATAAACATGTGAGTTGTGAATTGTGAAAAAGGTAACCCGAGGGATGGGTGAGGCCTAGATTTCCATGTTTTTAAACATGATGAAAGCCATATGATTTTGATTTAAATGCATGGCATGATAAATATGAAATTTATGAAATTACATGAGAAATGCAGTGTTTTGCATAAAATACTGAGGTTATTAAACCAGCATATTACCAGTTTTATAATTAATGTTTTTATATATATATATATATATTTTGCATAATGATTTGAGAGAGATGCATGTTATAGATACAGATAGTGTAAGGAAACGATTTCGAGGCATAAACATTGTATTTTGTATATAGTACGGTTATCTACTTGCTAGCCTGATTTTCTTACTGAGCTGTGAGCTCACCCCCTTATTATTTCCCCTTTTTCAGAGCATCCATAGTAGGTGGACACGGCTGAAGACTGATATTCCCTGATATCTATTGCAGATCCATTTTGTTAGAGGTATACACACTTGGTATTTGTACTGAACATTGTATAAGCACAGCTATGTAAATTAATGTACAGTCGGGATGTATATGTACAAATAATTGTATTATAGAAAAGAATATTAAATTCTATACATGTTATGAATGAGTGTAAATGGGTGACTAATATCGAATCACAGCCCAACGGTTGATGTGAGAGATAGTAGAAGAAGAGGTAAGTGAAATGCGAAAAATTTATAGTGAATAAGGTAGGTCACGTGTGAGGGGAAGGGCGTGACAGAGTTCGTGCTCTCAAGGGCATAGAGATGAGCCTGAGAGGCGCTGTAGGTCCAGTTCTAGTAGAGATCCACTCAGTCTTAGTAAGGCCACTGAGGCACGTATAGCGCAATTACAACGCAGTGTAGACACGATTATGGAGATGTTTACACAGGCTATGGCCAAACTTGAGGGTAGACAGGAGAACCCTACTGGTCAGGCTGCTGCACCTGAGAGACAAGAGCCTGCATCGAGACCTCAGGATGTAGAGGTAGAGATTCCTACACCCCCTCCAGTTCAGGATATTCCACCACCAGTTCAGGATCCTGTAGCTCCACAACATGTTGGTGGTGAAGGAGTGTATGATTGTGATCTGGGTATACTGAGAGAGTTTCGAAGGTTTGGACCACCTTCATTTAGTGGGTTGAAGAACCCAGTGTTAGATGAGCATTGGATACGTAGTATGGAGAAGCTCTACCAACTTTTCCATTGCTCTGACACTGAGAAGGTCACCTTTGCAGCTTTTGTATTGGAGGATAAGGTCAATCATTGGTGGATGGCCACACAGCCGATGTTGACTACACGACACCTAGTTGTGACATGGGATATATTTTTGGATGCCTTCAAGAGGTAATACATTCCAGCTATTGCTCAAAGAAAGATGCAAATGAAATTTATGACATTGACTTAGGGGAACCAGACAGTGGATGAGTATGAGTCTGGATTCACATCCCTGGGCAGATATGATACAGTCACTATGAGCCTTGAGGATAAAAAGGTTTAAAAATTTCTTGACGGGCTGAGACCTTCCATCTGAACTCGTTTAGCTCCCCTGGACATTACCACCTATGACGAGGCAGTACGCAGAGCTCAGTTATGTGAGTAGGATTATAAGTTGCATGCCTCAAAATTGAGTAGGAGTAGTAAAGGCAGAGATAGAAATCGGAAGAGGTCGGTTGAGGATAGAAGGTTCAGAAAAGGCCGAAGGTTATTATTTGGTAAGGGGCCTAAGATTGAGGAGGTACGAGAGAGGCCTACAAAGCCTCCAGTTTATTCAGCTTTATCTCCAGCTTCGAGGGGCATAGTTATTGGTGGACCTCGACTTACCACAGAGCAGTGCAGGTTATGTGGTAGATATCATGGGAGTAGACCATGCCCGTTATCGGTGAGATCATGTTATAGGCATGGTAAACCGGGGCACATAGCTCATGAGTGCTTAGAGTTGATTGATACTGCCCCACAGAAGGGCAAAGAGCCAGAAAAGACTACAACTAAGATACCTACACTTAAGAGGAAGGCGACAGCTGAAGAGAAAGGAAAGCAAGCTGTTGGTCGAGGGCGAGTGTTTGCATTGGACCAGGCATCTGTAGAGGCTTCCTCAGATATGATTAAAGGTACCATCTTAGACTTTGATTTTGAAGCATTAGCATTAATTGATCCTGGTGCCACGCATTCATTCATATCGTCTTCATTTGCATGTAAACTGTGTGAACATGTGAAACCTGTACCCTTAGGTAGAGTTTTACTTATAAGCACTCCAGTGAGAGACAATGTAATGACGGAGTATGTATGTAAGAGTTGTAAGTTAAAAGTAAGGGAAAAGGACATGTCGACAGATCACATCCTATTAAATATGAAGGACTTCGATGTAATATTAGAAATGGATTGGCTGGCTGCAAACCATGCTGTTTTAGATTGTTACACTAAGACAGTAATGTTTTCTTTCCCTGAAATGTACATTGTAAGATTTGAAAAGTAATGAAAGAAGTAGTAGGTTATTTTTAAGGATGAATGGTTTTGCTAACAAATGTAATAATAATGTGTTGAAGGTTTTATCGCCTTGTGGTTGACTTGGATAAGGTGTACCCGGATATAGTTGACATCCCAGTGGTTAGAGAATTTCTTGATGTCTTTTCGGAAGAATTACCAGGGTTACCACCGGACAGAGAAATAGAATTCTATATTGATTTGGTGCCTAGAACAGAATCGATATCCAAACCACTATATAGAATGGCTTTGATTGAATTGGAGGAGCTAAAGAAGCAATTACAAGGGTTGCTGGACAAGGGGTTCATCAGACCAAGTGTATCACCTTGGGGAGCACCGATTCTATTTATAAAGAAGAAAGATGGGAGTCTTCGACTCTGTATTCGAAATTATTTAGAATTACCAAAAATTCACTCGGGATAATATCCTGAAAATACTGAGAAAATATACCGAAACAAGAGTTAAAATAAAATAAATAAATTAAATTAATTAATTATGAATATATATATATAATTTAGTAGATATTTTTTTGGGATTTTACATTATTTTAATGAATATAATAATAATAAAATAAATTATAAATAATAATAATAAAAACAAACTGGAAATCAAAAATCGGGAAAACCCAAAAACTGAAACCGAAAACGATAGCTGATAGAACCCAATTACCCCGACGACCCACCGGCGATCGACGGACCCAGCTAACAGTCGGAGAAGATAGAGCGAAGTCCGGTGAACCTAACGGTACCGGTAACGTGCGTCGATGGCACCGATTTTCGATGAATCAGCGGACGAAAAATCGAGTGAGAAAATGCGTCGGTTTCGACGAACCACGGCATCCCAACTTCGATTCAACCCTGCCGAGCACTCCCCTAGTCGAGGCGATCCTTTTGAGCCTAGTGGCGGCCGGTAAGACGATCGGGATCGCTGGCGATGATAAACGAGCCAAAATGGCACCATTTGACCGAAAAGAAAATGAAGGAAAAGGAAGGAAAAGGAAGGAAAAAAGGATGGAAAAGAAAGGAAAAGAAAAGAAAGAAAAGGGGAAAAAGGAAAGAAAAATTACCGGGGATGACTCGATATTCGGGTAAGTTGACCGAGGGTCGAGATTAACCTACGGGTAAATTTTAAAAATTTATTTAATATTATATTAATGAAAATTAACCCGGATTTACTTAATTGTACAGTTTTACGACAGAACCCGAACGAGAGCCGATTGAGCTCTGATTTTTGTACCTCGCATAGCATCGGGTAAGTACATTTTAATTACGATAATATGAGTCCTTTAATGCAGAGTTCAGATTATTTTACGGATTTTACGGATTAATTCTGCATAAAAGGAATTTTATTCGAAATTTCAAAGTAATTATCGTAAATAGTATATGGGCTATCTAATGAGTTTGGAACGAAGCTCGATGATTATTGATAAGCCAAATGAGCCTAATAAACCCGAAGAAATGATTTAAAAAGTGGAAACGAGCTAAAAAAGGGGTCGAGGCCCATGAAAGTGCAATCGAGCCCAATAAAGTAAAACGAGCCCAGCACTTTAGATTCGATTAGTAAGTGTGACATACTGATAAATATAATTGAATTGACCCCAAATATGTGGTTATATGCAGTTCTGAAGACTTGATTGGGGCGAATTGGGCTGAGAAACCTGGTACAATCGAGTCGGGATAAGCTCACGTGTGATTCCAGGTAAGGGAATTTTACGGACTGCTAGAGGTAACTTTACGCAATTTTGACTTCATTTACAATATCTTAAATTATCTGAAGGGTCTAGATTTCAGATAAAAATTTTAGTGCCCCGGATAGGCAAATTACCAAAATACCTTGTGGAGGGTAAAATTTCCAAATTTAGGAAAAATTGAGAGGAGCAAAAACAAGAGGTTCCTGTTTGTTCTTGAGGTGTTTTGACACGTGCATGAGTAGGCTGGCTAACTTTTAAATAAAAATGCACAGCATTGCATATTTTCAACAATGTTGATTTTCTCTGAAACTGATTTGAGAAATATAGCCGCCTACGTGATTTTATGAAAATGTGACGTTCTAGAGCTCAGCTCGCATGAGTTTTGATTTGTGTTATGCATGCATTAGTGCTGGAGCAAGAGCTCGCACTAGAGTTTTACATGCATTAGTGCTGAAGTCTAAGTCGCACCAGATTATCATATGATTTTCGTGACGGGTGCTAGAGTTTAACTCGCACCAGATTTTCAATTGAATTGTTATGACATAGTGCTGGAACCTAGCTCGCACTAGTTTTACATGATTTTGACAGAGTGCTGGAGCTTAGCTAGCACTAATCTTATGAGATTTTATGAAATGCGTGCTGGAGCTTGGCTCGCACGAGATTTTCCCTGATTTTAGGAGAGTGCTAGAGCATCGCTCATACTGGTTTTATGAGAATATGCGATGAGCTGTGCTTGGAGTGTTGGGTAGACTGTGTGTCACGTAGATTAAATAGGCTCGTACGTGCGTTTTGGGACAGAGCATGAGTACGGATATGAGATATGGGTCCACAGAGAACGTTGTACCGTGCAAGTAGCATGGAGTACACTGTACCAAGCTGGGATTGAGTATATGGCATCTTCGGATGCGTGGCATCTTCGGATGCGAGTGGAATCTTCGGATACGTGGCATCTTCAGATGCGAGTGGCATCTTCGGATGCGAGTGATCGGGCGGGACCGACGGGATGGACTGACCCACCTTCCGGGGTGGTTCCCTATAGTGGTGAGACCTCGCACACTACGATCCGTGTAGCAGTGGGATCACAAGGACATATGGCCATCGTTCTAGTTATTTGCCCAAGATACATACATATATTGCCTAGTCTCGCATGTTGATGTTTAAGAAACTCATTTTGTGGATTTTTGTGTGAGTCTGGATCACCCGAGGGAGGGGTTGGATCCTGAATGAGACATGATTTTGATGAGAATGAAATTGGGTTTTAAACAGAAACTTACATGACGTTATTTTCCATGCTATTTAAACCCATGAATGATGTAAACTGGTTTTACATGATATTCATTATATCACATGGTACTTTTGCTTTGAAAAGCATTTGATTTCATGGTTTTGTGTGAGTCAGAAACACCAGAGGTAGGGGTTGAGTCCTGACTGTGTTGTGAAATTTTAACGAGAATGAAATGTTTTAAATGGATTTGCATGACGAGTTTTCCATGCTTTTGAAATCCATATGTGAACTTGTTTTACATGACATCATGACATCATGAATTGTAGTATCAATTTTGAAATGTGTGGAGAAAGGGTGGTTTATGCATGGCACCATGTTCATGTAGGTAGTATGGTTGCCTACTTATTCGTAGGATTGCCTTACTGATCTTGATGTGCTCACTCCTTTCATTTTCCTACACGGATTTCCTCGAGTAGACTTTGAGGCGACTGAGTACTACATTCCTGATATCCGTTGTTGCCCATCATTTCGAGGTATATACACGTGTACTTATTGTATCTAAATAAGAATAGCACAGTAACATGTTTGTAAGTAATTGTTAGGGATGTATAAACACTATAAACACTTGTAAATGAATGGGAAAGAATTAGTGGAAAAACGCATGTGTTTACCTTTTTCTGTAATAAGTAATTAAGTTATATAGTGATTGAATGGTGGGACTGCCATTGACGCACAGCCCAATTGTTAGTGGAGTGTGGTCACGATTAGATGACAGGTAAGTATCAAAGAAAAATAAAAAATTTACTCTAATTTTTGGGTCGTGAAAAATGGTGGTATCAGAGTGAAATTGGTCTGATGTGTGTCAGTGTCAGTAATTAAGAAATTACATCCCTGTGTTACTGTGCTTGGTTAGATACAATAGTGTATATCGAGATGGGTTTTAACTAAGAAATGGTTGAGAATGCAGGAATATAGGCATTATGCCTAATATTAGTCGTCGTAGAAGAGGTAGAGCACTAGGCAGAGGTCGTAGAGGTAGGCCTTAGCCTGCTAGTCGTGCTGTGTTGACCTATGAGAACCAGAATGAGATTGAAATGGAGTTTGATATTGAGCATGCCCAACAGAGTCCGACAGAGAGATCAAATAGTATTGAGACACGCTTCGCGAGGTTGGAGCGGAGTGTGGAGAATATTTTGATACCTATTTTCTCAGAGTATGGATGGGATATGAGGGCGAGTCAGAGCATTGGTGGAAATTCGCTCGACCCATCTTAAGAGTTAAACACCCAAAATTGACATGAGAAATATTTTTGAATGTATTCCGATGACAGAATATCTCGGACACTGCTTAAAGGAAATTATAGATAGAATTCCTTACTATGACCCAGAGGAACTGGTTGATTAACAAGTATGAAACTCAGTTTATATTCCTGAGCAGATATTACCCCAACGCTTTGGGCAGTGAGAGTCGAAATGCCCAAAAGTTCATGGAAAGGCTTAGATTGTCTATTTGAGTCTGATTGGCCCTGTTGGATATCACTACCTATGTCGAGGCAGTGCACAGACTACAGTTGTATGAATAAGATCATATGTTGCACGCCTCTGAGATTGAGAAAGGTAGTAAGGTCTGAATTAGAGCCAAAAGAGAATAGAGAATGACAGAGATGTTAGAACGGGAAAAAGGTAGTTTGGTAAGAGATTAGAGTTGATAAGTCATGAGGTAAGATGATTGGTAAGGCCTCAGTGTATCCAATTTTAGCACTTTTGCGGGTATTGTGATTAGAGGACCCCGACCTGCTCCGTAACAGTGTAAGCAGTGTAGGATATGTGGTAGATACCACGGAAGTAGGGCCTACACCTACACTTTATTGACTAAAATAGGCATTAAGTGTGGTAAGACGGGCCATTTATATAATGATTGCTCAGAGTTAGGTGAGACTGCCCCACAGAAGGGCAAAGAGACGGGGAAAACCCTGTTAATATCTCTGCATCAAAAAAGAGAGGCCACAACCGAAGAGAAAAGGAAAGTAGGTTATTGGACGAGGGCGAGTGTATGCCTTGGACTAAGACACTACTGATGTTCATATGATGTGGTGAAAGATACCACACTGGTTAGGAATAAAGAAGTAATTATGTTACTTGATCCTGGTGCCACGCATTTAGTCATACCGCCTTCATTTGCATATAAGTTAGTGAAAGACATGAATGCGTACACCCGTGGGCACAATGTTGATAGTTAGTACCCCAATAAATGAGGGTTAACTAGCGAAAATAACTATAAAGAAATTATAAGTCGAAACGGGGGAAGAAGTATAAGTCACCCAATTTTATTCAATGGACTATGAATAATTTGAATAAATATTTGAGAATAAATTAGTCGGTTGCAAACTATGTTGTTCAGATTTCTATCCTAAGATAGTGATATGGTTACCCCTGAAAAGTATACTGTAAGTTTTGACAAGTAATAAAAGGGGTGTAGCGATTGAAATTAATGGAGTAAATGATTGTACTCACGGAATGAGTAATGACAGAGTTTGTTATAAGTGATATATGAAAGGAGATAAGCTTTGAGATGTGATAGATCCTGAATATAATATATATTGGAATAAGAGGCGTATGCAAGGTAAGTAATTTGGATTAAGCGATATGTAGTGAATATAAATTGTGACCAAGGATAAGGGGGATATATCCATAACCAGTCCATGTGGTCAAGCCTGAGGGTTAATAAAGATATTTCAAAATACCTCCCCGCCTGAAGACTTGACAGCATCTAGAAGTACACATCACCTATAAATTGGAATCGACAGTTGTAATATATACATTTAAAATTAGGGTATCTTTACTGGTACGATAAAGAAATATAAAATTCGATTAATCATGAAGGTTTAAAAATTAAAATTTTATAAGAAAATGTTAATATAAGAAAAATGAAATGACGCGAGTTAGTATCTTAAACGAAAGCGATTTCGAAATGATATTATACGTTTATGTGTACATAGGTCAAGAATATGGGTGATTGAAATATTTAGTAGAACTCAACTACAATAAGATATTTAAACTTTACCTGGACCGATTTGTTATCATTCTTATTGATGATATTTTGGGTGTATTTAAAGTCCAGGGAAAATTATAAGCAACAAATTGGAAATTGTTTTTACAGATGGTTTGTTGAGAATTTCTAGAAATGGGCTGCTCAGTTGACACATCTCATTTGGAAAAAGATTGCATACGAGTGGAATGATAAGTATGAAAGTAGCTTCGATGAGTTTCGGTGGATTAAAGTATGAACTGACCACCGTGATTATTTTCACCATACCCAATAGCTCAAGAGGTTTCTCAGTGTATATGGATACCTCAAAATAATGAGTGAGCTGTGTATTGATGCAAAATGGGAAGATAGTCGATTATGGATCCAGACAACTCAAGGATCATGAAAGAAACTATCTGACCCATGATTTAAAAGTTGGCAGTGATATGTTTGTACTGAGTATGTGGCACTACTATGTACATGGTGAGAAATTTTAGGTATACACTGATCATAAAAAGCCCCGAGTATCTGTTTTCACAGAAAGAGTAAAATACGAGATAACATGTGGGTTAAAACTTCGGAAGGATTATGATTGTGGAAATTGTACCACCCAGGAAAGGCTAATGTAATGGCTGATGTCTTGAGCAGAAAGAGCCTCGGGATGGTATCACATATGATGGTCAATGAGCATGAGCTGCTAGAGCAGTTGTGAGCCTCAGTAGTGATGTGATCCCTTCTGATGATGACAGTGATTGTGTGACAGCTAGCCTGAGATTAGCACCGGATTTGACAGGCTTAGAGTGATGATCGGCATGGTGTCGATAGTGTGGGTCAGATTCAGAGGGGTACAGTGACAGAGTTTACAAAGAGTGATGATGGCTTACTGAGGTTCAGAGACAGTATATGTGCTCTCCAAGACCACAGTGATGAGATAGTGTTATTGTCAAAAGCTTGCTTTTCGGGATATACAGTGCATCCGAGAAGTAATAAATATATCGAAATCTCAAAAAAGGGTATTGGTGGTCATATATGAAAAGAGACATTGTAGAGATTATGGAAAAGTGTCTCGTATGTCAGCATATTAAGGTAGAGCAATAGATGTTTGCAGGGTTATTGTAGCATCTACCTATATCGACACGAAAATGGGAGCATGAATTTCGTAATGGGTTCAGAGGACCCAGATGAATCACGAGGCTATCTAGGTGATAGTCGCTAAATTGAATAAGTCTACCCACCTTCTAGTTATGGAATCCCTAAATACTCGGAGTGTGTAGGCAAAGTTATATGTAAGGACGATTGTGGAATAGTATATAGTGTTCCATTGAGCATGGTATCAGATAGGGATTCCTGCTTCACTTCCCACTGCTGGGAATATTTTTCAGGAAGCTATGGGAACACGATTGAGTATTAGCACAACTTTTCATCCTCAGACAGATGGTCAGTCAGAGGGGACTGTACAGGTTCTGAAGGATATGATGAGAGTGTGTGCATTGATTTTATAAGCTCCTGGGATGATCAGTTACTACTAATCGAATTCGCCAATAATGGCAGTTGTCACTTGAGTATCGGGATAGCATTATATGAGGCATTGTATGGTCGTAGGGGTTGTTCCCCGACTTGAATAGGAAGAAGTGGGTGACAGATAGAGAATTGCTCCCGAATTTGTAAGACAAACCTCTGAGGATGTTCAGTTGACTTGTGAGAGATTAAGAACACCTTAGAGCAAATAGAAAAGCTATGCTGACAAGAGACAGAAAAGGATTAGAATTCACCGAGGGTGAATCAGTATTATTGGAAGTTACATGCCCTTAGAACATAACGAGATTCGAAAAGAAGGCAAATTGAGTTATGTTAGATTGAATCCTTTGAGAGATTGCACAAAGTGGGAGATAAGGCCTGTAAGTTGGCGTTACTACCTGAATTAGCAGGCACCCACCATGTGTTCCATCTTTTAATGCTTCAGAAATACTATCCGGACCTAGCATATGTGATCAGATATGAGCTTCAATAGCTCAGCTCAATGAAAGTAAAACGTATGTTGAAAAACTTGATTCAGATATTAAACAAGAAGGAGAAAGTGTTGAGGTTTAAGATGATCTCCCTAGTTAAGTATGTTGGTAGTATTACACTTTGGAAAAAGTCACATGAGAATTTAAGAAGTATGATGCGATAGACGTACCCGGAGTTGTTTATGGACCCATTTGACATGGTTCTAATTTGGAGAACCAAATTTCTTAAGTGGGGGAGATTATGTAAGATCCGATGTTTATTGTATTTCCTTATGATTCACACATTGTATTGATATTGTTATATATTAATGGAATCATAAGACGGATGATTTTGATCACAAAAATATGAATGAAGCAATCGAATGTACGTAAAATCTGAAAATGGACAGTTAAGGAATTTCAAATTTAATTTATGAGATTTCAATTTTCCAGACAGATATACGAATATTAAATGAGAAATTATAGTAGGTTCAAGAAGGAAAATCGGGTTAAATTGGTTCCGAAACAAGTGCAGGGGTAAAACAATCAAAAGATCAAAATTCGGTATAAATTCGATAAGAAAATTTTAATTAAAATAAGGATTTAGGATATCTTGATCAATAATGAGGAAATTATCAAATTTCGAGTCCAATTGATCAAGATTCAAAATTATTTAGAATTACCGAAAATTTACTCGGGACAATATCCTGAAAATACTGAGAAAATATACCGGAACAAGTGTTAAAATAAATTAAATTAATTAAATTAATTAATTATGAATATATATATATAATTTAGTAGATATTTTTGGAGATTTTATATTATTTTAATGAATATAATAATAATAAAATAAATTATAAATAATAAAAAAAACAAACTGGAAATCGAAAATCGGGAAAACTCGAAAACTGAAACCGAAAACGATAGCCTATAGAACCCGATACCCCCGACGAGCCACCAGCGGCCGACAGACCCAGCAAATGGATGGAGAAGATAGAGCGAAGTCCGACAAACCTAATGGTACCGGTAACGCGCGCCGACGACATCGATTTTCGACGAATCGACGGACGAAAAACCAAGGGAGAAAATGCGTCGGTTCCGCCAAACCACGGCGTCCCAGCTTCGATTTAACCCCGCCGAGCACTCCCCTGGCCGAGGTGGTCCTTTTGAGCTAAGTGGTGGCCGGTAAGATGACCGGGATCGCCGGCGATAGTAAACGAGCCAAAACGGCACCGTTTGGCCTAAAGGAAAAGGAAGGAAAAAAGGAAGGAAAGGAAAAGAAAAGAAAAGAAAGAAAATGGGAAAAAGGAAAGAAAAATTATCGAGGACGACTCGAGATTCGGGTAAGTTGACTGAGGGTTGAGATTGACCTACGGGTAAATTTCAAAAATTTATTTAATATTATATTAACAGAAAATAACCCGGATTTACCTAATTGTGCAGTTTTACGACAGAGCCCGAACGAGAGCCGATTGAGCTCCGATTTTCGTACCCCGCATAGCATCGGGTAAGTACATTTTAATTACGATAATATGAGTCCTTTAATGCAGAGTTCAGATTATTTTATGGATTAATTCTGCATAAAAGGAATTTTATTCGAAATTTCAAAGTAATTATCGTAAATAGTATCCGGGCTATCCAATGAGTTTGGAACGAAGCCCGATGATTATTGATAAGCCAAATGAGCCCAGAAAACCCGCAGAAGGGATTTAAAAAGTGGAAACGGGCTGAAAATGGGGTTGACGCCCATTAAAGTGCAATCGGACCCAATAAAGTAAAACGGGCCCAGCGTTTTGGATTCGATCAGTAAGTGTGACATACTAATAAATATAATTGAATTGACCGCAAATATGTGGTTATATGCAGTTCCGTAGACTTGGTTGGCGCGAATTGGACTGAGAAACCTGGTACGATCGAGTCGGGATAAGCTCGCGCGTGATTCCAGGTAAGGGAATTTTACGGACTGCTAGAGGTAACTTTACGTAATTTCGACTTCATTTACAGTATCTTAAATTGTCTGAAGGGTCTAGATTTCAGATAAAAAATTTAGTGCCCCGGATGGACAAATTACCAAAATACCCTTATGAAGGGTAAAATTTCCAAATTTAGAAAAAATTGGGAGGAGCAAGAACAAGAGGTTCCTACTTGTTCTTGAGGTGTTTTAACACGTGCATGAGTAGGTTGGCTAACTTTTAAATAAAAATGCACAGCATTGCATATTTTCAACAATGTTGATTTTCTTTGAAATTGATTTGAGAAATATAGTCGCCTACGTGATTTTGTGAAAATGTGACGTGCTAGAGCTCTGCTCGCACGAGTTTTGGTTTGTGTGATGCATGCATTAGTGCTGGAGCAAGAGCTCGCACTAGAGTTTTACATGCATTGGTGCTGGAGTCTAACTCGCACCAGATTTTCATATGATTTTCGTGACAAAGTGCTAGAGTTTAACTCGCACCAAATTTTCACTTAAATTGTTATGACAGAGTGCTGGAGCCTAGCTCACACTAGTTTTACATGATTTTGATAGAGTGCTAGAGCTTATCTCGCACTAATCTTATGAGATTTTATGAAATGCGTGCTGAAACTTAACTCGCACGAGATTTTCCTTAATTTTATGAGAGTGCTGGAGCATCGCTTGCACTGATTTTATGAGAACATGCGATGAGTCGTCCTTGGAGCGTCGGGTAGACTGTGTGTCACACTGATTAAATAGGCTCGCACGTGCATTTTGAGACAGGGCATGAGTATGGATATGAGATACGGGTCACGGAGTACGTTGTACGTGCAAGTAGGTATCAGAGCGAAATTGGTCTGATGTGTGTTAGTGTCAATAATTAGGAAATTACATCTCCGTGTTATTGTGCTTAGTTAGATACAATAGTGTATATTGAGATGGGTTTTAACTAAGAAATGGTTGAGAATGCAGGAATATAGGCATTATGCCTAATATTAGTCGTCGTAGAGGAGGTAGAGCACTAGGCAGAGGTCGTAGAGGTAGGCCCTAGCCTGCTAGTCGTGCTGTGTTGACCTATGAGAACCAGGATGAGATTGAAATGGAGGCTGATATTGAGCATGCCCAACAGAGTCCGACAGAGAGATCAAATAGTATTGAGACACGCTTCGCGAGGTTGGAGCGGAGTGTGGAGAATATTTTGATACCTATTTGCTCAGAGTATGCATGGGATATGAGGGCGAGTCAGAGCATTGGTGGAAGTCCGCTCGACCCATCTTAAGAGTTAAACACCCAAAATTGACATGAGAAATATTTTTGAATGTATTCCGATGACAGAATATCTCGGACACTGCTTAAAGGAAATTACAGATAGAATTCCTTACTCTGACCCAAAGGAACTGGTTGATTGACGAGTATGAAACTCAGTTTATATTCCTGAGCAGATATTACCCCAACGCTTTGGGCAGTGAGAGTTGAAATGCCCAAAAGTTCATGGAAAGGCTCAGATTGTCTATTTGAGTCTGATTGGCCCTGTTGGATATCACTACCTATGTCGAGGCAGTGCGCAGACTACAGTTGTATGAATAAGATCATGTCTTGCACGCCTCTGAGATTGAGAAAGGTAGTAAGGTTCGAAATAGAGACAAAAGAGAATAGAGAATGACAGAGATGTTAGAACGGGAAAAAGGTA
This sequence comes from Firmiana major, assembly GCA_033439115.1. Classification (NCBI taxonomy): domain Eukaryota; kingdom Viridiplantae; phylum Streptophyta; class Magnoliopsida; order Malvales; family Malvaceae; genus Firmiana; species Firmiana major. The sequence goes on from CM065910.1 coordinate 40,295,931, forward strand.
GTTTGGTAAGAGATTAGAGTTGATAAGTCATGGGGTAAGATGATTGGTAAGGCCCCAGTGTATCCAATTACAACACTTTTGAGGGGTATTGTGATTAGAGGACCCCGACCTGCTCCGTAGTAGTGTAAGTAGTTTAGGATGTGTGGTAGATACCATGGAAGTAGGGCCTACACCTACATTTTATTGACTAAAATAGGCGTTAAGTGTGGTAAGACGAACCATTTATATAATGATTTCTCAAAGTTAGGTGAGACTGCCCCACAGAAGGGTAAAGAGACAGAGAAAACCCTGTTAATATCTCTGCACCGAAAAAGGGAGGCCACAACCGAAGAGAAAGGGAAAGTAGGCTGTTGGACGAGGGCGAGTGTATGCCTTGGACCAGGACACTACTGATGTTCATATAATGTGGTGAAAAATACCACACTGGTTAGGAATAAAGAAGTAATTATGTTACTTGATCTTGGTGCCACGCATTTAGTCATACCGCCTTTATTTGCATATAAGTTAGTGAAAGACATGAATGCCTACACCCGTGGGCATAAAGCTGATAGTTAGTACCCCAATAAAAGAGGGTTAACTAACAGAAATAACTATGAAGAAATTATAAGTCGAAAATGGGGGAAGAAGTATAAGTCAACCAATTTTATTCAATGGACTATGAATAATTTGAATAAATATTTGAGAATTAATCAATGTAAATGGATATATTACAAGAAAATGCATTCAAATATCCATTTCTCATATAAGCACTTTCCTAAAAACATGTATACGATATTCTCATTTGAAAACATGTCATAAGCAGTGCTATTATAGCACGAGCATTTAAAAGCGAGAGATTTATCAAATTACAACTCTCTTTGCTTCTCTCAAATCATTTCTTTTTTGAGTTTACTCAATTTCTCGTATCTCTGAGATATGCATGAAATTTTCGACAATCAAATATCCACGACATATGGCCATAGTCAATGATCCCAGGCCTCACTGATTAGGTGTGCACAGGGCATCACTTCACCTGAAGGGGGATGGGTCAGTCCTACCCTCCGGCTCATCTCAATCAACCTCATCTCCTCATATACTCAGGGTATAAGGTACGCCATGTGTCATCTACGCGATACCCGTACTCACGTGCACCCAGCACGGTACATAGTATACCAACGGACAACTACACAGTACTACATACGCCCATGGACCCAAGTTCATACTCCAACTCCGATGGACTTATCATCCTAAACCATATCTCATATACCAGGCGAGCAAATCCGCGTGACACACAGTCATTGCAAGGCTCCAGCATGGTACGATTTATTGTTAAGGCCCAACCTGTTTCAAGGTCGTCGGCTGGCATCCCCTTAAGTCCCAGACCCCCAGGTTTACCTCAACTCAGTGAAAACATGTGTGAACTAACACTCCAGCACATCATTATTATAAAACCACGTCCGAGTCACGCTCCAGCACAGTTTATCAAATCATGCAGACGTATGCGAGTCAAATTCCAGCATAGTTAGAATCATTAAAATGGGTGTGAGCTAAAGCTCCAACACCATTTCACATCTTAAATATGATAGGTGGCTACTTTCTCTCTTAAAACTCAAAACATATTTATTTATGCAGTATGCCTTTCCATGCTAAAACATGTAAAACTAGCCGACCTATCCTTATCATTTCTCAATCACAAAATCAATACAAAATTGAGAAAACATTGAAATCATGCATATCATGCTATTTCCTTACCCCATCCCATTTCTCAATACATATATATATCATAGTACATCTCATGCTTCCATATCATTTCATAGAATTGTAGTATCGTACTAATTCTAGCGATATATCTATGAAATTGCCGTAAAATACGCACGAAAATCTCTATAGCTAACTGTCGCGACCCTCTTCCACGACATTTTACCTTAACACTTACCACTTACAGTTGGGCTGTGAGTCAAATCCAATTCATATCTTACTCATTTATATTTTAATTAATGTAATTAAATAAATTGAAATAGAAACTGGACTTTTATAACATATGCGAAAACATTTACATCAGTTTCTATTAACTATACATCCTTTTTTTGTACAACACATTACTAGATTGTGCATTAATTTACAGGATACAAAATTTCTCTTTCATATCATCACATAGTATATACCTCTCTGTATGGCTAGATGACTAGAGAATACCGTAGCAGGAACGACTGCAGTACTCACTACTGAGTAGTATCTGTGGAGGAGGAAATAAGGGAGTGAGCATAACGCGCTCAGTAAGAAAAATGTGCAAGCAGGTAGATAACTACACTATCTACATGCTAAAATACATATTCACATTTCCTTATAAGATAATATGTATGTTCTTTAAATCTATTTCCATCAATGCGAAACCGTTAATTCGCTATATGGTTATATGCATATTCACACAATTTATCATACAAAACCACTGAGTTTAAAACTGCACACAATTCACACTTGAAATCACTTTTCACACAGTAAACACATAGCTTCACACAGATCATCTTTCGATACCACACAGATTTACACAACATACTCGATTCACATAGATCACATATAAAAATACTTTATACTTTGTAAATCGGTTACACGTTGAGACGTAAATCATGGGTCATCCCATCCCCAGACACTTAGCAAATGAGGATGTCCATCACCTCACACAGCAGTGACTATATCGTATCATACAGATACAGACTTGTGCAACTTTTGTAGACTTATGGCCATATTCGGATTTCAGGCCACACTGATCAGGTGTGCGGGAACCCCATGCTTAGGGAGGCGGATCAACCATCCCTTCAGCATCACACAGATCTCACACAGTTATCACACAGATAGTCACGGCACATCGTACCTCATGGCTAACGCTCACAGTAGTCATGCTCCCATGGATCCTTATCACCCATTTCTATTGTCTCAAAATCACGTACGAGCTTTCGAGTGGAATACACAATATCCTCGAGGCATCAAGCACTCATTTACTTTCTCAAAATCCCTTTGAAAATAATGTGTGAGCAAGGCTGGTCAATCTACCCTTGCCTCTCATGCTCAGCATGACTCCACACAGTAAAGAAATAGAACGGCTCTTTTCACTAAGTATGAGTGAGAGGGTAAACTCCCTTCGATCACTCTGTCTACACATTTCATACAATTGGTTAAAACCGGAGCCTGTCTATTATTGTTCTTTTTCAAAACATTTGAAAAATCTATTTTCACAACAATCACAGAAGTCATGTAATACATGCTTATCGACTTATTTTCATACGTAGTTTTCTTCTAGATATATCGATATCTATCTATTATCTCATACAATTCACAAAACAGATAAGAAAACATACGTATAGCTATCTCTATAGCTTACATAACTCCCTTACCTAGAATCACACTTGAATCTTTTTCCTTGATTCCAATCGCTTGTGATTCGGTCTTATCAACTCCAACTTTATCTTCCGGAGATGAAATTGTGTATCACACACATCAGTACACTGTCATATACTTATCAATGCATTTAGCCATTTACATCTCATTTGCCCTTTTTATGCCATTGTGGACTTTATCCTCTTACAAGTCCATTTCGAGTCTATAACTTTTTTCTAAGAATCCCTTAGACTGCTCGAGTCTATCGATTCATCTTAAACCAGTATTACACTCTTAATACCTCAAGTTCATAATTTTCACTCCATTGTGGCATTTCATCAAACACCACATATAGTCAATTTGAGCTACTTTTGTTTCTAGCACATGAACTTCATCAAATCATTTTATAAGCATCTACACATGCTTAATAACATCTAGGCATGCTTAAATCATCATCAAATTCATGCCTACTCAACAACTCTTCATTTTGGCTCATTTAGCCATTTTCTAGGTCATGAATAGTTTAGCACTTCTAAGATGTTTCAACCATTAATTTATATACCAATCTACTCACACCAGTCTATAAATTAACATATATGAGATTGGGATATTGAAATTTTACCAATCTCAGCTTTTCTCCACTTAGCACACTTTGGGGAAAACTCCTTTTCTCCCTTAAATGGAACACTTCAACTTCTAGCTTCCAACTATGTTGTTCTTCTCCACTCTATGAACAACTTTGATGAAACAACTTGCCTCCAACCTCTATGGAAAGTGTTTATAGTTTAGAGGGGGATTTAGGTCACTTGGTGTCAAAATATGGAAAGGTTTTGGTTTTTCCCGTGCAATGCAGGTCAGCAGATCCTGTTTTACAGAAATTGCCTTAATGAGATCGATCTACTACCCCAAGAGATAAATCTTCTAAGCATTTTTCCTCTTAAAATTGACCTTCTAGGCTCAATGAGATCGATCTGTTCCTAGCATCAGATTGATCTGCACAACATAAAACCTAAGGAGATCGATCTTCTCTTGCATGAGATCGATTTGTTGCAAGTCAGTAGCTTAAGGAGATCAACCTTGTTCCATTGGAGATCGATCTGCCCTGTTCCATTGCTCGAACAGAAGCATTTTGGTTCATCCAGATCGACTTTTGCTCCTATGAGATCGATCTGGCATTCATATTTTCCATATTTTACTGTACTTTTCTGTAGTAACTCACACCAAACATAATTGATTTTGCTGCCATTGTCATTTTCTCATTCAACCATCTTTAAGGTTTGAAAATGACATCCATTTATCCTTTATGCATATTAAAACTTGTGTGTATTCATTGTATAACCAAAGGTATACAATATATATCAAATGGAAGTGTAAAGCTTTATGCAACTCATGCAACTCCCTTCCATTTTACCACACTACTCATTTTGAGTTTTATTCATATTTATCATTGAGAAAAGTTCTTCACATTCATACATACTGAAACTTGTGTGTACATCACAAACTTATATCACCAGTGTGTACATCAACTTATGGACTTATTTCTTTTATGTTTCACATAGCATGTACATGTATATACTTATGCATTTCATAAGGTTTATATACAAAATACGGGTCTTACACTAACACACAGTCCCTTACCTCGAATCGCGCTCATATTTCCTTTGTCACGTGTGCTCCGTTCGCGATCCAAGTTAGCCGTGTTCCACGCTTTCTTTTCAATCTACACACATAACCATTTAGTTATTTCTTTTCTTTCTCCCATATATCCTCATTGTCACTTATTCTTCCATTTATACCTTTCAAGCCTTTAAATTGCATTTCCCTTTTCCATTTGCATCACTCATCTCATTAAACATTTCTTAAGCTTTGCATAGATTTCCCTTTTCATAAATTTCTCTTAACATTACTCACTCATCACTACAAATCATTCTTATCAACTTTTTACATACCATTCAACACATACAATGTCTAGAATCCCTTTTTAAAGCTTGAGGGTTGAAGAACTTACCTAGCTTAGTCTCTTTTCCTTAGCCAAACTTGAGGTATCCAAAACTCCTTCACTTGATCTCACCAATGTGTGATTTTTAGGTATGTTGTTCTCCTTGCCTCAAGGAACAACTTTCCCTTCTTGAGCTTCTTCCAAAACTAGTTGGAATGTAGTGATCTTTAGAGTGAGAAAGCTTGGGTCTTAAGAGAAAATGGCAGGTGAGGTTTGGTGGGAGAAGAGTTCTGAGTTTTCATCTCAATCCCGTGCTCTTTTTATAGATACAAGCTTATGAGATCGATCTGGTCCTTGTGGAGATCGATCTCTGCACGTTTGGTAATCCTTTTCACCTAACGTAACCACTCCCAGATCGATCTTCTCCCTTGATGAGATCGATCTGTCGAAAGGTAATTTTCCTCTTGGAGATCGATTTGCCTCTTGTAGGAGATCGATCTGCTCTTTACAAAACCCTTAAGGAGATCAATCTGTTGAGGCTTGAGATCGATCTGTCTCAAATAGAGAGCTGAGGAGATCAATCCTCTTGCCTTAAAATCGATATTCTCATTACATAATATTTATCAGATCGATCTGGCTCCATTAGAGATCAATCTGTCCAGTTACATTGCTCGAAATAAGAGCATTTTGGCTTTTCTAGATCGATCTCTCATCCTATGAGATCGATTTGGCCTTCATATTACCAGATTTTACTGCAGTTTTCTACAAGTACTTACATCAGAACAACTTTAATTTGCTGTCATAGTCATTTTCTCATCCAACCATCTTTGAGACTTGAAAATGGCATCCATTCATACTTTATATACATTAAAACTTATATGTAATCCTTGTATAACCAAATGTATATAATATAAACCAAATGGAAGTGCATAACTTATGCAATCTTCCTTCCATTTTACTACATTACTCATTTTCCCTTCTACTCCCATTCTTCACATGTTTAAGTTCATTTCTTCATATTCATACATAACACAACTTGTACGTACAGTCACAACTCCTATTACAAGCATGTACATTGAACTTATGGACTTGCTGTCACACCCCAATTCAAGGTGTCCTCCATCCATACAAACACTATTACGGTTGGGCTGTGAGGCGATGCAATTACTAAAATTTCATAAGTTTTACAGTGAAATATTTAAAACTTTAATTCACACTCCCAGGTGTGCGTCGATATACAAAATCAATTGTATAAATACATCTTTATATAACATTCCCCATAAAACTGTTACATTTCCAAGGAATAAATGTGCGATACAAGATAATAGATACAAAATACTCTTGTGTATACAAATCTTCTACCTTTGCAATTGGTGGGAGCTATCCAACACAAAAAGGATCTAAAGATCACTGCACTGCTCTACTTCTCAGTATCTGGACGGAAAAAAATAGGGGGGATGAGCAAACCACAGCTCAGTAAGAAAATCAGGCAAGCAAGTAGATGATCGCACTATCTACAAAATACTATGTTCATGCCTTACAATCATTTCCTTATCCATTCGTATCTAAAGCGTGTATCTCTCTAAAAGCTTTATGCAATATATATGTATAGATACAAAACATCAGTTATAAAACTGGAATTATGTTGGTTTAATAACCTCAGCATTTTATGCATAACACTGCATTTCTCATGTATTTCATAAATCGTATGCAATTTCACACAAATCACATTTAACATGCCATTTAGCCAAATCAAATAATATGTCATTCAACATGTTTAAAAACATGAAAATCTGGGTCTCACCCATCCCTAGGGTTACCCCTTTCACAACTCACAAATTCACATGTTCAATTATAAAAACCATGTGATAGTTCATTCAAGAAATCTCAATTTGCATTGCATGAAAGGAGATTAGGCGACTATATGTTTCGAGTGTATGATCATAACTTAGTTCTCGGTGATCAATAATCCCAGGCTACACAGTACTCGGTGTGCGAGGACTCACATATGTTGTAATGGGAAGTGGGTCAGATCTCTACCATCATCCACTACATTGGACCTGATCCCGAAGCACTCTAGATCCCACTGGATCCCGCTCCCACTGCTAACTAGTCCTCTCAAAGTACATCAAGTACTCACGGTACAACGTACCCCATGTGTCATACATGGTACACAGTACTTCATGGACCTATCTCAAGGTGGGATGCTCACCATAAGTCTTAGTCCTCATACCTTAGATCTACCTCATAGTCGGGATGCTTGCCATAAGTCTTAGTCTGCATACTATGGTTTCAATAGCCCTCAGCCATATCTCAAAATAATTGCACGTGTGAGCATATATCAGTGCGACACACAGTCTGCATAAGCTCCCAACACGGCTGTTTCATGCTCTTTCTTTTAAAACGGGTATGTGCGAGTAATCTCCCAGCATGACCATATCACAATAACACAAATCTAGTGCGAGCAATGCTCCCAGCACTATGTTATGTAAAAACTCGAGTATGAGCAAAGCTCCCAATACTCTAACATGCATAAAAATGCATTAAGATGTAGTACGAGAATACACTCACGTACTATGTGATGCATATCTCAAAATATAGTGCGAGTAATCTCTAACACTTAAGGTTTTCACACAAAACCAGATAGATGACTTATTTAAATCACGATTCCCTCAAATAACTCAAATCTGCACTAAAATGTGTTGTTTTTGCATATACAAGAAAACATTAGCCAATCTATCATGCAACTCATGAAATTTAGTCATACATGCTTCTAAGGCTTTTTATCCTATTTTGGGATAAAATCGCACTTTATCTCATTAGTCCTTATCACAACAACATGCCTATTCATGGGAATTCATATAGAGTATAATATCGAAACTCTATTTAAAATACGTGTAGCCATCTCTAGCTACTCACGAAATTCCCTTATCTCGAATCGCGCTCGTATTTCCTTTGTCACGTATGCTCCGTTCGCGATCCGGGTAAGCCGTGTTCCACGTCCTTCTGAACTACACATACAATCATCAAGTTATTTTCTTTTCCCTCTTCTAAGCCTCTACATTGTCATTTATTTATCACACTCCTCAACCCATTAAATCACATTTCACCTTTCTCTCAATCTCATTATACTTCTCTTAAGCTTTCCCCATTTCTCATGGATTTTCTCTCCATAAATCCCTTTCAATATCACTCACTCATCATTTCCAACCATATTTCACATCTCATTCAACTCATACAATGTCTAGAATTCACATTTAGAGCTTGAAGGTTGAAGAGCTTACCCCTTTACTTAGCTAAACTTGTGGTAGCCACAACTCCTTCTCTTGATCACACCAATGTATGATTTTTGGATATGTTGTTCCCCTTTCTTCAATGAACAACTTTTCCTTCTTGAGTTCCTTCAGATTCTGACTGCAATGTAGTGATTTTTTTAGAGTGAGAAAGCTTGGGTTTTTGAGAGAAAATGACAGGTGAGGTTTGGTGAGAAAAGATTTTGAGTTTTCATCTCAATCCCGTGCTCTTTTATAGATACAGGCATATAAGATCGATCTGGTCCTTGTAGAGATCGATCTCTGCACGTTTGGTAGTCCTTTTCACCTAACATAACCACTCCAAGATCGATCTTCTCCCTTGATGAGATCGATCTGTCGAAAGGCAATTTTCTTCTTAGAGATCAATTTGCCTTTTGTAGGAGATCGATCTGCTCCTTACAGAACCCTTAAGGAGATCGATCTGTCTAGTCTTTAGATCGATCTATCTCAAACAGAGAGTTAAGGAGATCGATCCTCTTGCCTTAAAATTGATTTTCTCATTACAGAATGTTCATCAGATCGATCTGGCTCCATTGGAGATTGATCTATCTTGTCCCATTGCTCAAATAAGAGCATTTTGGCTCTTCCAGATCGATCTCTCATCCTATGAGATCGATCTGTCATTCATATTTCCAGATTTTACTACAGTTTTCTGCTGCAATCCTTACTCAAAACATCCTAAATTTGCCACCCTAGTCATTTTCTCATTCATCCATCTTTGAGACTTGAAAATGACTTTCATTCATACTTTATACACATTAAAACTTGTGTATAATCCTTATATAACCAAATGTACACAATATATAACTATATGGAAACATAAAGACTTGCACCACTTATGCAATTTCATTCCATTTTACTCCAATACTCATATTTCATTCCACTCACATTCATCATATATCAAAGTTCATTTCTTCATATTCATACTTAATGCAACTTGTACGTACATCACAACTCTTATTACAAGTGTGTACATTAATCTTATGGACTTTTCATTACATATGCTTCACATTACTAATACATTACAATACTTCATAAGTTCGTTTACATATATATACAAGGTTAAACCTATACGGGATCTCACATTTGCATTACATATGCTCCACATTACAAGTGTATCACCATACTTATGGATTCATTTACATATATATACAAGGTCAAACCTATACGGGGTCTCACACATATCTTAAATAGGTTTCCAAACACTTATTCACTACTTTTAACCACCTATCTGTTTGTGACTGATAGGTAGTAGAAAGTTTCAAAGACACCCCTTGCAATTTGAAAATTTCCTACCAAAATTGACTAGTAAAAATGGGATCTCTATCACTAATAATAATCTCAGGCAATCCATAAGGTTTAAATATGTTTTCCACATAGACTTGAGCCACTGTTACAACAGTATAAGGATGTTTAAGGCTAACAAAATAGGCATATTTGGTTAGCATATCTACCACAACCCATATAACATCCTTCTTACCAGATAATGGAAGACCTTCAATGAAGTCCACTATAATATGACTCTAAGAAATATATGGAAAAGGTAATGGTTGTATTACACCCACTGGAGCAGAAGCATCATATTTGAATCTCTAGCACACATCACATTCTCTAATGTATTGGTTCACTTGTACTTTCATACCTTACCAAAAGAAAAGAGAAGATAGCCTCTTCATAGTAGCTAACATTCTAAAATCCCTAACCACAATCCTTTCTCTCCTTGTTAGTGACTATTAACCTAATTATAAGGTGATTTGGGCAGTAACTATTGTTAAAGTTAAGAAATAAGTTGCACAAGTTTAGAGTCATGTTCCTAACTTTGTTATATTTCTTGCATCAAGGTTTCAAAAATACTTGAAATTACCATTAGCAGTAATTCTCCAGAATATCTCAAGATAAAACATCTGCAGCCATATTCTCTCTTCCTTTCTTATAGGTAATTTTATAGTCATAACACATGAATTTAGTCAACTAAAAATGTTGACTTAGATAAGAAATTCTCTACTGCAACAAATACCTTAAGCTCTGGTGGCCAGCTTGAATACAAAAATGCATGCTAGACATATAGTGATGCCACTCGTTAACTGCATACTATAGCAAACAACTCGTTTTCATATATTGAGAGTTTTTTATAAGTAGTAAATAGTGACTTACTGATATAAGTAATTGTGTGGTCATTTTGCATTAATGCCGCCCTTATCCCAATGTCACAAGCATCTGTTTCTACTATAAAAGTTTGAGAACATTAGGTAAGCTAGAATTGGTGGAGAAATCATTGCTTGTTTAAGATATCGGAATGCTATAGTAGCCAGATCAATCCACTTGAATTGATTCTTCTTGAATAATTTTGTTAGAGGTTTACTAATTTGGCCATAATTTCTAATAAACCTCATATAGTAGCTAGTTAAACCCAAGAAACCTCTCAATTGACTCACTATTTTAGGTTGAGGCCAAGTCTAAAAAGCTATTATCTTCTTGTGGTTAGTGGTTACCCCTTGTTCAGAAACAAAATGACCACTCGAAAAAAATTTCCTTCATTGCAATTCAAACTCCAATTTTAGTTCTTTAAAATCTCATTTGATCTTACTAAGTGTTTTCAGCCACTAGATTCCTAGCAACATGTCATAGCTTCCCATAGGCAACAACAACACATCAGTCTTAAAGGTTGTTCCTTGTAAGTTCCAAATAAATCCTTTACAAGCAGAAACACAAGCAATCCTATCACCATTTGCTATATCTACTTTCATAGGACCCATCTCTTCTGTTTTACATCCTAATTTTTTGGTTGTAAACACATCTAAGAAATTATGAGTGTTCCCAGAATCAATGAGAGTGTACAAAGGTCTTTTCTTGACATGTACAGTAACTCCCATTATTTTGTATCCGATGGGACCTCTACCACTTATAGCATGGCCAAATATAGGAGGATTGTTGTCTTTAATTTCTTCCACCAAAATATTTCTCATTCTCTTATTCTACCTCTTCATCACCTAAGTCAACAGTTTCAATTATATACAACTGCTTCTTCTTTCACCTATGACCCTGAACATATATCTCCTCAAACAAAAAGCATAGCCTTATTTCTCTTCTATCATCAAAATCAATAGTAGTTCTCACATTAGGAGAATTGTATGGTTTGCTATTATCTTGGAAATTTTGGTTATTAGTATTTGAGATTGTGTTTGTTAGGTTTCTTGGTATTCTTGATGTAAAGATAAAAGGAATGGGTAGTAAAAGTGGTTTTCTTGAAACTATGGTTAATTCTTGTTGAAGAGTTTTTAAAGTGGATTCATGCAGCTATGTTAAAGGTATATGCTTGGTTTAGATTTTTAGGCATGGACATCTTTACTGATTGTTGAATAGCATTTTTCAATCCATTTAAGAAAAAAAGTTACAACTTACTACCTGACAACTTTATCCTTCATTGATGCAATTCAAACAAATCATGGTATTAAAAAATTGTACTTGTCTGCCTGAGAGTCAACAATTCCTCCATTGAATCTGCATAACCACCAGCACCAAACCTATCTTCTGGAGCTTGTGCATAGGCTTCTCATGATATCAATCTATTCCCTCTCCTATACCTTATCCAATTTTGGTGCCATTGAAAAGCACTACCCTCTAAATTAATAGTTGTCATTTTTACCATTAGTTCTAATAAAGTTTCATCTATTTCAATGAACTGCTAGCACTTGTACAACCAATCATTGAGATCGATCCTAGAAAATCTAGGAAAAATTATCTTTCTTGTAGCCTTGTATTGTCCTCTGCGAGCATTGATCTAGAATGAGCACTGCCTTCTTGATTTCCTACCTTGTTCACACATTTATTTGCTCCTGAATTCTATAGTTGCTCCATGATCTTCTCCTATCGAACTCTCAAGGCTGTTATGTTGCTTTCTTGGACCTGTAACTTAGCCATCATTTCCTTCATACTTTCTTTGACGAATTCCTCAAACCTCCTAAAATCCTACGATCGTGTATTCTCAACCATATTACTAAGAATTCCTGTTCTAATACTAATAATGATGCACCAAAATCTGTTGAGAAAAATAGTTAAGATAGTAGGCACTCTGAGTTGAAGGAAGAACAGAATGCGAGTCTATTATTCAAGGGAAAGAACAAGAAATAAACGAGAAAGCTAAAGATAGAAAAAGAATCTGATATGTATTCTTATTGATGATCTATATTCTTGTATAATTTGTATTTATACAAGTAATATCAGTAAGGTAGTTACAATGATCTTCTCGCCCAATTTTCCAATTTTGTTATCTAACCGCTTAGCTGCCACTAACTCTTCTAACTAACATTGACTCTTTAACTACAAAGTAATTGATCAGTTACAACTGTATAACTACCAAATTCATTTTAGCTTTAGCTGCTTCAGCTTAGTTCAGCTCTCTCATGATTCAGTTTTAACTTAACACTCCAATAGCTCAATTATTCAATGCAACATAAAAAACACTAGAATAATAAAAAAAACTATGATAATTAATTGTAAAATTGATGAGAATTATCGTAAAATTGATTGCACTACGTGTAAAACTTCTATAAAAGCATACAACTATGATAATTAATAATAAAATTGATGAGAATAAGCATAAAATTATAATTATTACGTATAAAACTATAATAATTAATTATTGTATATTGAGCATAAAATTGATAACAATAAGCGTAAGTCTATGATAATTAGTATAAAATTATGAGAATAAAATGTAAAACAATTAAAATTAGTGTAACCTTAAACTTTATAATTATTATACAAGAGTGTCAATTTTATTAGATACGTAGCAGTTGACTGCTATAACAAAACAATCGATTATGACTAACAAAATAATCTTTTTTGTTTCATGGGCAGCCGACTGCTGTAACAAGGTAGTCGACTGCTACCAATTAAATTATACTTTATTTCATTGGCAGTTGACTGATACGAAATATTAGTTGACTGTCTTTGTTTTATTACATATTCTAAGGTAAAAACTTTGAAATATAGTATTAATATCACATAATCTTTTTATATTTTGAACGGATAGAAATGCAATTTTAAATATATATTTTTGAATTAACAAAAATGTTATTTAAATATTTTGTTATTTTTTAATAGATTAAAATGTAATTAAAATTATATTTTATTAAAATTTATCTGCTAACTTATTATATTTTTATTTAAATAAATTTTATGGTTTATTATTTATTCAATTTTTTATGAGATATTGGATATTTTATGATATCTCATAACTTTGTAATATGATCGATATTTCGTGATCTTACTATAAACAAATCCTTAATTTTAAAAGTTTTATTTCCTTTTTGTTAATAGGCATGTTTAGCAACTAAGGCTCTATTTGGTTTAATGAAAATGATTTTCGAAAAATGATTTTTGTATTTTCAAGTGTTTGGTTGGTAAAAAATTAATTGGTCAATGAAAAATGATTTTCTAGTTAACGAAAAATTAGACCATTTTACTGAAATTTGTCTTATGGTTTTGAAAATGAAAAGACATTATTCAAAAAATAGCTATCTATGTGTAAGATTATTTACCAAGCTTATGAATATAATTTTACTCAAGTTATACCTTTGATATAATTTTTTTTAACTTTAATATAATTTAACCATACATAAAATATTATTATATTAATAATTTTTTATTTTATTAGATTAAAAATTAAAATATTAACATTAAAAATAAAGTTTAAATGTTTTCTTATGTATATTATTAATCTTAAATATTTTAAATTTTTCAATAATAAATAATTTAATAAATAATATTTTTATTATTTAATAATTTACTTATATTTTAATTAAAGATAATAATGTTTTTATATTGTATTTACAAATTGTTATATTGATATTTTAATAATAAATGTAAATAAATAATAATTTTGTTATGATAATAATAAATAATTTCTGTGTAAAAATATATAATAAATATTAATATATTATTAATATTTTATATATATTAAAATATTAATAATACTTAAATAGTTTTCTTTTAAATGTTTAATAATATGATATTTTAATATTAAATATTATTTTCAAAATATAATTACTTTTTAATATTAATAAATAAATAAATTAATAATATATAATTGTTAATATTTCATTAATTAGTTAATATTTGAAAAAAAATAGAATTTTTAAAAAATAACCAAATAACAAAAAATATTTTTCATTTTCTCGACAACAATTTGTTTTTAAAATTTTTTAAAAAATAAAAAATATTTTTAAAAAATATTTTTTAACGTCCTTTTCGATTAACCAATCCAGCTTAATTCTCATTACTTTGGACTTATTACACTTATTTGTAGTTTTTCTTTCTCAAAGCATCCCGCCACGTGTCCCCTCCCTCCAACTTTAATCCAAAGGTCAGAATAACTGCAATGAAGCTTCGTGGTCCTGATTTAAAACGGAGCCACGATTGCAGAAGATCCCACTGTAGGGGGTTACCAAATTTTGGAAAGCAAAATAAACCAAACGGTTCATAAGTTATTAGTGTAAATTTTGTAAAATTTATTTAACCTGTTCCACTTCTTTCTTTGCTCAAACCCCCATATGGGGATTGGGGATAAGTGGACGGTAGTAAGAGAGAGAGACCAGACAGGATCATGGGATCTGCTTGTTTTTTATTGCACCGAAGCCCCTCCCTGCAAAAACATGGATCATGCAATATCTGTTTCTCTTTCATTCTTCCTTTAATTTCCTCTGCAATAATAAGAAATAAATTGCAGCAACAAATCACATCCCATCCATCATTTTCTTGACCTCCTCAAAAGCAACTCCTGTTTTGTACTAAACCTCAAGTCTCTCTCTCTTAGCCAATTCAATTTAATTAACATTCAATTAATTATTTAGTAAGGGTTTATATTAATCTCCAATTCTAGCCTAGTAATAGTGTATTTTCCGGGAAAAAAGTGTTTATGATTTGTCTTTGTTATCTAACTGAAACTTTGATTGTAAGGTCCCTAGTCCTCTAATCAAAGCATAAAGTATACCATCATTTTCTTGAGCTTGTAACAAAATGAGCTTTAAAGTAAGATAATGAACTTAATTTAACAAGTGGCTTACATTTTAAGCATATGGGTGTTCGTTTATTTTGTTGGTTTCTTTATCTTTATACTCTCTCCAAGGACAGGACACTAATAAAGGGGATGTTTGGGGTATTGTGCTAATGAGGCTAGAGTTTTGTTCGTGAGTGTAGTAGTGAAAAAACTAGTTATGGGGACAGAGAAAGAGAGAAACTGAGAAAGGAGGAGCTACAAGAGTATCTTTAGGAGGTCAGCAAAAGCACGCTTTGCTTCCTGACCTGAGCAGCCTAACGTTATTTAGGGAGCTGTGGTTGCGTGAGTTGTGTACTAATTCCTGTTTCCTGTTTTTGGGGCCTTGAGTAAAGGGAATCTCTCCTGGTTTTAGCATTTCTTTTCTCTTTTTATGCTCCCTCCCCTCTTGTTCTCCTCGTCTAAAAAAATCACCTTCCTATGTCGAGTCCTAGAAAGAGAGAATGAGAGAGAAAGAGAAAGCAAGAAGAGCCCACTAAAGCGTGCAGAAAAACAAAGGAAAAGCTAGATAACAACCCACCCCTCTTATCATAGCTCTCTCTATCCTTTGCCGTTTGAGTTGTTAAAACACTTGGCTCTTTTAAGATGTTTCCTTCCTCTTGGTGGGGTTTTCTATTGTAAAGGGTGTGTTTTTATATTGCGTTTTTGGTATGGCTTTCCCGTTTTAAAGGTGTTTGCTTCAAGGATTCAATGGTTGAGGCTCTCTAAGCTGGACAGTTTTACGTTGTTAGCTAAACTTCCATCAGAGTTTTTCATAACGAAGCGAAGTTTTGTTGATTTCACTATGCGGGTCTTCATTGTTTTGAGCTTTGGTTGAGTGACTCCTTCAAGGTATATATATATATATATATATAACAAGTTTCTATCGTTGTAATTCGTTAGTTATGGACTATGTATATATGCATTTGCATGGTTTTATGCCTTTTTCATTTGTTCTCTAGTTTGTTTTTCTGATGCTTAAGCTTCTAAACCTTCAACACTCTATTTTTTCAGTTTGCTACTAGTTCTTGGTCTTCAAATTACAGAAAAAAAGCTGATCTTTTTAGGTTAGTTGGATATCTAGTCCATCCTGTTAAGAATATGGAGAGCGGTTGCTCAAAGAATGGTGAACCATGTCCTCAACTTCTTGATTTGATTCCTCAAGAAAGAGAGTGGCATGTGAAGAGGGAAGATGAGAGAAGGCATGGATCCTCAGAGGAGAAGAAGCTGGAACTGAGGCTTGGTCCCCCAGGTGAAGATAACTGGTCCATGAAAGACGCCACCACAAACAACAACCGAGAGAGGGATGAGTCTTTGCTCTCACTTGGGTACTTCTCTTCAGTGAAGAACAATGGAAAACAGACACATAAGTTTCCATCTCAAGAGGTCCAGCCGGTTGGATCAGTTTTGTCCACTCCATGGGCCAAAAACCAGCAGCATAACCATCAACAGCAGATAAAGCCTCCTTCATTTCTTCATTTCCCAGCGACAGCCCCACAGAACTTGCCTGTTATAGCAAAGGAATCGTCACAGCCCTGTTGCACTAAAGCGGTAGACTTGCAGAATACAGAGAAAAAAGCATTTTCACCTCCTGCAAATACAGCTGTGCCTCCCAACAGTTCTCAGAAAAGGTACTCCAGCTTTTTACCTCTCTCTGCGTCTCTTTAATATGTTTTTTAAATCTTTTCTGACAGAGGATATTCACTCACAAGTTTACCTTGCTTGATATTGTGTGGTCCATGAAGCATGTTAGTTGTTTCATTTCTTTATGTTTCTCATGTTACATGAAATTTCAATTTATCTTTCACATGTACCTGTATGTTTTGTAGTTTTAATGCAAAATTTTACTTTTCTTCTTCAGATGTTTTCAAAAATTGTTTTTTTTCCTAACATTATTTATTGATCTGCCCATTCATGAGAGCTCTTAGTCTGTCTTGGCAGTAAATGGTTAATCCTTATCTTTCTTTTTAGATGTACAAGTTTTACTTATTTTGTCTGTTATCTACAGTTTCCTATTCCATGCTCTTGTGTTTATCTATTGTTTAGCGTGGGGTTTCTTTTTCCTTTTGTTCTTTGGCATAAATCACATATTTTAGGTTAGATTTGTTCTCTCGCAGGAGTCATGGGCATCAGACCTGGTTATGTGGCTTATATATCTTTTTCTGAAGAACCCTTGTACATATTCGTCTCTATTATTTAGCCTCGAATTATTTTTTAAATTATCTAATTCCATAGTTACGATCATGGAAAACAGAACTGCTCCTGGTCCAGTTGTGGGTTGGCCTCCAATACGTTCTTTTAGGAAAAATCTTGCAAGCAGCAACTCTTCAAAACTAGCTTCTGAATCACCAAGTGTGGTCCATCACAAGGTTGCAAATGAAAACGCAGCAGCTGAACCTAGTGGTAAAGGCCTCTTTGTTAAAATCAACATGGATGGAGTTCCAATTGGAAGGAAAGTGGATCTCAAAGCCTATGACAGCTATGGAAAACTGTCAACTGCTGTTGATGAACTCTTCAGAGGCCTCCTTGCAGGTAAATTTTTTTTTTTTTACTACTATTTTCAATTCAATGGACATGTAAGAACTGAGATAAAATCAAGCCTTGTCAATTATTTTCACATGAGTTAGCCAAATTTGATTTGATAGTCATGTCCATTAGCCATTAGGGAAGTTTGTTTCACTCATAGTGTAGTATGCCATCTAAATCATCAATATATCTTGTGTTTGAGAGCCCCATCACTTGTTCAGTGTATTAGAAATTTTTGTATTGCATCCGTGTATACGACCTATCAGTTCACGTCACTGTTAATTTCAACTGTTAATTATGTGATGGAAGTGGGGGAAGCTTCAATTTCAATTTGCATATTTCAAGGGAAACATTTTGGACTCATCTGCTTGTTCTTATTGCAACTAAACTCTTAGCCTGTTAATGCGATTCTAATTGACAGATATGCTTATTCTCATTTGTTTGTCTCGTGTAGCTCAAAGAGATTCCTCTGTTGGTGGAATAGTGAACAAGCAAGAGGAAGAGAAAGTGATTACAGGCGTATTGGACGGAAGGGGGGAATATACACTTGTTTATGAGGATAACGAAGGAGACAGGATGCTTGTTGGGGATGTCCCATGGCAGTAAGCATCTTATCACATTGTGGATCTTATGCAATTTGAGATTATATCATACCATATAATATTCCCGCAATTAGTGATTGAGCGTATAGCAGAATACCATTTTATTTTAATTGTCTATTAGTTTTTCCCGAAAAACAGCATTAGATTCCGAATATCTTAATGAAAATCCTGCTTTCTGTAATGTCGGGCATATTTGTTGTTAATGCATGTATTACAAAAATTACAACAGAACTTGTTTATTTGATTACAGTTATTTAATGGTATGTTGTACTAGACATGAATAAATTTATAATATCTGGATTTTGATTTGAATTTGCAGCATGTTTGTATCAACAGTGAAGAGGCTGCGCGTGTTGAAGAGCTCTGAACTATCTGCGCTTAGCCGTGAGTGTTGGTTTATTATGATGAATAATGGATTGATTATTAGTTGGCCTGTTTCCTTGTTCTTAAATAAGAAGTTTGTGGTTGTTCTTTTACAGTTGGAAGCAGTAAGCAGGGAAAGACACCGGCATGATTCGGCCTCGAGAACTGAGTTTTTCTCTGAAGATTCTCCACCAGAGTTTAAAGAAAGAGACTTTGAATTATGTTCACGTTTTGGCATTTTGCTCCCCTACTTTGCATGGAACTTGTTGCACGGTATATATAACTAGTTTATTTGTAATTTTAGACTTCTTAGTTCATTCCCTTTCTTCAACATGCATTTATTTTTCTACATCAATGCCATTTGGATCATGCGTGGTAGCAAGCAATATCTCTCGAGTCGTGTAATTTTGCGTTTTTGCACTTGTATTTCACAAGCCATCTCTGGATGGTGAAAGACCCAACTTAATACAACTCTGATGGCTTTAAAAAAAATTATGCTCTGATGCCCATATGCATGCATTACGCAATTAAGCTCTAAGTTCCTGAAAATTGAAAGCATCATGGGTTGTAAAGTTAAGACGCTTTTCTATTTTGCTTTGAATCCATTGAAGCTCACTGCAACCGAGTAGTACTCTATTCAAACTGTACTTTTGGGGTTGGGGTTGGGATTGGGATTGGGATTGGGATTGGGATTGGGATTGGGCTAGGGAGAAAGCAGATGAAATTCTATCCTTTTGTTCAGGACTGACCCGCTAGTTCATTCTATCCCCTTTTGGTCCCATTGAGGCATGATTTTTGACCATAGCCAAACTTGTTTAACACTTGTCAACGAGACATTATTTAGATTGTTTGGTTTGGATTGAGTATTTTAGTCTAGGGTCGGTTTCTTGGCTCAATGAACTTTGAGGGGGGCATAAAATATTTTTAGAAAAAGGAGAAAGTAGCTTAATGAGATTACGACTAAGAGGCTTAGTGGGGAGGATTGAAGGGTCATTATCATTGCAGGGCTGCCGAACTTTGGGCCTTAAAACAAGACTGATCTAACCTATTTTTTATTATTAAATTTGATAATTTTAAATAATGTATAAAGTATAATAAATTAAATTTTAATGAAAATTATATTTAAATTTTGTAAAAATAATTGTGCTCCTTCTGTTTCATAACTTTTTGCCACTGTACTTTTGAGACATGTCACGTGCGGGAATGCGAGAGAGTGTCAAACACACGTGCGCAGTTGCCGGGATTTATCAGGGCGCTTGGCCTTTGGCCCTTGCCTACTTTTCCAGAGCATGGTAGGTTGTCGTAACACGTGTGCTTGTTGTCCTAGAGAAAGCACACGTCTTTTAACTTGTAAGCTTAAACATCTGACTTTGTTCCCTAAAATTTTGATACAAATTAAATGCCACTAGTAATATATATTTGTCTAATACTTGTACGATTTTATACGCTTCAAATTTTATAGGGTTTATTTTATTTTATTTTTATGCGTAGAATAATAGTTTTTGTATTCATATTTTCCTTTCTGTGTTTAACAAACCATTCAACTACCATAGACAGTTGCATCTTCTCACGAGGATTATATTGCAAAGAAACTTCTTTCCTTCTAAAATAAAAATTATTATAAGCATATACTTGTAAATCTTGCAAATTGTCAAAAGTAGAAGTGACATCTTGATTATACGGTCTATGTTGCTTTCCAAATAGAAAATATTTGAAATTTGCTTAGTATTAACTCAAATCAAAACAAAAGTAAAATATATATATATTTATTTATATCCTTTCTTGTTGCAAATGCAAACTAATGAAATTAAAAAAGAAAAGTTGATTAGTAATTCTTTAACATCAAGACATTTCAAGGGAATAATCAAATGTTTAAAGAAGGATTTTTGCACGCTGATGATGGGATTAAGCTCAAAATTATATAGAAAACTATCTTTTTTTATTATTATTAAATGATAATATTTCTTTAATTAATTAAAAAATAAAGCTAGGAATGAGTCCGTTTTGCAGTAATACGTTGGCCATTCTTCCATAAGCACTGACTTGCTAAACCCAACGCATCTCCTCCAGCTTTCCGTTGAATTCGAGCTTGCCATTATTAGGTTGTTTTTGGTTTCGAGAGAATGGATTGTACCAGGGTATCAAATAACGACAGTAAACGAAATAATAACAGTGGTAATGGATAGTTATTTTTTAAATGGTGGGTGTAAAATTTTTTCATATTCATAATTATTGTAATTGTTCGTTATTATCATTATCGAGAATCGTTATTACCACTATCGATTGTTATTACTGTTATAAAAAATCGTTATTATCGTTATCGACCGTTATTACCGTTATCGTCGATTAAAAAAGTTATACGAAATCTTAAAAAAAAATCACAACTGTGATGACTGTAATGACAGTAATAATCTTCGTTATATCCGAAATCGCAATAAACACAACACAACCTAAAAACGTGACCGTAACCGTAATTTAAATCTCTAATTTGTCCTAAAGTGATTGTAAAATTATTTAGCACCTACAAAATAAAATAATTCATTCAAAATATGCTCGCAATTCAACACTTTTTTATTTTAAAAAATTAAGTTCTTATTTAATTTACTTGGAAATACAATTACATTATAAATTGACGATAATGTATCAAATTTTTTTTATTTTAATTGATTACCATCTTAAAAATTATAACTTTATATTATTTAATTTTAATAGAATAATTACATTTTAAATAATTAATAATGTATCAAATTTTATATTATAATGTTAACGACCTCTTGATCAAGTGGTTAAAGAATAGTTGCGACATATTATTAAACTTGAGTTCGAATCCAAGTAATTTTACATCTATTTCTGATTAAATATTTCCCTTGTAAAAAAAATTATATTACAATTGATTAAAGTATAAATTTATATTATTTACATTTTAATATAACATTTACATTTTAAATTATTAATAATGTATCAAATTTGTTTTTATATTTAACACTATATTTGGATAGATATTAGTAAATGAAAGAAAATGAATGTAAAATAAAGGAGAGGAAGAGAAAGGAAATGGTACATGTACCACCTATTTGGATAGTTAAAATTAATAAAAGAAATGAAAGTAATCTTAACAATCCATATTTGATTAAGCAGTGGAAATTAAAGGAAATTATCCATTATAATGTTTTTTTTTCAATATAACAATTTTTGTTTTAAATGTTATAATTAATAATATTAAATTTGATATTTTATCTGTTAATTTTTTTCTAAATTTCATTTCTTCTTGTTTACCCCAAATTAGATCTTAAAAACCTGAGTAAGTCAAGCGAAAGCAAAGGGTGCTCACCTCACTCTCTTCCTTTCCTTAATCTAAATTTTTTTTCCAAATAAAGGAAAAGTTTTCAACTTTCTTTTGGTTTACTTAACTTTTCTTTGTTTTCGCCGTCCTATCCAAACATAAAGTAAAAGTATTATTGAAATTTGTAATTACATTATCAGTAAAGTATTAGTTTACCAAACACTATAATGTTAATTTTCATGTAATTTTTTTTGTCAAAACTCTCTATGCAATATAAATAGCACTTTATAATGCATATAAAACACTACAATATTACTTTTCCTAAAGTTTAATTCTCAACAATCAATTTTTCAATAACCATTTTACATGTAAAGCACCAAACACAGCTTTATTGTAGCTGCAAAGGATACAATATCAATGCAACCGCGGGAAGAAATCTCTTGGAGTCGAAATTAAAATCTCTGACCATTCCAACAGATTGGATTAATTAATTTTCTCTCTAATTTCCCACTCCTCTCGACACCGTTCTTTGAAGACTATATTATATTTGGTTACAAAAGAGTGTATTGAATTAAACGAGTTTGAATTAAAGAGGCTTAGGCTTCGAGTCATCAACTGAAGACAGTGAAGATTCCATTTTTGGATTGGATTAGGTAGCTTGAAATTGATTGTCAATAACAATATATATACTTTCATTGTGAATCTCAGTCAATGCTCAAAACTCGCAAGAAGCTAAAGTCGAATGAGATACGGATCAGGAGCCTTTTCCACACTGATTGGTTCCTTCAATTGAGAGGAATTGTTCGAAAGTTAGGCCAAAATGCAGCTTTGATCCTCCATGCAGCAGTCCCTTGAGTACGTTTGAAAAGCAATTAAACTCTTCAGAGCATAATGTTTTACAACTTCATTTTTTTCTTAGTACTACAATTTGTAGCAGGTCACATTGAAAGTGGAACGATTGAAAAGAAAGCAATTTCTCCTGGGCCTTCAATATACTTCGTCAAGCATTATGCAGCTTCACATTGCGTGGCTTGAACTCACCCAAGACTCTGCATGTGCAAGTTGATTTCGCTGTACCAGACGGTAGCTATGCATTTTTGGAGGTATAATAAAAACTTCTAAAAAACATATTACATGGAATTCAAATGCTTGAATAAATTGAATTTTTTTTTTTTTTTGAAGATTCAGAAAACATATGCATATTCAATTTCTTTTTTCTAATTCCAATTTATACTTGTTAAGGAGTTCTAAGCATTAACTAACATTTAACATGTCAGTATCCATGTGACAATCAAATTGGTATATTTACTTGTTATTATTATTTTGTTAGTACTGTCCCCAATTAGTTCAAAGTTAAAGCTAAATTAGTTCAACTTGATGGGGTATAACTGGCTCAAAAACTTGAATGCCATGCACTTCAAAGAAGTTTGCAACTGGAGACCTGATATATAAGGTGTGGGCATCTCCATCTTCATTACCGGAATAATCACCACCAAATCTTTCCTCATCAAAATGGTCATATTTGGCAGCGTCCAACACAATGTCCTTATCTGACAAGGTTACAAATACGCTTGGACATAATACTAGGAAAAATGAAAGAAATAAATAAGATTAATATACTTTTATTTCGACGTAGTCTCGATTTAATGGTTTAAGAAGACCCTAAAACTGTAAGATTACATATTCGAGTTTTATTTTGAGTTAGTTTCATCTAATTTTATATTAGATTTATTATGTGCCAATTTGCTGATATGCCGATTAAATTATTTGATTAAGTGATTTTTTATATAAATGTAATTTTTTATTAAGATTATAAATGTTGTAATATGCGGGTATGGGAACCTAGGCTCTCAACATAGAAAATTTAAGAGTATAAGTGAGTCGTCATCAATTTTTTAGCTTAGAAGTGATTAGGCTCCTATTTAACTCTAATAAGGATAAGTTCAGCTCTACGTTTTAAAAATTGGATTCAGAAGTGCGGTTATGAGTTGAAAACTGTTTAGACGAGACCGTTTAATCCTATTTTATCTTAAAAGGTCTTAACTAAATTGGTCTATTATTCACTACTAGAAAAAAGTTCATAGATTATGATTGTGTAAAAACATTAATTATGATTTTTGAAAGTATGCACAATCTAATATCTTTAACAATTTATTAAAGTCTTGAAATCTTAATCGCGATTTCAACTTTCAAACATCATGGTCCAACTATGTTTATATAAAAAATGTATCTTAGATGTAATTAAAAAGGAATGGCTTCCAACAATTTTTTTTTTTAATATTAAAAGTATATAAATTTATATTTTAAAAAAGTTGTTGTAGAAAAAGACTACGGTTTTATTGTTAACCATAGTTAATATTATTAATTGTACAATTAAGACTTGTTTTCCCTATTAAATGCCTCTTATTATATGTAAATAGACTGATTTTTTGATTCAAATGTAGTGTTTTGTGGTTCAATGTTTCGTCTCTTGAAATTGAAGATTCAAATATATTGGAAATCATTAGTTTAAGGTAAAAGTTGCTGCAACTTCGTTTATAAACAAACATATTGCTGTTTCAATAAATTAAATTATGATTTTTATTTATTAATATACTACGGTTTAGGTTTTTAAACGTATTATTTTGTGTCTGATGTTTCGTTATCAAAAATTGATGTACCTATAATATTGGAAAGGTCAATTTGCTAATGTAACATTTCAGGTAAAGCATGTTGTAATACTTAGACTTTGAAGAGACATTCATCATCCATTACTTTCACTTTGCACTTTCTCTTTTTCTCTATCTTTTTCTCCAATAATATTGGCTCTCTTCCTTCTTACTCTCAAAACTACTATGAAGACTATTAAGCTATGTAATAGTATTAGTTAGTCTCTTCCACTAGTGATTAGGTTTTTGATTCTTAGACGTGTGGCTTCTATTTCAGTTACTGATTTCGTGAATTCCAACATGAGTTGTAATGCTTTTAATGAAACCTCAAAAGACAATGATATTTTTAAGAATGTTTCATTGAATAACCTCAACTTCCTACCATGGATTAAAAGCGAGAAAATCTTTTTTAAAATATGCAAAGATGCTAGGAAACAGAGGCATTATATAGAAAAATAATGGTGAATTATTTTAGTCAAAGGTCAACATCCAAATAATCCACTTTTCCTTTGACTTTGAAACCCTCTGGCTATTCAATGTAAATTTCCTTATCCATGTCACCATTGAGAAAAGCAATTTTGACCCATCTGCTCATCCTCCAAATCAAGACTAGCTGCTAAATCCAGAACCATGTGAATCGAAAACGTCTTGACAATTGGGAAAGAAATTCATCAAAATTAAGACCTTTCTTCTAGATGAATCCCTTGACTGTGAAGTGTGTTCTTCTTGATTCGTTCTTTATACCCATCTGTTTTGTAAAGCTTTTTTTCCCTTAGGCAGCTTTACCTGCTCAAAAGTATTATTCTTGTGTAACGATTTCTTCTTATCATGCATGGGGCTCTTTCTTGTGTTCATCTTTCATGGTCTCCTTATAACATTTAGGATTCTCTCCCGTTAGTTAGTAATACATACCATTAACAAAAGATCTCGTGGAAGGTTGTCTATCCCTCGTAGACCTTATGAGTGAAATATTTGATAAAACCTCGAGTGGAACCTCTAAAATTGGTGGCTGCACATCAATCTCATCACCCAACTTAATATGTGTAGAATCGGTACCAACATCGTTTGTTGTCACGACCCATTTTTCCTAAAAATCCCT
Source organism: Firmiana major (assembly GCA_033439115.1). NCBI lineage: Eukaryota > Viridiplantae > Streptophyta > Magnoliopsida > Malvales > Malvaceae > Firmiana > Firmiana major. The sequence continues at coordinate 40,322,095 of CM065910.1, forward strand.
ACAAATTTTTCGCTTTTTCATTTTCTTACCTGTCGTGAACAGTTTCACTACTAACAGTTGGGTTATGAGTCGATGTTAGTCCCTCATGTCATGTCACTTACCTTAACATCTATTTTCCATATTTCATTTACATATAAATTTATTTTAACTAAATACATCCTCAATATTACATCCGTGTACAATATTGTGCCTCTATATGTTCAGATACAAAAATTATACGAATGTGTATACCTGGTCTTGATAGGAAGCAACGGAAACCGAAATGCAAGACTAGTGTCACTCTCTTCTACTGAATGTACCCTGTAGGGTGAAAAATGAAAGGGTGAGCGCAACTTGCTCAGTAAGGCAATAATGCAAGCAGGTAGATAACTACACTATCTACATGCTGGTAAAGACATGACATGTAAAACATTTATATCTCGAGCATGAGAAAATTAAAACCATGCCATGTATGAGTATATCATATAACGTAAAACATGAATCGGCATGTAAAACATGAAAAACATCTCATGTAAAACCTCTCATGCTCGGAACAGTAAAACTCTTCAAAACAATCCCAGAGGGATTCAACACATCTTTAAAATCATTAATATCCTCATAAAAACCCATCAATTTCTCATTTAATACCACATTTCATGAAGATCGTCACAAATCGAGACTCGACCCCTCCCTCGGGTCTATCCTGGTCTAACAAGACCAATAAAATATATATCATGTGAGTCATGCAGGTTACTGTATGGAAACAATCGAGGACTATGTCCATGTGATCCCAGGCTACGCGGATCCCGGTGTACGGGGTATCACAACTGTAACGGGAGGTGGGTCACCCTACCCGCCAGAATATCACATCACGTGAATACAATAGTCATGACTACATGGTACAACGTACTTCGTGTGACATACACGGTACAACGTACTCCATGAACCCAATATCACAGTCTGGGGATGCCTGCCATAGGTCTTATCCCACTCCAAACCATGTTGATAACCAACCCATGTCTCAATCTACACGTGCGAACATATCTTCTCACTGTGACACACAGTCTACAAGAGGCTTTAGCACAGTCATATGCATGTCATAAAATTCCTGTGTGAGCGAAGCTTCAGCACGACTCCATGCATATTCATGATATCAGAAAAACCCTCGTGCGAGAGAAGCTCCAGCACGGTTTCATAAAAATCAATGAAATCTGCATACGAGCAGCATTCCGGTATGACTTAAAATAATTATAAATTCAATTTAAATTCACGTACGAGAAATGCTCTAGTACAGATGCATAAAACCAAGTAAAATTCACGTACGATTTAAAACTCATAAAAACATGATAGGCTGCTCAATTTCACTAAAACAAATAAAAAATCACAACTGGCACCTAATTCGTGCCCTTTCATGTAAAAATATGAAATAAACAGCCAGCTTATCCATAATTTTCTTAAATTAAAGCAATATAATCATAGGAATATCAAAAACATGAAAATCATGCAATTTCATAGCCTTACTACCCTTCTTGAAATTTTCCTAACTAGGGGCAAAATCGTAATTTTTCACATATACCACGATTTTCGTAAAAATTATTATTCTATTTCTAGATACCTTATGAAATTCTACGTAGTGTGAATAACCCCAAAAATATGCGCAGATATCTCTAACCACTTACAAAATTCCCTTACCTCATTTTTTTGTACAGTCTGACCTTTTTTCACTAATGTCTTGTCACGCAGTCTGATTTATTTCGAATCCAATATTCGAAACTGCGGATAAATATACATCAGGTCAAATACAATACAATTAATTGTATTTCATATTTTATTGGGCTTAATTTAAATCATTGGGCTCGATTGTACCATAATGGGCCTTAATCGGCCTTAAGCCCGTTTTCCCACTTACTATTCACATTATTGAGGCCTATTGGGCTCATTGGGCCCATCAGTATTTATTAAGCCTCATTTTAAATTTTCAGATAGTTCAATTAATTATTTACAACTATTTATCTATAATTCCAGAATATAATTCATTTCATGTGGAATTTAAATCCGTAATTTATGCAGTAAATTTTTAACACGCATAACGACGCAATATTGTCGTAAATAAGGGTTACTTATCCGATATTTCATGATAATATGCAAATCGAGGTTGTCTCGAGCTCTCGTTTGACGTCAATTGTCTAGCTACACAATTAAATTTTTTTCGGGTAAACTCTCAGTTGAATATTAATCCAATTAAATATTTCAAAATTTAAATCGATCAATTTCGATCGCTTACCGACTTACCCATAACTCGATTGCATCACTGAGATTTTCTCCCAATTTTTCCTCTTTTTCTTTTTCCTTTTTTTTCCCCTTCTTTTCTAGCTGAACCGATTCAACCCGGTTCAGACCTATTCGATTCAACCGGTTCAGTCCGGTTCGACCAGTTCAGGGCCTTGCCGGTCGGTTCTCCATCGATTTTTACCGTTAGCAGCTCCGCGGGATCGTCCGATGCACAGATCTGGGGTCGGTTTCGTCCGCGGTGGCCGAAAAGTGTCCGGTCCAACTTTTCTCCCCTTGCCGTCGGTGCCCTTTCTCTTTCCTCGCCGTTTTTGGCATTGTCGACCGTTTCACCGGTTGTATCCACCACTGATCGCGTTGCTTGCGCCTGGGGAACCCTCGGCTATGGTCGGTTAGGGCTAGGTCGGCGTCGGTTACCGCCGATTTCCTTTTTCTCCCTCGGGTTCTCTCGGTTTCCTTTTGTCGACGCTTCTCTCACCGTTCGTTCTACCTTTGGCCTCAACCATCGCTGGCTAGGGTAGGCTGGGCTTCCTCAGTGGCCTCCAGGTCGCCGGTGGTCGGCGGTGAGGGAACCGACTCCCTCGGTTTCCTGCTTCATTTTCTTCTCGCGAATTTCGCGATTTTCGTTTTTCGTTTTTTAATTAATTAATTTATTTATTTTTAATTTATTTTTATTATTATTTTATTCATTAAAATATATTAAAAATCCACAAATATCTAAAAAAATTATATTTTATTCATTTAACCAATTAAATGAATTTATCGATCTTATTTCGTATTTTCGGTATATTTTTCGATTATTTTCGGGATTATTTTTCGAAGTGAAAATTTTGATTTATTCCAATAAATTCATATCTTAATTAGTTTAACCCAAAATTTAATTATTTCTTCGTTATTGATCAAGATTTCTCATTTTCATATTTCTAATTAAATTTTCTTCTCGAATTTATACCGGCTTTTGGTCTTTTGACCGTTTTGTAAACTCCACGAATTGTCATGTATCCGGGTTAAACAATGATTAGCAAGTAAATGATTGGAATTAAGAACGTGCTTATTAGTGGATGATTAAATTTAAATATATTTATGTGTAAGAAATTTAAATAAGTTTAAGTAAATAAATATTTTATTTTTGTAGCATAAATAAATGCTTAACTATATGTGATATTAATTAGAACACAATATAATGTTTAACCCCCATTAATTAAATTATATTGTATTATAAATGAAGACCATTCTAAGATTTTGAGGGAATAATGATTGACTACCAAAGAAGCCAACCCGATCTATTTCAAAGCAATAGGCTTTCGGTGATGACTCTGATCAACCCCGGAGATGTGAAGAAGGAATGCAGGTATGAAGACTCTCTATTTTAAGGGGAGTACGAAACAGAAGGCATATGGTTTGGCTTCAAATGAAGCCAAACCCGAGAAGTGCAGCGGATTGCTGCTGATGGTTAGTAGTTAGAAGGAATGTGGGAGTATGTTACAAGCGATGTTGCAAGCACATGGTATTAGTTTCCTATTGAGGAAGATCGAGGCAAATCACTGCTGCTGTAGAAAGAATAGGATACGAAACCTTGTGGCAAAATATAGAATAGAAACGGGAGGAAGGTCACATCGGCTATAGGAAAATCATAGCTGTGGAGCAGCACCTATATAGTGTAGGGGATGAGAAAATAATAATAATAATAATAATAATAATAATAATAATAATAATAATAATAAGGCAAAAATGGACCGTGATTGCTGCTGTAAATTGCAGCAGGAAGCATGGCGAGAAACTAATATGTGATTAGATGTTGGTAGGAGCAAAGCTGTAAGAGAGGATATGTATATATATATATATATATTATGGATGATGGCCTCGGGAATATCCTGCCTGGACAGAACTATGTACATAAATAATAATAAGAATAGATAGCAGCAGTTGGGGAAATGGAAATGAGAGCTGGAATTAACAGTAAAAAAAGACAGAAAATTTACACAAGCCTGACACGATAAAGAAAAAAAAAGGAGTAGTTATGAGAAGTTGAAAAACATAAGAAAAATATGGTGATGAGGTTAGAAAAACAGAGGAAAAAGTTGCCTAACTCACGTTTCCCCCACCATCACTCAATCTTGATGGAAGTCATTTCACTTAGACTAAAGGGACTTAGTATAGAATAAGCAAAGAAACCGTGAAAGTGATTAGGAGCTGTTGAGCAGAGCAGGAAAGTATGCTAGAAAACCAGAAACATGAAACATAAACGTGATGGAAACAGACCACATAGGGGAGGTACTCTGATCGAAACAAAGACGAACAAGAGGAATCGGAGCAGTAACAGAAGGAAGAGGGGTGATGGATGCTGGGATTGGCAAGGCCTCGGTTGGAAGCTAGGAAACTGAGAAAGAGAGGAGAATCTGAGTCAAACAGAGGAGTGAGAGATGGCCAGTAAATGGTGAAGCAGTTAGGAGCAAGTGGGGGAGAGCAGGGCCAACGAAGGAAGACAAGACGGCTAATCCCTGAAACTGAGTCGTAGCCGCAGCAGGAGCTGAGGCAACCAAGAACAGCTGCAACACACGAGAAAGATCGGTCTCGGTCTGTTTGAACTGGCATATAGAGGGAACAGAATGAGACGATTTGGCAAGGCAGTGATGATGATGATGGCCAAACCGAGGGACAGAAATGGTGTAGGGGTCTCCTTCCGAGGTTAAGGCGCTGGAAAATCGAGCAGATGAGGTGGAAGACAGTAATGGAGCAGCAAAGACTGGGTTGAAGCAAGGAGAAACTGAGAACAGGGATGAACAGAGCCATCCCGAGGAAGGAGACGATGATGATGCTGGTGGCCGGAGCAAGCTCGGTGGTGATGAAGATGATGATCGAATAGGAAAGGTGGTGGTGATCTACTTCGGGTGGGAATTTGTTTGAAGCAGCAGCAATGACAGTGGTAATGGGAGAACCATTGCCTGGAAAACAGAGGGACTAGAAATGGAAAAGAAAAAAAAATGTGAGGATGATGATTGATGGTAACTGAAACCTGGTCGGTGATGAGAGTGGCGAATCCGGGGACAATGAAGGAGGAAGATGGCAGCGTTGAAGAATGGCGAAGATGGTGAATGTTGTCGAGAGATGAGGATGTGGATGAACAGTAAACTAAGAAAGAAAAATGAGAAGAAAAATGGAAGTGTCGGGAAGAAGAAAGGAAATTCAAAAACAAGGAAAAAAAAAGAAAAAGAAAAGAAAAGAAATAAGTAGTATATATATATAATTATAATAATAATTATATATATATATATATATTGAAAAACAAAAAGAGGGTAAGTAATAAATATATATATATATATTTATATTTATATAAGTATATATATTATAGGAAATGGAGGAAAATTGAGGAAAAGAGACAAGTGTACAAATTTGGAAAATCCAGGTGAAAAGGCTCCGACAGAAATAACCCGAGTGGATCGGATTCGTCAACTCGCTAAGTCGAAGTAATCAAGGAGTACGGATAGGCACCGAGGTAATAAATTTATACAAGTTTTAGAGATAATTGTACGTATTTTATAATTTCGAGTGTATTTTCCCTAGGTAGGCAAGGTTACAATTTTGACGCATCGTAGTTAATTTGATAAATAAGATATTAAGAAATACAAATTTCGGTGTAAGAGAATCGTAGAAGGATTTAAGGGAGATACTAGGAGGCGTCACCACTTGAATTCAGGATTTTCGATAAATCGAGGTAAGGGGTATTATTTAACTCAGTTCTGATAATGCATTTTTGTTTCACCGATAAATGATTTTATGAAAAAGCATGTGATTTGAAATGATTTATCAATGCTTTCATACTTGCGAAGCATGTTTTAATTTGTCGAAATGTTCCCCGAGTACTTTCTATGTTGTGAAATGAATTTCCTAAGGTATGAAGCGTATGGATGTTTTACATTTATTTATGTTTTTATATCCATATCATTAAAGAAACTTTTGACCATTTCAAAAGTATGTAAGAAAAGAAATTTGTTTTCGAAATGAGATTGTGGGGGCCACCTCTTTAGTCTTGCGAGAACAAAGTGCCACACAGTTTTTTGGTTTTATGAAAGAGTTTTCAGGTTACAAAGAATTCGATTTTATTACTCGATATGAGTTTATGAGTTATAAAACCCAAGAAAGATTTTGGAAACTCTGTTTTGAGACTATAGGCTTCATGCATGGTTACTTTTTGTGGTGTTCCAGCTACACCACTTGGGGTGCCGGTACGTTGGCCCCTTTAGCACTTGACTCAACCTGTGTGGAGGATGTCGTGCCACTGGTGGTTTATGATGATGTATTAGTAGTATCTCATGCCCGCGCAGCACTCATGAATGTTCCCCGCACGGTGAGTGCCACAGGTGCCCGTGCCCTAGCTATGTACTAGTATATAATAAGAAATAAGAAAATACTACCCATGTTTATAATTATTATTGCTGTACGAACCTGATCCAGTCTACAGCCCCCCCTTACCATGGCCATAGGTATGATGACTCTCTACGGAGAATGAGTATCGCATGACTTAGTTATAACCTAGTCTACTCGATTTGATTATGAAAATTGACTATGATAAATGAATATGTGCTTTCATGATATATACGAAAATTGGTTATGACCGATATGCTTCATGAAATGATTATGAAATATTCATGAAATGTTTATGAAATGTTTATGAAATGTTCATGAAACGTTTATGAAATGATTATGAAATGTTTATGAAATGTTTATGAAAGGTTTATGAAATGTTTACGAAACGTTTATGAACCTGATGGTTTAAGAACTCATTCATGAACAATGAAAAGTTGTAAAATGGTTAAGCATGTTATTTGTTTTAAAGACACGCATGCTTTATGACTTTTTATGATGATTATGCATGAAATAACAAATTATGTATTTCATTAAAGTTTCGTCCTATGAACAATTTCACATACTTTTATATATTAGAACTGTTTTAAAAGTATTATCTTACTGGGCTTTTCCCCAAAAACTCACCCCTCTACCTCTCAAACCATTTGCAGTGAATCTATAGGCATTACCTGCCGCGTACACGACGTAGGCTGGCGGATATGAGCTTCCCCAGACTACCTTTTGTATATGCGTGAGGTATACATTCTTATCTCTATACCAGACTATTTGTATGCACAGACATCTATTGAAAATAATGTGTCGGGATGAAATCTGTATAAGGATAAATGAAATGAAATATTTTTAAGGATTGACACTGAATAGGAATACAGCCTAAGTGAATAAGGGAATAAGTGGGTAAACTAAGTTCAAAAAAAAATAATTTCCCCTGAATTTCAAGGGTCGAGGGTCATCACAGTTTTGCCCTTCAACGTGTTCGGAAATTCCATTTCAATCCTTTGCATTTTTTAAATGCATTCGAAAATTTTTATTCATTCCCTTTGCTCTTACGATAAAAATCGGGTCTTACATAATCTCCCCCACTTAAGAAATTTAGTCCTCCAAATTAGAACCAAGTCAAATGGATCCATAAACAAATCCGAGTACGTCTATTGTATCATATACTGTCATTCTCAAGTGACTTTTTTCGAAGTGTAATACTACCAAAGGACTTTAAGTAGGGAGATCATCTTAAACCTCAACACTTTCTCCTTCCATCTAATACCCGAATCGATTTTCCAATCATACGTTATACTTTCATTGAGCTAAGCTGTTGAAGCTCATATCCAATCACATATGCTGGGTCCGGATAGTATTTTCGAAGCATCAAAAGATGGGACACATTGTGGATGCCTACTAATTTAAGTGGTAATGCCAACCTACAGGTCTTATCTCCCAATTTGTCCAATCTCAAAGGATTCAATCTAACGAAACTCAATTTGCCTTCTTTCCGAATCTCGTTATGCTCTTAGGACAAGTAATTTCTGACAATACTGATTCACCCTTGGTGAATTCTAATGGTTACTGTTGCTTGTCAGCATAGCTTTTCTATCTGCTCTGAGGTGTTCTTAATCTCTCAAAATCAACTGAACATCCTCAGAGGTTTGTCTTACCAATTCAGGAACAATTTTCTATCTGTCACCCACTTTTTCTTATCCAAGTAGGGAAACAACCCCTACGACCATACTATGCCTCATCTGAAGTCATTCCGATACTCAAGTGACAACTGTCATTATTGGCGAATTCGATTAGTAGTAACTGATCATCCCAGGTGCTTATAAAATCAAAGCACACACTCTTATCATATCCTCCAGAACCTGTACAGTGCCCTCTAACTGACCATCTGTCTGAGGATGAAAAGTTGTGCTAATACTCAGTCGGGTTCCCATAGCTTCCAAAAAATATTCCCCGAAGTGGGACGTAAAGCGGGAATCCCTATTTGATACCATGCTTACTAGAATGCTACATAATGTTCCATAATCTTTCTTACACATAAATCCGCCTACACACTCAGAGTATTTGGGGATTTCATAACCAGAAAGTGGGTAGACTTAGTCAATCTATCGACTATCACTCAGATAGCCTCATGATTCATCCGGGTCCTCTGTAACCCCTCACGATATCCATGGTAACTTGCTCCCATTTTCGTGTCGATATAGGTAGAGGCTGCAATAACCTTCCAACTTCTATTGCTCTACCTTACTCTGCTGACATACGAGACACTTCTCCACAATCTCCACAATGTCTCTTTCCATATCTGACCACCAATACCCTTTTCTGAAATTTCGATACATTTATTACTTCTTGGATGCACTGCATATCCCGAAGAGTGAGCTTCTGACAATAATACTATCTCATCAACTGTGGTCCTGGGGAGCACTTATACCGTCTCTAAATCTTAGTAAGCTATCATCACTCTTTGTGAACTCTGTCACTGTACCCCTCTGAATCTGATCCACACTATCGACACCATGCCGATCATCACGCTAAGCCTATCAAATCTGGTCACTCAAATCCGGTTCTAATCTCAGGCTAGTTGTCCCACAATCACTGTCATCATCAGAGGGAATTACATCACTATTGAGGCTTACGACTGCTCTAATAGCTCACGCTCTCTGACCATCATATGTAATACCATCCCGAGGCTCTTTCTGCTCAAGGCATTAGCCATCACATTAGCCTTACCTGGGTGCTACAATTTCCACGATCATAATCCCTCAAAAGCTCTAACCCTCTTTGTTCTCATATCCGACTTTTTCTGTGAAAACAGATACTCGGGGCTTTTATGATCAGTGCATACCTGAAATTTCTCACCGTGTACATAGTAGTGTCATATACTCAGTACAACCACTATCGCTGTCAACTTTAAATCTTGGGTCGGATAGTTTCTTTCATGATCCTTGAGTTATCTGGATCCATACGTGACTATAATCTCATTTTGCTTCAACACACAGCCCAATCTTGGTTTCAAGACATCCATATACCCTGAGAAACCTCTTAATCTATTGGGTATGATGAGAATAAATGTGGTGGTCATTTCATACTTTAGTACACCAAAACTCCTGTCACGTCTATCATCCCATTCAAATACAACTTTTTCTAAGTTAAACGTGTCAACAAAGTAGTCTATTTCGAGAACTCTCAACAAATCATCTGTAAAAACAATTTTCAATTGTTGCTTATGATTTTCCCTGGACTTTAAATACACCTCAAATATCATCAATAAGGATGATAACAAATCGGTCCAGGTAAAGTTTAAATACCTCATCGTAGTTGTGTTCCACTAAATATTTCAACCACCCATATCCTTGATCTATGTACGCATAAACGTATAATGTCATTTCGAAATCGCTTCCGTTCAAGATACTAACCCGTGTCATTTCCTTTTTCTTATATTAACTGCTTTTATAAAATTTTAATTTTTTTAAACCTTCATGATTAATCGAATTCTTTTATTTATCGTACAAGTAAAGGTACCCTAATTTTAAATGTATATATTACGACTATCGATTTCAATTTATAGGTTGTGTATACTTTTAGACACTGTCAAGTCTTCACGCGGGGAGGTATTTTGAAATACCTTTATTAACCCTCATACTTGACCACATGGACTGGTTATGGATATATCCACCCCTTATCCTTGGTCGCAATCCATATTCACTACATATCGCTTAATCTAAATTACTTCACATATCAGAGATATTCTTACCTTGCATACGCCTCTGATTTCAATATATCTTGTATTCAGGATCTATCATATCTCAAAGCTTATCTCCTTTCGTATATCACTTATAACAAACTGTCATTACTCATTCCTTGAGTACAATCATTTACTCCTTTAATTTCAATCGCTACACCTCTTTTTATTACTTGTCAAACTTACAGTATACTTTTCAGCGGTAAACATATCACTATCTTAAGATAGAAATCTGAATAGCATAGTTTGCGGTCGACCAATTTATTCTCAAATATTACCTCAAATTATTCATATTCTATTGAATAAAATCGGCTGACTTATACTTCTTCCCCCGTTTTCGACTTATAATCTCTTCATAATTATTCCGTTAGTTAACCCTCCTTCATTGGGGTACTAACTATCAGTCTTGTACCCAAGGGTGTAGGCATTCATGTCTTTCACTAACTTATATACAAATGAAGGCGGTATGAATAAATGAGTAGTACCAGGATCAAATAACATAATTACGTCTTTATTCATAACCAGTGTGGTATCTTTTACCACATCATATGAAACATCAGTAGACTCTTGGTCCAAGGCATACACTCGCCCTCGTCCAACAACCTACTTTCCCTTTCTCTTCGACTGTGGCCTCCCTTTCTTGGTGCAAAGATACCAACAGGGTTTTCTCTATCTCTTTGCCCTTCTGTACGGCAGTCTCACCCAACTCTGAGCAATCATTAAATAATTGGCCCTTCTTACCACACTTAACGCCTATTTTAGTAAATAAAGTGTAGGTATAGGCCCCACTTCCGTGGTATCTACCACACATCCTATACTGCTTACACTGCTACGGAGCAGGTCGGGGTCCTCCAATCATAATACCCCTCAAAAGTGCTGAAATTGGATACTCTGGGGCCTTACCAATCATCTTACCCCGTGACTCATCAACTCTAATCTCTTGCCAACTGGTCTCTTTCCCGCTCTGACATCTCTGTCATTCTCTATTCTCTTCTGTCTCTATTTTGGCCCTTACTACCTTTCCCAATCTCAGAAGCGTGCAACACATGATCTTATTCACGCAACTATATTTTGCGCACTGCCTCGACATAGGTAGTGATATCTAACGGGGCCAATCGGACTCTAATAAACAATTTGAGCCATTCCATGAACTTTTGGGCTTTCCGACTCTCACTGCCCATAGTATCGGGTTCACACATGCCTAGAGATGTAATATGAGATTCATACTCATCAATAGATTTGGTTTCCTTGAACTAAACTCATAAATTCATCTGTAACTTCCTCTGAGCAGTATTCGAGTTATTCTATCACCGGAATACATCCAGAAATATTTCTCATGTCGGCTCTGGACGTCTAACTCTTCAGATGGGTTGAGCGGACTTCCACCAATGCTTCACCTCGCCCTCCAACATAAACGTATTTAAAAGTCACTTTTTCAGTCGACATACACTGAAAGAATCCATACAACTTCGCTATCTTATTCACCCAGTCCTCAGTAACTATTGGTTTCTTTACTTCGCTAAATACCGGAGAGGTGTGGGAATCTCTATAGTCTGAGGCATCTGTTTAGGCTTTACCCTGCCTATCCTCAACTACCTACATAGATTGAGTAAACAACTCCTACATATTTTCTACACTCCACTCCATCCTCTTGGAGCATGTCTCAATACTGTTTGGTCTCTTTATAGGACCCTGTAGAGTATGCTCAACATCAGCCTCCACCTTACTCTCATCTTGAGTCTCATGTGACGACTCATTCGACTCTCAGGCCAATCTCTACGGCCTCGAGCATGTGTATTCGCCCTTCTACTATAGCGGCTATCAGTTATAAAAACTATATTCTTGCATTCGAAACTAAATTCTTAGCTGCAGTTCCATCTTGATATACACAATTGTATCTAAATAATGCACAGTACATAGGGATGTAAATTTATTTAACCACCAACACCGACTCATATCAAGCCAACTCAGCTCTGATACCACTTCTGTCACAACCCATTTTTCCTAAAAACCCCGACAAATTTTTTCCTTTTTCATTTCCTTACCCGTCATGAATAGTTTCACTACTAACAGTTGGGCTATGAGTCGATGTTAGTCCCTCCTGTCATGTTACTTACCTTAACATTTATTTTCCATATTTCATTTACATATCAATTTATTTTAACTAAATACATCCCCAATATTACATCCGTGTACAATATTGTGCCTCTATATGTTCAGATACAAAAATTATACGAATGTGTATACCTGGTCTTGAAAGGAAGCAGCGGATAACCGAAATGCAAGACTAGTGTCACTCTCTTCTATTGAATATACCCTGTAGGGTGAAAAATGAAAGGGTGAGCGCAACTTGCTCAGTAAGGCAATAATGCAAGCAGGTAGATAACTACAGTATCTACATGCTGGTAAAGGCATGACATGTAAAACATTTATATCTCGAGCATGAGAAAATTAAAACCATGCCATGTATGAGTATATCATATAACGTAAAACATGAATCGACATGTAAAACATGAAAAACATCTCATGTAAAACCTCTCATGCTTGGAACAGTAAAACTCTTCAAAACAATCCCAGAGAGATTCAACACATCTTTAAAATCATTAATATCCTCACAAAAACCCATCAATTTCTCCTTTAATACCACATTTCATGAAAATCGTCACAAATCGGGGCTCGACCCCTCCCTCGGGTCTACCCTAGTCTAACAAGACCAATCAAATATATATCATGTGAGATATGCAGGTTACTATATGGAAACAATCGAGGACTATGTCCCTGTGATCCCAAGCTACACGGATCCCAATGTGCGGGGTATCACAACTGTAACGGGAGGTGGGTCACCCTACCCGCAAGAATATCACATCACGTGAATACAATAGTCATGACTACATGGTACAGCATACTCCGTGTGACATACATGGTACAACGTACTCCATGAACCCAATATCACAGTCTGGGGATGCCTGCCATAGGTCTTATCCCACTCCAAACCATTTCGATAACCAACCCATGTCTCAATCTACACGTGCGAGCATATCTTCTCACTGTGACACAGTCTACAAGAGGCTTCAGCACGGTCATATGCATGTCATAAAATTCCTGTGCGAGCGAAGCTCCAGCACAGCTCCATGCATATTCATGATATCAGAAAAACCCTCGTGTGAGAGAAGCTCCAACACGGTTTCATAAAAATCAATGAAACCTGCGTACGAGCAGTGCTCCAGTACGACTTAAAATAATTATAAATCCAATTTAAATTCACGTACGAGAAATGCTCTAGTACGGATGCATAAAACCAAGTAAAATCCACGTAAAATTTAAAACTCATAAAAACATGATAGGCTGCTCAATTTCACTAACAAATCAAAAATCACAACTGGCACCTAATTCGTGCCCTTTCATGTAAAAACATGAAATAAACAGCCAGTCTATCCATAATTTGCTTAAATTAAAGCAATATAATCATAGGAATATCAAAAACATGAAAATCATGCAATTTCATAGCCTTACTACCCTTTTTGAAATTTTCCTAACTAGGGGCAAAATCGTAATTTTTCACATATACCACGATTTTCGTAAAAATTATTATTCTATTTCTAGATACCTTATGAAATTCTACGTAATGTAAATAACCCTAAAAATACTTGCAGATATCTCTAAGAGCTTACAAAATTCCCTTACCTCATTTTTCTTACAATCTGACCTTTTTCCACTGATGTCTCGTCACGCAGTCCGATTTGCTTCGAATCCAATCTCCGAAATTGTGGATAAATATATATCAGGTCATATACAATATAATTAATTGTGTTTTATATTTTTCTGGGTTTAATTTAAATCATTGGGCCTGTTTACCCATATTGGGCCCGATTGTACCATAATGGGCCTTAATCGGCCTTAAGCCCATTTTCTCACTTACTATTCACATTATCGAGGCCTATTGGGCTCATTGAGCCCATCAATATTTATTGAGCCTCATTCTAAATTTTTGGATAGCTCAATTAATTGTTTATGACAATTTATCTCTAATTCCAGAATATAATTCATTCCATGCGGAATTTAAATCCGTAATTTATGCGGTAAATTTTTAACACGCATAACGATGTAATATTGTCGTAAATAAGGGTTACTTACCCGATATTCCATGATAATATGCAAATCGAGGTTGTCGCGAGCTCTCGTTTGACGTCAATTGTCGAGCTACACAATTAAATATTTTTTTCGGGTAAACTCTGAGTCGAATATTAATCCAATTAAATATTCTGAAATTTAAATCGGTCAATTCTGACAGCTTAGCAACTTACCCGTAGCTCGATTGCATCACTGAGATTTTCCCCCAATTTTTTCTCTTTTTCTTTTTCCCCTTTTTTTTCTGTTTATTTATTTATTTATTAAATATTTTATTATTATTTTAATTGATTTTATTATTATTTTATTCAATTAAATATTATTATTTTTACCAAAATATCTAAAAAAAATTATATTTAATTCATTTAATCAACAAATGAATTTCTCGGTATTATTTCGTCTTTCCGGTATATTTTTCGAAGTGAAAATTTCGATTTATTCTAATAAATTCATATCTTGATCAATTTAACCCGAAATTTAATTATTTCTTCGTTATTAATCAAGATTTCTCATTTCCATATTTCTAATTAAATTTTCTTCTTGAATTTATACCGACTTTTGGTCTTTTAACCGTTTTACCCTTCAACGTGTTCGAAAATTCCATTTCAATCCTTTGCATTTTTTAAATGTATTCAAAAATTTTTATTCATTCCCTTTACTCTTACGATAAAAATCGAGTCTTACATTTGTATTATGCTAGTCATCCTAAACATCTTCAGCTTCTGTCAGCACATATGTCAAAGGAACTATATCCAAATCAATCAAACCATCACTGCCTTGAGTAACTGTTGTCTCAGACTTTTAAATATCTTTTATTGTTTGGTTTTCCTTAGAAACAGCATCTCAACTTCTTACAAGTTTCTTCAACATCAAATCATAAAACTTGTAGCAAAACTCATCCTAGTTATAATCGAGGAACACAAATTGTCTCATCTTAGCATCTAGCTTAGACTTCTCATATTTGGGAACATGCATAAAGGATTTACATCCAAAGGTACGCAAGTGATCATAAGAAACATCTTTACCAAAACAAACTTTATTAGGAACATCAAAATTTAAAGGAACACATAGTGTAAGATTTAAAACATGAACAACTATACTTAAAGCTTTACCCCAAAAAGATTTTGAGGCAACTTTGCTTGTGAAAGTAAACATCTCAGCCTTTGTACCAGTGTCTTATTCATCTTCTCCATTAACCTATTTAACCGAGAAGTCTTAAGAGGTATCCTTTGATGCCTAATATCATACTGCTTGTAGTACTCATCAAAAGGTCAAGAATACTCACCCCAATTATCAATCCTAATGCATTTCAACTTCCAACTAGTTTGTCTTTCAACTAAAGCATGAAATTGTTTAAACACATCCAACACTTGGTATTTTGCTTCAAGGTGTAAACACATATTTTCCTTGAATGATCATCTATGAAAGTTACAAAATAAAGAACCAATAAGTGTTTTTACTTTCAGAGGTCCACAAACATCATGTCACAACCCTTAAACCCGAGGCTCTTAAGCGCATAACTATGCAGAAAGCATGATGTATGAACTAACTCTTTACTTGCTTTTAGGTGGCGTTTGGTAAATTGTAGGGAAAGTGATTACAGGGAAAGTGATTGCAGGGAAAGTGATTGCAGGGAAAGTAACTTTGCAGTGTTTGGTATCACAATGTAAAATTCTGTTTAAATTGCAGGGAAAGTAACTTCGCAGCGTTTGATATCCAGTTACTTTGCTGGGAAAGTAGTGACAAATTCCAAAAATACCCCTGAGTATAAAAATAATTTTTCAATGAAAATTAATTAAAATAAAAGTTGTATTATTAATATTACTCATCATTTGTAATTTTAAATTGTCATGTATTATTATTAATTTTTATTTTATAGAGTATAATATTAATAATTCATATATTATTAATGTAATTCGAAATTTTAATGTATCAATTGTAAATTTTCAATTATCATGACATCAACATAATACATATAACATCCATGACAGTTATAATACTTCATATAAATCCATGTAAAATATTTTTCATACATGATAATACTATATAAACATTCATAAAAGTCATAATAATTCATACAAGTCCTAATAAGATATTTTCATACATAATTCATAATGTCATGCCATTCAGCAAGTCATAAAATATAATATGTCCTACTAGAATATCTTTATACAAAATAATTCATACCTACTCATAATCATCCATCAAAGTCATAATAATCCAACGGAGTCCCACTACCATATCCCTATGCATAATAATCCAAAGTACGTTATAATAATCCAAGTTCTTTTTAATCATAAACATCAAAGTCAACCATCCAAAGCTCAAACTCCTATATCTCAGATGCAGCACGAAGTTGACGAAGATACTTCTTCACATAAAGCATTCTCCTTTCATAAGAACATGAGAAGAAAACGTCAACTTTGGTTGGGCTACTGAGGATGATTTCTGTAATCTCAACTATATCATTTTCTATTATCATTGTCACCAACATCAGCTTCAAGATTCATGTCCTCAAGCCCGGTTTCGGCATTTGCATTTGCAGTTTCGATATTATCAACAGCTTCTCCAGGAGTTTCTGCTGTCAAACCAGTTGCCCTATCTTTGCCAAAAATGAGAGCCAACTTCTCAAAGTGAGGGAAAGACTTGTTCCGTAGTCCTGCTGCTCCGGGATGACCCTGTAATTAAATTCAAAATCATGCACATTCTTTTATTAAACAATATTATATCATAAATATATATGAAGTAGAATAAGTTATAATGTATAATACCTTTAACCAACCATTCCAAACATCAAGCTCACATGTTATACACTTTTTCTCTTCATCCCACCCAAATCTAGATGCAGCATTACCTAACATATCTGCAACCTCTCTATATTGTGTCTTTAGCGTTCTCATCCTAGAGTTGATGTGAGGGTTACCTTTGATTTGACAATTCGAGATTTTTTTGGCCATCCATTTCTCAAGTTACGTCAAGTATCCAGCCTTGAATGTGCCATTGTCTTTACTCCAGCCACCCTGGTTGACAAGCTCGATACAACAATCAATTAAGATGGCATCTTCAGTTGATGTCCACTAGTGAGTGGACCTTCTGTTTGCAGCACGTTGGGATGAATCACCCTCCATCAACCTGTTATAGAAGTAAACTAAACAAAGAAATTGTTGGAAGCAATTAAATAGTTGGAAGAAAATGTACATTAAAATAAGACATTGAAATAATACATTTAAATAAACAACTGTTACAAATGTCTAGTTTAAGTAGTTTGAATGCAAAGAAATATCTGAAACAAGTACAACCATTTATGATAAATCGCAGAAATTAAACACATTTAGATTGTTCAAATTGAAACAAACAACACAATACGACATAGATTAATTCCGGTTCCTAGAAGCAAGCTATTCATTCCACATCTCTTGTGCTAAGTTGTCTCTCCAATTTGTCCATTCAGGAGAAGACTCGATGAATGCGATGGTGTCAGCATCTTGATTGGATTCAACAACTCTGTCTGTTAATTCAGCCTCAAGTGGGTCAACTGACATCTCTCTCCTTATATGGTTGTGTAACAAAGCACATGCATAAATTATTCTAACCTTTGTTTTCACTGGATACCACGACCTCTCTCAAAGGATTGCCCATCTCATCTTTAGTAACCCAAAACATCTCTCGATAACATTTCTGGCACTAGAGTGTCTAAAATTAAACAACTCTTCTTTTGATCGAGGGGTGTGATTCTGTCTCCAATCGCTTAAATGATACCTTTGACCTCGATATGGAGTTAAAAATCCTTCTCCATTAGTATACCCAGCATCAAACAAGTAATAAAAACTTATGGTAAACAAAAAATTTTAAATCTTAGGTCAACCCTTCCGATAAGAAAGAAATTTTGATCTGCTTATAATGATTTCATACCTTTAGGCACTTTCAACCCATCCGTTCTAGATATTGCATCTCGAAGAACCCTAGAGTCTGCAGCAGAACCTTCCCATCCAGGTAAGATATATATGAACTGCATATCTTGTGAACAGACCCCTAAGACATTTGTGGCAATTTCATTCTTTCTTGTCCTGTATCTAGGCTTATCAACCTCCAATGCGTTAACTTTAATATAAGTCCCATCTAATGCACCTAAACAGTTCTATTGTTTCCAATAGAGAATTGACACAAACATTTCGTCGATTAGTTTCATTCATACATTTCTCTAAATGAACGTAAAAACTATTACAAATTGATGCATTACCTTAAACCATTTCCATCTAAGGTCATTGGAATTCTCATGAACATGCTCTGGCTTCTTTAACAATATCGAATGCAGCCTGAGTACCGAATGTAATACCATAGTAACTTGCCTACTGACAGTCTCGCCACTCCTAACGAATTCTCGCTTAATAACCCTATTTTTCACATGATGAGAAATGATATACAAGAATATAGCAACCATTTCTTCAACATTCATGTTTTTTGTTGGTGCAAGTCTACCAATAGTTTGAAGCATATTACATAGTTTATAGAAGCAATGTCTGTCCATTCTAATGTTTTCAACACATGTCAGATCAGAATCAAACACCATCCTTCTAAAATTCAACTGCCTAATGACATGTCTCTCATAACTAGTATCACTCCCCCTTTTACGCTTTCTCATATTCAATAACAAAACACCACAATCTTGAAGAGAAACATTGACTAAGTTAATAATGTTTAAAAGCTTTAGACATAAAGCTATGACAGTGGCCACCATTGCATATTGTTGTTGGGAGAATCCTTCCATTCTATGATTAACCAAAATTTTCAATAAAAAAGTAATTTAACATAACGAGTTCACATATCATTTAACTAACAACATACATATATATAGTCTAGCACATTGTCATATTAAACCCTAAAATCCATATGAAAATTCAAATTACAAGACCATCAAAACAATTACACTAACCACTACGAAAACAAATCAAAGTTAAAATAACACCAATACAGAATGCAATTACTAAATGACACCAATAAACAGTTGAATGTTGATGTTGAATAATATGACGCTGCTGATCATTTAACTGTCTATCTTGGTGCCTAATAGCATCGACGCTTGGTATTTTAGTATTAGAATACTCATTCAATCCCCAATAATCCAGAAAAGCTTGTTCAGCTTGGGCTCTATTAGGAAATGATTGATAAGTTGCTCCCCTAAACCCATGGACTTGTCTTTGAGCTTCCGGCCAACTGTTATAGATGCCCGGTCTGTATCCAACATACACTACGTATGTCTTTGCCATATCTAATTACCAAAATTGTAGAAATGATTAAATTTTTTTATGGGTATTTTTTTATGCAAATACAAACAATTAATTTGCTCAATTCTTTCATATATCATGGATATAAGTACATGCATATAGCAGACATTTTTCATGTTGCTGCAGAATTCTCAAAGAGAGGATATTTGTTCATTAATCATTCATAGGTTGTATAATAATTACTTAAATTGTAGTTGTAGATGCAATCATGTTTTTAGTAAACTGATTTGTTTGAAATATGACTATAGTTTTATATTACTATAGTTTTATACTTGGTTTCAATTAGCATCAGTTAAGTTACCAGGTAAGTTTTATATGATGAATCAAATGAATAGCTAATAAGCTAACAAAAGACTGGTTGTAGAAATCAAGCAAGATGAGGCACAGGAAACCTTAGAAGCCATAGCAACTTTAATCCATTTATGCAGGAAAATGGATATTTATTAAGTAATAATTGATGGAAAAAAAGACACGTGTCGTGCAACAATAAGATAAGACGGTGGAAAAAAAAGGGTAGCCTGTATATTTATTAAATATCAATTATAATTCAATTGATGTCTTCAATATTATTATTATTATTATTATTATTATTATTATTATTATTATTATTATTATTATTCCTTGCCCTTGGTTGGATTACTTTACACATGAAACATAACCCTCTTCAATTCCTTTTAGCCAAGCATAAAGTAAGACCTCAGCCTTGGAAGTTGGAATCAGCAAGTGAAAACTACATATAGATTTACAACTAGAAAGGGTATGCATTTCCAAAATAAATATCTCATGTTGGATCTTAGAATTTTATTTGTATAATATTATTGCCAGAGTTCAGTGGTGACACTGCATTAAATAGTTTCTCCACACTCTCACTATAAAAATTAGCCTGTATATAGAGAATAGGGATTGGTCAACAATATATTAAGTTAATGTTCTAAGCTTAAAATACTATTACATGTAAATTGTTTTTGAAGGCTATTACTTTTATATATAGCAAAGCAAAATCTAATGTTGTACAGCTATTTTCATGCATAAATGGATTAAATATGATAAAACTTAGAAGCCATAGCAAGGAAAATTTCAAGCATTGCAAAGCTGTTAAAACCAAGTATAAAACTATAGTAATATAATTTACTATATCACAACTTGTAGAAGCCATAGCAAGGAAAATTTCAAGCATTGCAAAGCTGTTAAAACCAAGTATAAAACTATAGTAATATAATTTACTATATCACAACTTGTAGAATATATCTATCTGCTCTAAATATGACTAAACCCTTCTAATAGCCAATTTCATTGCGATTAGGAACACTATATATATATATATAATATAATTGATTATTCAATTTATGAGGTTTGCAAATAAAACTATAATTTTAAAATGTTTATTTAAAATGGTTGATATACAGTATCAGGTCTTAGAATTGCTGGAAATGCTAGCGAAAATTGAGATTTAGATATCAACCATTTGAATAGTGTTGACTTATGCAACCATTCTGTAAGAATCCTTGACAGTTCATGTTCAAAACTGATTTGTGCAAAAGATTTTCTTTGGTCTTTGAGTTTTTTTTTTTAATGAAATTATGTATCTTTGTCAATTTTCATTTCTCATATACAGATCGGTAGGTGGGTAGTCCTTGTTCATTTTTCTTGTGTTTTTTCTAATAGTGTGCAGATTGTGATGTATTTCCAGTCCACCGGCCGGAACCAGAGACCCAGAGGGTTTAATGTAAAACTGGCTTTTCAGTTTACGTTGACTTTAGCAGTTTGCATCTGGTTGCTATACCAAATCAAGCATTCAAACAACAGAAAGGATGTTGGGAGTTTACAAGCCAAGTTCGGTGAAAGAAACAGTGTTGAGATTTTGGGGCGCAAAGGGGATGTGGAGTTGAGTGATAAAGGTATGTATACGTCTGACTCAAATGATGTAATTCTTGAAGCAGAAGGAAAGCAAAAAGATAGAGGTGACGGAGATCGTGAGCTTGGAAATATTGATGAGAAGGGGGGAAATGAAACTTTATACAAGGGAATTGAACACATTCATGGGGATGTCAAAACTAATGCAGAGGAAGGGAAGAAAATGGAGCCAGCAATACCATATAATCTGTCATCAAATAGTGAAAAGATTGAGATTGAAATGAGAGACATGGATAAAAAGAGAGGAAGAAAAGCAAAGGGGAGGGGGAGATCGAGTTGGTCCTTGGCTTTCCATTTTCTTTGGATGTGCAGAATCTCTTGGTGTTAAGCAATAATAGAACTTTTTTTTGTGCAGATTCTCAGTGTTTTCAAGCATGGACTAATTGGTGCTCTAATTTCACAGGTGAAAAGACTTTTTGTTTTTGAGGCTTGGAGCAGAAATTGCAGGGGAATATGGTTTTTGAAGAGGCATAAAGCGCCCAGAACCAAGGAAACCCCAAAAGCCCCAACTTCTTTAAGAATCGTTAGAAACATAAAGGGATCATAAACAGAAGCCGAACTTGAAGATTCTTACTCTGAAGACATGTAAACAGAAACATTACTCTTCTTCTTTGTCTCATACAACAAATAAGTTCCTAAATCACTAAACCATATCATTGCCATCAAACATCAGTCAAAAATCTAACTAGCCATAAAAAGAATGATAGAAACAAAAAATACCAGTCGGCAGCAAACAAGAAATTGACAGAGGCGAAGAGGAATAATGTATAATACCAGTCGAAGAAAAGAGACAGAGGCGAACGGCAGCAAACAGCAACGGAAAAGAAGAGGAAAACAGAGATGAGGAAGGGTAGGAGGCGGCTGCAATGGGTTTTTGCACAACAGTGATTTTGCAGATGGTGAGAATGAGAGAGCAGAGAAAGAGTCGGGGTAGGGTAATGTCAAGTTTACTTTGCAGACTTGGTTGCAAAGTGATTGCAGCCGCAATCACTTTGCGGTTTACTTTCTGCATACCAAACAACGTAAACACTTTGCGCCCAATTAAATTACAGCGCAAAGTGTTTACTTTCTGCATACCAAACGGGGCATTAATGTTTATATACTACCTAACTAATCATACGTTGTTATAATGTCTGATATAGTGACTAAAAGCTATGTTTTTTATATCTATGATGCTTATTATAAATTTATTAATTTCGTTAGTTCAATCTCATAAACTTAACTTGATAAGAACTATGCTAATTCCATAACTCCACAATATCCAAAAGATTTATCCAAAGTGATTACCAACTTCAACATATATACATTATTCCAAATTCATTCTAACCGTATAACAACTATGGCTAATAAAATCCATCATCTAAGCATAGTTAATACCTCAATTTGTGATCACATATTTAAAATCTTAATACACACCATAGAGTATCTACATAGGTTTACTACTACAACTACTTAGCAATACATCCCAAGTACAAAAAATACATAATTGTGCATACATACTATGTTTGAAATAGATATAAAATAAACCCCACGTATACCTCGCTGGTACAAAAGTGAAAAAGCCGAGAGAAAGACAGCAAAGTCCATGCAGCTCATCAAAAAGTTGGACTTCTCAGTCTACTAAGATCAATTTAAAATGTGGGGGAAGAATGAGTAAGAGAAACGTGCCAGGTAAGGAATAAATAAAAAGTGAAGGTAGCAACACATCAAGCTATATTATCACTTATTAATTACTCCATTTTACATAAACCATCTACTCTAAACGATCATCAAGACACCCACACCATGCAAGGTAGGGTTTCTAGGGTACATAGCATGCCTTAAAACACCCTGCTTCCCTATTCCCATCACCTGCACAGAGTGAGCAAACAACAACCACATCCTAGTCTCGATTTCACTCAACTATATCATACAATTGCATATTTTCACAATCATGCAACATTGTTCCAAAATGTGTCTATACTTGGAAAACATAACCCAAGATGTGTTTTACATTAGTCAATCAAAACATAATCCAAGTATTATATACAATCATATGCAATTTTATTTAGTTAAATAAAATAACAAATCTTAGGAGACATGTTCGCAAAAACATAAATAGCACTTCAATTCAAATAGAACAGTTTGCAAACATCAGTAAGTAAGATGTGGCTCGTGCCTCTAAAATCATATAATGTAAACTAGTCATAATGATTAGGTAACCAATGGCCATAGTGTCTAACTACCCTACCCTAATTGAGTCTTGTATTAAGGTACTGCAAACGGGATCAAGGTCTAACAATAGTAAGAAAAATAGCATGCTAGCACATTACATAAAGGTGCGCATACATGCAACCATGGCTTAATCGCGAAACACTTAGCATATGTGCAGCAATCACACAAAACCTCCTATCAGTGGTAGAGATGGCTCTCACGATCCATAACACGATACCATGAAGGCATCGTCATGAAGCACTTGGCATCCATAGGACAGTTACACAAAACATCCTATCGGTGTTAGAGATGGCTCTCACGGAACATGACTACCACAAAAGCATGCAAGGCTGCCAACAATCTAAAAAACAAATCATTTACAAGAAATCGTAACGTAAAATACATGTTTGTCAAAATATCTCATACAGACGAAAATTTACACATTGAACAACGTAACATAGGAAATCATTTCTATCCGTTTTGAAGACATGGTTATCACAATTTTACATAAGTAGTCGTTTCCTAAAACACCTAAGATAGTTCCAAATTAAATCAAATGATTCAAAACCCTACAACTTCATAAATTGATGTTATTGTTAATGAACATTTGTTAGCTTTAAATTGATAATTTATTTTGAAATGACAAAACCTTGAACATGATTGTTTAAACATTTATATTGTAAATTTGCATAACATTTCATAAACCATATTATAAGATTCATACTTTGATAAGACCATAATTTCGTTACAAAATCTAATTCGATCTTAATATATTTTTGAATATAAAGCTTAAGTAATTTTCATATGGATTTATTGAAAATATTTTAGAAAATTACTTAGTATATTTTCTGACTTAATTTCATGCACTTAAAGCTAAAAGAAATTTTATATGAAATTGAAATTTATTTTTAAAAAAATTCAAATATTAAATTGTCGAGAAAATGGATTTACAAAGGAGATGATCGATCCCCTAAGATTTGAGGATTGATCTGTTATTGGCAGTAATTCTCTGGAATTTAAAATGATACGAAGGTCGATCCTTTAGCTATAAGGATCGATCCCCTAATGTTTGGCTATGAAAATGCAGGTTTAAAAAGAGAAGTTTGATCCCTCGAGGAGACAGGATCGATCCCCTAGTGTGCTAAAAGGCTTTAACGGCTATTTTTTAATGGTTTCAACAGGAGAAAAACATTTAATGCTATACCAACCCAATGGTCATATAAATACATGCATTTAAGAAGTTGAAGGAAATAGATACAAGCTGAACAATTATTTAAAGCTCAAACGCACAACTTTCAAGCTCTTGTACTCATTCTTGATCTCATTTACTTGTGTTAAATCTTTGTACTCATCTACCTAGTGAGGTCTTTTGATTTCTCCACTCAATATACTCTTTCTCATTATATGATCAAGGGAGTGTTGCCCCTTATGAGGATTTTATTGTAAGAGATTGGGTAGCCACTTAGTGTAGTGGGCAGAAAAGATTTCTTCTTAAACCTAAGTAAAAGGAAGTGTAAGAGGTTATTCTTAAACTTTGAAAAGGAAAGTGTAAGCAAGTCAATTGAAGTGGAATCGGCTTCTTAACAAAAAGGTCAAGAAGAAATGACGTAGGCAAGTGATTGGTTGAACCTCTATAACTCTTATGTTTGCTTCTTTTATCTCTTCATCCTTACTTTATTTCGATTTAATTTCATATTTGATTGTTGTCATATTGTGAAATTAGCTTAAAAAGACCATTAAGTTAGAGAATTTGTTAAAATGGATTCACCCCTTCTCGGTTAAGCTAACAACTGGTATCAAAGCTCAGACTCTTTGATCGAAACGGAGTAATTTCTTAAGAGTTTAATGATTCTTATGGCTCAACATAGCATAGCTACTAGTCTAGTAAGAGAGATGCACTCAACCGTAAGGCCTCTATTGTTTAATGGTGAAACTTATGCCTATTGGAATACTAGGATGATGTTGTTCATCCAAGCAAATGATTATGAGGTGTGGAGGATCATAATCAAGGGACCATTAGTCTCAATTAAGAAAGTTAATGGAGTAAATGTCCCTAAGAAAGAAGATAAACGACACAACAATGACTTTAGGATGGCACAATTGAATGTCAAGGTCATGCACACTCTATTTTGTGCATTAGGGCCAAATGAATATAATAGGATGTTCGTAGGTGAAAATGCAAAACAAGTATATGACAAATTAGCAATCACTCATGAAGGTACAACTCAAGTCTAAGAAACTAAAGCAGGAACGTATACACATGACTATGAGTTATTTAAGATGAAACCTGAAAAATCCATTAGTGATATGTTTACTATGTTCACCGATATTATAAATTGTCTTGAGTCCTTAGGAAAAACATACTCAAATGTAGAAATGGTTAAAAAAAATTACTAAATAGCTTGTCAAAGTCTTGGAAAGCTAAGGTGACAACAATTGAGGTATCAAAGGACCCTCACACATTCTCTCTAGATGAGTTCATGGACTCTCTCCTTACATATTAAATGAAAATCAAGAGGAATCAAGAACCTCCTAAAAGGGTTAATGTAGCTCTAAATGTTACGCCCTTCTCTCACACGTGACTTACCCAAAAATCACCATAAATTTTTCACATTTTACTTACTTTTCCTTCTATCATCACTCACATTAAACATTGGGTTGTGATTCGATATTAGTCACCCATTCATATTCACTCATAACATGCATACAATTTAATATTCTTTTCGGTAATGTAAGCTCTTATACATTAATACAAATATTTGTACATATACATCTCCGATCGTACATTCGTTTACATAGCTGTGCTATCACAATGTTCAGTACAAAATGTCAAGTGTGTATACCTCTCGCAAGATGGATAGGCAGCAGATCAAAGTCTACAAATCTCCAGTCGTCTCCACCTACTGTGGATGCTCTGTAAAGAGGGAAGTAATAAGGAGGTGAGCTCACAGCTCAGTAAGAAAATCAGGCAAGCAAGTAGATAACCACACTATCTACAAAATACAATGTTTATGCCTAGAAATCATCTCCTTATCTATTCTTATCTAAAGCATGCATCCTGTTTAAAGCTTTTATGCAATATATATAGATACAAATCATCAGTTATAAAACTGAAAATATGCTGGTTTAACAACCTCAGCATTTTATGCATAACACTGCATTTCTCATGCAATTTCATAAATCTCATATTTATCATGCCATTCAATTAAATCAAAATAACATGGCATCATCATGTTTCAAAACATGGAAATCTGGGCCTCACTCATCCTCGGGTTACCCTTTTTACAACTCACAAAGTCACATGTTCATATCATAAAACCATGTGATAGTTCATTCAAGAAATCTCAATTTACAATGCATGGAAAGAAAAATCGAGATAGGTTACTACATGTTTCAAGATTATGATCATAACTCATTTTTTGTGATCTCAGGCTACACAGTACTCGGTGTGCGGGGTCTCACATTTGCTGTAACGAGAGGTGGGTCAAATCTCTACTGTCAGCTCTCAACTAAGGACCTGATCCCGGAGCACACCAGATCCCACTAGATCCTGCTCCCATTGCTAACCAGTTCTATCATAGTATATTCAAGTACTCACGGTACAGAGTACTCCATGTGACATACACGGTACACAGTACTCCATGAGCCCTATCTCAAGGTGGGATGCTCGCCATGAGTCTTAGTCCTCTTACCTTGGATATACCACATAGTCGAGATGCTCGTCATGAGTCTTAGTCCTCATACTATGGGTTATTTCGATAGCCCTCGACAATATCTCAAAATAATGCACGTGTGAGCATATAATATTAGTGCGACACACAGTCAGCACAGGCTCCCAACACAGCTGTTTCATGCTCTTTTCAAAATTGGTACGTGTGAGTAAACTCCCAACATGACCATATCACAATGACACAACTCTAGTGCAACCAATGCTCTCAGCACTATGTCATGTAAAAACACGAGTATGAGCAAAGCTCCCGATACTCTATAATGTATAATCAATGAAAACTAAGTACAAGCTAAGCTCCCAGTACTCTATCATGTAAAACTGAGTATGAGCATAGCTCTCAATACTCTATAATGTATCAATCAATAAATCTGAGTACGAGCAATGCTCTCAGTACTCTAACATGCATAAATCGCATTTAAAATTTAGTACGAGAATACACTCAAGTACTATATGATGCATATCTCAAAATCAAGCACGAGTATTCTCTAGCACTTATGGTTTTCAAACAAAACCCAAATAGATGGCTTTCTCAAATCACAATTCACCCAAGTAAATCAAATAGGCACTCAAATGTGCTGTTTTTGTATATATATGAAAACATTAGCCATTCTATCATGCAAATCATGAATTTTAGTCACAGTATGCTTCTAAGGTATTTTCACCTTATTTTTGGATAAAACACACTTATCCTCATTGGTCCCTATCACAACAACATGTCTATTCATGGAAATTCATATAGAATATAGTATCAAAATTCTATTCAAAATATGTGTAGCTATCTCTAGCTACTCACAAAATTCTCTTACCTCATATCACGTCACGTGACCTCTGTTCCTCGATGTTGCTCACTCTCGCAGTCCGATCAGCTTCCGATATGATTTTCGAAACAGTTATAATTATCTACGTTATTATATCGTAATATACTTGTTTCATTTGCCAAATCTCAATTCAATACATAGTTTTCATCACTTTCTTCTATTATGCTATTATACCATATTTTTCATATATTTATCTTCATTTCTCCTCATTTTCAATTTATGCATTTCATAGAACTACCTTAAAATCTTCCATACATGCATATTTCATCATTTAATTCCTGCCAACACAACTTCCTCATCATTTTCTCACTTTCATGCCAATAATTAGGTTATGCTCATTTTTCATAATCCTTTTGTTTTCAACAATTTATACATATACCAATTAACTCACCAATACACCTAGATTAACATATATCAAAGTGGTGTATTGAATCTTACCTACCTGAACTTTTCCTCTTTTCTCCAAATTTGGCAAAATCTTTCTTGTTGTTTTAACCTTTGATTTTAACTTCTTGTTTCCAAGTATGTTGTTCTCCTTTTCACTAAGAACAACTTTGCTTAATTGAACCTCACTCTAAATTGATTGCAAACTGAAGTTTTCTGGATTAGAAATGTTAGGTCTAGCTTTAGGTTTTGAATGGAATAGTGTTTCTCGTGAAAACTGAAGTGCAGAGCCATGCATTTATAAAATTACCTCATGAAGATCGATCTGCTAACTACATGAGATCGATCTTCCCTACACTTTTCTCCTTAGAAACTGACTTTCCAAGCTTATGATATTGATCTGCCCCTAAGCATGAGATCGATCTTCCCTACACTTTTCTCCTTAGAAACTGAGTTTCCAAGCTTATGATATTGATCTGCCCCTAAGCATGAGATCGATCTGCATTACTCAGAACCTTAAGGAGATCGATCTGGCCTTGCAATAAGATCGATCTGTTGTAACCTGAGCCTTATGGAAATCGTTCTGCTTCAGCCAAAACTTACTCAAGATCGATCTGCAGCATTAAGGGATCAATATGCTCTTGTTGAGGGATCGATCTGTGTGAGATATGAGAATTTTATACATATCTAATTATGTAATGTGAACATGAAGTGTAATTGATTGAGCCAAATGTGTTGTACTCATATATTGAGGTGGTAATGAATGAAATTTTTAAGTGATGAACGAGTAATGAATGAGAAATAATTAATGGAGTAAATTATGGCAATTATACGTGGAGATTTTATGTTAAGTGTTCAATCAAAGTGTGAAACTATTAGGCCATATCGATCTTAGAGAAGAAGGGATCGATCTGGTAGGCCAAAGTGACAAAGAATGAGGAATTTAAGCGAGCAGATCGATCTCCAATGGAAGAAGATCGATCTCTTTATGATTCTGCAATGAAGAGATCGATCTCATGAAGAAGGAATCGATCTTAAAATGTTTCTTTAAAGAGAAGATCGATCACTTCAAGGAACAGATCGATCTCATGAAGCATTCTGTAAACAGAAGATCGATCTCCTCAAGAAGCAGATTGATCTCATGAAGCAATTAAGAGATCGATCTCACCCCAGGACAGATTGATCTCCTAGGCATAAAATTCCCCCAAAACGCTCCCAAATTCAAATAGAGATCAATCTCATCAAGGACCAGATCGATCTCCTACCCTTTATCTATAAAAGAACCCCTTCGTTTTCCTACATTTCATCTTCTCTCTCTTTAAGAAACTGAAACCCTAGCTTTCTCTCTCTTCTAAATCGCCCATTTTCGTTCGAATCAAAGGTTGTAGCAAGAAGGAAAGTTGTTCCTTATCCAAAGGAGAACAACATACTTGAAAATCAAAGGACGCATTGAATCGAGGTGTGAATAGAGCTCTTCATAAGTTTTGGGTAAATTTCTAATCTTAAATCTTTGATATTGAGGTGATTTTGGTGATTGTAACTATGAGTGTTGGGATAAAATAGCTAGGAAATGATTAGAGTTGATGAAATTGTGATTTTTTTTTAGTAATGATGATAATATACAAATTTTGGTAATTTTGGAATTTTGGCTATAAATTGGAATTGAGGCAATAAGGTGATTTTGGCATAGATTGCATGAAAGATGTAGGATTTGAAATAATGTGGATGAGAATGTGGACTATGATAGGAATATGAGAAAAATGTGATTTGTAGTATATAACGAGAATATGAGCAAATATGTGCTCGGTGATATAATTGAGATGAATTATTGATGTTTTAACATCGTTTGGACAACCCGAGAGTTCCAGAGAGGAATGCAAGGCTAGTCCATCGTTTGGGGGGAACGATTGCACTATACGAGGTGCAACAAGGTAAGGGAAAACTCAAAACCCATTTGTGTATGTGTTTTGTGATGATGTTGTAGCATGAAATGTGATTTGAGAAAACAAACATGTTTCTATGAGTTGTGAATGAGTTGTTGCACACGATTTTATAACCGGTTGGGGCCCAATTTTTATGAGTTGTAAACTAAACGTGAAATTGTTTTACAACCGTTTTGAGTGAAAATTGATTTAGGCTCGACGTTAAGACGTATTGAGATTTGAGAAAATGTGTGCGTTGTTTTACCGTTTTAAGCTTGATTTTGACATGTTTTGTATTGAGTACAAAACGATTTTGAGATGAGTTTTATGAGCAAACCACTATGAGCTCTACGTGAAGGCAAAATGGTTTTATATGATAATGGCTATTACTGAGACTTGTGCGTGTTATGTTGAATACACATCGGGCATTGCTCTGGTAGCATGTAAGTTCGATATTCCTCCGTTCTGGTAACGTGAGATGACCCTGCTCCGCGGCAGCGTTGGGTGGCATTGCTTTGATAGCATGTAAGACCAGGCCGTGCTTTGATAGCATGTAAGACCGACGGTTGTACGACTCTGATCAAGTCTACAGTGAACCATAGCCATGGGTGTACTATTGTTGACGAAATCCCTTGATTGGGGATGTCCGCCTAGGGGACGAGTTCAATCGTTTTGATGTGCCATGACGAGTTTTTATATGAGTTTTATTGTCTAGCCTCCTTTTTATACACATGAGATTGTGTTTTGTGGCTGCGCCACGTGCATTACTATTGCGGTGATTTTCATCACGTTTTATGAGAAAAGCCATTATCGCATCATGTTTTATACATGCTTGTTCCACATGCTTGTAACTCCTTGTAACCATGGTTTTGTATTAAGCCATTTATTATCATGTCTCTACATGAGCTTTGAGAAATAAGTTGAGATGATGTTTTAATTAGTCATGCTACATTTTTCACTGAGTTTATCCTTCAAAATAAAATGATTGTGCTGTGCAAATCATTTTCTTATTCATGAGTCTCTTACCCCCTTACTGAACAATTTAGAAGCTCACCGTTTTTTATCTCCCCCCAGATTTCTTCAAGTGAAGAGAGTTTCTTTGCGACGTACGGAGTAGTGGCTAGTGGAGGACTTGAGCTCCAGGCCATATATATTGTACTTTGAGGTATATTTTAATATTTCATGTACCCAGACTAAAGTTTTATTTACAGACACTTGATGTACAATGATGTATGGGATGTATTAGGATTAATTAACCTTGAATTGAGTAATGCACATGGTATGCTATATAATTATGAGATGATGAGATCTTGAGGTATGATATGTATCATGATGTATGACACTGCACAGGAATGCACCCTTAATTGTGAATTGATGAATAAAAAGTTTTAAATTTTCCTTATTTTTTGCGCTTTCGAGGCGTCACAGAGTTTTCTTGGTATCAAAGCTTAGGGTGTTTAGTATTGTCAGTGTCGGTTAAGTGAAATAGAATACATCCCAAGTGTCTATATAAGTCTAGTCATGAATTGAAATTGAGGGTTGAGATTTCAATCGAATTTGATATGTACTGTGAGATCTGAGAATTTCAGACATTTTAATGATGTAATAAGAATTTGAAGTGTAATTTATTGAGCTAAGTGAATTGTGGGAATTATAATTGGAGATTTATATGTTAAGTGTGTTAAATAAGCATGAACCATGAGGACAGATCGATCTGGGAGAAGGAGAGATCGATCTGATGAGTTAAAAATGACGAGGAAGGAGGAATTTGAGGAGCAGATCGATCTCCAATGGAAGAGATCGATCTCCAAATGATTCTGTTTGAGAAAGGATCGATCTCATGAGGAAGAGATCGATCTCCAAATGATTCTGTTTGGGGAGAAGATCGATCTCCTTAGGAGCATATCGATCTCATAAAGCCATAAAGAGATCGATCTCACCCCTCGACAGATCGATCTCCTAGGCATAAAATTGCCCAGATCGTCCCCAAATTTCAAACGCAGATCGATCTCATCAAGAGGCAGATCGATCTCCTACCTCCAGTCTATATAAGGAACCTGTGTTTTCTCCTGCAAACTCACTTTCTCTCTCTTTCAAACCCATTTCCACCGAAAACCTAGCTTTCTCACTCATCCAAATCACCCATTTCCGACTGAATCAGCTGTTGTGGTAAGAAGGAAAGTTGTTCCTCATCAAAGGGAGAACAACATACTTGGAAATCGAAGGACGAATCGGATCGAGGCGTGAGTTGTGCGTCTCACAAGCTTTGGGTAATTTCTAAATCTCGATCTTGATATTTGAGCTGATTTTGATGATATTGGTGGTTGTCATTGTGTTGAAATAGCTGAGAAATGATTAGGGATTGATGAAATTTCAATGTGGTTAGAGTGATAATGATATTTAGCGATTTTGATAATTTTAGGAATCTTGAGCTATAAATGGAAATATAGACAATGTGGAGAATTAGCCTAGATAATTGGCATGAGGAATGTAGGACGTTGAGATATTGGGAATGAGGTTGTAGTTTAGGGTTGAGTTACGAGAATTAAGAGATTTGAGGTGTTATGAGCAATTATGCTCGATTTTGAGAATTTAGGTTGATGCGATAATTGAGTATTGATGTTTTAACATCGTTTGGACAGCTCGGGAGTTCCAGAGTGGAATGCGAGGCTAGTCCGTGATACGGGGGAAACGATTGCACTATACGAGGTGCAAAGAGGTAAGGGAAATCTAAACCATTTGTGTATGTGATTTGTAAACTATTTTAGCATGAATTGTGGTTTATAAAACAAGCATGTTGAGTGTTTTGTGTTGAGATTAAATTGCACACGATTTTATAGCCGGTTAGAGCCCAATGTTTTATGAGTTTATAACTGGGCTCTACGTTAAGGCAATATTGAGATTTGAGAAATGTGTACGTGTGCTTTGCCGGTTAGAACTCGGTTTTATTACGTTTTGTGTTGAGTACAAAACGATTTCAAATGAGTTTTATGAGAGAAAAACCATCATGAGTTCTACGTGAAGGCAAACCAGTCTTATTGATAAGACTTAGGTGTGTAGTTGTGAGTACACACTGGGCATTGCTCTGGTAGCATGTAAGCCCGATTTCTTCTCCGTTCTGGTAACGTTGAGAAACCCCTTGGTGGCAGTGCCACGTTGAGAAACCCCATTGGTGGCTGTGCCACGTTATACCCCATTGGTGGCAGTGCCACGTTGAGAAACCCCATTGGTGGCTGTGCCACGTTATACCCCCTTGGTGGCTGTGCCACGTTGAGAAACCCCATTGGTGGCTGTGCCACGTTATACCCCATTGGTGGCAGTGCCACGTTGAGAAACCCTATTCTGTGGCTATGCCACGCGAGAAATTAAATCAGTGGCTTTGCCACGTGTGTTTTGTGGCTATGCCACGTGAGAATTTAAATCAGTGGCTTTGCCACGTGTGTTTAGTGGCTATGCCACGTGCATTATTTTTACTGTGATTTTATCACGTATTTGAGAAAGCGTTTAACGCGTTATTTTCACATGCTTTGTTATTGCTCTAGAGTGAGCCTTTTTCTTCATGTTTTCCCATGACTTGACACATGAGAGTGTCGTTTTGAGTACTTTCATGCTATGGTTTTCAAATGAGTTTCACATACAAATAAACCTTTTGTGATGTGCATTTTGGTTTATGAAATGAGTTCCTTACCCCCTTTACTGAGCGATTTAGAAGCTCACCCTGTTTTTCTTTCCCCCCAGAGTTCTTCAAGTGAATAAGGACTTCCCTGCGACGTACGGAGTAGTGGCTAGTGGAGGATTCGAGCTCCAGGCTATATATTTTGTACTTTGAGGTATATTTATCTTTTCATGTACCCAGACTATTATTGTAATTGCAGACACGCGATGTATAACATTATATGGGATGTATTAGGATTAATTAACTTGAGATGGATTAATGTATTTGATATGATATATAAATCCCAGTGATGAGATCCTGAGGCATAATAATTATGATGATGTATGACACTGCACAGGAATGCACTCTTAATTGTGAATTAATGAGTAAAAAGTTTTAAATTAGCCCTATTTTCCACATTTTTGGGGCGTGACATGTACGCACAGAAAACGTATTGAGATTGAGAATGAGTGGACAACGAGGTCGTTCGAGGAGGCAAGCAGAGCCACCTCCGCCACCTATCCCACAATCGGAGAGTCCTAACTCTCGATTTAACCGGATTGAGCATGATGTGCAACAAGGTTTTGAGCAAATGGCAGCGCTATTTACGCAACATTTTGGAGTTAACGCCTCGGGTACTACTCCTACACCACCACAAGGACCTCCCATACCCACAATACAGATGGACCCAGTACCTCCCGTTACTCAGGCCGATGATAGAAGTATGGTCCGATTGAATGACTTTTTAAGAATGAATCCACCCGCATTTAAAGGGAAAAAGGATCCCGCGGAGGCTGAGGAGTGGTTGATTGAGTTGAGACTCATATTTGACTATTTGAGATGCATAAATGCTGAGAGGGTCAGTATAGGCGCCTATATGTTGAAAGGGAGAACTCGAGATTAGTGGGGTATTACCCAAGGTATTCTAATGTCCAGCCAGGATGTGATTAGTTGGGAAGAGCTTCAGATAGCCTTTAGAGCCCAATATGTACCACAAGCTACTCAAATAAGGAAGTAGGTAGAGTTTTTGAATCTGGTACAGGGCGATATGTCTGTGGATGTTAGCATTGAAATTTATATATGTTTAAGACCCTTTTTACTTAGTTATTTGATTTGTTCTTTGCAATATTTGGTATGTTTTATGTGCTTTGTGCATTTGTACAAGAAAAAGAACAACTTAGAGAAGTTAAAGCTTTTGGAGCTGGTTCTGATGATTCCGTGAAGAATTGAAGTTACAGGATGCTGATCGTGACTTATGCTACAGCAATAGAAGAAACTGAACAGTGCAGAGCAGATCTGAGGAATTAATACCATTGTCGCAACATAGCAGTCTGATTAGGGCAACACTGTTTTTCCACGGTGCCTTCTGCGTTTTAGTGCTTGGAAACCTTATAAATAGTCTTTTTATCAGAATTTCGAGGGAGGCTGCGGTAGAAGACTTCAAGACTAATCTAGCTCCATAAAAACTTCATCTTTTTCATCTTTTTCCATCAATGTTTATTCTTGGGATGTTAAATTGGAATTCTTAGATGTTTATTATGATGTCTAAGAACTAAACTTCATTTTTCTAGAATCGATGTAACCAACTTTGGGCAAATTGCAATTACTTTGTGATGTTGTTTGAATGATTTCTATTATGTTTACTTAATCTACTTATTCTTAATGCTCTAGTTGATTGGCCACCAATTAGATGAATTAGTATAAGAATCTGGCACTCGGGAGATGGAATTATTTATATGCACAAGGGTAGATTAACATAGGACATTGTTGAATCGAGAGGTTGACAATTCTTATGAGTCATAGAGAACCAGATTATTATTGCTTAATGAACTCTATTATTTAATTCTGAATCGGGAGGTTAGGATTAGGTAAATTGGGTATGACTGTTTAAAACTCGGGATAGATAAACAGGAAATAGTTTCGGCTATAAACAAATTGAAATCAAAAGAACAATTGATCAAGGGAATTGTATAAACCCTAGTTAGGTGAAATCGAGTTCTAGGAATAT
Organism: Firmiana major; assembly: GCA_033439115.1. Lineage (NCBI taxonomy): Eukaryota > Viridiplantae > Streptophyta > Magnoliopsida > Malvales > Malvaceae > Firmiana > Firmiana major. The sequence goes on from CM065910.1 coordinate 40,358,501, forward strand.
TTTGCCATTGATATTTTCATTCTTAATTATTGTGATTATTTTAATTAAATTGTTCCGTAGTTAATCGTTAAAGTAATCAATAGGATTTTAACCAACATTCATTAATTTTCTAAATAAAGCTCAAGGTTGTTGATTACAGTGGTTAGCGGTAGACACAGTTCCCTGTGGGATGATACTCATATTTACTCTATACTCGAAAACTGACCTGTGCACTTGCAGTAGTGTTCCATTTAATGACAACAAGTTTTCTGGCGCCGTTGCCAAGGAACTATTGTTTAGTTTTTCGTTGACACTGTTTCCCAATAACCTTTAGTTTAATTTAGATTTTTATTTTTATTTTTGTTTTAATTTATTATCTACGAATATTTATTTTATTTTATTTTTTTAGGTGAATGGTAAAAACTCGCAGAAGTGGAAATACAGATATAAAAGAAGAGTCAGATCAAAAGCCAAAGAGAACCATCAGACAAATTCAACAGAATAGATTTGAAGAGAGAGACCGAAATTTAATCATGGCAGATGAAAATCAGCAGCAGCGAGCTATATGCGATTACTTTACCCCAGTTGTGAACCAGAATTTCGTTGCTATAAGAGAGATTCCTGTGAACTGTAACAATTTTGAATTGAAGCTGGCATTGATCAACATGGTTATGCAAAACCAATTTGGAGGTTCAGCCTTGGAGGATCCTAATACACATTTGACAAGTTTTCTACAGATTTGCAGCACCATTAAGATTAAGAGCCCCTGATGATTTTATTCGGCTAAGATTATTTCCTTTTTCTCTTCGGGATAAAACATTGAGTTGGTATCAAAACCTATCAGCAAGAAGCATTTCTACATGGGCAGTGTTGGTACAGAAATTCTTGACAAAGTATTTCTCACCAGGAAAGACAATGCAGATGAGATTAGAAATTGCCAAATTCACACAGTTAGACCAAGAGCCATTACATGAGGCATGAGAGAGATTTAAAGAGTTATTGCGTAGATGCCCTCAGCATGGATATGATGAAGGAAACCAAATATAGGTTTTCTACAGAGGCATGACTCCGCAAACAAGAGCTACTGTGGATGCTTCAGCAGGAGGTTCACTATGGTCTAAGACACCTGATCAAGCTATGCAGTTAATTGAGGAGATGGCTATAAACAACAGCCAATGGCCAGGTGAAAGAGCTAATGTCAGAAGAGTAGCAGGTATGCATGAGTTAGATACGTAGACAGCCATTCTAGCAAGACTTGAGCAGATTTTGACACAAATTACTTCAATGGGTATACAAGGGTCGCAAGCTATGATTCATCCCGACAACACAAATCCTAACTTGATGGGGACGGATTTGGAGCAGGTGAATTATGTTAATAATCGTAACTTTGATTTTTAAGGAAATCAGGTTCCTAACTAGTACCAGCCAGGATTCAGAAACCATGAGAATCTATCTTATGGTAATTCTAAGAATGTTCTAAACCCACCAGCAGCAAGTAACAACAATACATGATTCAATAACCAAAGAAATTCCCAAGGTTATAGTAGAGTTAGAAGGACCGAATTTGAGGAGTTCATGGTTGAAACTAGAACACGATTTAGCAAAACTGATGCGTAGTTAGACAATGTGGAAGCTAAAATGTCATAGATGAATACCAGTCTTGGTGCGCAGATGAAGTCTGTTGAGACTACTTTGGGACAGTTAGCTGCAGCTATCAGTTCTTTGAATGAAAAAGGTAAGTTCCCTAGTGATACAGTGCTAAATCCGAAAGAACACTGTAATGTTATATCCTTGAGAAGTGGGAATACCTATGAGCCACCAAAGGTAGCAGAGAAAGAAGAAACTGCACCAATCACTGAGGTGCAGAAGAAGCAGACTAAACCTGTTATGTCAAAGGATGTAGAATCGAAAACAGTTAAACAGGGAGTTAATTCTAAACCTTTTAGTAAACTTTGTTCTGATAATCCTCATTTGTTAAAACCATCTATTCCTTATCCTCAAGCTTTATATAAAAGGAAGATTGAATCTGAGTTTAAGAAATTTCCAGATATATTTAAGAAATTACATATTAACATTCCATTTGTTGATGCCTTACAACAGATGGCACATTATGAAAAGTTCATGAAAGAGGTGCTGTCAAAGAAACAGAGACTTGAGGATTATGAAACTGTTAACTTGACAGAGGAATGCAGTGCAATTTTGCAGCAAAAGTTACCGCAAAAATTGAAAGACCCTGGAAGCTTTACTATTCCATGCGAGATTGGAGGATCGAAAGTGGGTAAGGCATTGTGTGATTTAGGTGCTAGCATAAATTTAATGCCTTTATCTATTTTCAAGAGCCTAGGTCTTGGAGAGGTAAAGCTGACCACCATAACACTGCAACTAGCGGATAGATCGATTACTTATCCCAGAGGTATAATAGAAGATGTTCTTGTTAAAGTTGATAAGCTTATTTTTCCTGTCGATTTTGTAGTCTTAGATTATGAAGAGGACAGAGAAATTCCACTTATACTTGGGAGACCATTCCTTGCTACTGGGAGAGTACTAATCGATGTTAAGAAAAGGCAATTAACTTTGAGAATGAATGATGAATCAGTTATATTCAACATCTATAAGGCGATGAGATTTGCTGATGAGCTAGAAACCTGTAAGTTGATTGAAGTAATACAGAGTTGTGTAAGAGAAGTTGAAACAAAGGAAGCACCAATCAATCCTATGGCTCAATGTTTGGTAAATTCAGTTTCTAATTTAGATGATGAATTATTAACTGATGAAATTAAAAGTTGTGTTGTTACTTTGGAAGCTAACCCATTAGAAAGTACGACTACAACAACTAAGGAAAAGATTGACAAGTCGCAGGTAAGTGAAAAAAAAGAAGGTAAAATTGAATTGAAAGAATTACCAAGTCATTTGAGGTATGCCTTTTTAGGTGGTAATAATACTTTTCCTGTGATTATTTCGTCATTTTTATCTGCTACAGAGGAAGACAAGTTGCTCAGAATTTTAAGAGAGCATAAATTAGGAATTGGATGGTCCATTACCGACATCAAAGGAATTAGTCCCTCTGTTGTGATGCACAAAATGTGGTTACAAGGGAATCATAAACCTTCTATTGAATCACAAAGAAGACTAAATCCAACAATGAAAGAAGTTGTTAGAGCTGAGATTTTAAAATTATTAAATGCTGGTATTATATATGCAATATCTAATAGTTCTTGGGTGAGTCCTGTGCAGGTTGTGCCTAAAAAGGGTGGAATGACAGTAGTTCATAACACCAACGATGAAATCATATCCACCAGAACGGTAACAGGTTGGAGAGTCTGCATCGATTATAGGAAGCTGAACAAAGCTACTAGGAAAGACCACTTCCCGCTTCCGTTCATTGACCAAATGTTAGATAGACTAGCTAAGCACAGTTATTATTGCATTTTAGATGGCTACTCGGGCTATAACCAGATTGCAATAGCCCCAAAAGATCAAGAGAAAACAACATTTACTTGCCCATATGGAACCTTTGCATATAGGAGGATGCCTTTCGGTTTGTGTAACGCCCTAGCAACCTTCTAGAGATGTATGATGTCAATCTTCGTTGACATGGTGAAGAGATAATGGAAGTCTTCATGGATGTCTTCTCGGTATTTGGTAAGACTTTTGACCAATGCTTATCTAATTTGACACTTGTTTTGCAGAGATGTGAAGAGACGAATCTCATCTTAAATTGGGAGAAGTGTCATTTTATGGTGCAAGAAGGAATCGTCATTGGACATAAAATTTCAGCTCACGGCATTGAGGTGGATAGAGCTAAAGTCACTGTTATTGAAAAGCTTCCCCCTCTAAAATTAGTTAAAGCCGTGAGGAGCTTTTTGGGACATGCAGGCTTCTATCGTAGATTTATCAGGGACTTTTCAAAAATCTCAAAGCCTTTATGTAACTTATTGGAAAAAGATGTTGATTTTGTCTTTGATGATTTTTGCTTGCAGGCGTTCGAAAAGATCAAGAAGAAGCTTATTTTTGCACCTATTATGATCACACCAGATTGAACAGAACCGTTTGAACTAATGTGCGACGTGAGTGATTTTACAATTGGAGCAATCCTTGGGCAGAAAAGAGATAAGATTTTTTGAGCTATCTATTACTCAAGCAGGACTTTAGATGAAGCTCAGAAAAATTACACAACAACGGAAAAGGAGATGCTTGCAGTTGTACATGCATTTGACAAGTTCAGACCATACTTAATTGGGGGCAAGGTCATTGTCTATACAAACCATGCAGCTATTCGATAACTATTTGCAAAGAAGGACACCAAGCCCAGACTCATTAGATGGATCTTGCTTTTACAAGAATTTGATTTTGAGATTAGGGACAAAAAGGGATCTGATAATGTTATAGCTGATCATTTGTCTAGGTTAGAGCAATCTGAAATTCAGCAAGAATAGCCTATTCAAGAGGAGTTTCCAGATGAGACAATAATGAAGATTGATGCAAATCTGCCCTGGTTCGTAGACATAGTGAATTACTTAGCAGGAGGATTAATGCCAAGTGGTTTAACTTATCAACAGAGGAAGAAATTCTTCCATGACGTCAACTCGTATTTTTGGGATGACCCTCTACTGTTTAAGAAGTGTCCAGACCAGATAATAAGATGATGTGTGCCGAAAGATGAAGTTCAGGAAATTCTACGCCACTGCCATGCTACAGCATATGGAGGCCATTTTGGTGTAGAACGTACAGCAGCAAAGGTGCTGTAATCAGGATTTTATTGGCCTAGTGTGTTTAAAGATAGCTACATGTTTGTAAAAACATGTGACAGATATCAAAGGGTTGGAAACATTTCAAGAAGGCATGAATTACCTTTGACAAATATTCTAGAAGTGGAAATCTTTGATGTATGGGGTATCGATTTTACAGGACCGTTCCCTCCATCTTTTAGGAAGCTGTACATTCTCCTTGCTGTTGATTATGTCTCTAAGTGGGTGGAGGCAATAGCAACACCAACAAATGATGTAAAAGTGGTGATTCGGTTCCTACACAAGAATATATTGATAAGATTCGGTACTCCAAGGGCCATTTTGAGTGATGAAGGCACTCACTTCTGTAACAAAGTCTTCAATGGTTTGATGTCAAAGTATGGAATTCGACTAAAGTAGCTCTCGGCTATCATCCACAGACAAATGGCCAAGCTGAAATTTCAAACCGAGAAGTGAAGTTGATATTGGAGAAGACTATCAATCTGAATAGAAAAGATTGGGCTAACAAGTTAGATGACGCGCTTCGGGCATACAGAATAGCCTATAAGACTCCAATTGGAATGTCTCCCTATAGGTTGGTATTTGGTAAGGAATGTCATCTACCTGTAGAACTTGAGCATCGAGCTTACTGGGCCATTAAGAAGTTAAATTTTGACTATAATAAGGCTGGAGCAAATCGATTCCTCCAATTGAATGAGCTTGATGAGCTGAGAAATGAGTCCTATAACAATACAAGAATTTATAAGGATAGGACTAAAAGATGGCATGACAAAATGATAATAAGGCAAGAATTCAGTCCTGGACAGGAAGTTCTATTGTATAATTCACGACTCAAATTATTTTCTGGCAAGTTGAAGTCAAGGTGGTCAGAACCGTTTGTGACGCCCCAGAAACGCGAAAAATAGGGCAAATTTAAAACTTTTCACTTATCAAATCACAATTAAGGGTGCATTCCTGTGCAGTGTCATACACTATCATACTTATCTTGCCTCAGGATCTTAGCATAAAATAGTATATATCATATCATATCATATACATTACTCAATTTTGACTTAATTAATCCTAATACATCCCATACATCATTGTACAACAAGTGTCTGTAAATGTAACTCTACTCTGGATACATGAATGTTAACTATATACCTCAATACAGAAAATACGGCCTGGAGCTAAAGTCCTCCACTAGCCTCTAATCTGTACGTCGCAAGGAACTCACTTCACTTGAAGAAATCTGGAGGGGGAAGAAAAACAGGGTGAGCTTCTAAATCGCTCAGTAAAGGGGGTAAGGGAACTTAGTTATATAAACCATATCACACATCACAAATATGTATTTGTATATGAACTCAGTATACTCATTTGAAATCGTAGCATGAAAGTTCTCAAAATATCATCATCTCCTAGCTCATAAATCATGTGAAAACATGAAGGTAAAAAGGCTCAATATAGAGCATTCACAAGCATGTGTAAATATATGCGATAATGGCTTTTCTCGAAATATGTGATAAAAATCACCTCAGTAAATAGCACGTGACAAAGTCACAAAACGCAACTCATGTGTAAAATAAGACTAGGCAATAAAACTCATATAAAATTCGTCATGGCACATCAAATATATATAATCTCCTCTGGGTATGCATCTCAGGTATCCTCGTATGAGGGAACGTCGACAATATGGTCGTATGCATGGTATATTAGACTTATATGTTACCAGAACAAGGCCCGGCCTTACATGTTACCAGAGCAATGCCTCACCTCATGCACACTATCACGTGGTATCCCTGAGTCAGTTCCCAGGTGGCCCACTCTCTCGATCTTACATGCTACCAAAGCAAGGCCTCCCAACACTACCAAACCGGAGGAATAATCGGACTTACATGTTACCAGAGCAAGGCCTCCCAATGCTACCAAAGCGAAGGAATAATCGGACTTACATGTTACCAGAACAAGGCCTGAACTTACATGCTACTAAAACAAAGCCACCCAGCGTTACCAGAATGGGGGTCATCTCACGTTACCAAAACGGAGGAATATCGGATTTACATGCTATCAGAGCAAGGCCTCCCAACGCTACCAAAGCGGAGAAATAATCGGACTTACATGTTACCAGAACAAAGCCCGATGTGTATTCAGCATGACACGCCTAAGTCTCAATCATTAGCCATTATCATAAAAGAAATCGTTATGCCTTCACGTAGAACTCATAATGGTTTTCTCTAATAAAACTCATTTAAAACATTCGTGTATGTAACACAAAACATATTAAAACTGAGTTCCAATTGGAAAAACACGCACACATTTTCTCAAATCCCATTATTACCTTAACGTACAGCCCAAGTTACTTTTCACGCAAACTTAACGGTTTATAAAGCAATTTCACACTTAACTTATAAACTCATAAAATAATGGGTTCCAACCGGTTATAAAAATCATGTGCAATCTTATCACAACACCACACTAAACATGCTTACATTCTCAAATCATGGTTTATGCTACAAACAGTTCATTAAAACACATACACAAATGGTTTAGTTTTCCCTTACCTCTTTGTACCTCGTATTGTGTAATCGTTCCCCTGTATCACGGACTAGCCTCACATTCCACTCTAGAACTCCCGAGCTATCCAAATGATGTTAAAAACATCAATAACCCAACTCAATCGCATTATTGAGCACACATTTGCTCACATTCTCATTAATATCTCAATCAACTCAATTCTCACAATTCGATCACAACTCCCATTCTTACCCAATACATCTCAAAATTCTACATTTCTCATACCATATTTCATGCAAAATTCACCTCATTGCCTAAATTTCCAATTTATAGACAAAAATCCCAATTTACCACAAATTGCATAATAACACCTTTACTCCAACTAAATCACAATTTCATCTACTTCTAATCATTTTCCAACTATTTCATCTCAATGCCCATGCTCACAATCATCAAAGATTACTTAAAAATCAAAGATCGAGGCTTAGAGAATTACCCAAACTTGTGGAGTGCTCAACTCACACCTCGATTCGATTCGTCTTTCGATTTCCAAGTATGTTGTTCTTCTTTGGATGAGGAACAACTTTCCTTCTTACCACAACTCTTGATTTGGACGAAAATGGGCGATTTAGAAGAGAGAGAAAGATAGGGCTCGGTTGAAATGGAGGTTTAGAAGAGAGAGAAAAGATGAACTGCAGGAAAACACAGGGGTCCTTTTATAGATCGAGGGTAGGAGATCGATCTGTCTCTTGATGAGATCGATCTGCATTTGAATATGGAGACAATTTGGGGTAATTTTATGCCTAGGAGATCGATCTGTCGTGGGGTAAGATCGATCTCTTAATGGCTTTATGAGATCGATCTGCTCCAATTACGAGATCGATCTCTAGTTTACAGAATGCTTCATGAGATCGATCTGCTCCTTGAGGAGATCGATCTTCTCCCTAACAGAAACATTTTGAGATCGATTCCTTCCTCATGAGATCGATCTTTTCATTACAGAAGCATAAGGAGATCAATCATCAACCATTGGAGATCGATCTACTCGCTTAAATTCCTCATTCCTTGTCATTTTTAGCCCGCTAGATCGTTCTTTCTTCTCCAAGATCGATCTGACCTCATAGTTTCACACTTTGGTTATACACTTAACATATAAATCTCCAAATATAATTTCCACAATTCACCACTTTGATTATTTCTCATTCATTACCCATACATTTCACCCAGCTCAATAAATTACACTTCAAGTTCATATTACATAATTAAAATATGTCTAAAATGCTCAGATCTCACACCGTTTGTGGTACATCAAGTTTTCCCATATGGAGCAATTGAGTTGAAGAAATCATATGGGAGCTTGTTCAACGTCAAAGGGCAGCATTTAAAGCATTATTATGGAGAGGGGGTGCATAAATTAGAAAACATTCCCCTTGGTGATTCGAATTAAGGAGATTGGAAGCAGTCCGACTGAAGACTTAAAATTTAGCGCTTTTGGGAGGCAACCCAATTTATATTTTTAGGATTCTTAGTTTTTTATCTTGTTTTATTTTCTTTGATTTTAGTAGTCTGTTTTTATTTTTATTTTTAATTTATTTGATTAGTTTGTGTTTTATTTTTCAGGCATATGCATAAGAAGAGCACAGTTTGGAAGTTTAATTGTCATGATCCTTCAAGAAAGAATGCATGGGTGCATGATTGATGAACGAAAAAGAAAAATATTGCAAGGGTTTTAGTAGCTTCAGAGTAGACAATCAAAACAGAAAAGAAACGAAAAAGGTTTTTCAAGAAAGGAAGTAAAAAGATATGTGACTAGTAACTATGCTGGGAAACTAAATTTTTGTTTCAATTGAAGAAGTGAGGGCCGAATAATATTTACATATGTGAAAAAAAAGAAAGTCAGAAAGAGCATGAGAAGAAATTATGTCAAAGAAGGAAACAAATGTCTTAATTTTTCAAAGATGGGTGAATGGAATACACATGTCAATGTTTTATTGGCAGACAGATTCCTTTATCCTGTCAACCCCACTTACTATTTGGTTAAGCCAAAGAACCCTACCAAACTAATTTGAATGAGGCGGTCGAACCTTTTACATATTTTAGACTCTCTCTTTTTCTAGTACTGCAACTTTCTTTGTTCTCTTAGAAGTACCCCGACAAACCCCACTGCCATTCTTTTTCTCTATTTCAATCTTGTTGTTTTCTGCTGATTTGGTAGTTTCGCCAACAAATTTTTGTGGGTTCGCTATCTTGGTGGTCCCGAAACCCTTAGGGGAAGAAGAAAGTGTTTTCTTGTCGGATTGTGATAAAGACGTAAAGTGGTCCAACTTAATCTTATGTGATTTCAGTTCTGGGTATTTTACTTCTTTCTTCAATCGTTTTCGATGTTCCAGCGGCTATCCTTTTGGTTTTTATAACTTGGATTTTTGAAGCCCTTCTCAGTTTGATAAATTTTTGTTGGAGAAATCCTGGTTGTGAAGCGATTGTTGGGTCTATTTTGTGTGTTCGTCCGATTGGGTTAAACTGAAAATTATTCTTGTTAATTTGTGATTCCATTAGTAATGGCACCCAAAGCCCGAGCCAGACGAAACCTGGAAAGTTTGAGCGATTGATAGCTCACCCCATCTCCACAGAGGGAAGAGCCAGTCATCACCGATTATGATCCCTCTAGATTTGTGAACAGCCAAGCAGCAGAAAATTTCAAGAAAATCATGGGTAAAAACATGATTATCGAAAGGAGTTTTCGGCCTGACATTGGTGGCTAGGATATGTATTCTGAGTTTTTGAGGGATTTCGGGTTGTTAAAATTAGCAGGGCAACCTGAAGACACCATCCTTGATGTAGTCCGAGAATTTTATGCCAATGCCATGGAGAGCACTCATTTGACTTTCAAAGTTAGGGGTGTTCTTGTTCCTTACAACACCAACGCCATTAATCTCTATCTGGATCTTTCGCAAGGGGTGCAGGATGAGTATACCAGCTATGTCGCAGCTCTACACACTAATTCTGATGACCTGGTCTTGGTCATTAACGAACTAACAGTCCCATACACCCATTGGTAGAAGAGGCCAGAGGCTGAATCGATGGCATTCCCTTCCAATCGACTTCAATATGGTTTTCATGAATGGTGTGATTTTATTTGTTCTCGAATCATGCCTACAACCCATAAAAGTAGTGTCGATGTGGATAGAGCTGCTCTCCTTTACTGTATTCTGACTGGCAAGATTGTTGATTTTGGAGCCATTATTTTTCGATCCATGCAAGAGTTCATACGCTGGGAAAATAGAAGGCGTTTACCTCACCCTTCATTGGTTTGTGGACTCTGTAAGAAATATGGAGTATATTGGACTGAGCTTTAACCAAGACTAGTAAGGAAATCTGCAATCACTTTCAAAAATCCTTAGGTACCTCTGACTCAGAGAGAAGCCGCTACTCCGGCTGCACCACCACCACCTTCTGTTGGTACTTTTACCGGCCCATCCGTTGCACCTTCCACCACTTTCAGCTCCATTGAAACCGTGCTTAATGAGATTAAAGAGTTACAGATGGAGATGAGAAATAATGACCAAGACTATCGGACTTTCTGTGCGTATGTTGCTATTAGCACTGAATTTTATATATGTTTAGAACCCTTTTTACTTAGTTATTTGATTTGTTCTTTGCAATATTTGGTATGTTTTATGTGTTTTGTGCATTTGTGCAGGAAAAGAACAATTTGGAGAAGTTAAGGCTTTTGGAGTTGGTTCTGATGATTCTGTGAAGAAGTGAAGTTACAGGATGCTGATCATGACTTATGCTGCAACAATAGAAGAAACTGGACAGTGCAGAGCAGATCTGGGGAATCAATACCATTGTCACAGCATAGCAGTCTGATTAGGGCAATATTGTTTTTCCACGTGGCCTTCCGCGTTTTAGTGCTTGGAAACCTTATAAATAGTCTTTTTATCAGAATTTCGAAGGAGGCTGCGGCAGAAGACTTCAAGATTGATTTAGCTCCATAGAAACTCCATCTTTTACATCTTTTTCGATTAATGTTTATTCTAGGGATGATAATTTAGAATTATTGGATGTTTATCATGATGTCTAGGAACTAAACTCCTTTTTCCTAGAATCGATGTAGCCAACTTTGGGCAGATTGCAATTACTTTGGGATGATTGTTTGGATGATTTCAATTATGTTTATTTAATCTACTTGTTCTTAATACTCTAGTCGATTGGCCACCAATTGGATGAATTAGTATAGGAATCCGGCACTCGGGAGAGGGGATTATTTATATGCACAAGGGTAGATTAACATAGGACATTGTTGAATCGGGAGGTTGACAATTTTTATGAGCCATAGAGAAGCGGATTACTATCGCTTAATGAACTCTATTATTTAATTCTGAATCGGGAGGTTAGGATTAAGTAATTTGGGTATGACTGTTTAAAACTCGGGAGAGATAAACAGGAAATAGTTTTGGCTATAAACAATTTGAAATCAAAAGAACAATTGATCAAAGAAATTGTATGAACCCTAGTTAGGTGAAATCGAGTTCTAGGAATATTTTGCCATTGATATTTTAAATTGTAATAATTGTGATTGTGTTAATTAAATTTGTTTCGTAATTAACAGCTAGAATAATAAATAGGATTTTAATTAGTATTCATTAATTTTCTAAATAAAGTTTAAGGTTGTTGATTACAGTGATTTGCGGTAGACATAGTTCCCTATGGGACGATACTTATATTTACTCTATACTCGAAAACTGACCTGTGCACTTGCAGTAGTGTTCCATTGAGCACAACAAGTTTTTTGACGCTGTTGCCGGGGAATTGTTGTTTAGTTTTTTTGTTAACACTGTTTCCCAATAGCCTTTACTTTAATTTAGATTTTTATTTTTGTTTTAATTTACTATCTACAAATTTTTATTTTAGGTGAATGGTAAAAACTCGCAGAAGTGGAAATACAGACATAAAAGAAGAGTTAGATCCAAAGATTGAGAGAACTATCAGGCAAAATCAAGAGAACAGATTTGAAGAGAAAGATCAAAATTTAATCATGGCAGATGAAAATCAGCAGCAGCGAGCTATACGCGATTACTTTACCCCAGTTGTGAATAAAAATTTTGCTGCTATAAGAGAGATTCATGTAAACTGTAATAACTTTGAATTGAAGCCGGCATTGATCAACATGGTTATGCAAATTCAATTTAGAGGTTCGGCCTTAGAGGACCCTAACATACATTTGACAAGTTTTCTACAGATTTGCAGCACCATTAAGATTAATGGAGCCCTTGATGATGCTATTCGACTGAGATTGTTTCCATTTTCTCTTTAGGATAAAGCCTTGAGCTGGTATTAAAATTTACCAGCAGGAAGCATTCCGACATGGGCAGTGATGGCACAAAAATTCTTAGCAAAGTACTTCCCACCAGGAAAGACAATGCAGATGAGATTAGAAATTGCCTAATTCACACAGTTAGCTCAAGAACTATTACATGAGGCATGAGAGCGATTTAAAGAGTTATTGCGTAGATGCCCTCAGCATGGATATGATGAAGGAAACCATATACAAGTTTTCTACTGAGGCATGACTCCGCAGACACGAGCTACTGTGGATGCTTCAGCAAGAGGTTCACTGTGGTCTAAGACACCTGATCAAGCTATGCAGTTAATTAAGGAGATGGCTATAAACAGCAGCCAATGGCCAGGTGAAAGAGCTAATGTCAGAAGAGTAGCAGGTATGCATAAGTTAGATATACAGGCAGCCATCCTAGCAAGACTTGAGCAGATTTCAACACAAATTTCTTCAATGGGTATACAAGGGCCGCAAGCTATGATTCATCATGACAGCACAAATCCTAACTTGATGGGGACAGATTTGGAGCAGGTGAATTATGTTAATAATCGTAACTTTGGTTTTCAAGGAAATCGAGTTCCTAACTACTACCAGCCAGGATTCAGAAACTATGAGAATCTATCTTATAGTAACTCTAAAAACGTTCTAAATCCACCAGCAGCAAGTAACAATAATACAGGATTCAAAAACCAAGGGAATTCCCAAGGTTATGGTAGAGTTAGAAGGAACGAATTTGAGAAGTTCATGGTTGAAACTAGAACCAGATTTAGCAAAACTGATGCGCGATTAGACAACGTGGAAGCTAAAGTGTCTGAGATGAACACCAGTCTTGGTGCACAGATGAAGTCTGTTGAGACCACTTTAGGACAATTAGCTGCAGCTGTCAGTTCTTTAAATGAAAGAGGTAAGTTTCCAAGTGACACAGTGCTCAATCCAAAAGAACACTGCAATGTTATATCTTTAAGAAGTGGGAACACATATGAGCCACGAAAGGTAGCAGAGAAAGAAGAAACTGCACCAATAACTAAGGTACAGAAGAAGCAGACTGAACCTGTTATGACAAAGGATGCAGAATCAGAAACAGTAAAACAAGGAGTTAATTCTAAACCTTTTAGTAAACTTTTTCCTGATAATCCTCCTTTGTTAAAACCATCTATTCCTTATCCTCAAGCTTTGTATAAAAGGAAGATTGAATCTGAGTTTAAGAAATTTCTTGATATATTTAAGAAATTACATATTAACATTCTATTTGTTTATGCTCTGCAGCAGATGGCACATTATGCAAAGTTCATGAAAGAAGTGCTGTCAAAGAAACGAAGACTTAAAGATTATGAAACTATCAACTTGACAGAGGAATGCAGTGCAATTTTACAGCAGAAGTTACCGTAAAAATTAAAAGACCCTAGAAGCTTTACTATTCCACGCGAGATTAGAGGATCGAAAGTGGGTAAGGCATTGTGTGATTTAGGTGCTAGCATAAATTTAATGCCTTTATCTATTTTCAGGAGCCTAGGTCTTGAAGAGGTAAAGCCGACCACCATAACACTGCAATTAGCGGATAGATCGTATCCCAGAGGTATAATAGAAGATGTACTTGTTAAAGTTGATAAGCTAATTTTTCCAGCCGATTTTGTAGTTTTAGATTATGAAGAGGACAGAGAAATTCTACTTATACTTGGGAGACCATTCTTTGCCACTATGAGAGCACTAATCGATGTTCAGAGAGGGCAATTAACCCTGAGGATGAATGATGAATCAGTTATGTTCAACATCTATAAGGCGATGAAGTTTGCTGATGAGCCAGAGACCTGTAAGTTGATTGAAGTAGTGCAGAGTTGTGTAAGAGAAGTTGAAACAAAGGAAGCACCAACCGATCCTATGGCTCAATATCTGGTAAACTCAGCTTCTAATTTAGATGATGAATTACTAACTGATGAAATTAAAAGTTGTGTTGTTACTTTAGAAGTCAATCCATTAGAAAGTACGACTACAACAACTAATGAGAAGATTGACAAGTCAAAGGTAAGTGAAAAAAAAGAAGGCAAAACTGAATTGAAAGAATTACCAAGCCATTTAAGGTATGCTTTTTTAGGTGATGATAGTACTTTTCCTGTAATTATTTCATCATTTTTATCAGTTGCAGAGGAAAACAAGTTGCTTAGAATTTTAAGAGAGTACAAATCGGCAATTGGATGGTCTATTGCTGAAATTAAAGGAATTAGTCCCTTTGTTGTGATGCACAAAATTCGATTAGAGGAAAATCATAAACCCTCTATCGAACCACAAAGAAGACTAAATCCAGCAATGAAAGAAGTTGTTAGAGCTGAGATTTTAAAATTATTAAATGCTGGTATTATATATGCTATATCTGATAGTTCTTGGGTGAGTCTTGTGCAGGTTGTACCTAAAAAGGGTGGAATGACAGTAGTTCATGACATAAACGATGAAATCATATCCACCAGAACTGTAACGGGATGGAGAGTTTGCATCGATTATAGGAAGCTGAACAAAGATACTAGGAAAGACCACTTCCCGCTTCCGTTCATCGACCAAATGCTAGAGAGACTAGCCGGACACAGTTATTATTGCTTTTTAGATGGCTACTCGGGCTATAACTAGATTGTGATAGCCCCAGAAGATCAAGAGAAAACAACATTTACTTGCCCATATGAAACTTTCGCATATAGAAGGATGCCTTTCAGGTTGTGTAACGCCCCAGCAACCTTCCAGAGATGCATGATGTCAATTTTCGCTGACATGGTTGAAGAGATAAATGGAAGTCTTCATGGATGACTTCTCAGTATTTGGTAGGACTTTTGACCAATGTTTATCAAATTTGACACTTTTTTTTGCAGAGATGTGAAGAGACGAATCTGGTCTTAAATTGGGAGAAGTGTCATTTTATGGTGCAAGAAGGGATCGTCCTTGGACACAAAATTTCAGCTCACGGCATTGAGGTGGATAAAGCTAAAATCGCTGCTATTGAAAAGCTTCCTCCTCCAAAATCAGTTAAAGCCGTGAGGAGCTTTTTGGGACATGCAGGCTTCTAACGTAGATTTATCAGGGACTTTTCAAAAATCTCAAAACCTTTGTCACTTATTGGAAAAAGATGCTGATTTTACCTTTGATGATTTTTGCTTACAGGCATTTGAAAAGATCAAGAAGGAGCTTATTTCTGCACCTATTATGATCACATCAGATTGGACAGAACCATTTGCACTGATGTGCGACGCGAGTGATTTTACAATTGGAGCTATCTTGGGACAGAAAAGAGATAAGATTTTTCAGGCTATCTATTATTCAAGCAGAACCTTAGATGATGCTTAGAAAAATTACATAACAACGGAGAAGGAGATGCTTGCAGTTGTACATGCATTTGACAAGTTCAGACCATATTTAATTGGGAGCAAGGTTATTGTCTATACAGATCATGCAGCTATTCGTTATCTATTTGCAAAAAAGGACGCCAAACCCAGACTTATTAGATGGATCTTGCTTTTGCAAGAATTTGATTTTGAGATCAGGGACAAAAAAAGATCTGAAAATGTTATAGCTGATCATTTATCTAGGTTGGAGCAATCTGAAATTCAACAAGAACAGCCTATTCAAGAGGAATTTTCAGATGAGACAATAATGAAGATTGATGAAAATCTACCTTGGTTCGCAAACATAGTGAATTACTTAGCAGGAGGATTAATGCCAAGTGGTTTAACTTACCAACAGAGGAAGAAATTCTTCCATGATGTCAACTCGTATTTTTGGGATGATCCTCTGCTGTTTAAGAAGTGTCCAGACCAGATTATAAGATGATATGTGTCGAAAGATGAAGCTCAGGAAATTCTGCGCCACTGCCATGCTGCAGCATATAGGGGACATTTTGGTGCAGAACGTACAGCAGCAAAGGTGCTGCAATCAGGTTTTAATTGGCCTAATGTGTTTAAAGATAGTTACGTGTTTGTAAAAACATGTGACAGATATCAAAGGGTTGGAAACATCTCAAGAAGGCATGAATTACCTTTGACAAATATTCTAGAAGTGGAAATCTTTGATGTATGGGGTATCAATTTTATGGGATCGTTTCCTCCATCTTTTGGGAAGTTGTAATTTCTCCTTGCTGTTGATTGTCTCTAAGTGGGTGGAGGCAATAGCAACACCAGCAAATGATGCAAAAGTGGTAATTCAGTTTCTGCGCAAGAATATATTGACAAGATTCGGTACCCCAAGAGCCATTTTGAGTGATGAAGGCACTCATTTCTGTAACAAAATCTTCAATGGTTTGATGTCAAAATATGGAATTCGACATAAAATAGCTCTCGGTTATCATCCACAAACAAATGGCCAAGCTGAAATTTCAAATCGAGAAGTAAAGTTGATATTGGAGAAGACTGTCCACCTAAATAGAAAAGACTGGGCTAACAAGTTAGATGACGCACTTTGGGCATACAGGACAGCCTATAAGACTCCAATTGGAATGTCTCCCTATAGGTTGGTATTTGGTAAGGCATGTTATCTACCTGTAGAGCTTGAGCATCGAGCTTACTGGGCCATTAAGAAGCTAAATTTTGACTATAACAAGGCTGGAGAAAATCGGTCACTCCAATTGAATGAGCTTGATGAGCTGAGAAATGAGTCCAATAACAATGCAAGAATTTACAAGGACAGGACCAAAAGATGGCATGACAAGATGGTAATGAGAAGAGAATTCAGTCATGGACAGTAAGTTTTATTGTATAATTCAAGGCTTAAATTATTTCCTGGCAAATTGAAGTCAAGGTGGTCAGAACCGTTTAAGATAAACCAAATTTTCCCATATGGAGCGATTGAGCTGAAGAAATCAGATGGAAGCTTGTTCAAGGTCAATGGGCAGCGTATAAAGCATTATTATGGAGAGGGAGTGCATAAATTAGATAGCATTCCCCTTGGTGAACCGAATTAAGGAGACTGGAAGCAGTCTGGCTGAAGACTTGAAATTCAGCGCTTTTGGAAGGCAAACCAATTGATCTTTTTAAGATTCTTAGTTTTTCATCTCGTTTTATTTTCTTTGCTTTTAGTAGTTTGTTTTTATTTTTATTTTATTAGTTTGAGTTTTATTTTTCAGGCATATGTATCAGAAGAGCACAGTTTGGAAGAATAATTATCATGATCCTTCAAGCAAGAATGCATGAGTGCGTGATTAGGTGAAAGAAAAAGAAACATTTTGCAAAACCTTAGTAGCTTCAGAATTGACAAAAAAAAATAGAAAAGAAACAAAAATAATTTTTCAAGAAAGGTGAGGACCGAATAATGGTTGCATAGATGAGAAAAAGAAAGCCAGCAAGAGGGTGAAAAGAAAATCTGTCAAAGAAGGGAACAAATGTCTGAAATTTTCAAAGCAGGATAAGTGGAACACACATGGCAATGTTTGCTTGGAAGCCGGAATCCCTTATTTTTGTCAACCACACTCACTATTCGGTTAAGTCAAATAACCCTACCAAAACTACTTTAAAAGTGGCTGCTGAACTTTTTCCATCTTCCCGACTCTCTTTTTCTAGTAATACATCTTTCCTTGTTCTCTTGGAAGTACACCGATTACCCCATACCTATTATTTTTCTTTCTTCTGATCCTGTTGTTTTCTACTGATTTAATAGTTTGGCTAACAAATTTTTGTGGATTCACGATCTTGGTGGTCACGAAACCCTTGGGGGAAGCAGAAAGCGTTTTCTTGTCCAATTGTGATAAAGACACAAAGTGGTCCAACTTAAGCTTACGTGATTTTCGTTCCGGGTATTTTACTGCTTTCTTAAATTGTTTTCGATCTTCCAGCGAATTTCTTTTTGGTTTCTACAACTTAGATTTTTGAAGCTCTTCTCGGTTTGGTAAATTGTTGTTGAAGAAATTCTGGTTGTGACGTAATTTTTTGGGTTTAGTTTGTGTGCTTGTCCAACGGGGGTCAGCTAAACACTATTCTTGTCAATTTGAGCTTCCATTGGTAATGGCACCCAAAGCCTGAGCAAGACGAAACCTGGAGAGTTCGAGTCAAGCAACTGATAGCTCAGCCCCATCTCCCCAGAGGGAAGAGCCAGTCATCACTGCTTATGATCCCTCTAGATTTGTAAACAGCCAAGCCGCAGAAAATTTCAAGAAAATTATGGGCAAAAACATGATTATCGAAAGGAGTTTTCGGCCTGATATTGGTGGCTGGGATATGTATTATGCGTTTTTGAGGGATTTCGGGTTGCTGAAATTAGCAGGACAACCTGAAGATGCCATTCTTAATGTAGTCCAAGAATTTTATGCCAATGCAATGGAGAGCACCCATTCGACATCTGAAGTCAGGGGTATTCTTGTTCCTTACAACACCAACGCCATTAATCTGTACCTGAACCTTTCGCAAGGGGTGCAGGATGAATATACCAGTTATGTCACAGCTCTCCACACTGATGCTAATGAGTTGTACCGGGTCATTAACGAACTAACAGTACCACACACCCATTGGCAGAAGAGGCCAGAGGCTGAATCTATGGCATTCCCTTCCAATCGACTTCAATATGGTCTACACGAATGGTATGATTTTATTTGCTCACGAATCATGCCTTCAACTCATAAAAGCAGTGTTGATGTCGATAGAGCTGCTCTCCTTTACTGTATTCTGACTGGCAAGATTGTTGATTTTGGAGCCATTATCTTTCGGTCCATGCAAGAGTTTATACGCAGGGAAAATAGAAGGGGTTTACCTCACCCTTCATTGGTTTGTGGACTTTACAAGAAATATGGCGTATATTGGACTGAACTTGAACCAAGACTGGCCAGGAAATTTGCAATCACTTTTAAAAATCCTCGGGTACCTCTGACTCAGAGAGAAGCTGCTGCTCCACCACCACCTTCTGTTGGTACTTCTGCTAGTCCATTTGCTGCACCTTCCACCACTTTCGACTCCATAGACGCTGTGGTAAATGAGATTAAGGAGTTGCGGATGGAGATGAGCAACAATAACCGAGACTATCAGACTTTCTGTGCATATGTTGCCTCCTACCATCATTCATTAGTAGACTACCTAAATATGAAGGGTCGTGAAGGAGAGGTGGTATTTCCCTTGCCGCCACAATGGTGTATGCCACAGCAGGGAGAGGCAGCTGCTGATGATAATGACATGGAAGAAGATGCCCCGAAGGAAGCTGATGTTAAAGATGGCTCAGAGGAGGATTCAGATAGTTAGACTACCCCAGGAAAGTCCTCTTTACTACTTTTTCCAATTCATTGAGGACAATGAAAATCTTAAGTTTGCGGGAGTTATTGGTTGTGCTCTGTGTCATGCTTTGTTATGTTTTATGTGCCTGTTTCAATTTCTTTTTATGTGCCTCTTTTTATTATTTATGTGCAATTATACTCAGTTTTATAGATTAGTTTTCTGGATTGTGGTCAAAGATGGATTTTGCAAGGAATTGATCAAATTTTGTTTAAATGGATGATTTTTATTGTTTGAGTATTGGTATGTGGATAGAAAGCTTCACTTGAATCTTTTCACTCAAACTATGCACCAATCATATTCAGTTTATGCACTTACTGTGTTGATATGTGAAACTAAAAAAGACTCTAGAACTTGATTAGTTATTACTTGAGGCGAAATTGATAGACCATGCATGATTAGGAAAATGATTTAGGCCATTTTTGTTTTGAGATTGAGCCTTTCAAGCCTACCCAATTATATTAATCCTTTGGAAAACCCTTTGAGCCAAAATTTTCCATTTTATTGTTATATAACCATATTACAAGCCATGGCCTAATTGTTTGATTATCCTATTCTTTTGGTCCCTTACTTAAAGCACTATCAATCAAAATTTTTGGATTAAGGGAGGAGCTCAAAAGAAAACAGGGTGGTTTGTAAATTGTTGGTTTGAGAACTTGAATGTTACAAACAAGGGTTTATTCTCGGATCTTGATGAAAATTTAGTGTCATGTGCCGTTACAAGTAGTGAAAAATAAAATTCTGGAGTGTGACACTGTAAAAAAAATCAAAAACAAAAATCGAGAATGAGTAAAGTTGGGTAGTGATTATGAGCTCAAAACAAATTAAATCCAAAGGTGATTACAATGCTTTAGGTGGATTAAACTTCATATTATATCCTTTATCCCACCTAAAACCCAAGCTTTATGCATGAGTCTTTATTAGTGGAGAGTAGTAGTTAGTTCAAGCATATGAAGTCTTGTGTTTAATTTTCATTTAGGTTTCGCATTAACACTTGAGTGCATGAATTTGAGTAAATAATTGTACACACACACACAAGTGGAAAGTGAAGAGTGAAGGGGGATTGGTTTGCTTAGATTGACTTGAACAATATAAATCTGAAATTTATCTTAAGCTGAGAACCTTGTGAATTCTTGAGGAAAATCCCAATTTAGTATGACAAGTATGTGAGCTGAGTATGGTTGAGAGTCTTTAATTTTTCTGTTTCTAGTATGTGTTTGCTTGAGGACAAGCAAATTTTTAAGTTTGGGGGTATTTGTTAACACTGAATTTTATATATGTTTAGAACCCTTTTTACTTAGTTATTTGATTTGTTCTTTGCAATATTAGGTATGTTTTATGTGTTTTGTGCATTTGTGCAGGAAAAAGAACAATTTGGAGAAGTTAAAGCTCTTGAAGCTAGTTCTGATGATTCTGTGAAGAAGTGAAGTTGTAGGATGCTGATCGTGACTTATGCTGCAACAATAGAAGAAACTGGACAGTGCAAAATAGATCTGGGGAATCAATACCATTGTCGCAGCATAACAGTCTGATTAAGGCAACACTGTTTTTCCACGTGGCCTTCCGCATTTTAGTGCTTGGAAACCTTATAAATAGTCTTTTTATCAGAATTTCGAAGGAGGCTGCGGTAGAAGACTTCAAGATTGATTTAGCTCCATAGAAACTCCATCTTTTACATCTTTTTTTATCAATGTTTATTCTAGGGATGATAATTTGGAATTATTGGATGTTTATCATGATGTCTAGGAACTAAACTCCTTTTTCCTAGAATCGATGTAGCCAACTTTGGGCAGATTGCAATTACTTTGGGATGATTGTTTGGATGATTTCAATTATGTTTATTTAATCTACTTGTTCTTAATGCTCTAGTTGATTGGCCACCAATTGGATGAATTAGTATAGGAATCCGGCACTCGGGAGAGGGGATTATTTATATGCACAAGGGTAGATTAACATAGGACATTGTTGAATCGGGAGGTTGACAATTTTTATGAGCCATAGAGAAGCGGATTACTATCGCTTAATGAACTCTATTATTTAATTCTGAATCGGGAGGTTAGGATTAGGTAATTTGGGTATGACTGTTTAAAACTCAGGAGAGATAAACAGGAAATAGTTTCGGCTATAAACAATTTGAAATCAAAAGAACAATTGATCGAAGAAATTGTATGAACCCTAGTTAGGTGAAATCGAGTTCTAGGAATATTTTGCCATTGATATTTTCAATTGTAATAATTGTGATTGTGTTAATTAAATTTGTTCCGTAATTAATAGCTAGAATAATAAATAGGATTTTAATTAGTATTCATTAATTTTCTAAATAAAGTTTAAGGTTGTTGATTACAGTGATTTGCGGTAAACACAGTTCCCTGTGGGATGATACTTATATTTACTCTATACTCAAAAACTAACCTGTGCACTTGCAGTAGTGTTCCATTGAGCACAACAGTTGCCTACTACAATCGATCATTGGTACAGTACCTAAATATGAGGGGTCAAGAAGGAGAGGTGGTATTTCCCTTACCACCATAATGGTGTCTACCACAGCAAGGAGAGGCAACTGATGATGATAATGATGATGACATGGAAGAAGATGCCCCAGAGGAAGCTGATGCTGAAGATGGCTTAGAGGAGGATTCGGACAGCTAGACTACCCTAAGGAAGTCCTCTTTAAAAATTTTTCCTATTCATTGAGGACAATGAAAATCTTAAGTTTGGGGCAGTTATTGGTTGTGCTTTATACCATGCTTTGTTATATGTTTTATGTGCCTGTTTCCATATTTTTAGCAATTTTTATTTATTTCAAATTTATATGTTTGTGTGACAATTATACTCAGTTTTACAGATTAGTTTTCTAGATTGTGGCCAAAGATGGATTTTGTAAGGAACTGATTAATTTTTATTTAAATGGATGATTTTATTGTTTGAGTATTGGTATGTGGATAGAAAGCTTCACTTGAATCTTTACACTTCAACTTATGCACCGATCATATTCAGTTTATGTACTCACTGTGTTGATTTGTGAAACCAAAAAGACTCTAGAACTTGATTAGCTATTACTTGAGGCGAAATTGATAGACCATGCATGATTAGGAAAATGATCTAGGCCATTTTTGTTTTGAGATTGAGCCTTTCAAGCCTACCCATTATATTTTTCAGACCCGGACCTTTTGTAACTTGTTCCTTATGATTCCTATGTGTATGAACACTCTATTATTATAGTTGAATCATAAGAAGAGTATTTACTAGATTTAAAGTGTTAGTAAAATGATTTAACACGCAAAAGCTACATAAACAGCCTAATGTGAGCTATAAGAGTCATAGGCTAAACCGAGTGGATCTAAATCATTATGACTGAAAATAAGAACTTAAAATGAGAAAGTATAGAGAGCTCATGAAGGAAAGTCAGCTTGATTTAGTTCCGAACACAGAAAACGAGAGTAAAAGCTAAAAAGGGTAAATTGAACCTTTTTGGCGAGTTAAGGTATTTAAGGTGTTTCGGGTATAATTATCCACCAGGAATGGTTGAAACATAAAGACGAGAGTGTAAGACATAAGATATGACACTTTCAGAATTTTAAGAAAAAGTCAACTTGGTCAATGGTTAAGGAAAAAGTCAACTATAGTTAAGAAAGTGGACTTTTACCATAGTTGACTAATCATGGTTAAAAATTAACCTAAGTATGGAGAAAAAATTGGAAAAAAATATTCTTGGTCAGAATACAAGATAATCATCCTCGGAAGTAAGGAAAATTTATTCGAAAGGATTCCGGATTAAATTTAATGGTTAAAAATGTAATGGTCCTAAGGTGAAAATTTTAAAGCCCATTAAGGTATACTAAACGTAGATCGAAATTCTTAGGTCCCTTAGACCGAATTGTTGGACCAATTGATCGGCCAAATATTTATACAATTAAAGGCCTGAGGTATAGAAAAAATTTCAGCCTGAAAGCCCATTAAGAAAGCCCAAACCGAGAAGCCCAAATGGAAAGCCCATGAGATAAATATTTAACCATAGTTAAAGCTAAACATGACTCATAAGGTGACTCATGACTAAGGCTTAGGAAGTCAAGTTTAATGGCTGGAAAGTAAGGCTTAATGGCTAAGTAAGTGGCTTATAAAATCAGCCACACCATGGTCATCTTCACCACACCATTCTCGGCTAGAAGAAGAAACCATTGAAACAAATTATTCAAGCTTTCTCTCATTAGAAATCACTAGGAATTAGGCATATTTGGAACTTGCATTCTTCATGAAAGTTGTTCCAAATTGAAAGGAGAGTGACATATGTTAGAATTGGCTATCATGGAGCCATAGAGTGCAAACCGTGAGCCTCCAAAGTATTCAGCCAAGTGTGAACACAACTATTGGTATATTTTCAAGTTTTCAATTTCATATATGTTAAAGTATGAATGATTTTAAGTATATTGGTATATGTTTTAAGCATTGAAACATATGAAATCACTATGATCTTGGTTAGGCCGAGAGTGAGTGGTGAAATAATGATGAATGCCCATATGATTTTAAGGCATAAATAGGTTAATATACATGTGTTAATGATTATGGTGTAATTAGAATTAATCAAATTGATTAATTAATACATGTATTAAGTTGGCAATCAAGGTGTTTGATAAAATGCCTAAATGAACTATGTGATGTTTAAGAATGTTGTCAACCAAGTGTTTGTGAAAATGCCTAAGTGAATTGGCTAAGGAAAGGGACATGGCCAGCATGCCATGGTGTGACCGACGGCATGGATAGCTCTCGGCCATGGCATGTGGTCGAGAGATCCAATGGGCCAAGACAAAATATTTTAGGCCCAATATGATGTAATGGGTCTAGGACAAGCCCAATAAGAGTTGGTGGGCCCCACAAGCCCAATAGGCCCAACGAAAATGAATAGTAAAATGGAAATGGGCTTAAGGCATAGTTAAGCCCATTAAGGTTTATTAAAGCCCATTAAGGGAAATAAACTGTATTTAATATGAAATACAGTAGGAAAAGTGAAATTAACCTGATAAATGGTTATATGCAGCTCTAGAGATTATTGGAGAAGCAAATTGGACTGCTGGATCGAGCAGCGTTGAGAAAGTGAAATTTCTCGAGTGATTGCAGGTAAGGGACTTTTTTAAGTAGTTAGAGATACCTGCACGTATTTTCGTCTACTTTTACATTCACTTAAAAACTCTAAGGGTCAGAGAAAGTGAATAATAATTATTGTGACTTGATAGTGGTGAATTACGATTTTACCCCTAATTAGTCAAAAAGTTAACTTTTGTGAAAAATTGTAAAAAGTATGGAAACCACCATTTTGAGTGTTTTACTGTTGTTTAGCAGAAGAATAAATAGATAGGCTAATGATTTTAAGGTTGATGTGAATTAAGCACACTTTATAGTGCTGATTTTGATATTTTATAAATCATCCCTTTTTAAAGAGTCATCTATCATATTATGTGAGAATGAATCGTGCTGGAGCACAACTCGCACTGGATTTCATATATTTTTCACATACATTAGTGCTGGATTATGATTCGCACTAGATTTTCATGACATGCATGATAGAGTACTAGAGTTCTTACTCGTACTCAGTTTTATATGATATATGTACGAGAGAGTGCTGAAGCGAGTAGCTCGTACTCGAGTTTTACATAAGATGCATGACAGTGTGCTGGAGCGTTGCTCGTACTCGATTCTTCATGATTTATACATGACATAGTACTGGAGCTATTGCTCGTACTTGATTTGATGATATTGTGCATAGCATGGTACTGGAGCTATTGCTCGTACTTGATTTAATACATGAACTATGCATTGACCTAGTTGCTGGAGGTTTACTCGCACTAGAGTTGAGTTTGTGATGTGAAACAGTGTTTGAGCGGAGTGTCGACTGTGAGTAGCGCTCAAAGGCGCGCACTGTATGTGATATATAATACATGTTGAAAACCATGCTTGATTTTCTTGTGTAGACTGAATGTCACACTGTGAGAGGATTCGCATGAGGATTTAGAGACGTGGTATGATATTCCATGATTTTGAGGGCTAAGACCCATGGCAGGCACCCCGACTGTGATGTAGGGTCCACGGGTGTATGTTGTACCGTGCATGTGGCATGGAGTACACTGTACCGTGTGTTGTTGTGGAGTTGAAGAGGATATAGCTGACGGTTGTGATGGACTGACCCCCCTCCCGTTGCAGTAGTGATACCTCGCACACCGAGTACTGTGTTGCTTGGGATCACATGTCAGATATGATCATAGTCCAGGATACTATTTACATTTTCACCATAGAGTCTCACATGATATATCACCTGATTGACTGATTTAATTGCGGACAGACCTGAGGGATGAGTGGGACTCCGATTTTGTGTTGTGAATGATTTAAATGTCATATTTACTGTGATTTAAATATACATGGCATGATTTATCTAAAGGCATTGTGATATTATAAAGATGCATTGTTTTGCACTACATGCCTACATTTGAGAAAGAAAGCATGATTTCTATACATCAGATTTAATATGTACAAGTATATATATATATATATATATATATATATATATATATATATTTAAAAACATGCTTTTAAACTGAGTTAAGGAAATAATGGTTTCAAGGCATAGCATTATTTGAGTAGATAGTGTAGGTATCTACTTGCTTGCCTAATTTCCTTACTGAATGCGTTGTATGCTCACCCCCTTTCTTTACATCTCTCTATAGAGCATCAGCAGTAGAGTGAGAGCTATTGAGGGATAGTATTCTTGAGTCCACTGCTATTTCCTATCGATCGACAAGTATACATATTTTGTTCAGTTATGTATCTAAACATAGAAACAGCACAGTGATGTATACGATATATATTATGGAGAATGTAATTGTAGTAGACTTTATATAATCTCACATGTATTATAATAGAAGCTACAGTCAGTAACAGTATATTAACATGTATGTATGATAATGGATGATATGGTATGCAAGGAAGCTAACATCGAATCACAGCCCAACCATTGATGAGAGGAAAGGTAAATTAAAATGTGAAAAATTTGTAGTGATTTTGGTTATAGTCATGAATTGAGATGAGGTCCTGACAATATTAATCCTTTGGAAAACCCTTTGAGCCTAATTTTTCCATTTTGTTGTTATCTAACCATATTACAAGCCATGGCCTAATTGTTTGATTATCCTATTCTTTTGGTCCCTTACTTGAAGTACTATCAATCAAAATTTTGGATTGGGGGATGAGCTCAAAAGAAAACAGGGGTGGTTTGTAAATTGTTAGTTTGAGAACTTGATTGTTACAAACAAGAGTTTGATCTCGGGTCTTGATGAAAATTTAGTGTCATATGCAGTTACAAGTAGTGAAAAAAATCTTAAATTCAGGAGTATGACACTGTGGATGTTAAAAAAAAAAATCAAACTCGAGAATGAATAAAGATTAGGTAGTGATTCATGAGCTCAAAACAAATTAAATCCAAAGGTGATTATAGTGCTTTAAGTGGATTGAACTTCATACTATATCCCTTATCCCACCTAAACCTGAGCCTTACGTTACAACCCTTGAAAAGTCCTTTTGATTCTTGGTTATGCATGAGTCTTTATTAGTGGAGAGTAGTAGTTAATTCAAGCAAATGAAGTCTTGTGTTTAATTCTTATTTAGGTTTCGCATTAACACTTGAGTGCATGAATTTGAGTAAATGATAGTACACACACATACAAGTGGAAAGTGAAGAGTGAAGGGGGATTGGTTTGCTTTGATTGACTTAAACAATATAAATTTGAAATTTGTCTAAAGTTGAGAACCTTGTGAATTCTTGAGGAAAATCCCAATTTAGTATGACAAGCATGTGAGTTGAGTAAGGTTAAGAGTCTTTAATTGTTCTGTTTCTAGTATGTCTTTGCTTGAGGACAAACAAATTTCTAAGTTTGGGGGTATTTGTTAGCACTGGAATTTATATATGTTTAAGACCCTTTTTACTTAGTTATTTGATTTGTTCTTTGCAATATTAGGTATGTTTTATGTGCTTTGTGCATTTATGCAGGAAAAAGAACAACTTGGAGAAGTTAAAGCTTTTGGAGCTGGTTCTGATGATTCCGTGAAGAATTGAAGTTACAGGATACTGATCGTGACTTATGCTTCAGCAATAGAAGAAACTGGACAGTGCAGAGCAGATCTGAGGAATTAATACCATTGTCGCAGCATAGTAGTCTGATTAAGGCAACACTGTTTTTCCACGTGGTCTCCGCGTTTTAGTGCTTAGAAACCTTATAAATAGTCTTTTTATCAGAATTTCGAAGGAGGCTACGGCAGAAGACTTCAAGATTGATTTAGCTCCATAAAAACTCCATCTTTTACATCTTTGTCGATCAATGTTTATTCTAGGGATGATAATTTGGAATTATTGGATGTTTATCATGATGTCTAGGAACTAAACTCCTTTTTCCTTGTCACGACCCAAATTACCTAAAAATCCCTACAAATTTTTTTTTCGCTTTTTCTATACTCCTTACCCGTCGTGAACAGTTCCACTACTAACAGTTGGGCTATGATTCGGTGTTAGTCACCTCTTCCCTATTTATCATTCAATTTTCATAATTTATTTACATATCAATTTATTTAAACTAAATACATCCCCAATATTACATCATATACAGTACTGTGCATCTATATGTTCAAATACGAAATTATATAAATGTGTATACCTGGTCTTAATAAGAAGCAGCGGATAACCGAATTGCGAAGCTATTGTCGCTCTCTTCTACTGAGTGTACCCTGTGGGGTGGAAAATGAAAGGGTGAGCGAAACGTGCTCAGTAAGGCAATAATATAAGCAGGTAGATAACTATACTATCTACTTGCTGATAATAGTATGATATAAAAATTGCTTATATTTGGAGCATGAGATATGACTAAAACGATGCCATATGAATGTATATCGTATAGAAGAAATCATGAAGTTGCATATAAAATCAACATGGAAATTCCTCATGTATGACATCTCATGCTCGTCACATCAAAATCTATTAGTTTCATCGTAAATCCTTCACCTTAAAAACTTATTTGTTTAAATCAAAACTCATCACATCAAGGCTAAACCCATCACTCGGGAATACCTTGATTCATAAAATCAGATCTCTTTTTAAAAGCATAAATCGGGACTACCCCTCCATCGGGTTTGTCCTGGTCTATCTAGACCGTATGATATCACGTGAGGCATGTAGGTTACTGTATGAAAAACGAGGACTATGGCTATATTTTGTCCCTGTGATCCCAGGCACACGGATCCCGGTGTGCGGGGTATCACAACTGTAACGGGAGGTGGGGTCAAGTCCTACCCGCCAGAATATCAAGTAACATAATAGTCATCATGACTGCACGGTACAGCGTACTCCGTGTGATATACACGGTACATCGTACTCCGTGAACCCATATCATAGTCTGGGGGTGCCTGCCGTAGGTCTTAGCCAGCCCAATACTATGTCGATAACCAACCCATGTCTCAAAGTATATGTGCGAGTATCTCAACTCTCTGTGACACATAGTCTACAGGAGGCTTCCGCACGACTATATGCATGTCAACTCGCGTCTAGTGCATTTGTGTGAGCATCCTGCTGCCCGCCCCACACCAGGTCACAGGCTTACGGATCTCATCACGGCACCACGCTATGCATATCATGATATCTAAAATCTCGTGCAAGCGAAGCTTCAGCACGGTTTTGTGCACACACAAATTTCTCGTACGAGCAATGCTCCAATACGGCTTTTCATGAGAATAAAATCAGTAAACTTGAGTGCGAGAAAGACTCCAGCACTCTTTTTACTTGTATAAATACGATAGGTGGCTAGATTTTGACAAAACATCTTTAAAAATGGTAACCGGTACAAACCGGTACCCTTTCGTATAGTTCACGAAATCAATAGCCGACCTATGTTCATATATGCTTAAATCAGAACAATATAATCATATACAACATTAAAATCATGAAATTCATGCAATTCCATAGCCTTACTACCCTTTTTGAAATTTTCCTAACTGGGGGCAAAATGGTCATTTTTCACTATTTCCAAATTTTTATCGTAAAAATTATTATTCTGTTTTTGGGTAGCCTAATGAATTTAACGTACTGTAAATCCCCTTAAAATTACGTATAGCTACCTCTAAGTGCTCATAAAATTCCCTTACCTGGAATCGCGCGTAGACTTAGCTTATCTCGAAGATATCGAACTTCTCGGTCCAAGTGCGCGCCAATCAAAAATACGTCACTGCATATAACCATGAAATCGAGGTTAATTCACTTATCTCGATCAGTATATCGTATTTACTGACCAACTTTAGAGTATTGGGCCCTATTTACCCTATTTGGTCTCGGCCCATTTCAGCCCTCTTTTATTTATTAATTCCCTTCTTCGGGTATACCGGGCTTATGCGGTTTACTAATAATTATCGGGCTTCGATCCAAGTTCATTGGATAGCCCGTATACCATTTACGGCAATTTATTGCAATTACGAATTAATATTCCTTCCTATGTGAAATTAATCCGTAATTCCGTAAAATACTTAAAATCAATATCTAAAGAAACCTTAATGCCGAATTTAAATCGTACTTACCCGATACGATGCGGGGTACGAAGATCGGAGCTCGATCGGCTCTCGTTCGGTCTCCGTCGTAAAACTGCATAATTAGGTAAATCCGGATTATTTTTCATTAAAATAATATTAAATTAAATTTCCGAAATTCACCCGTAGGTCAATATCGACCCTCGGTCGACTTACCCGAACCTCGAGTCGTCCCCCAGTAATTTTCTTCCCCTTTCCTTCCTTTTCCTTCCCTTTCCTTTCTTTTCCTTCCTTTTCTTTTCCTTTCTTTTCCTTCCCTTTCCTTCCCTTTCCTTCCCTTTCCTTCCTGCCAAACGGTGCCGTTTTGAAGCTCCTCACTGCCTCTTGCCGTCGCCGGCGATTCCGGCGGTCTTACCGGCCAAGACCGGTACCAAAATGACCGGCTTCCTCCCCTGAACGCACCGGTACCCCTCTTTCCGGCCCAGGTGCGGTGGTTCACCGGCGGTCACCTCTTCTCTCCCGTGGATTTTCGGAGCTCGGATCGAGCTCCTCCGGCCACCTCGCGGCTCGGTTCCGGTGCCTATGGGTTCGCCGGACTTCGCTCTTGCTCCTGGAAGCTTCGTCGGGCGTCGAATGGTCGTCGGTGATCGCGAACGGCGGTGGGTTTTTCTCTCTCGGTGTGAAACGGGTTTCGGGTTTCTCTTTTCGTTTTTTTCGATTTCCAGGCTTTTTTTTTTTTTTTTATCTTTGTTATTATTTAACTATTCATTTTATTATTAAAATAATCTATAAAATAGTCAAAAGAAATCTGAAAATATCTACAAAAAAATAATATTTTAATCCACCAATTTAATTTAACTAAATTAAATTAAATTTATTTAGTTTTTAATTTATTTTTCCGGTATAATTCTTCCGTATTTTCGGGATATCGTCCCGGGTGACATTTTCGGTATTTCTAAAAATTTCGGATCTTGATCAATTTGACTCGAAATTATAAAATTCCCCATTATTGATCAAGAAATCCTAATTCCTTATTTTTAATTAAATTTTTCTTATCGTATTTATCCCGAATTTCGGTCTTTTGACCGTTTTACCCCTACACTTATTTCGGGATTAAATTAACCTAGCTTTCCTTCATACTTCCACCATATTTTCCTATTTAATTTTGTATTTTCGATAAATTTTATTTTCTTCCCTTCCCGTTTGGCCTGTGGCCATTTCGATCCTTATTTTTAGTCCGAGTCTCATTCCTTTAAATTTGTGAATATTTTTCTACCTCGTAAAATTTACGATTAAATTTTGGGTCTTACAAATCTCCCCCACTTAAGAAATTTGGTCCTCCAAATTAGAACCAAGTCAGATGAGTCCATATACAACTCCGGATACATTAATCGTATCATACTCTTAAAGTCTTATGTGACCTTCTTCGGAGTGTATTACTACCAAAAGAACTTTAATTAGGGAGATTATCTTAATCCTCAATACTTTCTCTTTCCTGTTTAATGCCCGAATCAACTTCTTCAATATACTCATATTTTCCTTAAACTGAACTTTTGGAGTTCATATTCGATCATCTATGCTGGATCTGGATAGTATTATCGAAGAATCAAAATCTGAGACACATTGTGGGTGCCCGTTACTTCAGGTGATAACACCAATCTACAGGTCTTATCTCCCACTTGTCTAATCTCTCAAAATATTCAATCCAGCGCAACTCAATTTACCTTCTTCCAAAAGTTCGCTATGTCCTTATTTTCTTAGGACAAGTAACTTTCAATCATACTAATTCACCAAAGGTGAATTCCAATACTTGTCTATCTGCTCTGAGGTGTTCTTAATCTCTCATCCTTAACTAAACATTCTCAGAGATTTATTATCCAAGGTTAAAAGTAATTCTATTCTGTCACCCACTTTTCTTATCCAATTTGGGGAACAACCCCTACAGCCATACTCTGCCTCATATCTTGTTATCCCAATACTCAAGTGACAACTGTCACTATTGACGAATTCAATTTGTAATAACTGATCATCCCAGGAGCATAAAAATCAAGGGCATAAGCTTTCATCGGATCCTCCAGAACTTGTACAGTCCTCTCTGACTGACCATTTGTCTGAGGACGAAAAGCTGTGCTAATACTCAATCGGGTTCCCATAGCTTCCTGACAATATTCCTCAAAGTAGGAAGTGAAGCGGGAATCCCTATATGTTACCATGCTCACTGGAACGTTACATAATGTTCCATAATCATTCTTACACAAAATCCACATATATACTCTGAGTATTTGGGGATTTCATAACCAGAAGGTGGGTGGACTTAGTCAACTTAACGACTATCATCCAAATAGTCTCGTAATTCACTTGGGTTCTCTGCAACCCATCATAAAATTCATGGAGACTTGTTCCCATTTTCGTGCCATGTCGATATAGGTAGGTGCTGCAATAACTCTGCAGACTTTTAATACTCTACCTTACTCTGCTGACACACTAGGCACTTTTCTACAAGCTCCGCCAATATCTCTTTCCACATCTGACCACCCATACCATTTTTGCGATTTCGATATATTTCTTTACTTTCCGTATGCACTGTATATCCCGAAGAGTGAGCTTCTGGCAATATTACTATTTCATCAACTGTGGTCCTGGGGAGCACTCATACTATCTCTGAACCTCTGTAAATCATTATCACACTCTCTGTGATCTCTGTCACTGTACCCTTCTGAATCAGACCCATACTATCGACATCCTGCCGATCATCACGCTAAGCCTGGCAAATCCGGGCACTCTCATCCGGTTCTAATCATCAGGCTAGCTGTCACACAATCACTGTCATCATTAGAAGGGATCACATCTATACTGAGGCTCACAACTGCATCTCGCAGCTCACGCTCCCTGACCATCATATGTAATAGCATCCCGAGGCTCTTTCTGCTCAAGGCATAAGTCATCATATTAGCCTTTCCTGGGTGGTACAATTTTCACAATCTAAATCTCTCAGAAGCTCTAACCCACTATGTATTCTCATATTCACCTCTTTCTGTGAAAACAGATACTCGGGGCTTTATGATCAGTACATATCCCCAATTTCTCACCCTGTACATAATAGTACCATATCCTCGGTACAAATACTGTTGCCAACTTCAAATCATGGGTCAGATAGTTTATTTCGTGATCAAGGAGTTGTCTATCTCCAAAATTGACTATCTTCCCATTATACATCAATACACAGCTCCTTCATAAATTTGAGGTATCCATACTCACTGAGAACCTCTTGAGCTGTTGGGTATGGTGAAATTAATCACGGTGGTCAGTTCATACTTCATTGCACCAAAATTCACGTCGCATCTGTCATTTTATTTATCCTCTTATTTAAAGACCATGTTTTCTTAGTTAAACGTGTCAACCAAGTAGACCATATTGAGAACTCGCAACAATCCATTTGTAAAAGCCATCTTCCAATTGTTGCTTATAAATCGCCCTAGACTTCAACTACACCCAACGTATCATCAATAATGATGATTATAAATCGGTTCAGGTAAAGTTTAAATACTTCACCGTAGTCGAGTTCCACTACTTACTTCAATCGTCCATATCCTTGACTTATTTACGTATAAGCGTTTAAGATCCTTCAAAATCGCTTACGTTTTTCAGGTACTAACCTGCGTCATTTCCTTTTCTTCTCTTAGCTGCTCTTATTAAATTTTACTATGTTAACCTTTATGATTTGTCTAATTTTAATATTCTTATCGTCTTTAGTAATGGTATCCTAATGCTAAAGACATTTGTTACGATGATCAGTTTCACGTTATAGGATATATATACTTTTAGACGCTGTCAAGTCTTTAGGCGGGGAGGTATTTTGAAATACCTTTATTAACCCTTAGACTTAACCACAACTACTGGTTATGGTTATACCCATCTTTGTCCTTGGTTATAATTTGTATTCGCTACTAATTGCTTCAATCCTAACTACTTCGCATATCATAGAGATGTTATTACCTAGCATACGCCTCTTACTCCAATACATCTTGTATTTAAAATCAAGTATCTCTCAAAGATTATCTCCTTAGTGTATCAATTATAACGAAACTCGTGTCATTATTCATTCCGTGAGTACCGTCATTTGCTCTTTTAATTTCAACCGTTGCACCCCTTTTTATTACTTGTCAACACTTACAGTATACTTTTTAGTGATGTTTTCACCACTGTTTTCAACTTAAAATTCTCTATATCTATATTCCGTTAATTAATCCTCCTCTATTGGGGTACTTATTTATCAGTATTGTGCCCAATGATGTAGGCATTCATGCCTTTTACTTACTTATATGCGAATGAAGACGGTATGAATATATCCGTGGCACCAGGGTCAATTAAAATAATTACTTCACTATTTATAACAAGCGTGGTATCTTACACCACATCCATGAAACATCAATAGTGTCCTGGTCCAAGACATCCTCTCGCCTTCGTCCAACAACCTACTTTCCTTTTTTTTTTTTCCTTTTCGGCTATGGCCTCCTTTTTCGTTGCAACTGTACCAACGAAGTTTTTCTCTATCTCTTTACTTTCCTGTGGGGCAATCTCGCTCAACTCTGAGCAATCAAAAATCAATGGTCCGTCTTACCACACTTAACGGCCATTTTCATCAATACAGTGTAGGTATAGACCCTCCTTCCGTGGTATCTACCACACACCCTACACTACTTACAGTACTTACACTGCTACAGTATTTCGTAGCAGGTCGGGGTCCTCCAATCACAATACCCACAAGGGTGCCAAAATTAGATGTACTAGGGCCTTACCAATTATCTTACCCCATGACTCATCAACTCTAATCTCTTACCAACTGATCTCTTTCCCGCTCTGACATCTTCGTCATTTCTCGATTCTCTTCTGTCTCTATTTCGGCCCTCACTAGCTTTCCCAATCTCAGAGGCGTGCAATTCATGTTCTTATTTACCCAACTGCAAATCTACGCACTGCCTCGGCATAGGTAATATTTCACAGGCCAATCGGACTCTAATTGAAAATTCGAGTCCTTACATGAACTTTTAGGTTTTTCGACTCTCACTGTCCATAATATCGGGTTCATACTTGCCCAGGGATGTATTTGAGATTCGTACTCATCAATCAACCCATGACTATGGGCAGTGTAAGAAACTCTATTTGTAATTTTCCTTATACAGTGTCCGGGATATTCTGTCACCGGAATACATCCAGAATATTTCTCATCTTAGCTCTGTATATTTAACTCTTAAGATGGGTCGAGCGGACTTCCATCAATGCTCCGCCTCGCCCTCCAACATAATGTATTTTAAAAGTCACTTCCTTAGTCGACATACACCGAAAGAATTCATACATCTCTGCAATCTCATTCACCCAGTCCTCAACAAGTATTGGTTTCTTTACTTCGCTATATACCAGAAGTATGAAAATCTCTTTAGTCTGAGGCATCTGTTTAGGCTTTTCTCTGCCTATCCTCAACCATCTGCAATAGACTGTGTAAACAAGTCCGAAATATCTTCTACTATGTGACGGCCAACCCCTGCCCGGCCAACCCCTGCCATCGGCCATGGCCACCCCTCATGGGCCCACGCACAACGATGGTGGTCTAACAACGGGTGGTCCAACAACGCCACAAGTCCAACGTATTGTCCGCTTTGGGCCTCAGCCCGCACGGCTTTGTCTCATATGGGGAACTCCCCTCAGAACGCGTCCTCTGATGTCATACATAATCTGAGCAATTTGCTCCTCACAATAATCTCCACACTCCGCTCCAACATCGCGAAGCGCGTCTCAATACTGTCCGATCTCTCTGTCGGACTCTGTGGGGCATGCTCAACATCAGCCTCCACGTCATTCTCATCTTGAGTCTCATGTGACAACTCATTCAACTCTCAGGCCGATCTCTATGGCCTCTAGTATGTGTACTCGCCACTCTACCATAGCGGCTATCAGTTATAACAACTATATTCTTGCAATCGAAACTAAATTCTTAGCTGCGGTTCCATCTTGATATACACAATTGTATCTAAACAATGCACAGTACATGGGGATGTAAATTTACTTAACCACTAACACCGACTCATATCAGGCCAACTTAAGCTCTGATACCATCTTTTCTGTCACGACCCAAATTACCTAAAAATCCCTACAAATTTTTTTTTCGCTTTTTCTATACTCCTTACCCGTCGTGAACAGTTCCACTACTAACAGTTGGGCTATGATTCGGTGTTAGTCACCTCTTCCCTATTTATCATTCAATTTTCATAATTTATTTACATATCAATTTATTTAAACTAAATACATCCCCAATATTACATCATATACAGTACTGTGCATCTATATGTTCAGATACGAAATTATATAAATGTGTATACCTGGTCTTAATAAGAAGCAGCGGATAACCGAATTGCGAAGCTATTGTCGCTCTCTTCTACTGAGTGTACCCTGTGGGGTGGAAAATGAAAGGGTGAGCGAAACGTGCTCAGTAAGGCAATAATATAAGCAGGTAGATAACTATACTATCTACTTGCTGATAATAGTATGATATAAAAATTGTTTATATTTGGAGCATGAGATATGACTAAAACGATGCCATATGAATGTATATCGTATAGAAGAAATCATGAAGTTGCATATAAAATCAACATGGAAATTCCTCATGTATGACATCTCATGCTCGTCACATCAAAATCTATTAGTTTCATCGTAAATCCTTCACCTTAAAAACTTATTTGTTTAAATCAAAACTCATCACATCAAGGCTAAACCCATCACTCGGGAATACCTTGATTCATAAAATCAGATCTCTTTTTAAAAGCATAAATCGGGACTACCCCTCCATCGGGTTTGTCCTGGTCTATCTAGACCGTATGATATCACGTGAGGCATGTAGGTTACTGTATGAAAAACGAGGACTATGGCCATATTTTGTCCCTGTGATCCCAGGCACACGGATCCCGGTGTGCGGGGTATCACAACTGTAACGGGAGGTGGGGTTAAGTCCTACCCGCTAGAATATCAAGTAACATAATAGTCATCATGACTGCACGGTACAGCGTACTCCGTGTGATATACACGGTACATCGTACTCCGTGAACCCATATCATAGTCTGGGGGTGCCTGCCGTAGGTCTTAGCCAGCCCAATACTATGTCGATAACCAACCCATGTCTCAAAGTATATGTGCGAGTATCTCAACTCTCTATGACACATAGTCTACAGGAGGCTTCCGCACGACTATATGCATGTCAACTCGCGTCTAGTGCATTTGTGTGAGCATCCTGCTGCCCGCCCCACACCAGGTCACAGGCTTACGGATCTCATCACGGCACCACGCTATGCATATCATGATATCTAAAATCTCGTGCAAGCGAAGCTTCAGCACTGTTTTGTGCACACACAAATTTCTCGTACGAGCAATGCTCCAATACGGCTTTTCATGAGAATAAAATCAGTAAACTTGAGTGCGAGAAAGACTCCAGCACTCTTTTTACTTGTATAAATACGATAGGTGGCTAGATTTTGACAAAACATCTTTAAAAATGGTAACCGGTACAAACCGGTACCCTTTCGTATAGTTCACGAAATCAATAGCCGACCTATGTTCATATATGCTTAAATCAGAACAATATAATCATATACAACATTAAAATCATGAAATTCATGCAATTCCATAGCCTTACTACCCTTTTTGAAATTTTCCTAACTGGGGGCAAAATGGTCATTTTTCACTATTTCCAAATTTTTATCGTAAAAATTATTATTCTGTTTTTGGGTAGCCTAATGAATTTAACGTACTGTAAATCCCCTTAAAATTACGTATAGCTACCTCTAAGTGCTCATAAAATTCCCTTACCTGGAATCGCGCGTAGACTTAGCTTATCTCGAAGATATCGAACTTCTCGGTCCAAGTGCGCGCCAATCAAAAATACGTCACTGCATATAACCATGAAATCGAGGTTAATTCACTTATCTCGATCAGTATATCGTATTTACTGACCAACTTTAGAGTATTGGGCCCTATTTACCCTATTTGGTCTCGGCCCATTTCAGCCCTCTTTTATTTATTAATTCCCTTCTTCGGGTATACCGGGCTTATGCGGTTTACAAATAATTATCGGGCTTCGATCCAAGTTCATTGGATAGCCCGTATACCATTTACGGCAATTTATTGCAATTACGAATTAATATTCCTTCCTATGTGAAATTAATCCGTAATTCCGTAAAATACTTAAAATCAATATCTAAAGAAACCTTAATGCCGAATTTAAATCGTACTTACCCGATACGATGCGGGGTACGAAGATCGGAGCTCGATCGGCTCTCGTTCGGTCTCCGTCGTAAAACTGCATAATTAGGTAAATCTGGATTATTTTCCATTAAAATAATATTAAATTAAATTTTCGAAATTCACCCGTAGGTCAATATCGACCCTCGGTCGACTTACCCGAACCTCGAGTCGTCCCCCGGTAATTTTCTTCCCCTTTCCTTCCTTTTCCTTCCCTTTCCTTTCTTTTCCTTCCTTTTCTTTTCCTTTCTTTTCCTTCCCTTTCCTTCCCTTTCCTTCCCTTTCCTTCCTGCCAAACGGTGCCGTTTTGGAGCTCCTCACTGCCTCTTGCCGTCGCCGGCGATTCCGGCGGTCTTACCGGCCAAGACCGGTACCAAAATGACCGGCTTCCTCCCCTGAACGCACCGGTACCCCTCTTTCCGGCCCAGGTGCGGTGGTTCGCCGGCGGTCACCTCTTCTCTCCCGCGGATTTTCGGAGCTCGGATCGAGCTCCTCCGGCCACCTCGCGGCTCGGTTCCGGTGCCTATGGGTTCGCCGGACTTCGCTCTTGCTCCTGGAAGCTTCGTCGGGCGTCGAATGGTCGCCGGTGATCGCGAACGGCGGTGGGTTTTTCTCTCTCGGTGTGAAACGGGTTTCGGGTTTCTCTTTTCGTTTTTTTCGATTTCCAGGCTTTTTTTTTTTTTTTTATCTTTGTTATTATTTAACTATTCATTTTATTATTAAAATAATCTATAAAATAGTCAAAAGAAATCTGAAAATATCTACAAAAAAATAATATTTTAATCCACCAATTTAATTTAACTAAATTAAATTAAATTTATTTAGTTTTTAATTTATTTTTCCGGTATAATTCTTCCGTATTTTCGGGATATCGTCCCGGGTGACATTTTTGGTATTTCTAAAAATTTCGGATCTTAATCAATTTGACTCGAAATTATAAAATTCCCCATTATTGATCAAGAAATCCTAATTCCTTATTTTTAATTAAATTTTTCTTATCGTATTTATCCCGAATTTCGATCTTTTGACCGTTTTACCCCTACACTTATTTCGGGATTAAATTAACCTAGCTTTCCTTCATACTTCCACCATATTTTCCTATTTAATTTTGTATTTTTGATAAATTTTATTTTCTTCCCTTCCCGTTTGGCCTGTGGCCATTTCGATCCTTATTTTTAGTCCGAGTCTCATTCCTTTAAATTTGTGAATATTTTTCTACCTCGTAAAATTTACGATTAAATTTTGGGTCTTACATTCCTAGAATCGATGTAGCCAACTTTGGGCAGATTGCAATTACTTTGGGATGATTGTTTGGATGATTTCAATTATGTTTATTTAATCTACTTGTTCTTAATGCTCTAGTTGATTGGCCACCAATTGGATGAATTAGTATAGGAATCCAGCACTCGGGAGAGGGGATTATTTATATGCACAAGGGTAGATTAACATAGGACATTATTGAATCGGGAGGTTGACAATTTTTATGAGCCACAGAGAAGTGGATTACTATCGCTTAATGAACTCTATTATTAAATTCTGAATCGGGAGGTTAGGATTAGGTAATTTGGGTATGATTGTTTAAAACTCGGGAGAGATAAACAGGAAATAGTTTCGGCTATAAACAAATTGAAATCAAAAGAACAATTGATCAAGGGAATTGTATGAACCCTAGTTAGGTGAAATCGAGTTCTAGGAATATTTTGCCATTGATATTTTTATTCTTAATTATTGTGATTATTTTGATTAAATTGTTTCGTAGTTAATCGTTAAAGTAATAAATAGGATTTTAACCAACATTCATTAATTTTCTAATTAAAGCTCAAGGTTGTTGATTACAGTGATTAGCGGTAGACACAGTTCCCTGTGGGACGATACTCATATTTACTCTATACTCGAAAAGTGACCTGTGCACTTGCATAGTATTCCATTTAAGGACAACAGTGGACGATTACGAGAGTCGATTTACCGCTTTATTAAGATATGATCCAGAGATGTTCAAAAGTGAAGAGCTCCGCACAGAGAGATTTGTGTATGGATTGAAGCCCATCATCAGAGATCGATTGTGTCATACCCCGCTTTTGTGAACCCTTCTATCCATACATTCTCTACTAGGGTTGGGCTGTGAGGAGATGCAATTACTAAAAATTCATTCATTTACAGCGGAATATTTAAAGCTTTAATTCACACTCCCAGGTGTGTGTGTAGATACACAAAATTAATTGTATAAATACCATGTGCTTACATATCATCCCCATAATACTGTTTACAATTCCAAGATATAACTGTGCCATACGATATATTAGATACAAAATACTCGTGTATACAAATCTTATACCTTTGCGGATTGTGGGAGCTGTTTCACACAAAAGACCTAGAGATCACCGCTCTCTTACTTCTCAGTACCTGGAGGGGGAAAATAGTGGGATGAGCAAACCACAGCTTAGTAAGGAAATGTATGCTAGCAGGTAGATATCGTACTACCTACATAGCCCATGCATGCATAAACCAAAACCATGTTTTCGTTATAAATGGAAATATCATACGAACAATGCATTTAAACACATATTTCTCAATAGCATTTTCGTGTAAATCAAATGTCAAACTTCCATTTAAAACATGCTCATAAATAGTGCCCTCATGGCACAAATGTGAAATCAGAGATTTATCAAAAACACGAAATCTCTTTCGTTTCTCAAATCACTCTTTTTCTGCAAATCTCTTTCTTTTCTGAGATTGTCTCTGTTTCTCGAATTTCTGAGACAGGCATGGAATTTTCGGCAATCAAATATCCACGACATATGGCCATAGTCAGTGATCCCAGGCCTCACTGATCAGGTGTGCACAGGGTATCACTTCGCCTGAAGGGGAATGGGTCAATCCTGACCTCCGGCTCATCTCAATCCACCTCATCTCCTCGTATACTCACGGTGAAGATACGCCATGTGTCATCTACGTGATACTCGTACTCACGTGCACCCAGCACGGTACATAGTATACCAACGGACAACTACACTGTTCTACGTACGACCGTGGACCCAAGTCCATACTCCAACTCTGATGGACTTTTTATCCTAAACCATGTCTCATATACCAGGCGAGCAAGCAGCGTGACACACAGTCAACGTAAAACTTCAACGCGGTGCGATCTATCGTTAAGGCCCAGCCCGTTCAAATGGCCGTCGGCTGGTATCCCCTTGGGTCCCAGACCCCCAGGTTTACCTCAACTCAACAAAACAGGTGCGAGCAAAGTTCCCGCACTTTCTCAGAACCCTCGTGCGAGTTAAAACTCCCGCACGGTACATCAAGGCATTAAAACGGGTGTGAGCTAGCGCTTCAACACCAAATCTCATCTCAAAACTGATAGATGGCTATTTTCTCTTTTTAAAATTCAAAACATGTTTATTCATACAGCATGCCTCTTCATGCTAAAACATGTAAAATTAGCCAACCTATCATCAACGTTTCTCAATCATCAAGATTAATGTATAATAGAGAAAAACATTGAAAACATGCATATCATGCTATTTCCTTACCCTATCCCATTTCTCAATACATATATACATCCTAGTACTTTTCATGCTTCCATATCATTTCATAGAATTATAATATCGTACTAGTTCTAGCAATATATCTATGAAATTACCGTAAAATACGTACGAACATCTCTATAGCTAACACACAGTCCCTTACCTCGTTTTACTTGTGTGCAAATATCCGCCTTTATGCTTCTCGCGTTCTCATCTCGACTTGCTCCGGCGTATCATCCGAAACTGAAATTCATCCATCAAACACTCGAGTTAACATTTCTAACTCTTGCTCAACTAATCATTTATCCAATGCCTTAAATACATATTTTACCCTTTGTGGTAAATCTCACAATTTTATCCCAATATCAACATGTCCAAACCATTCCCACAACATAATCATCCTCTCAAGATATCTCATTCATCGTTAACACCTCTACATTCCACTTTCTCACACTAGACCATTTCTAAGTTATATTCATCTCATGCCATCCTAGGTAGTTCTATCATGTCTATGCATACTAACCATTTCCCATATCAATATCCAAACAAATGTACTTGGGTATTTGCATTAGAAACTCACCTAGCTTGATTTCCTCATTGCTCCAATGGAAATACACCATGTTGCTTAAATCCAACCAATGGAGAAATGCCTCTCAACTATGTTGTTCTTCTCTTTGATGTGAACAACTTTGTCTCTAATAGCTTTTCCTCAAATCTTACTGAAAATGGCTAGATTTAGGAGTGAGAAAGCTAGTTTTCTTTGAGTTGAAGTGAGAGGAAATGGTTTACCCCAAAATTTTGCAGATCCAACTGCTCCTATTTATAGTTTTGACTTGATGAGATCGATCTTCCTTGGGTGGAGATCGATCTGGTCCTCTAAAATCCCTCTTTTCTAAGACATTTTAAAGGTAGGAGATCGATCTGTCGAGGCTAGAGATCGATCTGCTGTCAAACAGAAGCTTAAGGAGATCGATCTGGTCTTAGGGGAGATCGATCTGGTTCCAACCCGAGAGCTAAAGAGATCGATCTGCTTCCTTTGGAGATCAATCTGTTCCCTTCCATTACTCACATAAGAGCATTCTGGCTCTCCCAGATCGATCTCTCATCCTATGAGATCGATCTGGCCTTCACAGATTCCAGATTTCCTGCAGTTTTTCTGCAACAACTCCCTTCAAGACTTCCTCAATTTACCTTCATAGTCCTTTCCTCATTCATCGCTCCTTGAGACTTAAAAATGTCATCCCATCCCACTTAATATATTTTAAAACTTGTGAGAAATCTTTGTATAACCAAATATACACGATATTACTCGAAT
Organism: Firmiana major; assembly: GCA_033439115.1. Classification (NCBI taxonomy): domain Eukaryota; kingdom Viridiplantae; phylum Streptophyta; class Magnoliopsida; order Malvales; family Malvaceae; genus Firmiana; species Firmiana major. Next base: position 40,401,967 of record CM065910.1, read on the forward strand.
GGAAATATACACTTATGTAAATCTTTCCTTTCATTTTACTATACTACTCATATTCCATTTCGATCACATTCTTCTCGTGTTCAAGTTTATTTCCTCCTACTCATTCATAATGCAACTTGTACGTATAATCACGATTCTTATTACAAGTGCGTACATAATCTTATGAACTTACATTGCATATACTTCACATTACAATGTATCATCATACTTATGATTTTATTTACATTCCCATGTTCCTATATATAGCTATACATATACGGGGTCTCACAGATTGATAGGGCTGTGTATTACTAAGTTTAGAGGTGCTCTGAGATGAGCACAAGAGATTGAGAGGAGATTCAAAATTGTAAAATCCCAAAATGAGTTCAATACAGTGACTCGGGATAAAGGCAAGAGGCCAGTAATTTTCCAGGCAGATGTTCGGAGAGGTTCCTTCAGCAGAAAAAAGATTGAGGTACAGAAGGGCAGATTGGAGAGACTCAGAGCTTATCCTATCATCAGGGAGACCCCTCAAAATATTAGGCCTAAGATGAGAGTTTGCAGAAATTATGGTCGATTCCATGAGGGAAGTTGTACTGGGTTAATCCATGGATGTTTTAGATGTTGAGACATGGGTCACAGAGTGAAAGACTGCCCTCAACCTCAGAGACCACATGCTCCGAAGCTTATTAGACAGCAGCCTCAGAGAGTAAACCCTCAGAGAAGAGCCACTGCAGCAGAAAAAGGGAAGAAGCCCGTCACAGTGGGACGTGTGTTTGTTATGGATAAGGAAACAACAGACACTTCTGTAAAAACTATAAGAGGTACACTCTCTGTTTGTAATCATAAGGCTCATGTGTTGATTGATCCAGGGTCCACGCATTCGTTTATTTCTGAGCATTTTGCATGTAGATTAAATTTGAAGTTTGAACCTCTAGAGTATGTACTACATGTAAATACCCCTATGCGTGAGTCCCAGAGAACTGATTTAATCTGTAGAGGGTGCGGAATAAAGGTGGGAGATAGAGTGATGTTAGCAAATCTAATCATGTTAGATATACATGGATTTGATGTAATTTTGGGGATGGATTGGCAAGTAACCAATCGAGTGAGTTTAGACTGCTACACCAAGATTGTAACATTCTCCATACCTGAACCTTACAGTGTACGTTTGAAATATTGAGGAAATAAATGTGTGGAATTTTTGTAAGCAAATTGAAATTTTGATGTTGCTTTTGAGAGTACTAAATATGATTGTTCATGTGAAGGTTATGAAACACTCATCTCAGATGATAAACGGGAACATCCGAGGATTGAGGATATACCCGTGGTGTGTGAATTTTCGGATGCCTTCCCAGATGAGTTGACAGGTTTACCACCAGAGAGAGAGCTGGAGTTTACCATTGATTTGGTACCGGATACTCAGCCTATCTCTAGACCTCCATATAGGATGGCATTAGTGGAACTTGAGGAATTGAAGAAACAACTACAGGAGTTATTGGATCAGGGATTCATTAGACCCAGTGTCTCACCGTGAGAAGCACCAGTGATATTCGTGAGGAAGAAGTATGGTAGTCTCAGATTATACATAGACTACCGACTATTGAATAAAGCCACAGTGAAGAATAAATACACATTGCCCAGGGTTGATGACCAACTTGATCAGCTGAGAGGGGCCTCAGTCTTCTCTAAGATTGATTTAAGATCGGGCTATCACCAATTAAGGATTAAAGAAGAAGATATTTCGAAGACGGCCTTTAGGATGAGGTATGGCCATTATGAATTTCTAGTGATGCCCTTTGGATTGACGAACGCCCATGCAGCCTTTATGAGATTAATGAATGAAGTGTTCAGAGACTATCTAGATAAGTTTGTGATAGTCTTTATTGATGATATCTTGGTGTACTCTCGGTTTTATAAGGAGCACGCACAGCACTGTGGTTAGTACTACAGATACTCAAAGATAAGCAATTATATGGAAAGCTTAATAAGTGTGAGTTTTGGCTGGATCGGATAGCTTTCCTTGGTCATATACTTTCAGTGGAGGGAGTATCTGTCACGACCCTCAACTTACCAAAATATGTACAAATTTTTCGCATTTTCATGCATCAATCCTTAATCATCCTTCCTCGATCGTGAACAACCACACGCTTAACAGTTGGGCTGTGTGTCGACGTCTAACTCACTCCACCATACCAATTCAATTTGAAACATTATTTATGAGTAAACACTTGTATAAATGTATATATATCAGAGTTGTTACATGTGTTTACATTGTTTTACATCCCCAGTAGTTACATACAAAATGCTACTGTGCTATGTCTAGTTTAGATACAAAATAATCCAAGTGTGTATACCTTTAGCGATGGGATGCAGCGGATTACCAAAAAGGGAATGCCTCCAGTCACGTCCAATCTATACTCAAATCTCTGTAGAGAGGGGAAAATAAGGGGGGTGAGCAAACCACACGCTCAGTAAGGCAATCATGCGAACAGGTAGATACTGTACTATCTACGTGATCGTGATGCCATGCTCAAAAGCATTTTATTCATTGTTTATCTCAAAACATGAGTGTATGATTGTGTTAATGGTATGTAAAGCATTCATGCTATTAAAATTCAGTGCACATTTCAACTCAAAGCATGGTATAAATCATCATGCATAATTCACAATAAAAGCATGGCATTAAACATCATGCATTTGTGCACTTTAAAAACCATTAACAAATCAATTCAACGTCAGGTCCCAGCCCATCCCTCGGGCTTTCCTGACCACAAACACTTCAAACATGGATTTATTCTCAAATAGCATTATACATGTGAGATAGGCAGTTTCAACAATAGGTAATAACCTCAAGGTCTATGTACATAACCTGTGATACCGGCTACACGGATCAGGTGTGCGGGATATCACCACCATCTGCTTCCACACGGGAGGTGGGTCAAATCCTACCCGCCGGTCCATAGCAGATCTCGTCCGAAGACGGCACATCACATCACAACACGGTACAATGTACTCCATGCTACATGCACGGTACAACGTACTCCGTGGACCCCCAGCCTTATCCCTCGTTCGGGCTCATCAGCTGTTCCTCCAACCCTTATCCCTCGTTCGGGCTCATCAGGTGGATCTCCAACCCTTATCCCTCGTTCGGGCTCATCAGGTTGTTTTAACATGCCATGTCTCAAAACAATGCACGTGTGAGCCTATTTAATCGATGTGACACCAAGTCTACTCGAAGCTCCAAACACGGCAACATGCAAGGTGGGCATCCAGTGCGAGACAAACTCAAGCACAATGCCAAAACAATATGAAATCCATGTGAAAACTAGTGCCTCATGCACTCTTCCATACTCACGAAATCATGTAGGTGGCTCAAAACTTGCAAAATGTGGTTATCAAAACCAAAACATACTCATTTCTTTTGTAAATCATTTCAATGTTAGCCAACCTACCAATCATTTGCTAAAAAGCAATAAAACATGATTTTCAAAGCAATATGCTTTTGTTTTCATGCACATTTCTCAAACTCCCAACTTTTACCCTTCAATCACCCAACAACAACATTTCCTAATCTCATGCATTCTAGCAAAACATTTATGCGCCCAAATTGCGCACAATATCTCTAAGAGTCCACACAATTCCCTTACCTCGATTTACTTGGTGTGACTCCTTTCCTTTTAGCTTCTCACGCTCTTGGCTCAACTCGCCTCGGCGTATCCTCGGAAGCTGCGATTCATTCATTAAATCGATTGAGTTAACATATTTAACCCATAATTGACTTCACTAGTCAACATTATTTACTTATGCATTTCACAAATGCCTTAACTTCACATTTTACCTCTTTTAGGTAAATCTCACAATTTATCCACTAACAACATCTTAAATTCATACCCATAACATTATTGTCACCTCTAGACATCCCATTTCTCATTAATCTCAATCAATTTCACTTTCTCACACTAAACCATTTCTAGGTCATAATCATACCAATGCATTTGGATAGTTTCTAACCGTCTATACTCATGCCAACAACTCCAAAATCACTAAATAAACAATGTACCATAGTTGGAGTGTTAGAATCTTACCCAATTTTGATTTCTCCTCTTGCTCCAAATGGCAATGCCCTTAAATCCTTCAATATCCACAATGGGAAAATGCTCTTCAACTATGTTGTTCTTCTCTTTGATAAGAACAACTTTGTCTCTAATGGTCTCTCTTCAAACCTCACTGAAAATGGCTGATTTTAGAGAGAGAATGTTAGGTTTTTGGGTTGAAAGTGAAAGGTTTGTGTTTTTCTCGAAATTTTCTGATTTCCAGCACTCCTTATATAGAAATAACTTGAGGAGATCGATCTGGTCCAAGAGGAGATCGATCTGGTCCCTTAAAATCCCTCTTTTTCACGGCATTTTTAAGCCTGAGATCGATCTGTCGAAGCATGAGATCGATCTGTGGAGGCATGAGATCGATCTGTCGAGGCATGAGATCGATCTGCTCCCAAACAGAGAGCTAAGGAGATCGATCTGGTCCATTGGAGATCGATCTGTTCTATTCTTTCGCCCAAATAAGAGCATTCTGGCTCTTCCAGATCGATCTCTCATCCCATGAGATCGATCTGCCCTTCAAAATTTCCAGATTTTCTGCAGTTCCTCTGCAACAACACTTACCAAACATCCTTAATTTGCTACCATGATCATTTCCTCATTCATTCATCTTTGAGACTTGAAAATGGCATCCATCCTCACTTCATACACATTAAAACTTGTGTAGGATCTTTGTGTGACCAATGGTATTTAATATAAACAAAAATGGAAGTGCACATCTTATGCAATTCTACTTCCATTTTATCAAACTATTCATAATCCACTCTACACACATTCTCCACATGTTTAAGTCCATTTCTACACATTCATACATAATGAAACTTGTATGTACGATTACCACTCTCATTACAAGTGTGTACATTACTTATGGACTTACATCACATATACTTCACTTATGAATTCATAGTACAACTCTATTTACACTTCTATGTACATATATACCCTTGTACATATACGGGGTCTCACATTCTCCCCCACTTAGAAAATTTGGTCCTCCAAATTGGAACCAATTATTCTGTGAACAACTCGGGATACCTCTCCCGCATCAAACTCTCCAATTCCCATGTGGCTTCTTCCACAGTGTGATGTTGCCAAAGTATCTTCACCAAGGGAATTGTCTTTGTCCTCAGCACTTTCTCTTTTCTGTCCAATACCCGAACTGGCTTCTCAACATAGGTCATACCCTCATTGAGCTCCAAAGGCTCATATCTTATCACATGTGCCGGGTCCGGGTGATACTTCCTCAACATGGATACGTGGAAGACGTTATGCACACTTGCCAACTCTGGTGGCAATGCCAACCTATACGCCTTGTCTCCCACCTTATCAAGTATCTCAAATGGCCCGATATATCGAGGGCTCAACTTTCCCTTCTTCCCAAATCTCATAATTCCCTTCGAAGGGGAAACTTTCAAAAACACTGACTCACCCACCTCAAACTCTAGTGGTCTCCGTCTCTTGTCAGCATAACTCTTTTGCCTGCTCTGAGCTGTCCGTAACCTCTCACATATCAATTGGACGTCCTCAGAGGCTTGTCTAACCAAGTCGGGAGCAAAGATCTGTCTGTCACCAACCTCTTCCCATCCAATAGGGGAACGGCATCTACGCCCATACAATGCCTCATATGGTGCCATCCCGATACTCGCATGAAAACTGTTATTATACGCGAACTCTGCGAGTGGCAAATGGTCATCCCAGGAGCCTCCAAAATCCAATGCACACGCTCTCAACATGTCCTTCAGGGTCTGTATAGTCCTCTCTGACTGACCATCTGTCTGAGGATGAAACGCGGTGCTAAAATTCAACTGGGTCCCCATCGCTTCCTGAAAATGTTCCCAAAAGTGGGAAGTGAAGCGGGCATCCCTATCAGAAACAACGCTCACTGGAATTCCATGTAGCCTCACTATCTCGCGCACATATAGGTTCGCTAACTGGCTCAGAGTATCGGTAGCTCTCATAGCTAGAAAATGGGCTGATTTCGTCAACCGATCCACAATCACCCATATGGCATCATGACCTCTCCGGGTCCTCGGCAATCCCATCACAAAATCCATGGTGACATGCTCCCACTTCCATGTCTGAATCGGTAGAGGCTGCAATAACCCTGCAGGCTTCTGATGCTCTACCTTCACCTGCTGACAAACGAGACACTTAGCAACATATTCAGCAATGTGCTTTTTCATTCCCGACCACCAATAAACCTTTCGAAGGTTTTGATACATTTTGGTACCCCCTGGATGTATCGTATACTTCGATGAGTGAGCCTCTGTCAGGATCAACCTTCTGATCTCTGCGTCATCAGGAACACATATCCTACCTTTGAACCTCAACAATCCATCCGAACTCAACCCAAAGTCCGTCTCTATACCCCTCTGTATCTGCCCGACAATATCACTACACTGCCGATTAACTCGTTGAGCCTGTCGGATTCGATCTACCAGATCTGGTTCCAACTGCAGGCTAGCTATCATAAATCCACTATCAGCGTCAGGCGGGGTCATATCCAAACTGAGGTTCATGAACTGTTCCAACAGCTCGTGTTCACTGATCATCATGAATGATACCATCCCGAGGTGCTTCCTACTCAATGCATCAGCAACCACATTTGCTTTACCCGGGTGGTATAGGATTTCACAATCATAATCCTTTAGCAGCTCGAGCCATCTCCTCTGTCTCATGTTCAACTCTTTCTGTGAGAACAGGTACTTAAGGCTCTTATGATCTGTATAAATCTGAAATCTCTCACCATAGAGGTAGTGGCGCCACATCTTCAGCGCAAACACCACCGCTGCCAACTCCAAGTCATAGGTCGGGTAGTTCCTCTCATGATCCTTTAACTGTCTTGATCCATAGGCTACTACCTTCCCATCCTGCATCAATACACAGCCCAGTCCTAGGTGTGAAGCATCTGCATACACCGAGAAACCTCCTGAGCTGGTAGGAATGGTGAGTATTGGAGCTGTAGTTAATCTCCTTTTCAACTCCTCAAAACTTTCTTCGCACTTTTTGTCCCACACAAACTCTACATTTTTCCTCGTGAGACGTGTCAAAGGAGCAGCTAACCTCGAAAATCCCTCTACAAACCTTCGGTAATACCCAGCTAAACCCAGGAAACTTCTGATCTCTGTCACTGTTTGGGGTCTCTGCCACTGAACTACGGCCTCAATCTTAGATGGATCCACTGATACTCCATCCTTTGATACTATGTGACCTAGAAAAGAGATCTGTTCCAACCAAAAGTCGCACTTACTGAGTTTAGCGTACAACTTCTTCTCTCGAAGGGTTTGTAGCACTATCCTTAAATGCCTTTCATGTTCCTCTCTAGACCTTGAATACACCAGTATATCATCAATAAACACAATAACAAATCGATCCAAGTACTGGTGGAATACCTCATTCATCAAAGACATAAAAGCTGCGGGAGCATTCGTCAACCCGAATGGCATAACTATAAACTCATAATGTCCATACCGGGTGCGAAAAGCTGTCTTGGGTACATCTCCATCTCGTATCTTCAACTGATGGTACCCTGATCTCAGATCTATCTTGGAAAAGACTTGCGCTCCCTTAAGCTGATCCAACAAATCATCGATGCGTGGGAGGGGATACTTATTCTTGATGGTGGCCTTATTCAACAACCGGTAATCTATACACAGTCGGAGGCTTCCATCTTTCTTCCTTACAAACAGAACTGGTGCTCCCCAAGGTGAGACGCTCGGCCTGATGAACCCCTTCTCCAGCAACTCTTGTAATTGTTTCCTTAACTCCTCTAACTCAACTTGAGCCATCCTGTATGGTGGCTTGGACATCGGCTCTGTACCAGGTGCCAAATCTATACCAAACTCCATCTCCCTATCTGGAGGTAATCCTGATAACTCATCCGGAAAGACATCTGGAAATTCCCTAACCACTGGTATGTCTTCCAATTCCGGATGTGCCTTATCCGTCTCAATCACAAAAGCGATGAATCCTTCACATTATTTCTTCCACCATTAGTATCATAAATCATCACATCACATACATAAATGAAATCAAATTTATCTTTCATACATCATGTATCAAGATTGTACTCATCACACTTATAATAATCATGTTCTTTAATTTCATTTCACAAAATTAACTACAAGGTTGTCTATCTTTGGAAACATCAAAGTTTTCGCATGACAATCCATAACAACATGATTGGCAGCCAACCAATCCATTCCTAGGATCACATCAAAATCACTCATGTTTAATAAAATTAAATCGGCTGCCATCTCTTTACCTCCTATCTTCATTTTACAATCCCTATATATATGCTCAGTCAACTGACTATCATTCATAGGGGTAGATATCAATAACATCTTATCAAGCAGCGTGGGTTTTACATGCTTCAACAATTTACATGCAAAGGATGGCGAAGTAAAGGAATGCGTGGCACCAGGATCAAACAGTACATAAGCTTCTAAATCAAAGATTTGGATGGTACCTTTTACCACATCTGATGACTGATCTGCAGTATCCTGATCCAGTGCGTGCACTCGTCCTCTGCTTACACCCACTACTTGCTTCCCCTTTTCCTCAGCTGTAGCCCTCCTCCTCGGAGCAGCAGTACCAACTGGAGCTCTCTCTGGTTCCTTGCCCTTCTGTGGGGCTCTCTCTATCATCTCTGGGCAATCTCTGATTACGTGCCCTGGCTTCCCACATCTGAAGCATACAACCTGAGGTCCGTAACATGGTCGAGTACCATGGTACCTACCACACTTGCCACACTGGTCTGTAGTAGGCCGTGGTCCTCCAATCACGATTCCCTTAGCTGGAGCAATGGCCGGATACATGGGAGTATCAACTGTCCTCTCCCGGATTTCATCAATTCTCGGCCTCCTTCCAGAGAATCTCTTGCTTCCTTTATAGCTGAAGCCTCTATCCATCATAGGTCTCTTCTTATCTCTGTCCCTCATCTTACCAACCTTTCCAAATTCCGAGGCGATTCTATCAACATCTTGTTCACATAATTGCGCCCTGCGCACTGCCTCTTCATAGGTCGGTATATCCAAGGGAACCAATTTAGACCTGATGGTTGGTCTCAATCCATCCACAAACTTCTGGATCTTCTCGACCTCATTACTCATCGTGTTGGGATCATATCTGCCCAGGGATATAAAAGCAGTCTCATACTCATCCACAGTCCTGCTCCCTTGGGTTAGTCCCAAAAATGCCATCTTCAGCTTCCGCTGGGCGGTATCCGGGACATACTGTCTCTGGAAGGCCTCTAGAAACACATCCCAGCTGATCTCAGTATGTCGGGCTCTCAAAATAGGCCTGGTGGATTTCCACCAATGTTCTGTTGATCCCTTCAGCATAAAAGCGGCAAATGCTACCATCTCGGTAGTAGTGCACTCAAAGAACCCATATAATTTCTCGATCTCATTGATCCAATCCTCAGCCGCTACTGGGTCCTTTACTCCACTGAAAGACGGCGGTCCAAACTTTTGGAACTGCCGCAGTCTATCCAAATCACATCCATATCCCCAACCTCTACTGCCTGGCATAGCAACCGGCGTAGGCACATCCTGTGGGGGTGGGGTATCTGTCGTCTGAGGTCCTTGGGCTTGCCTCGCCCGTGCCTCGGGAGCAGCTGCTTGCTCAGCATCACACTGTGTAGCGGGACTCTATCTACCGCCAACTCCAGGTAAAGATTGAGTGACCAATTCCAAAATCATCTCAATGCTCTGCTTAATCCTCGCGAAGCGAGCCTCAGTACTCTCGGGCCTCTCCTCTGGACCCTGTGGAGCGTGCTCAACGTCGACCTCCACCTCAACATCCTCCTGAGCCTCGTGTGTTTCCGGCTCAACACGACCCCCAGGCCTACCTCTATGGCCTCGAGCCTGTGCTCTCATCCCTCTACCGCGACTGGTATTAGGCATACTTACTCAGTTCCCTACATTCACAACCAATTACTTAGTCAACCCATCGACATACACTATTTGTATCTAAACAAGCACAGTAACTTGGGGATGTAATTTTTTCACTTATTAAGTATTTTAGACACGACACACGTCAGACCAACTCGAGCTCTGATACCAACTTCTGTCACGACCCTCAACTTACCAAAATACGTACAAATTTTTCGCATTTTCATGCATCAATCCTTAATCATCCTTCCTCGATCGTGAACAACCACACGCTTAACAGTTGGGCTGTGTGTCGACGTCTAACTCACTCCACCATACCAATTCAATTTGAAACATTATTTATGAGTAAACACTTGTATAAATGTATATATATCAGAGTTGTTACATGTGTTTACATTGTTTTACATCCCCAGTAGTTACATACAAAATGCTACTGTGCTATGTCTAGTTTAGATACAAAATAATCCAAGTGTGTATACCTTTAGCGATGGGATGCAGCGGATTACCAAAAAGGGAATGCCTCCAGTCACGTCCAATCTATACTCAAATCTCTGTAGAGAGGGGAAAATAAGGGGGGTGAGCAAACCACACGCTCAGTAAGGCAATCATGCGAACAGGTAGATACTGTACTATCTACGTGATCGTGATGCCATGCTCAAAAGCATTTTATTCATTGTTTATCTCAAAACATGAGTGTATGATTGTGTTAATGGTATGTAAAGCATTCATGCTATTAAAATTCAGTGCACATTTCAACTCAAAGCATGGTATAAATCATCATGCATAATTCACAATAAAAGCATGGCATTAAACATCATACATTTGTGCACTTTAAAAACCATTAACAAATCAATTCAACGTCAGGTCCCAGCCCATCCCTCGGGCTTTCCTGACCACAAACACTTCAAACATGGATTTATTCTCAAATAGCATTATACATGTGAGATAGGCAGTTTCAACAATAGGTAATAACCTCAAGGTCTATGTACATAACCTGTGATACCGGCTACACGGATCAGGTGTGCGGGATATCACCACCATCTGCTTCCACACGGGAGGTGGGTCAAATCCTACCCGCCGGTCCATAGCAGATCTCGTCCGAAGACGGCACATCACATCACAACACGGTACAATGTACTCCATGCTACATGCACGGTACAACGTACTCCGTGGACCCCCAGCCTTATCCCTCGTTCGGGCTCATCAGCTGTTCCTCCAACCCTTATCCCTCGTTCGGGCTCATCAGGTGGATCTCCAACCCTTATCCCTCGTTCGGGCTCATCAGGTTGTTTTAACATGCCATGTCTCAAAACAATGCACGTGTGAGCCTATTTAATCGATGTGACACCAAGTCTACTCGAAGCTCCAAACACGGCAACATGCAAGGTGGGCATCCAGTGCGAGACAAACTCAAGCACAATGCCAAAACAATATGAAATCCATGTGAAAACTAGTGCCTCATGCACTCTTCCATACTCACGAAATCATGTAGGTGGCTCAAAACTTGCAAAATGTGGTTATCAAAACCAAAACATACTCATTTCTTTTGTAAATCATTTCAATGTTAGCCAACCTACCAATCATTTGCTAAAAAGCAATAAAACATGATTTTCAAAGCAATATGCTTTTGTTTTCATGCACATTTCTCAAACTCCCAACTTTTACCCTTCAATCACCCAACAACAACATTTCCTAATCTCATGCATTCTAGCAAAACATTTATGCGCCCAAATTGCGCACAATATCTCTAAGAGTCCACACAATTCCCTTACCTCGATTTACTTGGTGTGACTCCTTTCCTTTTAGCTTCTCACGCTCTTGGCTCAACTCGCCTCGGCGTATCCTCGGAAGCTGCGATTCATTCATTAAATCGATTGAGTTAACATATTTAACCCATAATTGACTTCACTAGTCAACATTATTTACTTATGCATTTCACAAATGCCTTAACTTCACATTTTACCTCTTTTAGGTAAATCTCACAATTTATCCACTAACAACATCTTAAATTCATACCCATAACATTATTGTCACCTCTAGACATCCCATTTCTCATTAATCTCAATCAATTTCACTTTCTCACACTAAACCATTTCTAGGTCATAATCATACCAATGCATTTGGATAGTTTCTAACCGTCTATACTCATGCCAACAACTCCAAAATCACTAAATAAACAATGTACCATAGTTGGAGTGTTAGAATCTTACCCAATTTTGATTTCTCCTCTTGCTCCAAATGGCAATGCCCTTAAATCCTTCAATATCCACAATGGGAAAATGCTCTTCAACTATGTTGTTCTTCTCTTTGATAAGAACAACTTTGTCTCTAATGGTCTCTCTTCAAACCTCACTGAAAATGGCTGATTTTAGAGAGAGAATGTTAGGTTTTTGGGTTGAAAGTGAAAGGTTTGTGTTTTTCCCGAAATTTTCTGATTTCCAGCACTCCTTATATAGAAATAACTTGAGGAGATCGATCTGGTCCAAGAGGAGATCGATCTGGTCCCTTAAAATCCCTCTTTTTCACGGCATTTTTAAGCCTGAGATCGATCTGTCGAAGCATGAGATCGATCTGTGGAGGCATGAGATCGATCTGTCGAGGCATGAGATCGATCTGCTCCCAAACAGAGAGCTAAGGAGATCGATCTGGTCCATTGGAGATCGATCTGTTCTATTCTTTCGCCCAAATAAGAGCATTCTGGCTCTTCCAGATCGATCTCTCATCCCATGAGATCGATCTGCCCTTCAAAATTTCCAGATTTTCTGCAGTTCCTCTGCAACAACACTTACCAAACATCCTTAATTTGCTACCATGATCATTTCCTCATTCATTCATCTTTGAGACTTGAAAATGGCATCCATCCTCACTTCATACACATTAAAACTTGTGTAGGATCTTTGTGTGACCAATGGTATTTAATATAAACAAAAATGGAAGTGCACATCTTATGCAATTCTACTTCCATTTTATCAAACTATTCATAATCCACTCTACACACATTCTCCACATGTTTAAGTCCATTTCTACACATTCATACATAATGAAACTTGTATGTACGATTACCACTCTCATTACAAGTGTGTACATTACTTATGGACTTACATCACATATACTTCACTTATGAATTCATAGTACAACTCTATTTACACTTCTATGTACATATATACCCTTGTACATATACGGGGTCTCACAGTATCAGTTGATCCAATTAAAGTGGAGGCTGTACTTAATTGGGAAAGACCGAAGACAGTTACCGAGGTACAAAGTTTCCTTGGTTTGGCAGGTATTACAGAAGATTTATGGAGGGATTTTCCAGGATTGCCGCTCCTTTGACTAAGCTCATGGGCAAGGAGACTCCATTCATATGGACTGATCAATGTGAGCTCAATTTTCAAGAATTAAAGAGGAGATTAACAACGTCACCTGTGTTGACTATCCCTGAGGGATCATGAGGATTTTCAGTGTATAGTGATGCTTCCCATCAAGGATTGGGATGTGTGCTCATGCAGTATGGGAGAATGGTCGCCTGTGGGTCACGAAAGTTGAAAAACCATGAGCGAAATTACCCCACGCATGATTTGGAGTTAGCCGCTGTGGTATTTGCATTGAAGATCTGGCGGCATTACTTATATGGGGAAAGATTTCAGATCTTCACTAATCATAAGAGTTTGAGGTATCTGTTTGATCATGAAAAGTTAAACATGCGACAAAGGAGATGGATGGAACTCCTTAAGGATTATGACTGCGAGATTCTTTACCATCCGAGGAATGCGAGCGTGGTTGCTGATGCCCTGAGCAGGAAGAGTATGATATCTGTTATGATGATCAGGGAATAGGATTTATTGGAGCAGTTCACTGAACTCCGGATAAGATTTAAAGAGGTGGAGACTGGATTTTTGGCTAGCCTACGAATAGAGCCCAAGATCATGGATTGGAATAGAACTAGGTAGCGTGATGATCAGAGGTTGATCGATATGGTTAGCCAAGCCGAGCAAACTTCGCAGTCGGATCTCATAATCAGTGAGGATGGATTATTGAGATTCAGAGGACGAATTTATGTACTGGATAATGATACCCTGAAGAGACAGATATTGAGAGAATCTTACTACTCGCGATACACCTTGCACCCAGGGAGTACTAAAATGTACCAAGATTTGAGGAAGGTATATTGGTGGAGTGGTATGAAGCGAGACGTGGCAGATTTTATGGCCAGATGTTTAGTGTGCCAGCAAGTGAAAGCTGAGCATCGGAAGCCCGAAGGACTATTGCAGCATTTACCTGTGCCTACATGGAAATGGGAGCATGTCACCATGGACTTTATTATGGGTTTACCGAGGACCCGAAGGGGTCGTGATGCGATATTGGTCATAGTGGATAGACTGACGAAAAGTGCCCACTTCCTTGCCATCAAGAGCACCGATACTGTGGAAGCCTTAGCTGAGTTATATGTCAGCGAAATAGCTAGATTACATGGGGCTCCAGTAAGTATTAATTTCGATAGAGATTCCTGATTTACTTCCAGATTTTGGACCCAATTTCAGGAGTCCATGGGATCTCGATTAAGTTTTAGTACTGCCTATCATCCTCAGACAGATGGTCAATCAGAGAGGACTATTCAGACCCTGGAGGATATGTTGAGGGCATGTACGATGGATTTTAAGGGATCATGGGAAGATCACTTGCCCCTGGCAGAGTTTGCGTACAATAATAGCTATCATGCGAGTATTGGAATGGCACCTTTTAAGGCTCTATATGGTAGGAGGTGTGGATCCCTTGTAGCTTGGGAAGAAATGGGTGATAAAAAGATAAATGCTCTCGAGCTTGTTGAACAGGCTGTACAGAGTGTGAAACTTATATGTGAGAGATTGCAGGCTGTACAGAGTAAAGAGAAAAGCTACGCGGATGTACGTAGATGGCCACTTGAGTTTGATGTTGGTGATGCAGTATTTCTGAAGATATCACCAAGTAAGGGTATCATGAGGTTTGGAAAGAAATGAAAATTGAGTACTCGATACATTGGACCATTCGAGATTCTTGAGAGAGTGGGAGAGGTAGCCTACAGATTGGCATTACCCCCACAGATGTTCGGAATACACAACGTCTTCCATGTGTCTATGTTGAGGAAGTACCACCCGGACCCTTCTCATGTCATAGAGTATGAAGAGATGGACATACAAGAGGACATGAGCTACACTAAAGAACCCGTCCGGATTCTCGATAGAAAAGAGAAGGTACTTCAAACCAAAAGCATCCCATTAGTGAAAGTTTTATGGAAACATCACTCAATGGAAGAGGTAACTTGGGAATTTGAAAGCCTCATGAAGGAGAAGTACCCACATCTGTTTGACGAATTGAGTTGAATTTGGAGGACCAAATTCTTTTTAAGGTGGGGAGGATGTGAGATTTGAGAATTTTATACATATCTAATTATGTAATGTGAACATGAAGTGTAATTAATTGAGCCAAATGTGATGTACTCATATATTGAGGTGGTAAGGAATGAAATTTTTAAGTGATGAACGAGTAATGAGTGAGAAATAATTAATGGAGTAAATTATGGCAATTATACGTAAAGATTTTATGTTAAGTGTTCAATCAAAGTGTGAAACTATGAGGCCAGATTGATCTTGGAGAAGAAGGGATCGATCTGGTAGGCCAAAGTGACAAGGAATGAGGAATTTAAGCGAGCAGATCGATCTCCAATGGAAGAAGATCGATCTCCTTATGATTCTGCAATGAAGAGATCAATCTCATGAAGAGGGAATCAATCTCAAAATGTTTCTGTAAAGAGAAGATCGATCACTTCAAGGAATAGATCGATCTTATGAAGTATTCTGTAAACAGAAGAACGATATCCTCAAGGAGCAGATCGATCTCATGAAGCAATTAAGAGATCGATCTCACCCCATGACAAATCGATCTCCTAGGCATAAAATTACCCCAAAACGCTCCTAAATTCAAAGAGAGATCGATCTCATCAAGGACCAGATCGATCTCCTACCCTTTGTCTATAAAAGAACCCTTGCGTTTTCCTGCATTTCATCTTCTCTCTCTCTAAGAAACCGAAACCCTAGCTTTCTCTCTCTTCCAAATCGCCCATTTTCGTTTGAATCAAAGGTTGTAGCAAGAAGGAAAGTTGTTCCTCATCCAAAGGAGAACAACATACTTGAAAATCAAAGGACGCATTGAATCGAGGTGTGAATAGAGCTCTCCATAAGCTTTGGGTAAATTTCTATGCTTAAATCTTTGATATTGAGGTGATTTTGGTCATTGTAACTATGGGTGTTGGGATAAAATAGCTAGAAAATGATTAGAGTTAATGAAATTGTGATTTTTTTGGAGTAATGATGATAATATACAAATTTTGGTAATTTTGGGATTTTGGCTATAAATTGGAATTGAGGCAATGAGGTGATTTTGGCATAGATAGTATGCATGAAAGATGTAGGATTTGAAATAATGTGGATGAGAATGTAGACTATGATAGGAATATGAGAAAAACAAGGTTTGTAGTATTTAACGAGAATATGAGCAAATATGTGCTCGGTGATATAATTGAGATGAATTATTGATGTTTTAATATCGTTTGGATAGCCTGGGAGTTCCAGAGAGGAATACGAGGCTAGTCCGTCGTTTGGGGGAACGATTGCACTATACGAGGTGCAACGAGGTAAGGGAAAACTCAAAACCCATTTGTGTATGTGTTTTGTGATGATGTTGTAGCATGAAATGTGATTTGAGAAAACAAGCATGTTTTTATGAGTTGTGAATGAGTTGTTGCACATGATTTTATAGCCAGTTGGGGCCCAATTTTTATAAGTTGTAAACTAAATGTGAAATTGTTTTACAACCATTTTGAGTGAAAACTGATTTGGGCTCTACGTTAAGACGTATTGAGATTTGAGAAAATGTGTGCGTTGTTTTGTTGGTTTAAGCTCGATTTTGACATGTTTTGTGTTGAGTACAAAACGATTTTGAGATGAGTCTTATGAGCAAACCACTATGAGCGCTACGTGAAGGCAAAACGGTTTTATATGATAATGGCTATTACTGAGACTTAAGCGTGTCATGTTGAATACACATCAGGCCTTGCACTGGTAGCATGTAAGTCTGATATTCCTCCGTTCTGGTAACGTGAGATGACCCCGCTCCGCGGCAGCGTTGGGTGGCATTGCTTTGATAACATGAAAGACCGGGTCATGCTTTGATAGCATGTAAGACCAACGGCTGTATGACTCTGATCAAGTCTACAGCGAACCATGGCCATGGGTGTACTATTGTCGATGAAATCCCTCGATTGGGGATGTCCGCCTAAGGGATGAGTTCAATTGTTTTGATGTGCCATGACAAGTTTTTATATGAGTTTTATTGCCTAGCCTCCTTTTTATACACATGAGATTGTGTTTTATGGTTGCGCCACGTCCATTACTATTGCGGTGATTTTCATCACGTTTTATGAGAAAAGCCATTATCGCATCCTGTTTTATACATGCTTGTAACTACTTATAACCATGGTTTTGTATTAAGCCATTTATTATCATGTGTCTACATGAGCTTTGAGAAATGAGTTGAGATGATGTTTTAATTATTCATGTTATATTTTCCACTGAGTTTATCCTGCAAAATAAAATAATTGTGCTGCGCAAATCATTTTCTTATTAATGAGTCCCTTACCCCCTTACTGAGCAATTTAGAAGCTCACCTTGTTTTTTCTCTCCCCAAATTTCTTCAAGTGAAGAGAGTTTCCTTACGATGTACGGAGTAGTGGCTAGTGGAAGACTTGAGCTCCAGGCCATATAAATCATACTTTGAGGTATATTTTAATATTTCATGTACCCAGACTAAAGTTATATTTACCGACACTTGATGTACAATGATGTATGAGATGTATTAGGATTAATTAACCTTGAATTGAATAATGCATATGGTATGATATAAAATTATGAGATGATGAGATCTTGAGGTTTGATATGTATCATGATGTATGACACTGCACAGGAATGCACCCTTAATTGTGAATTGATGAATAAAAAGTTTTAAATTTGCCCTATTTTCCGCGCTTTCGGGGCATCACAATTTGTCGCTTCCAGATGTTGAAATCTTGGATATTTAACCTATGAGATCGATCTGTATTGCCAATGAGATCAATCTGCTCCTCTTCAGAAGCAGTTCTACTGCAACTTTCATCCCAAAATCACTGTTATATTGGTATTCAATTTACTTAACCATCCATTTTACATTTCATACAAATTTACAACTTCAAAACATCCATTTCTCATAATTTATATAATCTGTGACTTGTCCACACATCACAAAATCATAAAGATTACATGTTAAATTACGGGTCTTACACTAAAGTCTCCATTCAAGATGATGTAAGAGAGCATAGAGATGGAAGTGGTGAGAAAGAGGACTTAGGGATGGCAATGTTTACGAAAAGATTCAATAAATTTATGAGAATGAATGCTTGTGAAAATACTAAGAGACCTCATAGAAGATAATTCAATAGAGAAGAATCTAGTAGAAAAGATAAGGACCCCATTGTTTGTTATGAATGTAAAAAACTTGGTCACATTAAGATTAATTGTCTTATACTTAAGAAATATGGTTATAGGAAACCTAAGAAGAAGGTCATGGTAGCAACATGGAGTGATAGTGATAGCTCGAATGAAGAGTAAGTTGAAGATGAGATTGTCGATCTATGCTTCTTGGCCATAGATAATGATAAGGTAAATTATAACTCTCATGATACTAATGATTATACTTTTGATGAGTTACAAAATGTCTTTGATAAACTTGCTATGAAATTTGAATACATGAATATGAAATATAGAAAAATGTTATCAAGTTTGAAAAAAGAGAATGAAGTGCTTATGAATGCAAAACTTAGACATGAAAAGAAAGTAGAAACTGCAAATTTAGAAATTAAAGAATTAAATGAAAAGAATATGAATTTGTATAATTCATTCTCTAGTTTCTACATGGCTCAACAAAAACTAAATCATATGTAAGAGACGCAATGAGCTTTCTTTGATAGAGACGGGCTAGGATATAATGGAAAATACAAAGAAACTCATCTCAAGAATTTTCTAATGAGTAGACAAAATATGCATGATTTATCTCTCACATGCTAACTATGCAATAAGATGGGACACTCTTCATTAACATGCACCATTATAAAAACTACCTTTAGAGGAAGATTAGTTAAGAAAGTTTGGGTGCCTAAGCGTATTGTTTCTTTAAATGATGATTTGAAATTGAAATGGATCCCTAAGGGATCAAAGATTGTGTTCACTAACTTCCAAGGATCCAAAAACATTCGAGTACCAAAAATAAAAAATTGATGTGTTTTACTTTAGGAGGATGAGCATTGCTACAAGGCAAAATTAAAGGAACCTCGGTACCTTGATTGTGGATGCTTAAGGTATATGATTGGGGACAAAAGCCAATTCATCACTTTGAAGCCTGAAAATGGTGGAGAAATCAGTTTTGGGAACAACTCCAACAGATAAATTAAAGGGATTGGCTCCATTGGTAATTTATTTTTCTAATATTAATGATGTTTTATTAGTTAAAGTTTTGAAGCATAATCTTCTTAGCATTAGCCAAGTATGTGATAAAGGTTTTAAAGTTGTATTTGATTGCATAAGTTGTCATGTTGTTGATTCTAGGAAAAATAGAATTTTGTTTATAGGACATAGACAAGGAAATATCTATATTTTGCATCTAGATAAGCTAAATAATCAAAATGTATGTTTCATGGCTACTAAAAAAATGAACCTTAGTTGTGGCATAAAGACTAGGTCATGCTAGCATGCATGTTTTGTGTAAGTTAGCTAAAAGAGACCTTGTTGTTGGATTGTCTAAATAGCAATATGAAAATGATCAAATTTGTGAAGTATGTGTAAGAGGAAAACATGAAAGAATATCCTTTAAATCTAAGAAGTGTGTCAATTTCTATGGCTCTACAATTACTTCATTTAGATCTTTTTGGTCCAACTAGAACCACAAGTTTAGGAGATAAACACTATTGATTTGTGGTTGTGGATGATTATACAAAATTTACATAAGTGTTATTTTCAAGTGTCAAAAATGAAGTTTTAGAAAAATTCATAACATTTTTGAAAATAGCTCACGATGAAAAAGGATATACTATTACTAATATTAGAAGTGATCATTGCAAAGAATTTGAAAATCTTGGTTTTGATGAATATTGTAATTATCAAGGCATTAGCTATAATTTTTTCGCTCCTAGAACACCTCAACAAAATGGGATAGTTGAAAGGAGAAATAAAACTTTAGAGGAAATGGATAAAACATTGTTTTCTGAAAATAATTTGCCAAAATATCTTTGAGTCGAAGCCATTAATACTTCATGCTATGTTATAAATAGAGCAATGGTTAAGCCAATTCTAAAGAAAACCCCAAATGAGCTTTACAAAGGAAAGAAACCATACATTACTTATTTTCATCCTTTTGGTTGCAAATATTTTGTTTGAAATAATGAAAAAGATAATTTGAAGAAACTTGATGCAAAAAGTGATTAAGGATTTTTTTGTGTTTTTCTTTAAACTATAAAGCATATAGAATTTTTAATAAAAGAACACTTATGGTTAAATAGTTTATCCATGTGATCTCTTATGAGTCTAATTCTTCTTCTAGGAAAAATAGTGTTGATGATGACATAGAAATATTTGATGAGATTGTAAGTGAACCATCACATGTCAATGATATTAATAAAAACCAGGGTATCTTGATTTAAATAAGAAAGAGGAATCAATTAATCAAGAACATGAGGAAAGAGAACCTAGATATCCAAGAAAGCTTAAATATGTCAAAAATTGTGAAATAGTTGGTGATCCAACTCTTGGAGTTAGGGCTAGGTCATTACTTAGGAATATATGCTAATATGTAGCCTTTGTGTCACAATTGGAACCACAAAATATTAATGAGGCTCTAAAAGATGATAATTGGATCATGGTAATGCAAGAGGAACTAAATCAATTTGAAAGAAATAAAGTTTGGAATTTAATTCCTAGATCTAGTGATTATCCTATCATTGGCACTAAATGGAAATTCAAGAATAAAATGGATGAAAATAGTGTCATTATTTGAAATAAGGTTAGATTGGTTGCACAATGATATAGGCAAGAAGAGTGCATAGATTATGATGAAACATATGCTCTGGTAGCTAAATAGGTCTTTGATAGGTTCATTACTTTATCTTACCACAAGTAGACCCGATATCATGATTAGTGTGTGTTTATGTGCTAGGTTCCAATCGTCACCTAGAGAATCACACTTATTAGCCACTAAGAGATCTTTAGATACCTTAAAGACACCTCTAGCTTAGGTTTATGGTATCCTAGAAATTCCATCTTTACACTTCATTGCCGATTCCGATTCGAATTTTGTGGATGTAAAATAGATAGAAAGAGCACTTCCGGTGCATGCCAATTTTTAGGGAATAGGTTAATCTCTTGGTACTCTAAAAAACAAAATAGTGTGGCTCAATCCACAATCGAGGCCAAATAAATAGCTTATGTTAGTTGTTATTCCCAAGTGTTATGGATTAAGCAACAAATAAGAGACTATGGCATAGATATGAACCAAATTCTCATAAAATGTGATTATAAAAGTGCAATAAATCTCACCAAGAGTCCAATCAATACTCGAGAATTAAACACATTGAAATTAGACATTACTTTATTTTTAGATCATGTGCAAGAACGAGATATAGTTCTAGAATATGTTGATACAATGCATCAATTGGCTGATCTATTTACCAAACTTTTAGATAAATATAGATTTTGTACCTTTAGAGGTGAACTAGGTTTGATGAATGCACCATGAGCTGAATAAGTAATTAAATCATTAATTAGTGCTTGTTTGAAATGTTTCTATGTTAAGCAAGTAGGAAATTCATTGAAAATATGTGTACACTTACATGTTTCATGTTTTGTATGTCAAGACATACTTGTTATTGTTTTTGTGAGCCTTAATGAGAAATTAACATGTTCCTTTGACAATGAGATATGTACATTCACATGTGTGATTTCATGTGTATTATGTCTTGTGTGTGATAATAAACTTCGTTGTAGTGCTAAAATGCATCTTTAATGAAAAAGCCTTCAATATTTTGCCAAAATTGCTTTCCGATAGATATTTCTCATTTTTGTTCTTCTCATAAGTCCATCATAGTGTTTTACATGTGTTCAAAATACTTCCATACTTTAAAAAACTCAAAATCTATTTTCAAAAATTTTTCATAGTCATTTTTCTTACATTTTCTGGCAAAATTAGACAAAAGATCAATTCTTCAACCTATCTTGGCCTAAATTATGGGTTTTTTTCATGAGGGACCGATCCCTATACCCATGGGATTGGTCCTTTCAGCCCTTTCTAGAACACAAAACCATTATGTGTTGAAGGGATCGATACCCTTTACTTCTCGAAATCACAGAAAGCATTCTGTGATTTAGGGACCGATCCGGTACTTAAAGGGATCGGTCCCCTCTGCTCAATATGTCTTATTTCTTCGCACCTGATGCAAAATTAATTTTTCAATACCCTTTCTCTACTTCATTGCTATCCGACTCTCCTCTCTTCCTACCCTACATCACTTTTACTCCCAAATCATCATTTTTCTCACCATTTTCACTCTGTTTTTTATTCCAATCTTCAAGTTTTCTCATACCTGCATCCCTTTCTTCATCATTCTTCACTCTCGCCATCCCAAAATCCACCATTCAAGTTTTCAAACCCAACTTCTTCTTAAATTTCAAACACTTCATTCTCTCTCATTCTTTGTCCTTTCAGTGTAGATATTAGGTTATTGTGGTATTGTACTGCTAGATATATTAGGACTTTTGTTTGTGGCTTTCCATTTCTTCCCAATCACTTACCCCCGTCATCTCAAACCCTTGCACACAACCTGTTTGACAGAATTCCCCAATGACTTCTTCCTTCAATTTTTCATCTTTTTTGCTTCCTTTCCTTTTGCTTATCTTTACAATGCCTTATCGCTTCAAAACCGTTACTACCAAAGCCTCTTCATCTGCTTCCAAATCATCCAAATGCAAAGCTTCTTCCTCCTCCTCCAATGTCACATTTTCCACCTCATTCAATTATTGTTTTCAATCCTATGCTGCTCGAAAAAATTAACTATGATCACTTTGCAACAATGCCAATTTGGTATTAGCGAAAAGTTGACTTCGATTTTCTCGAGTCCATTAACTTCCCTTATTAAGCCAAATTTGAAGCATTCGGGTGGATGCACTTCCTAAAAATCAATACTCTAATTCTGAGTAGTATTGTTTGGGCATTCTTTGCTAAAGCCAAACCAATCCCTAATCCCAATGACCGATGTAGAGTGGTTGGTATTTCATCTTATCTCATGGGGAAATACATTAAGGTCACATCGAATCAGCTAGCCAATGTGTTTCGACTTTGAAACAAAGGGCTTACTAATAAGGAAAAAAAGGTTTCACTTGTCTTTCCAGTCACCAACGACAAGGTAAGTGATCCTCCCATGATGATGCGCCTCTTGCACATTATCATCACATGGAATTTACGCTCCTTCAGTGCAAAGTACTCTCTCTTCTGCAAGTTTGATCGTTTTTGGTTGCACCACATCCACGAGGATGATGTCAGTGCATCCAATCTTATGCACTTCGTTTTTGAGGATTGGCTGTGGATTGTCAAAGGAAGTGCCAGCATAATACTCTTCCCTCAACACCTAACTTATTATCTCATCAAAATAGGGATTGACAACTGGTGTGAAACTGGTGAGCTTCCTAAGGTAGGAACTGATATTAAAATTGGCATACTTCACCACATGCATTACTATCAAGATGACAATGGTGAATGGTACAAGCAAGCCGATCTGGTTCCACCACTTGAACCCACACAACCAATAGAGACAGAACGAGCGATCATTCCTGTCGATGTTGATGCATCGTCCTATTCTGCTACTCCACTGGCATCACTTAAATCAATTATGCATATGCTTCATCAAGTTGACACTCGATTCACAACTTTTAAGGCAAATCTGCAAGCCTTTCAGGAGCATACCACTTTTCAATAGACCATTTTTTTACGAGCGTCAAACTATTATGTATAACGACCTCCAAGACTTGTGATCTCGATGCTACACTTTCATCGATCAGCTTCCACCACCACCACCCTCTTATATGTTCATTTTGTTATGAACTTACTTATGTGACTGGGTGATAATTTTGTATATGCTCTGCTATTGTATCACCTTTGTCAGTATTGGATTTTTATGACTCTATGAATTGAACCTTCTTTCTTTTAGCTAAGTATCATTTCATGATCATATGACTATTGCATTTTAAATTGATATCTAATATACTTCATGGGACATAAATGCCAATTTGTCTCATATTTCATATCTTGATTGCGTATTGTCCTATAATACCTATGCTACTAACTTCTTATGTTTTGTTGAATGGTGTGATCTTTCATTTACATCACTCATATTTTAAAGGGGAGTTTTACCAATTATTTTGAATGGCAAAAAGGGGAAGATATGGTTTGTAAACATTTTTGAAAATGATGCTTACATTTATGGGGAGTAATTTTCAAACCAAATTTACAATAAATTTTGTCATATCAAAATTGGGGAAATTATTAGATTTAAATTGATAGTTTATTTTGAAATGACAAAACCTTGAGCATGATTGTTTAAACATTTTATACTGTGAATTTACTCAACATTTCGCAAATCATATTATGAGATTTGCATTTTGGTAAGATTATAATTTCATTACAAAATATAATTTAGTCTTGATATATTTTTGGATACAAAACTTAAGTTATTTTCACATGGATTTATTGAAAAATATTTTAGAAAATTACTTGGTATATTTTTTGACTCAATTTAATGCACTTAAAGCCAAAAAGAATTTTATATGAAATTGAAATTTATTTTAAAACATTTTTCAAACATTAAACTGCTAAGAAAATGGATTTACAGAGGAGAGGATCGATCCCCTAAGGTGTGAGGCTCGATCCCTTGTAGGCAGTAAGCCTCTGGAATTCAAAATGATACAGAGGGATCGATCCCCTAACTATAAGGATCGATCCCCTAGTGCTTTGGCTAAAAATGCAGGTTCAAAGAATAGAGATCGATCCCCTAGTGTACTGAAATGCTCCAATAGCTATTTTTTAAAGGTTTCAACTGGAAGAAAAACATTTAATGCTTTACCAACTCAATGGTCATATAAATACCTAAATTTAAGAAGTTGGAGGTAAGATATAC
Organism: Firmiana major; assembly: GCA_033439115.1. Classification (NCBI taxonomy): domain Eukaryota; kingdom Viridiplantae; phylum Streptophyta; class Magnoliopsida; order Malvales; family Malvaceae; genus Firmiana; species Firmiana major. The sequence goes on from CM065910.1 coordinate 40,427,226, forward strand.
AATCTGAACAATTACTTGAAGCTCAAACAAACAACTCTCAAGATTTTTTACTCATTCTTAATCTCATTTACTTGTGCTAAATCTTTGTAATCATCAATCTAGTGAACTCTTTTGATTACTCCACTCCAAATACTCTTTCTCATTATTGTGATCAAGAGAGTGTTGTCCCTTCTGAGGATTTTACTATAAGAGATTGAGTAGCCACTTAGTGTAATGGATTTTTAAAGGTTTCTTCCTAAGCCTAAGTAAAAGGAAGTGAAAGAGGTAATTCATATACCTTGAAAAGGAAAGTGTAAGCGATTTAATTGAAGTGGAATCGGCTCCTTGATAAGAAGATTAAAGAAGAGAGGACCTAGGAAAGCTGTAAGCCTCAAATTTAGTTAAAAAAAATGAATGAGTATTCGTGAAGGGAAGTCGGGTTAAATTAATCCCGAACACGTGAAGGGCAAAACGGTCAAAAAATCGAAAGCCGGAATAAATTCGATAAGAAAATTTAATTAAAAATAATGGATTTGAGAATCTTGATCAATAACAAAGAAATAATTAAATTTCGGGTTAAATTGATCAAGATATGAAATAATTGGAATTAATCAAAATTTTCGCTCGAGACAATATCCCGAAAATACGGAGAAAATATACCGAAAAAGTGGAAAAATAGATTAAATAAATTAATTAGAATTAAATAATAATTTTCTTAGATATTTTTGCCAAATAATAATATTTAATTGAACATAATAATAAATAAAAATAATAATAATGGTAAAAAAAAACAAAAAAAGGAATCAGAAATGGAAAATCGGGGAGAGAGAAAGAAGAGGGAAAACGAAAAACGGGATGAAGTCGAGAGCCTAGCCCGTCGGCCTCACCACCGGACATCACCGGGAAGCCGACCAGGCGAGGCTGTTGAGCTCAGCGGCACCGATAGCTAACGGAAAATGGCGGCCGGCGAAGAGAAAATGAGAAAACGGAGAAACCGAGGGAGAAAAGGAGATCGGCGGCGAACGGCGTCGATCTAGCCTCACCCAACCACCACCGAACGTCCTCGAGGCCAAGACGAGCAGATTGGTGGTGGTGGCAGTCGTCGAAACTGACGGACGGCGTCGAAAACGGCGAAAAAGAGGAACAACACCGACGGCGAAGGGAGAACACACCAGACCGGCCACTTTCCGACGGCCTTGGGCGAAACCGAGGTTAGATTCGAGAATCGGACGACCGAGCGAAGCCACTGGTGGCGAAAGCCGGTGGAGAACCGATCGGCAAGGCCCCGAACGGGCCGAACCGGAGTGAACCAGACTGAACCGGATCGGTCTGAACCGGGTTGAACCGGACTGAACCGGTTCAGCCAAGAAAGAAGGGAAAAAAGGAGAAAAAGAGAAAAAGGAAAAAGGGAAAGAATTTTTGGGGATACACCGGACCTCGAGTAAGTCGGTAAGAGGTCAAAAGTGACCGATTTGAATTTCGAGAAATTTATTTAAATTATATTTAATCGAAAAGTAACCCAAAATTAAATATATAATTGTGCAGTTTTACGACAAAACCTGAACGAGAGCCGATTGAGCTTCGATTTTCGTACCCCGCATCATATTGGGTAAGTATATTTTAATTTCGACAATTAGAGTCCTTTAATACAGAGTTTCGATTATTTTACGAAATTTATGGATTAATTCTGTATAAAAAGGAATATTTATCGGAATTGCAACGTAATTATCGTAAATAATATATGTGCTATCCAATAAGTTTGGAACAAAGCCCGATGATTATTGGTAAGCTGAATAAGCCCAAAAAATCCGAAGAAGGGATTTAATAAGTATAAACGGGCTGAAAACGAGCTCGAGGCCCATTAAAGTGCAATTGGGCTCAATAAAGTAAAACGGGCCCAGTACGTTAGATTCGATCAGTAAATGTGATATACTGATAAAAATAACTGAATTAACCTAAAATATGTGGTTATATGCAGTTTCGTAGACTTGGTTGACGCGCAGTTGGATTGAGAGATCGGATATTATCGAGATGAGATAAGTTTGTACGTAAATCGAGGTAAGAGAATTTTGTAGGTGCATAGAGATTTCTATACGTATTTTTGAGGGGATTTACAGGGCCTAGAATTTCTTAAAGTATCTAGAAACGAAATAATATTTTTTACGAAAACCCGGGGCATAGGTGAATAAAGGAAAAAGACAATATTGCCCCTGGGAGTAAAATTTACAAAAAGGGTAGTAAGGCAGATAATATTGCATGATTTCATGTTTTTAATGTGTTATATGAATATATTGCTTTGATTTAAGTAAATATGCACATAGGTTGGCTGTTGATTTTATGAATTATACGAAAGGGTGCCGGTTTATACCGATTACGATTTTAAAAGATGTTTTATAAAGATTGAGCCACCTATCATATTTACACGAGTAAAAAGAGTGCTAGAGTCTTTCTCGCACTCAAATTTACTAATTTATTTCTCATGAAAAGCCGTATTGGAGCATTGCTCGTACGAGAAATTTGTGTGTGCACAAAACTGTGCTGGAGCTTCGCTCGCACGAGATTTTAGATATCATGATATGCATAGCGTGGTGCTGGAGATTCGCTCGCACTAGACGTGAGTTGACATGCATATAGTCGTGCGGAAGCCTCCTGTAGACTTTGTGTCACAGAGAGTTGAGATGCTCGCACGTATACTTTGAGACATGGGTTGGTTATCGACATAGTATTGGGGTGGATAAGACCTACGGCAGGCACCCCCAGACTTTGATATGGGTCCACAGTCACGACCCAAAACTACCCAAAAATCAGAGTAAATTTTTCGCGTTTTGTTATTTTCTTTCATGCTTACCTGTCCTCTGATCGTGACCGCACTCCACTAACAATTGGGTTGTGCGTTAATGCCAGTCCCACCATTCATTTACCATATAACTTAATTCTTTTTCAGTCATTTATAGGTGTTTACAATAATTATACATCCCCTAAAGTTACTTACAAACATGTTACTGTGCTATGCTTATGTAGATACAATATATACAAGTGTATATACCTTAAGTGATGGGTAGCAGCAGATATCCGGAATGCAGTACTCTATCTCCTCAACATCTGCTGGAGATTATCTGTGTGAGAAAATGAAAGGGGTGAGCACATCAAGCTCAGTAAGGCAATCCTACGAACAAGTAGGTAACCATACTACCTACATGAACGTGGTGCCATGTATAAACCACCCTTTCTCCACACATTTTAAAACTGATGCTATGATTCATGATGTCATGTAAAACACGATCGCACGAAAAATTCAACATGCAACTCTTTTTAAATTATTTCTTTATTTAAAAATTTCATAATAAAGTCAGGACTCAACCCCTCCTTCGGGTGGTCCTGACTCACACAAAACCATGAAAATCAGTTTACATCACACATGGGTTTAAAAAGCATGGAAATAATCATCATGCACATTTAGTTTAAAACCCAGTTTCAATCATCGTCAAGATCATCAACATGCGAGACTAGGCAACATCTGTATATCGGTAATCACCAAGACTATGGCCATATGTCCTCGGGAGTTCCTCTGCTACACGGATCCTAGTGTGCGGGTTCTCACCATGATCGGGAATCGCTCGAGAGGTGGGTCAGTCTATCTCGTCAGTCTTATCCGATCCCACGCATCCGAAGATGCCGTATTCGAAGATACCACACATCCGAAGATGCCACACGGTACATCGTACTCCATGCTACTTGCACGGTACATCGTACTCCGTGGACCCATATCATATCTCTATACTCATGCCATGTCTCAAAACGCACGTGTGGACCTATTTAATCGGTGACACACAGTCTACCCGATGCTCCAAGCACGGCTTATCGCATGTTCTCATAAAAATCAGCGGGGGGTGCGAGCGATGCTCCAGCACTCTCATCAATTCAAGTAAAACTAGTGCGAGCTAAGCTCTAGCACTCTCATCAAGTCATGTGAAAAATCTGGTGCGAGTTAGACTCTAGCACCCTGTCACGAAAATCATATAAAACCTGGTGCGAGTTAGACTCTAGCACTGTATCACGAAAATCATATATATATATATATATATATAAAATCTTGTGCGAGTTGGACTCCAGCACCAATGCATGAAAAACTCTAGTGCGAGCTCTCGCTCCAGCACTAATGCATGCATCACACAACTCAAAATATCGTGGGAGCTGAGCTCTAGCATGTCACATGTCAATAAAAACACGTAGGCGGCTCTGTTTCCACAAAACAGTTTTCAAAACAATTTCATCGTTAAAACTATGAAATGCTGTGCATTTTTCTTTCAAGGTTAGCCAGCCTACTCATGCATGCATCAAAACACCTCCAAAACGAGCAGGAACCTCTTGTTCTTGCTCCTCCCAATTTTTCCTAAAGTTGTAAATTTTTACCCTTAACAAGGGTATTTTGGTAATTTGCCCATTCGGGGCACTAAAATTATTAACTTACTTCTAGACCCTTCAGATAATTTAAAAGACTGCATATGACTTTGAAATTTCGTAAAGTTATCTCTAGCAGTCCGTAGAATTCCCTTACCTTATTTTTCTGTAGAGTTTGACCTTTCCTTTTCCACTGTTGTCTCGTCACGCAGTCCGATCTGCTTCCAATCCAATGTTTGAAACTGCGTATAATTATTCCTCAGGTCAGATATCATACAATTTAATTGTATTTCCTATTTTCTGGGCTTAATTTAAATTATTGGGCCCATTTACCCCTATTGGGCGCGATTGCACCTTAATGGGCCTTAATCGGCTTTAAGCCCGTTTTTCACTTAATTTTCACATTATCGAGGTCTATTGGGCTCATTGGGCCCACGAACAATTTATTGGGCCTCGTTCTAATTCTCGAATAGCTAAATTTATTATTTACGATAATTTATCTGACTTTCTAAAATTTAATTTAATTAATGCAGAAATTAAATCTGAAGCACGCATAACGATGCAAATTGTCGTAAATAAAGGTTACTTACCCAGGATTCCATGCTAGTACGTAAATCGAGGCTGTCTCGAGCTCTCGTTTGACGTCGATTGTCGAGCTACACAATTTCATAAATTTCTGGGTAAATTTTCAGTCAAAAATTAATTAAATAAAATATTCTAAAATTTAAATTGATCAATTTCGACTGCTACTGACTTACCCGTAGCTCGATTACATCGCTGGGATTTTTTTCCAATTTTTTTCTCTTTTTCTTTTTCCCTTTTTCTCCTTTTTTTCCTTTCTTTCTTGGCTGAACCGGTTCGGTCGTGTTCAGACCCGGTTCGGACCCACCGGTTCACCTCGGTTCACTCTGGTTTGACCGGTTCAGGGCCTTGCCGGTCGATTCTCCGTCGGCTTCCGCCGCCAGTGGCTCCGGTGGGCCGTCCGCAGCACGAATCTGCCCTCGGTTTCGAAAAGTTGTCGGTCCGACCTCTTCTCTCCTGCCGTCGAAACCCATTTCTTTTTTTTGCCGTTTTCGGCGTTTTTCGGCAGTTTCGTCGGTCGTGGCCGCCACCAATCAGCTCACCGTCGCCTGGGCTTCCAGAATCAAGCCTTGGTGGGGCTCGAATCAGCGTCGTTGGCCGCCGATCGGAGCATTCCTTCCTGCGGCTTCCCCTGCCATTTTCGGCCTCCTCCGGCGTCAGTGGGGTGCATCGCCGATACCAGGGAGGACACCGACCTCTCCTCTTCCATTTTCGACCCTTCGCCTGGCCGTTGGTCGTCGGACGGTGGCCGACCGGTCTTCTCGATTTTGGCTTCCGTTTTCCGTTTCTTTCTTCTCTCTCCCTGACCAAATTCTGATTTTTTTTTCTTCTTCTTCTTCTTCTTCTTCTTCTTCTTCTTAACTAATTATTTATTTATTTATTTATTTATTTTATTAATATTTTAATCATTAAAATATTCACAATATTCTACAAATATCTACAAATTTCTTATTTTATTCTAAATTAATTTATTTAATTTTATTAAATTTATTTAATTTATTTTAACCATTTTCGGTATATTTTTTGATTATTTTTGAGATTATTTTTCAAAGTGAAAATCTCGATTAATTCTGATTAATTCCCATAAATTCATATCTTGATCAATTTAACCCGAAATAAATTTATTTCACCTTTTTTGACCAAGATTTCTCAAATCCATATTTTTAATTAAATTTCCTTATCGAATCTACACTGATTTTTGATCTTTTGACCGTTTTGCCCTTGCACGTGTTTGAGAATTCCATTTCAATCCTTTTGCATTTTTAATTTCGTGTTTTAACTAAAATCGGGTCTTACATCCACGGAGTACGATGTATCGTGTATGTCACACGAAGTACGTTGTACCGTGCAGTCATGATGACTCGATGATGTTACTTGATATTCTGACGGGTAGGATTTGACCCCACCTCCCGTTGCAGTTGTGATGCCCCGCACACCGGGATCCGTGTAGCCTGGGATCACAGGGACAAAGTATGGCCATAGTGCTCAATTTTTCATACAATAACCTACATGCCTCACATGATATCATACGGTCTGAATAGACCAGGACGAACCCAAGGGAGGGGTAATGTCTCGATTTATGTTTTAAAAGAGATGAGATTTAATGAATCAAGGTATTCCCGAGAGATGAGTTTAGCCTTGATGTGGTTGTTTTATGATAAAACAAATGAATTTTAACGTGATGAGTTTATGATGAACACAAATAAGTTTTAAATGTGACAAGCATGAGATGTCATACATGATGATTTTTTCATGTTTGATTCATATGTCGACTTCATGATTTCTCTTATATGATATATACTACATGTGACATCGTTTTAGTCTTACCTCATGCTCCAAATGTAAACGATTTTATATCACGACATTATCAGCACGTAGATAGTATAGTTATCTACCTGCTTACATTATTGCCTTACTGAGCAAGTTTCGCTCACCCTTTTATTTTCCACCCCACAGGGTATATTCAGTAGAAGAGAACGACAATAGTCACATCCGCTGCTTCTTATCAAGACCAGGTATACACATTTGTATAATTTTTGTATCTGAACATATAGAGGCACAGTACTGTACATGGATATAATATTGGGGATGTATTTATTTAAAATAAATTGATATGTAAATGAAATATGAAAATGGAATGGTAAATAGGTAAGAGGTGACTAACATCGAATCATAGCTCAACTGTTTAGTAGTGTAAATGTTCACGACGGGTAAGGAAATTAAAAAGCGAAAAATTTACTCTGATTTTTAGGTAATTTGGGTCGTGACAGAAAAAATGGTATCAGAGCAGAGTTGACCTGATATGAGTCGGTGTTAGTAGTTAAGTAAATTTACATCCTCATGTACTGTGCATTGTTTAGATACAATTGTGTATATCAAGATAGTACTGCAGCTAAGAATTTAGTTTCGAATGCAAGAATATAGTTTTTTATAATTGATAACCGCTATGGTAGAGAGATAAGTACACATGCTCGAGGCCGTAGAGATTGGCCTGAGAGTCAAATGAGTCATCACATGAGACTCAAGATGAGAATGAAGTGGAGGCTGATGATAAGCATACTCCACAGGGTCCTATAAAGAGACCAAACAGTATTGAGACGCTCCGAGAGGATGGAGTAGAGTGTAAAAAATATTTCGGAGTTGTTTACTCAGTCTTTGCAGGTAATTGATGATAGGCAGGGTAAAGCCTAAACAGATGCCTTAGATTATAGAGATTTTCACACCCCTCCGATAAATAGCGAAGTAAAGAAACAAATAGTTGTTGAGGACTGGGTAAATGAGATAGCAAAGTTGTATGGATTCTTTCGGTGTACGTCGATTGAGAATGTGACTTTTAAATATGTTTATGTTGGAGGGCGAGGTGGAACATTAGTGGAAGTCCGCTCGACCTATCTGAATAGTTAGACGTCCAGAGCCGACATGAGAAATATTTTTGGATGTATTTCGGTGACAGAATATTTCGGACACTACTTAAGGGAAATTACAGGTAAAATTTTTTACAATGATCCAGAGACTAGTAGATTAACGAGTATGACTCTCAATTTATATACCTGCCCAGATATTACCCCGACACTAAGGGCAGTAAGAGTCGGAAAGCCCAAAAGTTCATAGAATGACTCAAATTGTCGATTAGAGTCTGATTGGCTCACTACCTATGTTGAGGCAGTGCGCAAAATATAGTTGTGTGACTAATATCATTAGTTGCATGCCTCTGAGATTGAGAAATGTAGTAAGGGCCGAAATAGAGACAGAAGAGAATAGAAAATGACAGAGATGTCAGAGCGGGAAAGAGACCAGTTGGTAAGACATTAGAGCTGATGAGTCACGGGGTAAGATGATTGGTAAGGCCCCAGTATATCCAATTTAACACTTATTAGGGGTATTGTGATTGGAGAACCCCGACCTGTTACGAAGCAGTGTAAGCAGTGTAGGATGTGTGGTAGATACCACGGAAGTAAAGGCCTACACCTACACCTTATTAACTAAAATAGGAGTTAAGTGTGGTAAGACGGACAACTTAATTAATGATTGCTCAGGGTTGGGTGAGACTGTCCTACGAAGAGTAAAGAGATAGAGAAAACCCTATTGGTATCTCTGCACCGAAAAGGGAGCCCACAACCGAAGAAAAATGGAAAGTAGGCTGTTAGACGAGGGCGAGTGTATGCCTTGGACCAGGACACTACTGATGTTTCATATGATGTGGTGAAAGATACCACACTGGTTGTGAATAAAGAAGTAATTATTTTAATTAATCCTGGTGCCACATATTTAGTCATACCGCCTTCATTTGTATATAAGTTAGTGAAAGAAGTGAATGCCTATACCTATGGGCACAATGCCGATAGTTAGTACCCCAATGAAGGAGGGTTAACTAACGGAATGATTATGAAGAGATTTTAAGTTGAAAACGGGGGAAGAAGTATAAGTCAGCCGATTTTATTCAATGGACTATGAATAATTTAAAGTAATATTTGAGAATAAAGTAGTCGGCTGCATGCTATGATGTTTGGATTTCTATCCTAAGATAGTGATATGGTTACCCTTGAAAAGTATACTGTAAGTTTTGATAAGTACTAAAAAAAAGGGTGCAACGGTTGAAATTGAAGGAGCAAATGATTGTACTCACGAAATGAGTAATGACAGAGTTTGTTATAAGTGATATACGAAAGGAGATAAGCTTTTAGATATGATAAATCCTGAATACGAGATAGATTGGAATAAGAGACGTATGTAAGGTAAGAATATCTATGATACGTGAATTAATTTGGATTAAAGCAATTAGTAGCGAATATGAATTGTGACTACATGGACTGATATGTAAAGTAATTGTGGTCAAGTCTGAGGGTTAATAAAGGTATTTCAAAATACCTCCCCGCCTGAAGACTTGACAGCGTCTAAAAGTATACATAACTTATAAATTGAAAGCGACAGTCGTAATATATACATTTAAAAATTAGGGTACCTTTACTGGTACAATAAGAAATATAGAATTCGATTAATCAGGAAGGTTTAAAACTTTAAAATTTTATAAAAAGCCATTAAAAAGGAAATGACGCAGGTTAGTACCTTGAACGGGAGCAATTTTGAAGTGATACAACACGCTTATGCATACATAGGTCAAGGATATGGGCGATTGAAATATGTAGTGGAGCTCAACTACAATGAGTTATTTAAACTTTACTTTGACCGATTTGTCATCATCCTTATTGATGATATGCTGGGTGTATTTAAAGTCCAGGGAAAATTATAAGCAATAATTTGAAATTTGCTTTTACAGATGGTTGTTGTGAATTCTGAAAAAGGGTACATTTTGTTGGCACGTTTAACTATGAAAATATGGTATTTGAATGAGATGATAAGTGAGATGATAGATGTGACATGAATTTTGGTATATTGAAGTATAAACTGACCACCGCATTTATTCTCACCATACCCAACAGATTAAGAGGTTTTTCATGAGTCTATGGATACCTCAAAATAATGAATGGGCTGTGTATTGATGAAAAAAGGGAAGATAGTCGATTGTGGATCCAGACAACTCAAGGATCATGAAATAAACTATCTGACCCATGATTTAAAAGTTGGCAGCGATAGTATTTGTACTGAGTAGATGGCACTACTATGTACATGGTGAGAAATTTTGGGTATGCATTGATCATAAAGCCCCAAGTATCTATTTTCACAGAAAGAGGCGAATATGAGAATACATAGTGGGTTAGAGCTTCTGAGAGATTTTGATTGTGAAAAATTGTACCACCCAGGAAAGGCTAATGTAATGGCTGATGCCATGAGGAGAAAGAGCCTCAGGATGGTATTACATATGATAGTCAGGGAGCATGACCTGCTAAAGCAGTTGTAAGCCTCAGTAGTGATGTGATCCCCTCTGATGATGACAGTGATTGTGTGACAGCTATCCTGAGATTAGAATCAGATTTGAGTGATCGGATTTGACAGGCTTAGCGTGATGATCGACAGGGTGTCGATATGTGGGTCAGATTCAGATGGGTACAGTGACAGAGTTCATAGGGAGTGATGATGACTTACAGGACCACAGTGATGAGATAGTGATATTGTCAGAAGCTCACTCTTCAGGATATACAGTGCATTCGAGAGGTAACAAATATATCGAATTCTTAAAAAGGGGTATTGGTGGTCAGATTTGAAAAGAGACATAGTGGAGATTGTGTAAAAAGTGTCTCGTATGTCAGCAGAGTAAGGTAGAGCAATAGAAGTTTACAGGGTTATTGCAGTTTCTGCCTATATCGACACGAAAATGAGAACAAGTTACCATGAATTTCGTGATAGGTTACAGAGGACCCCGATGAATCATAAGGCTATCTGGGTGATAGTCGACAGATTGATTAAATCTACCCATCTTCTGGTTAGGAAATCCCCATATACTCTAAGTGTGTAGGCGGATTTGTGTATGAAAAATTGTGGAACACCAAGTAATTTTCCAGTGAGCATTGTATCATACAAGGATTCCCGCTTCACTTCCCACTTCTGGGAACGATTTTCAGGAAGCTATGGGAACCTAACTGAGTGTTAGCACAACTTTCTATCCTCAGACAGATGGTCAGTCAGAGAGGACTGTACAGGTTCTGGAGGATATGATGAGAGCGCGTGCCATTTATCTGATAAGCTCCTGCGATGATTAGTTGTTACTAATCGAATTCACCAATTATGACAGTTGTCACTTGAGTATCGGGATGACTTCAGATGAGGCATAGTATGGCCGTAAGGGTTGTTTCCCCGATTTGGATAAGAAGAAGTGGGTGACAGATAGAAAATTGTTCCCGAATTGGTAAGACAAACCTCTGAGGATGTTCAGTTAATTGTGAAGGATTAAGAACACCTCAGAGCATATAGAAAAGCTATGTTGACAAGAGACAGAAATCATTGGAATTCACCGAGGGTGAATTAGTATTGTTAGAAGTTACATGCCCTTAGGACATAACATAAGGACGTAACAAGATTCGGAAAGAGATTGGACAAAGTGGGAGACAAAACCTGTAGGTTGGCGTTACCACTTGAATTGGCAGGCATCCACAATGTGTCCTATCCTATGATGCTTCAAAAATACTATCCGCACCTAGCATAAGTGATTGGATATGAGCTTCAACAGTTTAGCTCAATGAAAGTAAAACGTATGACTAGAAAATTGATTCGAGTATTAAAACAGGAAGGAGAAAGTGTTGAGATTTAAGACGATCTCCCTAATTAAAGTCCTTTGGTAGTATTACACTCCGAAAAAAGTCACTTGAGAATGACATTCTATGATACAATAGATGTACCCGAAGTTGTTCATGGATCCATTTAACTTGGTTCTAATTTGGAGGACCAAATTTCTTAAGTGGGGGAGATTTTGTAAGACCCGAATTTAGTTTAAAAAAATGAATGACTATTCGTGAAGGGAAGTCGGGTTAAATTAATCCCGAACACGTGAAGGGCAAAACGGTCAAAAGATCGAAAGCCGGAATAAATTCGATAAGAAAATTTAATTAAAAATAATGGATTTGAGAATCTTGATCAATAACGAAGAAATAATTAAATTTTGGGTTAAATTGATCAAGATATGAAATTATTGGAATTAATCGAAATTTTCGCTCGGGACAATATCCCGAAAATACGGAGAAAATATACCGAAAAAGTGAAAAAATAGATTAAATAAATTAAATTAATTAATTAGAATTAAATAATAATTTTCTTAGATATTTTTGCCAAATAATAATATTTAATTGAATATAATAATAAATAAAAATAATAATAATGGTAAAAAAAAAATCAAAAATGGAAAATCGGGGAGAGAGAAAAATGAGGGAAAACGAAAAACGGGATGAAGCCGAGAGCCCAGCCCGTCGGCCTCACCACCGAACGTCACCGGGAAGCCGACCAGGCGAGGCTGCTGAGCTCACCGGCACCAATAGCTAACGGAAAACGGCGGTCGACGATGAGGAAATGAGAAAACGGAGAAACCAAGGGAGAAAATGAGATCGGAGGCGAACGGCGCAGATCTAGCCCCACCCAACCACCGCCGAACGTCCCCGAGGCCAAGACAAGCAGATTGGTGGTGGTGGCAGTCGTCGAAACCGACAGACGGCCCCAAAAACGACGGAAAAGAGGAACGACACCGACAGCGAAGGGAGAACACACCGAACCGACCACTTTCCGACGGCCTTGGGCGAAACCGAGGCCAGATTCGAGAATCGAACGACCCAGTGAAGCCACTGGTGGCGGAAGCCGGTAGAGAATCGACTGGTGAGGCCCCGAACCGACCGAACCGGAGTGAACCAGACTGAACCGAACAGGTCTGAACCGGGTTGAACCGGACTGAACCGGTTCAGCCAAGAAAGAAGGGAAAAAAGGAGAAAAAGAGAAAAAGGAAAAAGGGAAAGAATTTTCGGGGATACATCGGACCTCGGGTAAGTCGGTAAGAGGTCAAAAGTAACCGATTTGAATTCCGAGAAATTTATTTAAATTATATTTAATCGAAAAGTAACCCAAAATTAAATATATAATTGTACAGTTTTACGACAAAGCCCGAACGAGAGCCGATTGAGCTCCGATTTTCATACCCCGCATCATATTGGGTAAGTATATTTTAATTCTGACAATTAGAGTTCTTTAATATAGAGTTTCGATTATTTTACGAAATTTATGGATTAATTCTGTATAAAAAGGAATATTTATCGGAATTGCAACGTAATTACCGTAAATAATATACGGGCTATCCAATAAGTTTGGAACAAAGTCCGATGATTATTGGTAAGCTGAATAAGCCCAGAAAATCTGAAGAATGGATTTAATAAGTATAAACGGGGTGAAAACGGGCTCGAGGCCCATTAAAGTGCAATTGGGCTCAATAAAGTAAAACGGGCCCAGTACGTTAGATTAGATAAGTAAATGTGATATACTGATAAAAATAACTGAATTAACCTCAAATATGTGGTTATATGCAGTTTCGTAGACTTGGTTGACGTGCAGTTGGATTGAGAGATCGGATATTATCGAGACAAGATAAGTTTACACGTAAATCGAGGTAAGGGAATTTTGTAGGTGCATAGAGATTTCTATACGTATTTTTGAGGGGATTTACAGGGCCTAGAATTTCTTAAAGTATCTAGAAACGAAATAATAATTTTTACGAAAACCCGGGGCATAGGTGAATAAAGGAAAAAGATAATATTGCCCTTGGGAGTAAAATTTACAAAAAGGGTAGTAAGGCAGATAATATTGCATGATTTCATGTTTTTAATGTGTTATATGAATATATTGCTTTGGTTTAAGCAAATATGCACATAGGTTGGCTGTTGATTTTATGAATTATACGAAAGGGTATCAATTTATACCGATTACGATTTTAAAAGATGTTTTATAAAGATTGAGCCACCTATCATATTTACACGAGTAAAAAGAGTGCTAGAGTCTTTCTCGCACTCAAGTTTACTAATTTATTTCTCATGAAAAGCCGTACTGGAGCATTGCTCGTACGAGAAATTTATGTGTACACAAAACCGTGCTGGAGCTTCGCTCGCACGAGATTTTAGATATCATGATATGCATAGTGTGGTGCTGGAGCTTCGCTCGCACTAGACGTGAGTTGACATGCATATAGTCGTGCGGAAGCCTCTTGTAGACTGTGTGTCACAGAGAGTTGAGATGCTCGCACGTATACTTTGAGACATGGGTTGGTTATCGACATAGTATTGGGGTGGATAAGACCTACGGTAGGCACCCCCAGACTATGATATGGGTCCACGGAGTACGATGTACCGTGTATGTCACACGGAGTACGTTGTACCGTGCAGTCATGATGACTCGATGATGTTACTTGATATTTTGGCGGGTAGGATTTGACCCCACCTCCCGTTGCAGTTGTGATGCTCCGCACACCGGGATCTGTGTAGCCTGGGATCACAGGGACAAAGTATGACCATAGTCCTCGATTTTTCATACAGTAACCTACATGCCTCACATGATATCATACAGTCTGAATAGACCAGGATGAACCCGAGGGAGGGGTAATGTCCCGATTTATGTTTTAAAAGAGATGGGATTTAATGAATCAAGGTATTCCCGAGAGATGGGTTTAGCCTTGATGTGGTTGTTTTATGATAAAACAAATGAGTTTTAACGTGATGAGTTTATGATGAACACAAATAAGTTTTCAATGTGACGAGCATGAGATGTCATACATGATGATTTTTCCATGTTTGATTTATATGTCAACTTCATGATTTCTCTTATATGATATATACATACATGTGACATCGTTTTAGTCTTACCTCATTGTCACGCCTCGAAAATGCGGAAAATAGGGCAATTTTAAAACTTTTTACTTATTAATTCACAATTAAGGGTGCATTCCTGTGCAATGTCATACATCATCATAGTTATCATGCCTCAGGATCTCATCATAATATAGTGTATATTGTATCATATACATTACTCAATTCCAAGTTAATTAATCCTAATACATCCCATACAATGTTGTACATCAAGTGTCTGCAATTACAATAATTGTCTGGGTACATGAAAAGATAAAAGGTACCTCAAAATACAATATATATGGCCTGGAGCTCAAGTCCTCCACTAGCCACTACTCCGTACGTCGCAGGGAGATCCTTTTTCACTTGAAGAACTCTGGGGGGGAAAGAAAACAGGGTGAGCTTCTAAATCGCTCAGTAAGGGGGGTAAGGGACTCATTTCATAAACCAAAATGCACATCACAAAATATTTATTTGTATGTGAAACTCATTAATCTCATTTGAAAACCATAGCATGAAAGTACTCAAAACGATATTCTCATATCTCAAATCATGTGAAAACATGAAGTAAAAAGGCTCAGTCTAGAGCAATAACAAAGCATGTGAAAATAATGCGATAAACGCTTTCTCAAATACGTGATAAAATCACTGTAATAATAATGCACACACGTGGCATAGCCACTGATTCAATTTCACACGTGGCACAGCCACTAAATCACGTGGCATAGCCACTGATTCAAATTCACACGTGGCACAGCCACAGAATAGGGTTTCACGTGGCAACGGCCACTAATTAGGGGTTCTCACGTGGCAACGGCCACCAAATAGGGTTTCTCACGTGGCAACGGCCACCAAATGGGGTATCACGTGGCAACGGCCACCAATAGGGTTTCTCACGTGGCAACGGCCACCAAATGGGGTTTCACGTGACAACGACCACCAACAGGGTTTCTCACGTGGCAACGGCCACCAAATGGGGTTTCACGTGGCAACGGCCACCAACAGGGTTTCTCACGTGGCAACGGCCACCAAATGGGGTTTTTCACGTGGCAACGGCCACCAAGTATACGTGGCATAGCCACAGAATGGGTTATTCTCACGTGACCAGAACGGAGAAGAAATCGGGCTTACATGCTACCAGAGCAATGCCCGGTGTGTACTCAAAATTACACACCTAAGTCTTATCACACAAGACTGGTTTGCCTTCACGTAGAACTCATAATGGTTTTTCTCCCATAAAACTCATTTGAAAACCGTTTTGTACTCAACACAAAACATAATAAAATTGAGTTCCAACCGGCAAAGCGCACACACATTTCTCAAATCTCGATATTGCCTTAATGTAGAGCCCAATTCATTACTCACACAAATTCGACGGTTTATAAAGCAATTTCACACTCAACTTATAAACGCATAAAATAATGGGCTCCAACCGGCTATAAAAATCGTGTGCAATTATAACTCAACACAACACTCAACATGCTTGTTTTATAAACCACAAATCATGCTATAATAGTTTACAAATCACATACACAAATGGTTTAGATTTCCCTTACCTCTTTGCACCTCGTATAGTGCAATCGTTTCCCCCGTATCACGGACTAGCCTCGCATTCCACTCTGGAACTCCCGAGCTGTCCAAACGATGTTAAAACATCAATACTCAATTATCTAATCAACCTCAATTCTCAAAATCGAGCATAATTGCTCATAACACCTCAAATCTCTTGATTCTCGTAACTCTACCCCAAACTACACTCTCATTCACAACATCTCAACGTTCTACATTTCTCATGCCAATTATCTATGCTAATTCACCACATTGTCTAAATTTCTATTTATAGCTCAAATTCCCAAAATTGCTAAATATCATTATCACTCCAACCACATTGCAATTTCATCAATCCCTAATCATTTTTCAACTATTTCAACACAATGCCAGCAACCATTATCATCAAAATCATCTCAAATATCAAGATCGAGGTTTAAAAATTACCCAAAACTTGTGGAGAGCTTATCTCTTGCCTCGATTCGATCCGTCTTTCGATTTCCAAGTATGTTGTTCTCCCTTTGATGAGGAACAACTTTTCTTCTTGCCACAACTTCTGATTTGGCCGAAAATGGGTGCTTTGGATGAGTGAAAAAGTTAGGTTTCGGTAAAAATAGGGGTTGGAAGAGAGAGAAAGTGAGATTGCAGGAGAAAAACAGGGGTTCCTTATATAGGCTGAGGGCAGGAGATCGATCTGGCTCTTGATGAGATCGATCTGCGTTTGAATTTTTGAGACGATTTGGGGCAATTTATGCCTAGGAGATCGATCTGTCGAGGGGTGAGATAGATCTCTTTATGGCTTTATGAGATCGATCTGCCCCTTGAGGAGATCGATCTTCTCCCAAACAGAATCATTTGGAGATCGATCTCTTCCTCATGAGATCGATCTTCTCTCAAACAGAATCATAAGGAGATCGATCCTCTTCCATTGGAGATCGATCTGCTCCTTAAATCCCTCTTTCCTTGTCATTTTTAACTCACCAAATCGATCTCTCCTTCTCCCAGATCGATCTGCTCCTTAAATTCCTCCTTCTTTGTCATTTATGACTCACCAGATCGATCTCTCCTTCTCCTAGATCGATCTGTCCTCATAGTTTCACATTTATTTTAAACACTTGACATATAAATCTCCAATTATCATTCCCCAATTCACTTAGCTTAATAAATTATACTTCAAGTTCATATTACATAATTAAAATATGTCTGAAATTCTCAGATCTCACATCCTCCCCATCTTAAATAGAATTTGGTCCTCCAAATTCAACTCAACTAGTCGAATAGATGGGGGTATTTCTCCTTCATGAGGTTCTCTAGTTCCCACGTTGCCTCTTCCATTGAGTGATGTTTCCACAAAACTTTCACTAATGGGATGCTCTTAGTTCTCAGTACCTTCTCTCTTCTATTGAGAATCTGGACAGGTTCCTCAGTGTAGCTCATATCCTCTTGAATGTCCATCTCGTCATACTCTATGACATGAGAAGGGTCCGGGTGGTACTTCCTCAACATAGACACATGAAAAACATTGTGCATTCCGGACATCTGTGGGGGTAATGCTAACCTGTAAGCTACCTCTCCCACTCTCTCAAGAATTTCGAATGGTCCTACGTATCGAGGACTCAATTTCCCTTTCTTCCCAAATCGCATGATACCCTTACTCGGTGATATTTTCAGAAATACTGCATCACCAACCTCAAACTCGAGTGGCCATCTACGCACATCCGCGTAGCTTTTCTGTCTACTTTGTGCAGCCCGTAACCTCTCACATATGAGTTTCACACTCTGTACGGCTTGCTCAACAAGCTCGAGAGCATTTATCTTTCTGTCACCGACTTCTTCCCAAGCTACAGGGGATCTACACCTCCTACCATATAGAGCCTCAAAAGGTGCCATTCCAATACTCGCATGATAGCTGTTATTGTATGCAAACTCTGCTAGGGGTAGGTGATCATCCCATGATCCCTTAAAATCCATCGTACACGCCCTCAACATATCCTCCAGGGTCTGAATAGTCCTCTCTGACTGACCATCTGTCTGAGGATGATAGGCGGTACTGAAACTCAATCGAGATCCCATGGACTCCTGAAATTGGGTCCAAAATCTGGAAGTAAACCGGGAATCTCTATCAGAAGTAATACTCACTGGAGCCCCGTGTAATCTAGCTATCTCGCTGACATACAGATTAGCTAAGGCATCCACAGTATCTGTGCTCTTGATGGCAAGGAAGTGGGCACTCTTGGTCAGTCTATCCACTATAACCCATATAGCGTCATGACCTCTTCGGGTCCTCGGTAAACCCATAATAAAGTCCATAGTGACATGCTCCCATTTCCATGTAGGTACAGGTAAGGGCTGTAGTAGTCCTCCGGGCTTCCGATGCTCAGCTTTCACTTGTTGGCATACTAAACACCTTGCCACATACTCTGCCACGTCTCGCTTCATACCACTCCACCAATACACCTTTCTCAAGTCTCGGTACATCTTAGTACTCCCTGGGTGCATGGTGTATCGCGAGCAGTGGGATTCTCTCAGTATCTGTGTCTTCAGGGTATCATCGTCCGGTACACAAATCCGTCCTCTGAATCTCAACAATCCATCCTCACTGATGGTGAGATCCGACTGCGAACTCTGCTCAGCTTGGCTAACCATATCTATCAATCTCTGATCACTGCGCTGCCCAGTTCTAATCTGATCCATGATCCTGGGCTCTATCCGCAGGCTAGACAAAAATCCAGTCTCTACCTCTTTAACTCTGATCCGAAGTTCGGTGAACTGCTCTAACAAATCCCATTCCCTGATCATCATAGCAGATATCATACTCTTCCTGCTCAGGGCATCAGCAACTACATTCGCCTTACCCGGATGATAAAGAATCTCGCAGTCATAATCCTTAAGGAGTTCCATCCATCTCCTTTGTCTCATGTTTAACTCTTTCTGATCAAAGAGATATCTCAAACTCTTGTGATCAGTGAAGATCTGGAATCTTTCCCCATATAAGTAGTGTCGCCAGATCTTCAAAGTAAATACCACAGCGGCTAACTCCAAATCATGCGTGGGGTAATTCCGCTCATGGTCTTTCAGCTGTCACAATCCATATGCGACCACTCTTCCATGCTGCATAAGCACACACCCCAATCCTTGATGAGATGCATCACTATACACTAAAAATCCTCCTGATCCCTCAGGAATAGTTAACACAGGTGCCGCTGTCAACCTCCTCTTTAATTCCTGAAAACTGAGCTCACATTTATCAGTCCATATAAATGAAGTCTCTTTGCGCGTGAGCTTAGTCAAAGGGGCGACAATCCTTGAAAATCCTTCCACAAATCTTCTGTAGTACCCTGCCAAACCAAGGAAGCTTCGTACCTCAGTAACTGTCCTCGGTCTCTCCCAATTAAGCACAGCCTCCACCTTGCTTGTGTCCACTGATACTCCTTCCTCTGAGACTATATGACCAAGGAAAGCTATCCGATCCAGCCAAAACTCACACTTACTAAGCTTTCCATATAATTGCTTATCTCGAAGTTTCTGCAGTACTAACCACAAATGCTGTGCATGCTCCTCATACGACCGAGAGTATACCAGGATATCATCAATAAAGACTATCACAAATTTATCCAGATAGTCTCTGAACACCTCGTTCATCAATCTCATAAATGCTGCAGGGGCGTTCGTCAATCCAAAGGACATCACCAAAAATTCGTAATGGCCATACCTCATCCTGAAGGCCGTCTTGGGAATATCTTCTTCCTTGATCCTCAATTGGTGATAGCCCGATCTCAAATCAATCTTAGAAAAGACTGATGCCCCTCTCAGCTGATCAAGTAGATCATCAATCCTGGGCAATGGGTATTTATTCTTCACCGTGGCTTTGTTCAACAACCGATAGTCTACGCATAATCTGAGACTACTATCCTTCTTCTTGACAAATAAAATCGGTGCTCCCCACGGTGAAACACTGGGCCTAATGAACCCTTGATCCAATAACTCCTGTAGTTGTTTCTTCAATTCGTCAAGTTCTACTAATGCCATCCTGTAGGGAGGTTTAGAGATCGGCTGAGTATCTGGTACCAAATCAATGGTAAACTCCAGCTCTCTCTCTGGTGGTAAACCTGGCAATTCATCTGGGAAAACATCTAAAAATTCACACACCACAGGTATATCCTCAATCCTCGGATGTTCCCGCTCATCGTCTGAGATGAGTGTCTCATAACCTTCACATGAACAATCATATTTAATATTCTCCAAAATAATATTAAAATTCTGAAATTACTTACTAGAATTCCACATATTCATTTCCTCAATATCTCAATTGTACACTGTAAGGTTCAGGTAGGGAGAAAGTTACAACCTTAGTGTAGTAATCTAAGCTCACTCG
Organism: Firmiana major; assembly: GCA_033439115.1. Classification (NCBI taxonomy): domain Eukaryota; kingdom Viridiplantae; phylum Streptophyta; class Magnoliopsida; order Malvales; family Malvaceae; genus Firmiana; species Firmiana major. Next base: position 40,447,878 of record CM065910.1, read on the forward strand.
ATTGGCTGCCAACCAATCCATTCCCAAAATTACACCAAAATTACATCAAATCCATGTATATTCAACATGATTAGATCTGCTAACATCCCTCTATCTCCCACCTTTATCTTACATCCTCTACAGATTAACTCAGTTCTCTGGGATTCACGCATAGGGGTATTTACATGTAGTATATATTCTAGAGGTTCAAACTTCAAGTTTAATCTACATGCAAAATGCTCAGAAATAAACGAATGCGTGGATCCTGAATCAATCAACACATGAGCCTTATGATTACAGACAGAGAGTGTACCTCTTATAGTTTCTGCAGAAGTGTCAGCAGTCTCCTTATCTAGGGCAAACACACGTCCCTGGGTAACAGGTCTCTTTCCTTTCTCTGCAGCAGTGGCCCGTCTCGGGGGATTCACTCTCTGAGGCTGTTGTCTAGTGGGCTCCAATACATGTGGTTTCTGAGGTTGAGGGCAATCCTTCACCATGTGACCCATGTCTCCACATCTAAAACATCCATGGATCGACCCAGTACAACTTCCCTCATGCATTCGGCCACAATCTCTGCAAAACCTTATCTCAGGCCTGACATCTCGAGGGGTCTCTCTAATGTTAGGGTAACCTCTGGGTCTCTCTAATCTGCCCTTCTCTACCTCAATCCTTCCTCTTCTGAAGGAACCTCTCCGAGCCTCTGTTTGGAAAATCGCTGGCCTCTTGCCCTTATCTCTATTCACCACTCTGAGCTCATTCTGGGATTGTACCATTTCAATTCCTCTTTCAATCTCTTGCGCTCGTCTCAGAGCATCTCCAAACTCAGTAATACATAGCCCTATCAATCTATCTCTGATGATAGGCTTCAATCCATACACAAATTTCTCTGTGCGGAGCTCTTCATTCTTAAAGGTCTCTGGGTCATATCTCAAGAGCGCTGTGAATTGGCTCTCATAGTCATCCACAGACATGTCACCCTGTACCAAACTCAAAAACTCGGCCTGTTTCTTTCTCTGGGCGGCTCGTGGTACATATTGGGTCCTAAAGGCTGTCTGAAACTCTTCCCAACCAATCACATCCTGGCGGGACATCAAAATACCCTGGGTAGTACCCCACCAATCTCGACCTCTCCCCTTCAGCATATAGGCACTCATACTGACCCTCTCAGCATCGGTGCACCCCAGAAAATCAAATATAATTCTCAATTCCGTCAACCACTCCTCAGCCTCTGTAGGATCCTTCTTTCCCTTAAATGCGGGTGGATTCATCTTCAAAAAATCCTTTAGTCAGACCATACTTCTATCCTCAGGCTGAGTGACGGGAGGCACTGGGGGTATGGGAGGTCCTTGTGGTGGTGTAGGGGTAGTATCCGAGGTATTAACTCCAAAGTGTTGCGCGAATAACGCTGCCATCTGCTCAAAACCTTGCCCCACATCGGTCTCAATCCGATTAAATCGAGAGTTAGGACTCTCTGGTTGTGGGACAGGTGGCGGAGGGGACTCTGCCTGCCTCCTCGAACGACCTCGTCGTTTACTCATTCTCTATCTCAACTAGTCTCCTGCGCGTACATATCACAATCGATTGAAATCTCAATCCTCAATTTCAGTTCATGACCAGACTATTACAGACACTTGGGATGTATTCTATTTCACTTAACCGACACTGCCAGTGCTAGACACCCTAAGCTCTGATACCAAGAAAACTCTGTCACGCCCCGAAAATGCGGAAAATATGACAAATTTAAAACTTTTTACTTATTAATTCACAATTAAGGGTGCATTCCTGTGCAGTGTCATACATCATCATAGTTATCATGCCTCAGGATCTCATCATAATATAGTGTATATTGTATCATATACATTACTCAATTCCAAGTTAATTAATCCTAATACATCCCATACAATATTGTACATCAAGTGTCTGCAATTACAATAATTGTCTGGGTACATGAAAAGATAAAAGGTACCTCAAAATACAATATATATGGCCTGGAGCTCAAGTCCTCCACTAGCCACTACTCCGTACGTCGCAGGGAGATCCTTTTTCACTTGAAGAACTCTGGGGGGAAAAAAAACAGGGTGAGCTTCTAAATCGCTCAGTAAGGGGGGTAAGGGACTCATTTCATAAACCAAAATGCACATCACAAAATATTTATTTGTATGTGAAACTCATTAATCTCATTTGAAAACCATAGCATGAAAGTACTCAAAACGATATTCTCATATCTCAAATCATGTGAAAACATGAAGTAAAAAGGCTCAGTCTAGAGCAATAACAAAGCATGTGAAAATAATGCGATAAACGCTTTCTCAAATACGTGATAAAATCACTATAATAATAATGCACACACGTGGCATAGCCACTGATTCAATTTCACACGTGGCACAGCCACTAACTCACGTGGCACAGCCACTAACTCACGTGGCATAGCCACTGATTCAAATTCACACGTGGCACAGCCACAGAATAGGGTTTCACGTGGCAACGGCCACTAATTAGGGGTTCTCACGTGGCAACGGCCACCAAATAGGGTTTCTCACGTGGCAACGGCCACCAAATAGGGTTTCTCATGTGGCAACGGCCACCAAATGGGGTATCACGGGGCAACGGCCACCAATAGGGTTTCTCACGTGGCAACGGCCACCAAATGGGGTTTCACGTGGCAACGGCCACCAACAGGGTTTCTCACGTGGCAACGGCCACCAAATGGGGTTTCAAGTGGCAACGGCTACTAACAGGGTTTCTCACGTGGCAACGGCCACCAAATGGGGTTTTTCACGTGGCAACGGCCACCAAGTATACGTGACATAGCCACAGAATGGGTTATTCTCACGTTACCAGAACGGAGAAGAAATCGGGCTTACATGCTACCAGAGCAATGCCCGGTGTGTACTCAAAATTACACACCTAAGTCTTATCACACAAGACTGGTTTGCCTTCACGTAGAACTCATAATGGTTTTTCTCTCATAAAACTCATTTGAAAACCGTTTTGTACTCAACACAAAACATAATAAAATCAAGTTCCAACCGGCAAAGCACACACACATTTCTCAAATCTCGATATTGCCTTAACGTAGAGCCCAATTCATTACTCACACAAATTCGACGGTTTATAAAGCAATTTCACACTCAGCTTATAAACGCATAAAATAATGGGCTCCAACCGGCTATAAAAATCGTGTGCAATTATAACTCAACACAACACTCAACATGCTTGTTTTATAAACCACAAATCATGCTATAATAGTTTACAAATCACATACACAAATGGTTTAGATTTTCCTTACCTCTTTGCACCTCGTATAGTGCAATCGTTTCCCCCGTATCACGGACTAGCCTCGCATTCCACTCTGAAACTCCCGAGCTGTCCAAACGATGTTAAAACATCAATACTCAATTATCTAATCAACCTCAATTCTCAAAATCGAGCATAATTGCTCATAACACCTCAAATCTCTTGATTCTCGTAACTCTACCCCAAACTACACTCTCATTCACAACATCTCAACGTTCTACATTTCTCATGCCAATTATCTATGCTAATTCACCACATTGTCTAAATTTCTATTTATAGCTCAAATTCCCAAAATTGCTAAATATCATTATCACTCCAACCACATTGCAATTTCATCAATCCCTAATCATTTTTCAGCTATTTCAACACAATGCCAATAACCATTATCATCAAAATCATCTCAAATATCAAGATCGAGGTTTAGAAATTACCCAAAACTTGTGGAGAGCTTATCTCTTACCTCGATTCGATCCGTCTTTCGATTTCCAAGTATGTTGTTCTCCCTTTGATGAGGAACAACTTTCCTTCTTGCCACAACTTCTGATTTGGCCGAAAATGGGTGCTTTGGATGAGTGAGAAAGTTAGGTTTCGGTAAAAATGGGGGTTGGAAGAGAGAGAAAGTGAGATTGCAAGAGAAAAACAGGGGTTCCTTATATAGGCTGAGGGCAGGAGATTGATCTGGCTCTTGATGAGATCGATCTGCATTTGAATTTTTGAGACGATTTTGGGGCAATTTATGCCTAGTAGATCGATCTGTCGAGGGGTGAGATCGATCTCTTTATGGCTTTATGAGATCGATCTGCCCCTTGAGGAGATCGATCTTCTCCCAAACAGAATCATTTGGAGATCGATCTCTTCCTCATGAGATCGATCTTCTCTCAAACAGAATCATAAGGAGATCGATCCTCTTCCATTGGAGATCGATCTGCTCCTTAAATCCCTCCTTCCTTGTCATTTTTAACTCACCAGATCGATCTCTCCTTCTCCCAGATCGATCTGCTCCTTAAATTCCTCCTTCTTTGTCATTTATGACTCACCAGATCGATCTCTCCTTCTCCCAGATCGATCTGTCCTCATAGTTTCACATTTATTTTAAACACTTGATATATAAATCTCCAATTATCATTCCCCAATTCACTTAGCTCAATAAATTATACTTCAAGTTCATATTACATAATTAAAATATGTCTGAAATTCTCAGATCTCACACTCATGCTCCAAATGTAAACGATTTTATATCACGACATTATCAGCACGTAGATAGTATAGTTATCTACCTGCTTACATTATTGCCTTACTGAGCAAGTTTCGCTCACCCTTTTATTTTTCACCCCACAGGGTATATTCAATAGAAGAGAACGACAGTAGTCATATCCGCTGCTTCTTATCAAGACCAGGTATACACATTTGTATAATTTTTGTATCTGAACATATAGAGGCACAGTACTGTACATGGATGTAATATTGGGGATGTATTTATTTAAAATAAATTGATATGTAAATGAAATATGAAAATGGAATGGTAAATAGGTGAGAGGTGACTAACACCGAATCATAGCCCAACTGTTTAGTAGTGTAACTGTTCACAACGGGTAAGGAAATTAAAAAGCGAAACATTTACTCTGATTTTTAGGTAATTTGGGTCGTGACACAAGCGATTGGTCGAACCTTTATAGCTCTTTGTTTGTTCCTCCTATCTCTTCACTCTTTACTTTATTGTGATTAACTTTCATATTTGATTGTTGTCATTCTGTGAAATTAGCTTAGAAAGACCATTAAGTTAGAAATTTTGATTAAAATTGATTCACCCCCTCTCAATTGAGCCAACAAAATTTTTCCCAAATCATGATTCCGAAAACACAAGTAAGGCAGCACAGTTCATTCCAAAATACAAAGTTGTCTTAATGCAGTTTAAAGAAAAACATCTTTTTTTCTTAAAACATCAGGCAATTAAATGTGTTATGTAGTACATGGATCCCAATTCTACTACTTTCATACAAAGTCAACAACTCGCATCAACCTATCAACTTCACATTAACAATAATAAAATTCTAGCAATGATATTCCTTAGGACGAAACCTTTACAAGTATCGAACACCTAATCCAACATCTGCAATATCATATATCAATGTCAAACTCCAGACCATCAACTAACGACATTAACATGATCATTCTTATACAACCTATGGTTTCTTCAAATTTTAATATAATTCCTGAACATGTTACTAACAACAATTGTATAATCCCTTACACTACTATAAACGCAAGCAAATCCTCTTCCCACCTTAGGCACACATATATGTACCTAAGCTTCTTTAGTTCTCTACGATACACTCGCTGCAATAACACATTATCGAAGCACTTATCATTAACAATAATACTCAACTTATATTAAAATTTCACAAGACATCTATTTATTTGTTATCATTACGCTAGTACATTCCTTAGCCGAATACTAGCTACACTATACCAAATTTTGTATGTGATGATATTCTTATCAATTCCTCACCTAAGTAAGCCTTTAACAAGTCCAACTACACAAATCTCACATTTTAACCTCATGAGCATAAACAGTCCTTGTTGTTGAATTCATCCTTACACGCATTGCACTTACTTCCAACTATAATTAAACATACATTCGTGAAATTAAACCTTTTACATAACATAATTTCAGTCTAATTTTACTTTTAGATTTATGCTCCTAAATTTCCTTAAGTGGTCGAACACTTTTACCCTTAATTCAATTTCAATTTCAATTTCATCAATTTAACTCAAATCAAACATGCCACAATCAATTTAACACTAATTATATCATAAATTCCTGATTTACACCATTAAAACCTAAGTAATTTAAAAATCCTCAATTATTCTTCATGAGGTCAAAATCCCTAACTAAATCCCACTTCAATTTCCACAAATTTCAATCAAATTGAACATGCAAGTATACAATCTACATCAATTTCTTTATTAATTTCTAAATTACATCAACTAAAACTTAATCTAGAGGAAACCCCAAATTTCATGATGACCCAAGGCCTAAGTTTAATCTTTTATAAATTCTTCCTCAATTTACAGTAATTGATCATGGAAACATTTAATTAAACACAATACCCAACATAAATCTAAATTAGGGAATGAGAATTTTACCTTATGAAGAAATCCCCAATTTTTAAAACCCTAGATTTTTCCTTAATTCTCCAAATCTGAAATTGACATTATTTTGAACCTTAAGAAACCTTTGTTACTCTAAAAAAACTAAGATTACACCAAAAGGAAACATGCTTAGCTCCCAATTAAGCCTTGACCAAAATCCCCTTTCAAAACCCTAACTTCACTTCTTGAAATTTCACCAATTTCTCACCAAAATCCATTCCTAAACCACGAATTAAAGTGAAAACATGAAAAATCTTTTACAAAAACTTCACAAAGCTCACTCTTTTCCTCCATCAAGCTCACGGCATCACCACGGAAATCTCTTATTCTTTTCTCTTTGCTTCTCACATGAATAAGGTGAAAAGAAGACCAAGGTTTTTTTTTTTTTTGGTTAAACTAGTTTTGGTTTATTCAAGTCTTATATTACACTAACGATGGTAAAACTAATCAAATCTATTTACTAAAATTTACATAATTAAATTTAACTTTAGTTCAGTTAGAATTTAACCTAGGCTTATTATTTAAATTGTTTTAAGATATTTATTCTCCCTTAACTATAGTTAACTCTAATCGAATTTATTTATCTAACTAATAAAATCTAGATGCACTACACTACATAATATACATGAAATCAATTAACTAATATTCATGTATATTTCAAATTTATTTATTAAGTGTAAATTGCTCTAATTTTATCATTTGGTTATTTGTACCTAATAATTTACTATTACATCTTGATATATGTACATCCTAAATTATTTATTAGGTGATATTAATGTTTTTATATTAGGTTAATCGCACCTAATATTTATTTATTAATTTACTTCCATTTAATTTTCTTAACATAATTATCGTATAGATTTAACTATGTTCACCTAATTAAATGGACTAATGTCTACTTAAAGCATACTGTCGATTCATTTTTGGACAATGGCCGCTATTCTTGAGTTGTCGACTCAAGTTCCTAACTATGTAAATTAAGCTAGTTTTCAGGTTAATGTTTTTACCTCATTAGTGTCAAAATCCAATACCCGAGTCTATCTTGAGAAGAGAAAAATCTCACACAACTTGTGCACCTGTCACTCATAGCGCCCCTAATAGAAAATATTATGTATTAGCATACTCATGAAGTTAATTATCTAAATAGTTAATAAAGGAAAACAGTGATTCTCACACATCAAAATATATTAAATCAAGAATACTTGATTTCTTGTAGGAAGGAATGTCTTGAAAGGGACTTTGGCTTGCTTCCCGACCATACAATGAGTGCACTTCTTCAAGGATACATTCTTCATTCTAAGAAAAAAATTTCCCATGACCAAAACCATCAAACCCTTCTCACTTATATGACCAAGCTGATTATGTCATAGCCTAATTGTATTATCACTATCCACAACATTAATAACGAAATCACATATCTTGGCCAACATCATATACAATTACGGCATTTCAAGCCCTTAGCCATAAGCATATAGAAATCAAATTCTAACAAATATCAGAAGTATGCTTCTAGCTCTATTCTTTTGACCTTTACTTTTACTCCCCCACTATTTACTATGACTAAGACTTTTGACCATGAAGAGGAACCTTGTGGCTTTCTTCTCATCTCTTCATTAAAAATTATTGTTCATAGCCAAATCCATAGTGATGACATTGTCTGGGGCTGAGTTAGATAACGACATTTTAAACGTCTTCCAAGAGTTCGACAATGTACCAAGAAGCCATAAGTCTTGTACGTCATCTTCAAACTTAATATTCATACCAACCAATTGATTAAAAATGCCTTGATATGAGTTTAAATGATTTGTTATACGAGTCTCATTCTGATACTTCAAGCTCATCAACTACTTAATTAAAAACATTGTTCCTAGTTTTATGAGCATACAATTACTCAAGCTTGTTTCGTAAAGCACATGCATGTGTAATATGGTTCAAAATATCATCATCTACCCACTGTATGATAGCCACATACTTCTTCACATACAATAAATCTTTCATTTTATCTTTTCATAAGTGATAATTTGAATCATTCAAAATAATCATACTTGTACTAACTTACATGTTCAACACGAGGCCTAAATAAATAACAAATACAGACCATTTGGATGGGATAATCACAACAATAATAATATTTAACTGAATATGTAATGTAGCAAAATATCAAATTATCTCTCTCTTATGTGAACATAACAGGAGTTTAATCAAATAGAGCAACGCAAACAACTTATATCAAGTGACATCAAATCACCAAATCACAAGCACAAAAAACATAGGCAATTTAACATGGAAAACCTCCTCAATGTGAAGAGTAAAATCCATGGCCCTACGGGCACCTACAAAATCTTCACTATCACAAATAATGAGAATACATACAAAGTTTTCTCTAGCTAAAACTAAAGGTATACAACTACAATATCTCAAGAATATCTATTCTTAATAAAAACAATCTTATAAGAAAAGATTGAAGAAATCTCACCGAATTGGTAGCTCAACAAACACCTTATGAAATTTGTAGGAGAAAAGTTTCAAACCCAATCTCCTCCGCACAAGACGAAAAACTTTGAGTTCTGAATATGCTGACAAAATTTCAACTCAATCAAATCACAAATCAACGTGATCAAACTTTTTAACTTTCCTAAACTTTCCTCCTTTTCTTTTCTTTTCTCTCTAATGGTCCCACTTTTTCTCCCCCTTGAAAAGTTGTTGCCGCCAACATGCTAATTTGAAAAGTGTTGAAACCCTTAAAATAAACATGGTGAGAAGATAATAAAGCCCTTAATGAATGACTTTGGGCTTATCTTCGCACAGGATACAACAAGCCTAGCCCAACAGAATTGATTGCTCTTTTGTTTCTGTCCTTATCCTTTTGTTGATTCATATATTTTTTAGTATAGCGTCTACTGTCTAGCTGCTAAGTTGTTTTTTTATTCTGTTTTCATTCAGGTGCTTCTTAGTGTTTCGTTAGATTTGTACTAAAACTTCGAGCTTTCTCTTTGCTAGCTATTGCTAGCTTGGATACTCTTTTATTGCCATAAAAAATTAGGCTTAGAAAAAAAAAATAAAAATAAAAATAAACAGTTACATATAGATGAACATACTTAATGAACACAAAGATTTTGGCAGGAGTAGAAAAAGGCTAGGATTGAGATAATGGAATATGATACCAATCATGCATGGGTCAAATCTCTCGACCACCTGAACATCTTTTTCATCAAATTCTGTCTTCTATGCCTATTGACGAGTAGTTCGCACTAGTATTTTGTCCAGAACATGGCAAAGAACATGGATTATCCTTTCTGGTCTCCATGATGCTCGGGTGATGAGTACTAAATTCATGAAGTTTGTGGATGACACTCTTACAAGATCTAAGTAGTCATAATATTTCGATATATATATGATGTTAACTTTGCCTCTAGTTTGATCGTTGGATTGAAACTGCAGCAAAGAACGACTTCGAAATCGTTGATTTTTGCACGAGTAAAGGAGGAGAATTAGAACATGGTATAGTTTGCCTAAGATCTCTTTGGCAATTAAGTCATTAACTGCTATGAGGCTAACTTGTTGCGATTTGGAGGTGGTCTCATTTCGTTACAAGAGTTGTCTCCTGTAAACTCTATTGGTTTTTTTATTGAAACAAGTGAGAGATAGAGTGGATTGATTTCACAATTCTCTCTAATTTTCCTCTGCTCGAACTGTTGGTTATAAGCCAGATGCATTGGAATTATGTTGAGAGATTTTGGATTTGGGAGATTCAGGATTTCAAGCAATCAGATCAAGACATTGAAATTTCGTCATTTTGGGATGGTTTCAACCCCAACATCGATACTCCAAACTTACGTACTTTCGAATATATTTGTAGCACCATCAATCTCAATTTACACCTCAAGTCTCCAACAAGCTACTGTCAAATTGTTGCCTCACGAAACATCTTTCAGCACTGATTTCTTCCTTCAACTAGAGAAACTCGAAGGACGATCAATCTCTTCTGCACCTCCAACAAGCGTTGTCACGGGTTTAAAACTTCGTACATGTGGAATGCCAAAACGATGGAACCATGGTTCGTAGACAGTTTAATCTGGAGCACTGAGGCCAAAAATCTATGTACAAGTTAAATGGGTTCAGGTTCATCAGCCAACAATAAATTTAAAGTGGTATATTGGTTATTCACATTAACATTGGGTTAATCTAATTATTTCTACTTATGTTTCTCTCCGAGTTATAGTTAGACCTGGCAATCTGTGTCGTGTCGACACGACACGACACGAATTAAAACACGACACAAATTTATGAAACATGAACACGACACAAATTATAAAACGTGTCTGACACGTAAATACGAACACGACACGTATTTTATACGTGTGACACGACACGGTTGACACGTTATAATTATCCGTGTCACACGACACGACACGAATAAACACAACACGAATAGACACGAATAACACAGTTAAAAATAAAACATAATCAATAATGAAAAAAATCATAATATTTATTGATTTACAGCAATAATTTAATTTACATACATTCAAATATTATTAACAAATATAACATAATAATAATATTCAATCCATATCATCCATAATATTTATTTAAAATTACAAAATATACAAACAAAACATAAAGAGTTAACATTAAGTCATAAAACATAAATAGTCAACAAATATTCAAACATTAAATTCACCTATACCAACTCAATACAATGTAAAAACAATAATTTAAGAAAACGTGTTTCTCGTGTCGTGTATGTATTAACCGTGAATTCGTGTGACACGATTTAAAAAAACGTGTTTCCGTGTTTAGCCGTGTCAGACACGACTAAACACGAAAATTACCGTGTCAAAATTCGTGTTGATACGGCTAAACACAAAACACTAATTTTTCAAACACGCATACGATTTTTTCGTATCGTATTTGTGCCGTGTCACTCATGTCGTATCTAATCTTACCGGTCTAGTTACAGTGGCTGATGATTTAGTTTAATTATTGAATCGCAGTGCCTTAGGGAAATGTTAGTTATTTATAGTGTTCATCAAAATTCGGCAGTTCTACGAGTTTTAAAGTGTTGGCGTCATGACTTGAAACAATTTGAGCTTTTAATGGAAATTTATTTGTCGAATATGAATAAATTAGTTAATCTTCAGTATTCCTTCCCTCAATACATGGAGAAAAAAAAAATAAAAATAAATATATTTATAACTAATTTTCAATTTAATTGTAATATATATATATATATATATATATATATATATATATATATATATATATATATATCTTCATAGAATAATATCAATATTCTTGAACCTAATTTAAGAAAATAATCGGAAAATTAATTCATTTCTGAACAAATTCTAGCATATTCAGAACACTAGACTATATTGACATCAAAATCACATATCTTCAAGCCTAAAATTAAATAAAAGCCGATCTGTTTTTAAGAAAATATATCATAAATAATAACCGGCATAAGCAAGATCAAACATAACACAATAAAAACCCCGAAAGAAAGAAAAAAGAACATCAAATATCAAAATTACAGAGACAGAATCCAAACAAATCCCATACTTTTTTCTCTTTATATTTTAATAATGAAACCAAGAGATGAAAAGAGGACAAAAATACAAACATGTTAGAACATGTAAGCTTATAACAATTATACCTCTTCTTTTTCTTTTTTCTTTTTTTTCTCCTTTTGTTCTGCCTGGCTTAACCCTGTGTGCCCATGTATGTAAGCCGTATAGTATGAGAAAACTACAAGACGTACACTATATTTTCACCGTATGCTCCACTGAAACGGGTGTCGGTGCCGCCAACATCGGCGGGGATTTGGAGAAAGAAAAGCTTGATCAGTTGCCATTGAAAGAATAAAGGTAGGTTTCCAGCTGGCTATATATGTGCTTCTTTTATATGTGAGTTTCTTTTCTTTTCTTTTCTTTTCTTTTCTTTTCTTTTATATATTTTTCTCTTCTTTCTATAATTACCTTACTATTAGTATAGTACAGTGTTTTTCCCGCTCTTGTTTCATGGGGCGAAAAACTTGTTACGTAATGCCTGGTTTGAGAAATTAGGTTTTTCCTTTTAGGTAAATGAAAACTACAAGAATGACCTTGAACATTGATATTCTAATTGGAACATAATTATTGTTTTATAAATCAATTAAATAAGAAACATGTCATAATAATTGAAGCAAAATTCTGCTAATAAAACTGACAGTGAGGTTTCCTTTCTTATTTTTCTTTTTTATTAAGAGCAGCACTTTCACCAGATCAGAGCCAGTTTATCCCAGACATGAAAAAGGTTGGTGGACCATTCCTAGTGGTCCTTGTATTTAGATTCTCTTTGCAAATTTAAGAAATGGGTGGTCGATTTGTGCTTTTGAAGATCATGGACTGCTCTTTTTTGGACTATAGATTGAAAAATTATATATTGTAAATGCAGGCAAGATTGAGCTATAGTTTATAGGTTAAGTAGTGATCATTTCTTAATTAATTCCTATAGATCTGGTTTCAACTTTATTTAGAGTTCAATAATAATAATAATAATAATAATAATGGAATTTGGAGGGTGGTAAGGGGTATTTTGCTTGACTTGGAAGTAGAGAAGCATTTTCAAACCTCCAATATATATTCTGATGAGTGGGGATGACAGGGAAAGCTTTCACGAAATTTCAACTTGGGAGTTCATTACCCTTTGGACTGAAACATAGAAAAGGGTTATTGAAGGGAGAAGGCAACAAATACTATATGGGCACCTTCACTCCCACTCATATATTCTATTGGGAAACCCTATACGTTGGTCAAAACATAATCAATATGTCCAGCCCTTCTATCCTCTTGTATGTATGTCTATGTCCTTTCCTACATTACATTTGTACTTTCATTTATATATATTTTAATTCCCTTTAAAAATAAGAAGGAAATCAAAACTTTCAATTTACATGTTCATTCATTTGCATTAGTTTTTCTCCGTGTTGATGCCTTTTTTTGAGGTTGTAAGGTGGATATTGGTTGAAACTGTCAACATATTTGATATAGCTCTATGCAAGAACAGAAAATATCAATGAGTTCGATGATCAAGTTAATTAATGATTTAAAAGGTGTTTAAGGAATGGATTAAACGGTGTTAAGAGAAATTTTCTAAGGGGAAAAAAAAATAGTAAATGAGTGCAAGGAATTAGAAGAGAACATACTAACACAACCAAGCGAATAATTTGAAGAGAAACAAGTGTGACAATATTCTCTTTTACTTGTATTTTTCTTTTTCAAATAGATATCATTCCAAAGTTGCTTCTTATTTTATCTTTGTCGGACGGACCACTGGCATTTTCTGCCAATATGAAGAATATCAACACCCAACTACAATAACACTCCTAGTCAGAGAGCGGTGTCGTTTTCTGTCACAAAAGTCTCCTCCACTTGTATTTTAATACATGGAAAAGTTGAAAACCTTGATATTGCAAAACCAAGTTAACACTGCTAGCTAGTACCAGTTATTATTGGGTTTGAGAACAATTTTATCCTCTGCCAAAGGTAGACAGAGATATGGTTTGACGTTACATGATAAATCGTCAAACAACCACAACACGACAAGCAAATTATCAGTGAGCCGAATGCTTGAAAAAGAAAGGTTAGCAATTATTTTCATGCCTAAGCATTGAGCGCCAGAAGGAAAGCAAAAAGTATGAATGGAATCACAGGCCGAAGCGGAGTTCACGCTTCCAGGTCCTGCTTTTATACATTTAAACCACCTCATCAGCTACTCTGCAAGAATTTATTTAAGATTTTACTATAAATGCCCTGAAGTAATTGATTGAGAAAGGAATAAAACGCTAATCTCCCATGTTAAAAAACTATCTGTGGATAAAACTCTGCCAAGATTAATCACAAATAAATTCAAAAGGATGGCAGAACCAGTTCTTACTGCTCTCAGGACTCGTCCGTTTCGAGATACTGTGAATGGGAAGCAGCAAGGAGAGCAGCTCCAATGCCAGAACCGTCATTTGAATGCTCAACTACAATGGTTTCCGATACCTCTTCTCCGAGCAATTCGTTTAGGGTGTTCTCCAAGGACTCGCGGTATTCCATATAGTGCTCATATAGTCCACCATCCATAGCTATCACTGTCCTTTGTTTCTCCCCTTCCTTGATTGTGTCTCTTCCTATTTTCTTCAGAATGCCTAGTATCCCAGCAGCTGAAAGACGCGCTCCGCGTGTGGCAACAATATTACAGAGCTCAACAATTACTTTTCTCATCTTCAGGGAGGTATTTGATATCTGAAATAGAAAAGATTTAAACAGGCTTAAAAAACACAACACAAAGTTGCCCAGTGCTTCAGTGCCAATAAGATTAGTAGTCAGAATTATTACCATTAATCCCTTGAGGCCAAGACAAGATACTAAACATACATAACAATAATTCAATTTCAATCACAACAACTTGAGAGTGTTAACCAGCTTCCAAAGTTGCAAGTAGAGATATTCTCTGCACTTTTCTGCTAAAAGAAGCTTCATGCCAGTATTATTATTATTATTATTATTATTATTATTATTATTATGGATAAGTTAAGACTTCTATGGAAGTTTTTCATAGGAATCCAAACGTCCTGCTCTAAGTCAACTTTGAAGTGATGATATGAGGAAATCACGATGGGATCCTATATATCGGGCTCAACCAACATTATGCAAGACCAAAAATCCAAGATAACCAGAGAAGTTCCATCAGAGATATGAAGGACAAACAAGAAGTTTAGGCAAAGAAAAAAAAAAACGTGAAATAGCCAAGTTTTGATGATCAATAATAGCTTCGGGAGAATTTTCTCAAAATTAAAATATACCTCAAGAATATCTTTCAATTTGTTGGCTACAACTTTGAGGTCAGGGGAAGTGTCCTGATGCATTGCTGACATGACAGGTGTCCTGCACGTTAACAGAGCTCAATTATTACTATTCTGCATATCTTGAACACAATACAAAAGTGCATCTTTCAATATAGAAAAGGCACTATAACCAATAAATTTTCAAAATATAACAGGAAGAAGCGAATGCGTCTCATGCCATTAACAGTAATTCAAGGCTAGACTCATCATCATCATCATCATCATCATCATCATCATCAGAGCTTTTATCCCAATACTAAGGTCAGATATATGAACCAATATACAAATTCACAATAAATCGACATCATAAATTCTCCTCCTCCACTCATTCCTATCTAATGCAATGTATTCCTCCAACTCTCACTCCGCCATATCTTTCTGGATTACTTCTTTTTAAGTTTTTTTCGGTATTCCCCTAACCTTGACCATTTTTACATCATTCATAGCCTCCACTCTTCTAATTTGAGTTTCCACAGGTCTACGTAGTATGTGTCCAAACTAACGTAAACAATTTTCACTCTTCTTGTCTTCGATAGGTGCCCCTCCAACCTTTTTGCGAATGTTTTCATTTCTCATTCTATCTTTTCTTGTATATCCACACATTCATCGCAACATTCGTATTTCCGCTACATTCATCTTCTGTGTATGCACTCTTTTAGTTGCCAAATATTCACTGTCATAGAGCAGTGTAGGTCTAACAACTGTCTTGTAAAACTTGTCTTTCAACCCTATCTGAATTCAGTTGTCACACAACACACCTGCAGCGCTTCTCCACTTGCTCCAACCAACCTGTATCCTATGAGTCACATCACCATCAATCTTTCCATCCATATGAACGATCGACCTCAAATATCTAAAACGATCCCACTTAGGGATCGCGACCCCATCTAGCATCACTATGTTTCTATCTTCCTCTCTATTTGGACTAAATTTACACTTCATATATTCAGTCTTTGCTATACTTAATCTGAATCCTCTTGACTCTAACATTTGTCTCTACAGTTCTAACTTAGTATTAACCTCCACTTTAGTCTCAGCACACAAGACAATATCATCTGTAAACATTATACACCAAGGTACATTATCCTAGATGGATTTTGTTAGCTCATCCATTACTGTAGCGAACAAAAATGAACTTAACGCCGACCCTAGATGTAGCCCTATTATGATAGGAAATTCACTTGTGTTCTTCCATCTCCACACATCCTCACATGTGTTCTTCCATCTCCATAGATGTCCTTAATTAAAGCTAGACTATAAAAAATAAAATAAAATAACAAAATGAGTAATTCAAGGCTAGTGAATGAAAACATTTCTATATCAATTCCAAAACTCACTCCTAATTATGCAAGCAAAACAAAATTAGGTCAAAAAAGGAAACACACTGCCAAATAAAGTAACAAAAGTAAATAATCAGTGGCAGTTATTAACTGCTCCATGCCGTAACAATCAAGACTAAAAATGACACTTGATACAATAAACAATCGATAAGAAACACTTCTTCATATAAAGACAATGGAGGCTGGAGCCCAACGTAACAGCTGGCCACAAAATAGCATGCATGAGCCAATATAATTTATACATGATTTGCATAGTATAGATAATCTTTTGAAATCATTTATGAATAATGACGATTGATACGGTATATTAGTCGTTAGAAAAATATCCTTAAACACAGTTATTGGCTTCACAGTAAAGGTAGCGAATGCAGATAGGAAGAGCAAAGAATTCCCAGATCATTTACGAGATACAAGGATAAATTAAACTCAATCCAAAATACATAGATAGTGGAAATGATAATATAAAGCACCCACTCTTTCTCTAATGCCATAGAGCAGACTTCTAATGATGGTTCATGCATTATTCTCAACCTTTTCATTCCTATAACTTGAGTCAATTCAACAGATTGTAAATAAAGAATCCACCTTCACTCAAAGAAGAGAATTTTCTTATTGAAACACATTTCATAAAGGGAAAAAACTTAAAACATTATTTTAATCTTATTGATTTCCTTAAGCAAAATTAACATAGGAACCATCTTCCAAAAATTATTTCCATTTGAAATTTTTCTATTGATAGTGTAAAATGAAATCAGATGTGTCACTTGGGATAAGAGGCAGTGGAGATTGATAGGTGTAGTTGTAAGGCAATCCTTTTACATCCGAAGAAAAAGTTTGATCGGTGGACATTGTTATTGAAAATTTTCCAATAGTAAGTATTGAAGCTAAAAAGCTTTGAACAGACACTTCTTTGCAAAAATACTTCTCCGATTCCCTTTTCTCAGCCACAGCATCTCAGTGAAACTCCAGGTAAAGCAGAAAGAGAAATGTCGAACCATACTGTCGGCAAATGACCACCTGTCTAACCACCTTTGCATTGGATACTTCAGTAGCAGCAACTAAAAATTTGTTTATTTATCGGTGTCAGACAAATGAAACATAATTTGGGTATATATGAAATTCAAAGAAATAAGCACAGACCAGTGAAAGAAATGTCATCTTCTTCTATGAAGGAATACACCTTCATTTGAAGCCTGAAGATGATTAAGCAAAACCTCAGATATATTGACTCAAATTTAATAGTTCTTTGAATATAGAAAAAAACCTAGCCAGATCACTTCCAAGTTCAAATTATTCTCTTGGTCTCACCCAAAATAAGTTTTCTTGGAGTGACATTTCTTAGCAAGGGAAAACAAAAAGTTAAATACCAGTTTTTTCATTTCAAACATAGTGAAAATGAAAAACATGAACATAGAGCATTATAAAGAAAAATGTTAACCATTTACAGAAATTGGAGTACTGTTGGTGAACAATTAAGGAAACCAAATCTGTAAATAGCCTATGGAAATTACCTCAATACAAATGGCACTTTAAGTTTTGGTGGAACAGTGTCACCAAAAAATGCAGCTTCCTCAGCCATCCTACACAGAACTCTGCGGACGATTTCTCCCAAATACATACCAGATATTACCTTCTCATAAATCTGTGGCAAATCAAAAGAATATAAGATGAACAAATTATGTTTAAGAGAAGTAAGGCAAAAAAAAAAAAGAGGAATCAGAACAGCATAAAATTGTGCACTTACCTGTTCACCAGGGTTTAAACTCTCAGCATCTAGTGCATGGTCATACTCTGTTAATGGAAGATGTGATGACCTAAAGTTACCCCATTCCATATTGATAACCTTCAGCCAAACATCAAATGCAACTTTAATATGCATACTACACCTAATTAAACGGTTCTATTTCAAACATACATGGATATCATCATTGATTTTACTTGTGACATCAAGAAAGAAAAGAAACAGTCTCAAAGCTTTAGAAAGTTACTAAGCAATTAAAGAACAGCTAACCATCTCTCCTGATTTGGGCAGTAGACCATGCCATTTTGGTATTGCATGTGCACGTTCCACATATGCTGCATTTGATCCAGTACCAAGGATCACAGCAGCAACAACATCTTTGTTGGTATACCTACCTCCAGCTAGTGTTCCAACAGTGTCATTGACCTGGAGCCAAAATGATTGCAGTAAGACACTGGGGGTAAAGAATAACCATAATGAAAAGCAAGATAATGATTCTGTATCAGGTTCAGAGCACAAATTCAAGTAAATAAAGGTTCCATAAGGCTATAACTGAAAGAAAATCCATAACATAAACCTACCAAAGCTGAAACACGCATGTCAAGGCCTTGTCTTTCCATGGCTTTGGTCAATTCGGCTACCACATCTTGGCCAACCTGTTAATCCAGCAGCCAAGAGTGGTAAAGAAAGATAAGTTGAGGATAAAAATGCAAATGTTATGAGAAGTTGCATTAATCAATTATATAAAGAACCCAAGGAGATAGGGACAGAGCTAGGAATATTTTCCAGGGGAGCAAGTTAAATTTCATATAAATAAATAACAAAATATTTCCAACTTGGAAGACATAATTTATACTTGATTTCTTTCTAACAGAAAATATCATTCTCTTTATATTCCATTTTTGAACCTTTCTAGAAGGAACTTCGGGATTGAACTTTCATGTTCAATTCCCCTAAAAAAATACACAATAATTGTTGATCTTTTTGACATATAGATTATAATTCACAAATATAATTAAAACTTAAACTAGCAAATACATTGATAGAAAAATATTCAATTATACAAAAAAAAAATTAAAAAAAACATAGATATAAACTGATAAAGATGATTAAATAAATGAATAAAAATAAGATACACAATAAATATAACTAATAAAAAACTGATTATATGCCTTTAATTGTAACTATATATCAATTAAAATAATAAATTTCAACAATTTCATAATAAAAAAATTGATGCAAAATTTTCTTTTTCTTTAAATTAGTCAAAAATACAGAAACACATAAATATAAAGCCCTCTAATCTTTGTTTTCCGATGCTTGAAAGTAGAAGTATCTTTGCTACTGTTAAACTATCAAAGTTTAAAAGAAAAAAGAAACGAGTTATTGATGTTGTCCATATGAAGGAGTCAGAGAGTGGAAAGAAGGAACTCAAAAAGTTAAAAATAATATTGTAATAAATAATTATGTGTTAGGTTTTATCTAATGGACTATTATTAAAGTAGTTAAAAGTCCAAAAATAAAAAATAAAAAAATGCCACAGAAAGAGGAAGCAAAAAACTGTTACATAGGGGAGCCAACCAATAAAATTTAAACAAGTTTTTGGACCCATAACTACTATGTAAGCATGTAGTATAGGTTTTCAAAATGCACGGGAGCTCCATCCCTGCAAAGAGCAATGACTTTCATTGAAGCGGTATACATGAAATCTTAAAAATCGAATACTTGTAAACTTCTTTTTTCTTAAATTATTCCCTTTGTTAAACTAAATTCTAAGGAGAATACGGTGCAAATTTATACGTCACTAAAAATTTGAGAAAGATTAATGCATAATAAGTATGAAAAGGGAGTCTGAGCAATTAGCACTGACTGTGTCATCTATGGAGAAGCCTTTTGTCCACCTAAGAAGGGTTCCAGAAGCCATGGATGATTGCATCACAGGGAATGAGAAGGTAAAACCTAGCTCCCTCTGCCTACCAGGAGTCAGTTTAAAATCCTTGTCTTCTTGAGCTACAAATTTTGCAAGTTCAGCTGCAATATAATCAAATAGTGCCTGAAATCAACAACACCAGTCAGACATTAGAGACCTAATGCCTCCAAAAATTTCCTGTCTTCTCTTGAAAAAATAAGAACTTACATCTGAAGTCCCTGTCATCAAACTAGGAGGAATAGACACCTCCTCAAACTGTTGATTGACAATACCACCATCCTTCCCTCCCAATTGCACTCGTAACACACGGAAGTTCGTTCCACCAAGGTCCAATGCATAAAATAATCCCTTCTCATTCCTAATTTAGGAGAAGAAAAAAGATTAGAATCTAATTACCTAAATGCTCTAACGGACCATGGAAACGAATGAGAATCAAATAAAAAGAGTATGCAAAAATATCATGTCACTCATCCACTCCAGCCGTGCAGAGAAGAATCTTCAAAGTGGATCAGACGGATATAAATTTCTAGATGTGCACATATGCAGAGAAACCCACATGAAGTCAAGTAAATGTCTATGAACTTGATCACATAAACAATCTCAAAAAATTTACAGCCTCATATTAACTGATTCCAGACACATGTTTGACAAAAAAATCCGCCTAAGACTTAGCTGTAGCTGATCCAAAATGCTCAGGCAATACATACGTAGACACTTAATATTTGCAATATATGAATGAAAATTGATCTCTAATCCATGTTAGACATAACTGACAAAGAACCAATACAAAATCCAATCAAAACGGCTCAAAGTAGATACATAATTATACATGTTTAAAAAGAAAGGAAAGAAACTGATATACCCAGTAGGCAAATTGTCAACATAGCTGATGAGCATCTTGAGTTTGCTGCCACCTTCAGAGGCGAGGCCAGCATGCATCTCAACAGTCATGGCATCGGCCACTTGTCTCAGCTTCAAAATCGGGGTCCCACACTTTTCTTCAAACTCTTTCATTATCTCCATTGCTTTGACCCACCTCCCTGACTTCTTCATTTTCCGATGAACCACCACGGCTGCTGCGGCTGCCACCGCCACCCCACATACCACCGCCACTCCAACTGCTACCTTCCCCATTTTCCCACCCCAAAAAAGCGATTTTTTTGAAGTGAAAAAGAAAAGATCTTGCAAAATAAAAGGAACCCCTTTTTTATAACAAATGGGAATTCGGAGTTATGAGATTTAAAGCAATGAATGGTTGTTGAATCTAGATTGGAGTTTTGCGCGAGGAAAAACTAAATCAAATCAAAAGTAAACAAAATGCCAATATCTTGCTTTGGCTTGTCTTGGAGAGAGAGATTCTGAAAGAGGCCAAAAACAGGGAAAATGGTGCCAATCTAGGCAAGTGCTTTTAGGTTTGTTTTCATCTGTGCTATATGGCTGTTCATCCAGGTGAGGATCTCTTGTTTCCAACATCGCCAGCAGTAACTTCGAACAAATGTATTATCACCAGTGACATTTTAAATTTTAGCAAGATGTCATGAGCATACGTGTCCACTGTTTAAAGTCACTGTAAAAAACAAAAATGTAAAATTGTTTAGAGGTTGTTTGGGATAATTTTATTTTGTGTTTTATGTTTTTGTTTTCAAAATTTTGCAACATAAAATATAAATTGCATTTGATAATATTGATTTTGTTTTATAATTTTAGAAATGAACAACGGAATTTCCAAAATAATCGGAAACAACATTTTTGTGTTTCGTACCATTTTCAAAACACTTTAGAAACATTTTTCCAACAAAACACGGAGTGAGCAGTAACTTTAATGAGACCTCCATTCGAATCATACCAACAACATATTTATCTTTTTTTTTTTTTTTTTTTGGCAAAAGCCAAACCTAGCCCCACACATTGTCTTCTTTATTGGTCTTCGTCACAGTTGCTTCCCTTTGCTTCTCAGCTTCTTTCCTTATTCTTTTTCACTTCTATTTCGAATAGCTCTTGATTTCTTCATATTTCCTTCAATTTGTATCATCTTTTTCATTAGATTGCTGATCTACTCAAGCAACCAACAAAAAAATGTTAGTAAAATAGAATTGCTTTGTAATTGAAACTTTATAATTTCCTTTAATTTTTTTTTTTTTGTTGGGGTTTTGCATCTGTGGCACTAACTGTTTTATGAGGTTTTGTTTGTATCAACATTTTTTTGGTGTGATGTCCTCTGTATCTGCTTCTTTTTCTTTCATATCTGTACATGCCAAATAATTAAAATGCAAAAATCTCATTAAAGTTCTTCAAACAGTAGTGTACATACTTTAACTTGCTAACAATACTATATTTCCTAATTTCCTTTTTCAAGCAATTACCTTTCCCAAGTCCACTGAAGAGCATGTAATTATTTCTTCTACCAAATCGGGATTTGTCATGTGTAAAATTTGTATGTTGCCTAGTGAAAAAAATGTTTGGCTTGCAAAAAAGATCACAATTATCAAGGAAAAGGCTCTTTCATAGTGTTTCTGTTTTCTTTAGGCACTATTAATTAAAATCATATTGTAAGCTATAAAACTTAAAAATCATATTGTTGCCTTAGGGAAACACAATGGTCGGTTGCTCTCCTTGACACCTTGGATTGTGCCTTCTTGATGTCAAGGATATTTCCAAAAAACAATGTTGGAAAGTAACCTTTAATCCCTTGCTTTTGAAGCTTAGCATGAATCCTTTTAGGCTTCAAAATCATATAATCAAACATTTTGTAGCTTAGCATGAATCAACTACATAGCTTGTAACTTTTTTTTTTAATATGCTATAGTGTGAGAGATAATTCATACATTGATCATCCTTTAAGTAGTCTCTACAGCTTTAATTTTCTGTAACTATGATACACTCCAATGTCTTTGCTTTCAATATTCAAATTGGTTTCGGTTTCAAGTCATTATTACCCTTTGCCATGTTTGAATTCATGCATTGTCCAACATTATTGATTTCTCTCGTTAAGCCACTTTGTTTTTTTTCTTTGTAGAGTTTCATGATGAAATTGCTATTAAATTGTGGATTGTATACCAAAATAATTAATTGTTGTATATATATCATGACTTAAACTATCATTTTTTTTTGTATTATAAATTTTACGTTTGTACTTTTAATTGTGCTTATATAATTTTATTGATATCATATTAAAATTTAGTTGTATTAAATTTAAATATTAATTGTTTTTAGAAATATAATGTATGAAATAAGATTCATGTAAAATTTAAAATAATAATTTTAGTATAAATTATATATAACAATAAAGAAATAGTTTTAGTAATATATATCAAAATTAAGAATAAAATTGCACATTATTAATAATATGCTAAAATTATATAATTTTAATAAAAATATTTAATGCAATATTAAGAAATTATAAGATTAAAAAATTATGTTTCAACTTTTTAGCTGCCAAACATGTTTTATGTTTTCAGTTTTTAAATTATACAACAATTATAAGTTTACAAACATGTTTTCTATTTTCAAATTTTCAAAACAAAACAAAATAAAAACAAAAATAAAATTTTCAAAAACAGAAAACATAAAACACAAAATTGACAAGGATACCAATTACATTTTCAAGTTTATGTTAAGGAATGTAAGTGCTTCAACACGAGTGATTGGAATATAATAGAGTTATTGAGAGATTGATGGTTAGAATTAAAATATTGAGAGGATAAAATTACAATATTCGGTATGCATGATAAAACACTGTTCAAAATATAAGGAAAAAAAATAAAAAGTTAATTAAGTAGTATAAAGATTTATTGAGTTTTTAAATGAGAATGATCTATTCGGGAAATCTTATATTTAAATCATCATTAGATCAAATTCTCTTAAATCATTTATGAAAATAAAAAAAATATGTATCAAATATGATATAAGAACACATCGTGATTTATATAAAAAATAAAATATAAAAAAAATAATATTATAGTGTTTGATAGATTAATATTTTTGATAACGTAATGTTAATTTTCAAAAATAGCATTAGATATGAAAAAATTTTGATACATAATTATATTTAAACGTTAATAATATAATTATAAAAATCTTTATTCTTTCATTGTTTTACTTAAATTATTTAGTTTTTATAAAATAATATTTAGTTTAAAAAATCATTATTGTTTTTACTTTTTACTTTTGATTATTTTTAAAATAACAATAATTTAAGAAAAAAGTTCAACTTAAAATATTTTTAAATTTTCTACAAAATTAACTTAAAGAAATGGTTGAATCAAACTTTATCTTTTCTTATTTATCCAATTTTTTGAATTAATTATCTTATTTTTTATGTCTCATTAATATATTTATTACAATATTATCTTTATTTATACATTACATTTCTCACAATTTTCATGTTCACATGTCAAACATAATTATATAACCAACAGTTTAACATCAAAGAAAAGAAAAGCTCAAAGTATTTATAAACTTAATTAAAAACATGCTCATATAAAGAATTTTGTAACTAATATATATTAAATTTTAAAAAAAATTATGTTAATGATACGCTAAATAACAATATTTCTAAAATAAAATTTTATTAAAATTGATAAGACATAATTATAAATTATGTTGGGAAGAAAATAAGAAGTGTTAAGCTCTTAGTCCAAAGGTATTTTGGGAAGAAAAAATTATTTTACTTTACATAGCCACTAATGTTATTTTGCATATAGTAGCTTTCAATGGGAATATAATTATAGCTGTAAAGTAATACTACGGTTAAATAACCTAATCGATGACTATAATCACATTACATCTAATTAAAATATATGCAATGTGCTTCATATTACCAATATCAAATGCATCCTAAATTTGGGCATAATGACCTTGCCTTGGTTTACTTTTATAGCGATAACTTTGATTTGGGTGGGATTTTTTTTTTCCATATGAAAGCTTTTAATTTGAGAAGAGAAAAAAAAATAAAAATATTGAATTTTAAATCTCAAATAATTCACAACACAATTTTTTGAAGAACGCTTCTAAATACAACTTAATCATTGCTTGACACAACATATTTACTTAACAGCTTAACCGAGATGGGGTAAATCAGTTTTAATTAAAATTTCTAACTTAATAGTTTATCTAAGTTAATTTCACAATACGACAACCAATAAATGTGTTGTTGCTCGATTACAACGGTGATGAATTGCTGACGTCTTCGTCTCGATCTTTGTGTCACGTGCTACTCAAGATTCTGCAAGAAAAATAATGATCAGAGGGACGCAGGGGTTGTTCCCTGCGTATGAAAATTCAGATTTAGGTTAACGAATCGTACCTGCCCTTATTTATAGGGATTTACTCTGTCATTAATTATATTTTTGCTCTTTTTATCTTACTCAGGGCTTGTATCATTTCTCATATGTTTTTTTCATGCGCCACGTGACGCATTCTTTTTGCACCACGTAGCGCACTTTTATTATTCTTTTATCATGCGCAACAATTGCTCCTCACTCTTTCACTAGGTATAACCTTGCGGAAGAGTAAATATGTTCTCATTGTAGCCTCAGGTCAAGTTCTTACATTAGATTTTGAAGTCAAATTCTCTGGCCGTCTAATTCTCAAGCTCTTGTTTGAGTGCGTGGCTTACCTCGTGCATTTTTCGCTTAAAGCCCTTTGTCTGGGTGCGTGGTTTACCTTGCGCATTTTTCGCTTCAAGCCCTTGCTCATTTTTTTCGCGACTTACCTTGCTCATTTTTCGCTTCAAGCCTTTTATTTGAGTGCTTAGCTTACCTCGCGTATTTTTCGCTTCAAGTTCTTGCACATTTTCTTCATGGCCTAAATCGCGCACTTTTTGCTTCAAGTCTTTTGTTTTGGGTGCTTAGCTTACATCGCACACTTTTCGCTTCAAGCTCTTGCACTTTTTTCTTCATGACGTACATCGCGCACTTTTCGCTTCAAGCCCTTCGTTTGGGTGTATGACTTACCTCGCGCATTTTTCGCTTCAAACCCTTGCACTTTTTCTTTATGGCTTACATCGCGCACTTTTCACTTCAAGCCCTTTGTTTGGGTGCGTGACTTACCTCGTGCATTTTTCGCTTCAAGCCCTTACACATTTTTCTTCGTGGCTTACCTCGCCCATTTTTCGCTTCAATCCTTTTATTTGTTTGAGTGCGTGCTTACCTCGCGCATTTTTCGCTCCAAGCCTTTTGTTTGAGTGCTTAACTTACATCGCGCACTTTTCGCTTCAAGTTCTTGCACTTTTTTTTCGTGACTTACCTCGCACATTTTTCGCTTCAAGCCCTTTTACATTGTCTTCGTGGCTTACCTCGCACATTTTTCGCTTCAAACCCTTGTACATTTTCTTCATGGTTTATCTCGCTCATTTTTCGCTTCAAGCCCTTTGTTTGAGTGCTTAGCTTACATTGCGCACTTTTCACTTCAAGTTCTTGCATTTTTTCTTCGTGGCTTATCTCGCGAATTTTTCGCTTCAAGTCATTTGTTTGTTTGAGTGCATGGTTTACCTCGCGCATTTTTCGCTTCAAGCCCTTGCACATGTGTAGCCGGTGCAATCAATCATCTATCAATTATGTAAAAACTTCAACAGCCAATAAAATATCAATATGACATAAATCATAGTTCAACAAATTAAATTTCAATTCATAGTTGAATAACAAGAAATAACATTAAATGAAATAAAGTCTTACTGTCAGTGTAGTTGCAAGTGGTTGGTATTCCACATTTTTGCTATCCTCTTGCCTTGTGAACTTTTCATCTTCTTTCAAGGCATTGATGATGGCTTATGTAACCCGACGATGGTAAGAGTTTCTTTTCTTTGAACTTTCTTATATGTAGTTCAGCATCGGTATCATTTGCATCACTTCTTCTTGAATGATATACTTATCTGCTCTAGAAAACAAGTCTAAAATCGTCGTCGGTTGATCTAAAGATAGCAACTCTTGTAACTTTTCAGACCTTGTCCCTTGTAGCATAGTTATCACAGCTACTCCAGCTTGTAGATTATGTACTTCAAGAGTAGTATTACGGAACCGATCCACATAGCTCTTGAGTGATTCCTTGCTCCCCTGCCTTAAGGTAAGCAGATAGGTGGCCTCCTTCCTTTTCTCGCTTTTTATCACAAAGGCCTTCAGAAATTCACTTCTTAATTGTTTAAAAGACGAAATAGACCTCTCTGGCAAACTGTTAAACCACTTTAGTGTGTGATCAGTTCAAGTTAAGGGGAATGCTCTACACATAATCTCATCCTCCCATCCATGTAATAGTATCAATGACTCATAGTTCTGAATGTAATCATAAGGGTCAGTCTTTTCCGTATACGTCGTCATCTACGTCTTGAATTTTGGGGGCAGCGATTTTTCCATGATCGTTGTACTGAATGAGATTCTCCTCATCTGATTTTCTTCAGTTGGAACCAACCTTTTCTTTTTTAAGATTCGTTCCACCATTCTTTTCATGTCTGTGACAACTTGTGCTTTGGACGGAGGTCTGTTTTGCACTTTCTTAGCATCATATGAATCAGCTTGATCGCAGTCCATAGCTTCTCTCTCGTTACTCTGAGTTCGATTTTGATGAGTTTGAAGTTGAAAGTTTGTCATTTCAGTTTCAAGGTTTCGTGTTTGATCTATTTTCGAGTCTCTCCAAACATGAGACCCTGTCATTCCCACATCTTTGATTCCATTGTTTGGCGGGTCATTTGTGTTCTGGGGCTAAGGATCTTCTGTGCCCAAATATCCAGAATCTAACATAGTCGAACCTTCAAGGTTTTTAGTACTTTGGCGTCTCGAGTTTGCTACAGTTTCGTGCATGGGGTCTTCCCCGGCCTGCCGTCTCAGGTTTACCGCAACCTCATGTAACAGGTCTCTTGCGACTGTGCCGAGAGGGTATCACGCATCTCGCGCGCCAGGGTCTCACGTACCTCCTGCTTCTGGATCTCGCGCACATTGCACGCCTGGGTTTCACGCACCCGCGCCTGGGTTTCGCGCACCTCCCGCGCCTAGGTCTCGTGTGGCAGGGTCTCGTGCACTTCCCGCACTTGGGTCTCGCGCGCCTCTAGGCAACTTCACTTTCGCGACATTAACATTACACCCTCGCGGCATCTTTCTTCTCTCACGGCACTCTTTCCTTTCGCGACACTTGCGGGATAACTATAGCTCGCGGCACTCGCGGTATAACTATAGCTCGCGGCAAGCTATAGCCTTGCGACGGGCTTTCACCCTCGCGCACCTCGCAGCACTCGCGGCATTACTAGGCCCTCGCGACTCGTGGCATTCCCGACAACGCTTATGCTCTCGCGGTGCTTCGGCACGTGGCAGAGTTAGGTCTTGCGGCATCACTTACACTCTCGCGGCACTCGCGACAAAGCTAGGTTTCGCGGCACTCGTGGTGAATCTAGGTCTCGCGGCACTCACGGCAACACTTACACTTCTTGCATCACTCTCGGCACTGGCGACAAAGCTTAGGTCTCCGGGCATTCGCGGCAACACTTACACACTCGCAGCACTCGCGGCAAGCTTTCACCCTCGCGCACCTCACTCCCCCTATGCTCGAAACTTCGAAAGGCCATAACTTTGTGCTCGGAGATCCAATTGAGGTGATTTTTTTTGAATCAGCGTAACTTTTTAAGATCTACGCGATGAGGCGGTTTGTCCAGAATTTCTTCCGAAAAAAAGTCATTTTAGCTTTAAATTTTGATTTTTTCGTATTATCTATCGATTCTCGTCCCTCCTAAACGTTTCCGTACCATAGCTTTTCTTTCGATTCCCACAGACGACGCCAATTGTTGTTGCTCGATTACAACGGTGACGAATTACTGAAAAATAATGATCAGAGGGACGCAAGGGTTGTTCCCTACGTTGGCACTCCGATGCTTAAGTCAACCAGAGAATTGGGCAGAGTTTTAATATGAAAATTCAGACTTAGATTAACGAATCGTACCTGATCCTTATTTATAGGGATTTACTCTATCATTAATTACATTTTTGTCTTTTTTTAATCTTACTTAAAGTTTGTATCATTTCTCATATGTTTTCTTCGTGCGTCACGTGACACATTCTTCGTGAACCACGTAGCGCACTTTTATTATTATTTTATCATACACGACAAAATGAAAATAAAGCACAATGAAATAAAAGAGTGAAGGGATAAGAGAAGCAAAAACAAAAGTTATATAAGTTCGATCAATCACTTGTCTACGTCCTCTCTTCTTGACCTTCTTATCAAGAAATTGATTTCACTACAAGTGAGTCACTTGTACTTTCCTTTTCAAGGTTAGAAATAACCTCTTACACTTCTTTTTACTTAGACTTAGAAAGAAATCTTTCCTACTCACTTCACTAAGTGACTACCCAATCTCTTACAATAAAATCCTCATAAGTGTAACACTCCCATGATTCCAAAATTGAGAATGAGTGTTTAGAATGATATAATCAATCTCATTAGGTTGGTGATTAGAATGAATAAACACAAATAATAGAGATGAAGATTGAGTACAAGAGCTTGAGACTAGTATGTTTAAGCTTCAAGAATCAATTCAGATGATATCTCTTACCTCCAACTTTTTTAATGCAAGTATTTATATGGTCTTTGGGTCGATAAAGCATTAATTACAAATCTTCTTGTTGAAACCCTAAAAAATAATCGTTAGAACCTTCCAACATACTAGGAGATTGATCATGTCTATTCAAAAGATCAATTCTCTCTTTTACAAAGCTTCAAATAGAAACCTAAAAGAATTGGAGGATCGATTATTCTTGCTAAGGGATCAATCCTTTCTCTTACATAGCTTGCAAATAGAAGCCAAAAATACTAGGAGATCGATCCTTATTGCTTGATGATCAATCCCTCTATAACATGTTAAGTTCCAAAGGCTTACTGCCAATTGATAATTGATCATCACTCTTTATGGAATCAATCTTTTGGCCTTCAAAAACATTTTTTTAGACAAAATCAAGTTTAATTTTCTTTAAAAAATGATTTTCAATTTCATTGATTTATGTTTTGCCTTTATATGCAAAAAATTGAGCTCCAAAATATTCAAATAATTTTTTAAAATATTTTCAATAATTTCATTAATATTACTTATAATTTAAATTGAATTTTAATTTGAAATTTCTAATGTGGATCATTTAAATAAACCTTAAATTTTATCATTTCAAAATATATGCATCACTTAAACTAACATTACTTAATAAACCTAATCCCTAAATTCTTATTTTAATTTCACCTATGACAACCTATTTTTAATACTGTACTATTCAAAATACCCTTAAACACTATAAAAGATTTATCGTTCACTTCTCTCTTCACTTTATTTCAAACAAATCTTCAAATCTCTCATTTATTGTTTTGAAATTGCGATTGCCCTGCTAATAGGTATTGTTGATAAATGGAGATTCGATCAAAAGCACAGATTCACACCTGAAACCAAGAAGCCATTAACCCATTGAAATCACAAAATCTTCACCTTCAACCTCGGGACATTCAACACAAATACTCATCAAATACCCAACCAACAACATAACAGCAATCTTAGAGTAAATAATATTACTTAGCAATAATATTAATTATTAACATATCCAAATTGAAATAAATTATATTAATTAAAAGATATAATATATTCAATAAATTAATTTATATTTTATATTAATATATAAATAGTGTTCACTTAGTAGTAGAAATAAAAATATGTTTTCAAAAGCAATAAAAACATGAAATTCTTGTTTCAACAACCTTAAAAAGTCTTTTTTTTTTTTCATTTCATTTTTTAAAACAAAAATAATGTTTTCTTTCGCTGTTTTTGAAAAAACTGAAAACAAAAAGAGAAAACGAAAAACAAAAACTATGCCAAAACGACATCCTGGATTTTAAAGGGATTGGCTATAATTACAAACCTCTCCGGGAGAAATTATTTTTGCACTTGTCCTTCCTTTCGAGGGAATTCCCCATCAGACACTGCCCTACAAAGTGGTTTTTCTACAGTCTGCAATTTCTCAGTACCATCTAACCAAGAATGAGCATTTGCACTCTACCGCACTAGAACTTGCAAATTTTCCAGAGTACATGTTTCCCACGAGTTAGGAAAGCATCAACTAAGTTGAAAATGACGTTCAAGATAATGCACATTTGCCTGTGCAAAATAGGTACTTCACACCCCCCCGCCCCCCTCTTTTTTTTTTTTTTTTCTTTTTCTTTTTCTCTTCCTCTTCTTTCGCCAAGCAGCAGACAATACAAGTGAAAAACTGTACAGAGAAGCAAGCTAAAGCCACACTGAAAATGATCTTTAGATTGGGCCAAGCGGTTCTGCCCAGGAAGATAGAACCAAAGAAAAATGTGCCTGAATAAAAGAAAGAAACGAAAGCCAGAGACTAAACTTACACTTACCTGAACTGCTGGCATTCTGTCTTTTTTCTGAGCAAAAATGGTTTCATAGACTATCCACCAATCTAAAATCTTATCTTCCATGTTGTTGACATCAAACTAAACCTGCTATCAAAAAAAAAAAAGTATAAAGAATAACATCGGATTTAGAATACAAAAGAAAATTTCATTTAAAATTTCAAATACATGCCTCATCCCGGGATTCTGCACAGTTTTTGAGTCAACTGCAGTATTTGGCTTCAAGTCAGAAACAACAAACAAAATCAAACAGATTAATTAAAGGTGTATAGCTCAATGAATCAAAATATTCAAGACAAAGAAACAGTCCTTTCAAGCCTAAATAATGAGCCTTTCATGTCTGAGAACACATAACTGCCCAACTTGTAGTTCATATACCAGTCACAACATTGTGAAGAATCTCTTCAAGGGCAAAAAGGTTTCGACTACTCTTCCTCGTGTCTCGAATGTATTTGGTTATATGATCTGCAAGTAGGACAGGAAAAAGAACAAGCACTATGGCAACAAGCATAAAAATAGTGAACAGAAAAAAACCAGATGATGAAATGATTAAATTTCAAGTACTATAAGACAACTAAATTAGAAAACAAAATCAGGAAAAATTAGGGAAGTTAAATCCAAAGCCTCTAACTCTTCTAGCAATCCATCTTGAAATACTCTGTTCTGATCAGGATGTTCATCCTCCAGAGAAGATTTTGGGACATCACATGAATCACTCTGAGATGTTGGGTTATCATCACCTCCATGGCTCCCTTCACTGCTACCTGCTGTAGATTCAGTCCCAATATCCTCACGTGAGCAAGAGCTGATAGTGCTTGAATTAGATGATGCATTCCCCTCCGCAAGTCTAATCGTTTCATCATCTAGATCTGTGTAAAACAACCTGTAGATATGCTGCTAAGCTTACAACTAATAATCTCAGGAGAAACCATTTCACTCCAATTAGGGCTCTGTTGTTTCTTTGGCCTACTTTGCTCACTACTTTCTTTATCAGGAATCCTTTTTCCTCTTAAGGCATTTCTTACCAGATTCAGTTTGACATGCAATACTATTGTTATGGGACAGTTTATTAGACTGCAGGTGGGGAGTAAGCCGCATATTCCGGAGACATTTATAGCCATCTAGGAAGACATAAGCCGGAAGCTGCTTTCTACAGACATGCGACACAGAGATTTCCATCCCAGGTTTCCAAAACATGTACATGCTTATCGAATGACGGAATTCATCAACTGACCCACGTATATCAAACTGCTGACCTTCCTGAACTATTTCCCCCTGTTTCCTTTCTAAACCCATAAAGAATGCACAATGGCCACGAAGCTTACGTGCATCTACGTACTCATGAGGGTAAGGATGGCACTGCAACTTTCCTTAAGTGTCTCACTCAATCTGTAAATGATATTTTAAAATGCAGAAGAGATTGACTGAAATAGAAAACCCTCTAATGTTTTCGTTTCATGAAGAATCACAATTAACCAAAACTTTTTAAGTTTAAAACCCATGCCATAAAGGCATAAATATCACCATCAAAGTCCACTGCCTTAGCCGGGATTCCACCCAGCCTTTCCAAGCATGCAGGTCCTCAGCATAACTTGCAACGATGTCAAGCTGCAGATAGTTTTTGTAGCTTTCGAAGAAAAATAAGGCTCAAACAGAGCATTACACTTCACTCTATTCAGCTCAATCTTCTGGATTTGGAGGAGATAGGATAAAGATCAGTATCCAGCTATACACTAAACTAGGGTAATTTATTCTCTCTTACCTCACAAATGTTGTTACCATCTTGGAACTGCTCCATCATGAGTCAAAGAGTGCCTGTGGACACATTATAGCTAGAATTCATGCAAGGATAGGCAGGTGTAATAATTGGCATATGATGAGTCCTATCACAAGGATTTTTATGACGATCCCATACAGAAAATCCCAAGTTCATCTTCTTCAATTGCACAATGCATAACAGGGGTTGGCCAATGCCACTGGGTATGCACCCTAAAAAATCATGAAACAAGCATACTAGGGATTGCATGAGGATAAAGTTGACAAACTCGAGCTACAAGAAGAGCCCAGTTAACACCCCCAAGAAATCCAGTCACCTGAAAATGAAGATATATATTTAGATAAATAAAGAACGTAGTAATTACGAAAATTATAAAAGTATAAAAGGACATGGGGACTAACATTGGAATAAACACCACGCCTTTTAGCCCAGAACTGCAAACATCGGAGCGCTGTGCAAAAATGCTAAAACATTATAATGGTATGCAGCTTAGCAAAAGATCCAAAAAATCAATTATTACATAACAAGCAGGAAAATGAAACTAAATTTCAAAGATGAGCTATGTGATCAGGTGCATTTCACCTCAACATTTGGAACCAGTCTCAGAATTTGATCTGCAACCCTGCGGCCATTAAGACATCGAACAGTAGGCTCATCAACATTGTACAATACTGACATATCAGAGATGTGAAGATCCTGTCCACAAGCAAAAATTCATCAAATATACCAACCAAGCAAAAATCAAAATGGTCTTCACCTAATAATTCATAGCAACACTGATTCTCACACAATCATACAAGATAGTGACAAGCAACAAAACTAACGAGAACACATTTTAACAACACAATTCTTAGAAAGGAAAAACAAAATCAAGAAAACAAGATTTAGATAAAAAATAATGATAACTTTGAAGCAAATTAAACATGCATACTAAAAGTTGTAGTAAAAACCTACCATGTTATGTTATGGAAAAACTAACCAAACAAAATGCACCACAAAACCGTAGAAAACATTCATATTGTCATATTAACTGTTAACAAACTTCTTAACAGAAGCAATCTGAGAGGGAGACACACACACACAGAAGGATGGAGGGGCAGAATTCTAAATGCTACCAGACAAGATGAAGGCGGGAAATGGTGAAAGGAGAAACACTTTTAAGACCTTCAAGCAATACAACTCATAGAATTTAATGAGAAGAGATATCCAAGAAAGAATGCGCTTAACACTTAATGGAAACAAGCATACATAAACAGATGATTACTTCTAACAGAATTTTTAACTACAGAAATAAAACATGATTTAGACTTACTTGAGGCACAACCAAATTAGAGATGCTGGCATAAAGATAACACCTAATAGAAACAGGTGTACATAAACAAATGCTTACTTCAAATAGAATGTTTAACTAATGTAATAAAACATGATTTAAACTTACTTGAGGCACAACCAAATTAGAGATGCTGGCATAAAGAAGGTCGATTGGTATTCCATCAAACTTAAATTTCATTACAGGGACATCAGCATCTGGAACTGGTTGTAACTCTGTAACTTCTTCCCTTTCTGCCATGATGTTGTGCAGTACAAAGAAGAAATCCTCCTGGTTAAAACGAAAAAAAAAAAAAAAGATACGTGAATTAAATTATTTCAGGGATCATAAATCAGTCAATTCAGTATTTACCTACTCCAGATTCTCCAACACATAAGGTGTCTATGTCAGTGCCAGGTCCATGAACCTATCAAAACAATAAAAATTGAGCAATATATCTATATATAAAACATGTAAATGACAGAGTAAATTATAATACTTTATGGTAATAGCAGAGATGTTCCTAGTAACATAGCATGTTGACAACCCAATCAGACAAAAGTTATAGCCAGCTTTGCAGTATAGTTGCTAAGTGTGAACACTGAGCGCTATGAAAGAAAAAAGATGCTCACCCCAAGTTGATAAGAGCCAAAAGTAAAAATGACCGCAATTGCATCTTCAACCATCCGATCTTCGGAACCCCTCAAACGAGAAAGATGCTTCACCCAATCAGTTTCAATCTGAATACAATCAAGAAAAAGTTACTAAAACAACCTAGAGAATGTTACGATCCGCAATAAGTCTAGAAAGTGTTTTATGATGCATTATGCTTCCACGTTTCAATCAGAGGCTTAGAAACTGGAAAATATATTGCAGTGATTTAATTTCGAGATGAAAAACAATCTAGATAGCTGCCTACAGAAGAAAGTTACAAAAAGAAGGAATTGAAGTG
Source organism: Firmiana major (assembly GCA_033439115.1). Classification (NCBI taxonomy): domain Eukaryota; kingdom Viridiplantae; phylum Streptophyta; class Magnoliopsida; order Malvales; family Malvaceae; genus Firmiana; species Firmiana major. The sequence goes on from CM065910.1 coordinate 40,483,613, forward strand.
AGACAAAACAGATAAAACCACCAACAAGTGCAAGTAAAACTGGTTTTTAGTAAGCAAAATTTTGAAGAAATGAAGTTGGTGGGGTTCATCACCTCCCAATTTCTAATAAATAGATAAGGAACAGTTATAGTGAATGCAATCCTTACCCTTAATGTTCAAAATTACCACCATACCCTTGAAAAGATAGATAAGTTCGAAACCTCGTTATCCACAAACCATCACCAGGAGCATCCAATTCATAAAAAGCAACAAACTCAAATACATCGAAAACTTGACTCAAGCTAAGAGTTCAGATATCTAAACATACTGTTTCGAAGAGGATAACTATCTCTGAAAGCAACCATTTAATAACTTAGGGTAGTTTCGTATCGTTTTTTTTATTTAATATTTTTTATTTTTGAAATTTTTATTTTTTTTAATTTATTTTGTTTTTAATTTTTTTAAAAAAATACATTTGATTAAAATTATTACTTAATGAGAACAAATTTTTAAATTGATTTAGATATAATAATTCAATTATAAAATAAAATTTAAAAATTAAACAAAAATAATAATATATTTATTATATAATATTATGTACATATTATTAAATTAAATTATTTATAATATTTAATACTAATATGAAATATCTACTTTTAATCATATTAAAATTTAATATTATTTAAATTTTATTATAATTAAATATAATATTAAATAAAATAATTACTTAAAAAATAATTCAATTAAAATAATAATAAATAATTTTAATATTAATTTTTATTAGATAATAATTGAGATTAATAAAAATTTTAAATTTTATATATTAAATAATAATATGAATTAATAAATTATTATCTATATTTAATAATATTATTTACTTTAATTGAAATAATATTAAATTACTAACAAATATATTTAACTAAGTAATTTATAAAAAAATATATATTATTAAAACATATTATATTTAATATAAATAATTTTATTTAATGTCAAGTATTCACTTTTTAATAATATTAAAGTATTTTATGTTAGTAGTGATATGTTTTAAATTTAATTAAAAAAATATAATATTAAATAATACTATCATTTCATAAAATATTTATCAAATATATTATATAATAGCAATTAACAATAATATTAATTATTAACATATCTAAATTATAATAAATTATATTATTTAAATTTATAATATATTCAATCAATTATTATACAAGTTTATATTAAAAATATTATGATATTATAGTTTATGCTATTTCTTGTTATTTTTTACATTTTTCAATTTTTCTATTTTAAAATAAATATATTAAAATTAAATTATTTTTTAATTAAATAATATTTTATATTAAACATTAATGTTATTTTTATTTTAAAAAATTAATTTATTTTATTTTATATTTTTATTATGAAAATATATTAATATTATATTAATATATAAATATTGTTCACTTATTTATGAACAGTAACAGAAATGAAAACATGCTTTCGAAAACAATGAAAATATCAAATTCTTGTTTTCAACAATTTTGAAAATTTTTATTTTTATTTTTGTTTTTTTAAAACAGAAATCAATACCAAACATTTTTTCTGTTTTTGTTTTCAAAAAAACTGAAAACAAAAACAAAAAATAAGAAACGAAAATGACACCAAACGACCCCTTAACATATGCATGTGTTGTTTTCTTCGTTCTTTTCTCTTCTTTTTTTTTTTTTTTGTCTCTTTTCTATGTTTGCAACTTAATCCATGTCAGGTGGATTAATCTGATCAAAGCACAGAGTAGTTTGCTCGATAGGTTTTCTAAGGAAAATAATAATAATAATAATAATAATAATCTGAGACATTTTACTAGAACATTTCAACTGATAAAATCATTGAATCCATCTAAATGAACACAATGCTTAATCAAAATACATGAATCAGTATCATAATGCTTAGATTAGTCCATATAGTATTCTATTTGCAAAATAAAGAGCTTCAGGTAGCAGTCTGTTTATTCAAAGGATGAATATAGGTCATAATGAAAGTTCTTATGAGTTTGTTCCACGTTATTTAACCATTTATAATTTAATTAGGAGGTTTGGTTATACAAAATCACAGCTCATAAAATATACTCACTGACCATAGCAACTCGGATAATTGAGCATTATCTCAAAATTTGCATAAGTTAAGCCCATAATGCTTTCTAGATAAACATAAATAACATACACTCGTAGAGGTCTATGAGAACTATACATGGTGAGTAGTAACATTTGAATCTCAAATTGTTTCAATCAGGGTCGCTTCCACAATAACCATCTTTCAGTAGTTACCCAAAGAGAGCTTACAGGACGAGATCTTTGGGGTTCAGTTCATGCATGCAGTTTAAACATATGCTTGATAGGATTGTACAATCCTAACCATGTAGGACATCTTAACCAACTTACTTTCCCTAATCTTCTATCTAAAGACTAGAGACGAACTGTTGGAAAATATAGTATTTAAGGAGTTATCCCACACAATCCTATCTTATAAACCAAGTGAGCAAGCACTGCTTCCACTTTTAGGCGTAAATACATTAACCAAAAACAAATAAGATTCAGATTAGTTTATTTCATACTTTGTTTCTCGACCTAATTTGTAAATTCAACTATGATGCATTGATAGAAACAGCCTTAACAAATATATCAGCATTTTCTTCTTTTGGATACCTATCAACATTTTCTTAACCATCGTAGCAATAATAGCTTCTCATTAATTAAACACCATAAAGACAATATCTAACTGTCAGCAACTTAGCATTGTTAGTAGAACTAGCAGCATAAAACTTTGAAATTTTCACCAAAAAAACGTAACTTTCTATACAAAAATAACACATCATGCAATTACCTCTTGAATTCGGCCAAGAACTTCTTCTCTCTTCGCAGCTTCCTCTTTGCTCTCATTAAACCCAGCTTCCACCAGAAACTGTCAACGAATTTTCACACAAAAAAACACGAGAAAATAAAAATCAACAATATCCCAACAAAACAAAATCCAATATTTCCAGATATATACCTTCTCCAAATCACGGCTTCTTCGAATATCAGATTCGGTGGAACTCGCCATCGATATCGGCTTCGTTACGCCATACACAGGCGTTGTTAAAGGCGACGGCGAACCACTTAATCCCTCTGAACTCACCATCTCGATATATATGCATCCCTTTGGTAGAGAATTTGGATTGATAGTAAAGAAAAGAGAAGATAGGAGAGGAGAACAGAGGATAGAAAAAATATTCTTCACTTCCCTTTTTTTCACGTCACAACAGTAAGTCCGTTTAAGAACAAACAATTCATGGACGTGGCTTTGACTCTCGCCATTATTATCGGACATTGTCCTTGCCCTCAAGGACAAAAATTTAGATAGGCACGCAGAAACCGCCACTTAGTCTCTCATGTAGCATCCTCAACAGGTGCCCTGATCCATTTGACTAAAATTTTTTCTTTGGGATGATAGCGATCCTTTCAGATAACTCTACTGTCAAGAATGGATTCAGGTTGAGGCTGCATAGTATAATCCTCGGCTACGGGTGGCAATTTAGGCATGATTGGAATAGATGAAGCCACAAACTTTTTAATTAAGCTGACGTGAAAAACATTGTGAATGTGAGATTTTTCAAGCAGCTTTAATCGATAGGCGACGGAACCGACACGGGACAAAATCTTGTAAGGACCATAGTACCGTGGAGATAATTTGAGTGTACTGCGAAAAACCATAGAATGCTGACAGTATGGCTGAAGTCGCAAATAAACATAGTCACCTGGATTGAATTCCACTTCTCGTCGATGCTTGTCAGCTTGAACCTTCATTTGATTTTGAGCCAGAACTAAGTGGTGACGCAAAGTCTTCAAAAGTGAGTCTCGAGTTTGCAAAAGTTCATCCACTGCTTCCACTTTTGAAGTACCAGGAACATAAGTAAGCACATTTGGAGGCGGAATGCCATAGACAATTTGAAAAGGTGTTAGGCGAGTGGCAGAATGGGTGGAAGTATTGTAACTATACTCGGCCCAAGCGAGCCAATCCATCCATTTTCGAGGTTGATCGTGAGTAAAACATCGGAGATATTGTTCAAGGATTCGATTGACCACCTCAGTTTGTCTGTCCGTCTGAGGATGGTAGCTTGAACTTATACGGAGGGCAGTGCCTTGTAATTGAAACAAGGTTTTCCAGAATGTGCTAACAAAAACTTTGCCTCGGTCACTGATAATTGATGTAGGAACTCTATGTAATTTGACAATGTTTTACACAAAAGCTTTTGCCACCGTAATAGTAGTAAATGGGTGTTGTAATGGCACAAAGTGAGCGTATTTGGATAAACGGTCCACCACCACCATGATAACAGTATAGCCTTGTGAAGATGGCAGTCCTTCAATGAAGTCTATTAAAATGTCGGTCCAAACCTTCTCAGGAATGGCTAAAGGTTGAAGGAGTCTGGCTGGACGGAGGGTCTCAGTCTTACAGTGTTGGCAGGCATCGCAACTCCGAATATGTTGTTTGACAGAGTTTCATATTCCAAGCCAATAAAACATAGCTTTGATTCGGCTAAGGGTCTTGTTGAAGCCAAAATGTCCGCCTACTGGAGAGGAATGATTGTCAGTAAGGATGTCTTGGATTAGTGATGAATTAGGACTCAAAAGGAGCTTATTTTTTTTTAACCAAACTCCATCCCTGAACAGATAATGATGAGGATTTTTGTCACACTGAGATTTCACTTGCTCAAAAAAAGGATCAGATAAAATCTCCTATTGAAGAGAGGCCCACCAAACTGAACTCGGTTGAGACAAGGCATGGAATTCAAATTCAGCGATGCGAGAGAACGCATTTGCGCCCTTATTGTCCTCCCCTTTTTTATATTGTATGATATAATCATATCCAAGGATTTTTGGTAGCCACCGTAATTGAGTAGGTGTTGTGATCCATTGTTCCAGTAAATACTTCGAACTTCGTTGATCAGTCCGAACGATGAATGGTTGACCTAGGAGATATGGCCGCCAATTACGAATTGCCTGCACAATTGCTAGCATTTCTTTATCATAAGTTGAGAGGGCCAGAGCTGTACCTTTGAGGGCTGCACTAAAAAAAGCAATAGGCTGGTCATTTTATGACAAGATTGCACCAATCCTAGTTCTGTAGGCATTACATTCCACAACAAAAGGTTGAGATAAATTTGGCAGACGCAAAACGGGAGCCGTAGTAAGAGCCTTTTTTAATTGTTGAAAGGCAGTCTCAGCTTCAGAATCCCAATGGAAGCCAGCCTTCAAGGTGAGTCGAGTAAGTGGGGCTGCGATGGCGCCAAACCCGTGTATAAACTTGCGGTAATAGCCTACCAATCCAAGGAAGGCACGCACATCTGTTACTGATGATGGTTGTGGCCAGTCTTGGACGGCTTGGATCTTTGATGGATTGACAGATACTCCGTTTGCAGCGATTATGTGGCCAAGATAATCAATTTGGGTGGTTCCGAAATGGTATTTGGATTGCTTGGCTGTTAATCGATTTTCAGACAGAATCTGCAAAACGCTTCGGAGGTGCTGCAAATGATCAGACCAGGACCTGTTATAGGCAAGAATGTCATTAAAGAAAACGAGAACATATTTATGAAGGAAAGGTCTGAAGATGTCATCCATCAAGCTTTGGAAAGTCGCCGGGGCATTTGTCAAATCAAATGGCATGACCAGGAATTCATAACGACCTTCGTGGGTTCGGAAGGCAATCTTGTGTCTATCCTCTTCTCGAACTCGGATTTGGTGGTAACCTGAACGGAGGTCTAATTTGGAAAAGAATATAGCTCCATATAATTTATCCAAGAGTTCATCAATAATCGGTATTGTGTATTTGTCTTTAATGGTGGCTTCATTTAGTGCCCTGTAATCTACGCAGAAACGCCAGGTACCATCCGATTTTTTTACCAACAAGACAGGGGATGAGAATGGACTAGAGCTGGGTCTGATAATTCCAGAAGTCAGAAATTCTTGTACCAAACGCTCAATTTTTGTCTTCTGATAATGAGGGTAACGGTAGGGCCGCACATTTACTGGTTCGTGGTTGGGTTTGAGTGGAATTTAGTGATCATGGCGGCGGGATGGAGGCAAACTGACTGGTTCAGCGAATACTTCAGGAAATTCAGCAAGCAGTGTTTGAATTTGTTGAGTAGCTTTTGTTACTTGGGTCGTTGTGTCTTGTTCCTTCTGAAGAAATTCAATTTGGGTTGGATCTGAAATGTGCAAGTAACAACCCATACCTATGAGTTATTGTAACTCATTACTTTGTAAAGGTTTCAAGCTTGATCGACACATTCCCTGAAGTCGATATTGTTTCTCATTGGTCGTGGAGGACATGGTTAATTTTCGGTAATCTGTCTCAACGGGTCCTAAAGTCTCCAACCATTGTACTCCAAGAACCAGTTGACAGGCAGCCACAGGAAGAACATAAAAATTAGCTACAATAGTGTGGCTTTGTATGACTAGCGAAAGGTTCAAACATCTACCAGTACACTCAATTTTTTTCACAGTTGCCAACCATGACTTGAAGGACTTGATCTCGTACGACTGGCAGCGCCATCTTGTTAACAGTGGACTGATCAATGAACTTGTGGGTGCTCCCACCATCAATGAGTATTGTGACCTCGTTGTTCTTTATTTTTCCCACCATTCGTAAGGTTTAAGGATGACAAGTTTCGACCATTGCGTGAAACGAAATTTCTGGCATCATCTCCGTCTTGGTTAACTCTTCCTCAAGCTGTTGTGGTTCTTCTTTCGTAGTCCCTGGGCAATCTTCTATCATGAAGAGTTGAGGCCGTTGAAATCTATAGCCCAAAACATATTTTTCATCGCAATAGAAACATAAACCATTCTCTCGACGGTCCCTCGCTTCCTGTCCAGTGATGCGACGAATAGATGGACTAGGAAAAGAAGAAACTGGTTTCTGATTTGGAGGTGGACCGAGAAGTCCAGCAGTGGTGTTATTGTGATTTCGTTGGTAGGAAGATGGGTTGAAAACCTTAGAACTGCCACTATTAACTCCTTTTTTTTTCTTGTAAAGAGTTTCTTTCTTCAATCAAACGAGCAACCCCAATGGTGTCTGAAAGTGTTTTAGGTTGTTTAATCTTGACATCCAATCGGATTTCATCCCGTAACCCAGCAATAAAACATCCAACAAGGAATTGTTCTGGTAGATGATCCACCCGATGCGAGAGCCTTTCAAATTCTTCTTGATAGAGTGTCATTGTTGAGGTCTGTTTTAGGCGGGTCAAAGCCTTTGATGGGTCCTTGTAATCCGTTGGTCCGAATCTAAGGAGGAGTGCTTTTGTAAATTTTGTCCAAGTGAGGGGTCTGCGAAATTTTGTAAACCACCGGTGCCATTGCAAGACGATTTCCTTCCAAGTGAAACGAGGCCAATTGCACTTGTTGTTCTGGAACGATTTTCTTGAATTAGAAAAATTGTTCAGCCTTGTACACCCATCCAGTCGGTTCATCTCCATTGAATTTAGGGAGTTCAACTTGAGGTGATGGTGTGTCTCAGGAGGACTGGAAGTGTTTGAAATAACAGGTTGTGTGGGGGTGTGAGAAGATTCTGCGGTTGCAAATGGATTGATTTCAGGTGTTTGGGTATGTGAGACTTCAAAAGATTGTAGCTTTGACATCATGGTTTGTAGTGTGGAGTGTACTTGTTCCAGGCTTGATTCAAGGCGGCCTAGAATTTCTTGTACCTCATTCCTGAATTCGGCATTGCTTTGATTTCAAGTGGCCGTGGGTTGAGCCAAACCTGGCTTTGAGACCAAAAATTGGTAGAGAATTTGGGTTGACAGTAAAGAAAAGAGAAGTTAGGAGAGGAGAACAAATGATAGAAAAAATATTCTTCACTTCCCTTTTTTCACATCACAACAGTAAGTCCGTTTAAGAACAAACAATTCATGGACGTGGCCTTGACTCTCGCCATTATTATCGGACAACACTACACCACTAAACTAAAGTGGATGGACCAAGTTAATAACAAGCAATAGCAGTAAACAATTAACTAAACAAATCAGTATGATCTTCCAACACATCAGCCAATTCGAGATACATACAAGTCATGCACGTTGGACCATATCACCCTTTTACCGCCAAAAAGAAAACCCTTTATAAAATGGAAAAAAGTAAAAGCAATTTCAAGGGAATCGAATATTTTAAATATTTATTAAAATATCTTTATTTATTCTCCTATTTATTAAAATATTTTATAATTATAGCTTGCCGTTTTGGAACTTTGCTTGACACATGGTTTTGGGGTTACAATTTACTCTGAGATTAGTACGTTTTTTTTTATTTAAGAGAGATCGATACTTGTTAATTAGATATATAAAGGGGCGTCGTTTTTCTGTTTCTATGCGGGATTATTAACACGTGGTAATTATTTATCCTAAGCTAATCATTTGTAGCAGGAGAATACTTATAAAACTTATCAATGCACTACAATATTAGCGCATCCTAAATTATTGTACCTTGACAAATTTAAGGATATTTTCTTTTGGTACATGACAAATTTGAGGATATATCTATTATATTTCTTATTTTTTATTTAGAAAATAACAATTCTTTGAATTCCTACAAATGCCAAATTAAAATTCTTTCCTTTAGAAGAACAAAAATTAAAACTATTAATAATATTATAATTAATCTAATTATTTTGATTTTATTATAATAAAATCTTTGGATTGCTATTCATTTAATACACTGTCAATAGAATTAAAAAATTCTACAAGCGATGTTAAAATGATGACACATATATCATTTCATTTATTTTTTATCTAATTTAATATATATTATATTATGTAAACTCAACGAATTTTCTTGTATTCTAATATAATTATAATCAGCAAAGTAAACAATGGGATTGAAAATGTGCATGTTGCTGAAAATTGTGAAATGTGAGTGTTAAATTCGAGGGCAAGGTTGCGTTAGAATAATAATAAATGATATAAATAAAAAATTAATTGAATTTATATTTAACACGTGAGATTTAAAAAATTATAATTAAATAAAATATTTTACCATATAGGATAGATAAATATAAAATTGATATAATGTCAGAACAAATTAAATAAATAAAATAAATATAAATATTAGATTAAATATATTGTGAAAATAATACACGATAAAAATTATTAAGTAATTATATAAAATAAAATAAATTAATAAAGATAAAATAAGATAAGAGATAAAAAGAAAAGAAATGATGTTTGAAATGAGGTTAAAAAAAACACTAGAAAGGAACGATGGCTTAAGGAAATGATAACGATGTTTGGAAACGAGAAGAAAATAATAGAAATGATGGCAATTGAATAAAAAAAAAAAAAAAAGATGATGGTGGCCATACGAATCGGAAAGTCAAAAAAGGTAATGGTATGTATATATTTATAATATAAGAGAAAAATGAATGAAATGATGGAAGTGAAAAGAGGATGATGTTTTGGTGGGAAATGAAAAGAAATGCGTGATAGCCTGTAAGCAGGAAAGGTGCTTGGTTACAGGAAGAAAACCAGAGTAGAAAAACGTGGGCGAAGACAGCAGGAAATGTAAAAAAAAAACTAAGGCACGATTGAAGATTGAAACCGAAACAGAGACAAAGGACTGAAGCTGGCAGCAAAAGAAGACAGAAGCCTGACCTAGGGCTGACCGTGGCAGTGAATTAATACATATATACGTAAACGAGAGGTGCAAAGATAGCAGGAGAAGGAAAACAAAGCTGTAACTGGAGCAGGAATTACAGCAGTAACTGAAACGGGAAATGAGAAAAATAGAAAACTTAGAGACGCACGCTTACTGGCAACGACCAGACTTGATGCACGGAGGGAGCAGTAGGAGATGGTCTCAGAATGGACCAAAAAAAGAGAGAGCAGAAAACAGAGCAGGGAACATGCATGTTGTCAAAAAAGAGAAAGGAGTTGAGACAATGTAAGTGATAGGAAATCGAGTGGCACACGTATAACCATCGAAGGGAGGAAGAAAATTAGCAAATAAAGAGAGAAAGAAGTTGTTGCAGGGCATGGCAACGAATTGGAAACTGGAATGGGAGTGACTGGAAATGAAAATGGCAGAAAAAACAAGAGAAGTTAAGGCAGGAAGAGAAGAAACAAGAAACAGGGTCTTAGTTTTCCTAAGTTGTTACGAGCCGAGAGAAAACCCGAGAGTAGAGGTGAAAATTGATGCAAATGGTGAGGCAGTAAAGAGGGGACTGGACGTCAGGCAGAAGAAAAAAAAAAACAGAGCTGAAGCAGGAGGCCGGGAAGAGGAGGTGGAACAGAGGCAAGCAATGGAGGGCTGAGGCAGAGACCGGTCAGGAAGGAAAAGAAATGGGAGCTGGAAACAGTGATGGGAAGGAGGGTAGTCGAGATGTGAGGGTGATGCTGATAGTGGTAAAAACGCCGACAGTGGAGGAGTGGCGTGGCTGAAGGGAAAGGAAGATGAGGAAGGTGGATGAACAGTAAGCCGATAAAGAAAGAGAGGAAATGGATTTTGGCGGGAAGGATTTGAAAAAAAAAGAAAGAGAAGAAAAGAAAAATAATACTCCCTCCGTCCCAATAAATTTGTCACTTTTAACTTTTAAAATTGTCCCATTAAAAATGTCATATTAAAAAAGTCAACAAATTTTAATATTATATTTTCTTTTTTATCCTTTATTATACTTTAATTTTAAATCATTAAAAAAAACTTTTAACATCATAACTTTCTTACATCATATTTTAAATTACCTTATCATTTAACTAACAGATAATGTTTTTTTTTATATAGGCCAAGATGCTTTTATCTTCCCATCAAAGATTACTCTTATTTTGACTCCTTTATGAGTTACGATTTTTTACTCTTCATTTTTCAATAGGTAATTAATTTTAATTCTTATAAGAGTTCAATTTGTAATTAAATTCAATTCTTACACTTTTATATTTATGAGTTAAGAATTTGACTTCTTTATTTAACGGGATAGCTTAGTTTTTCTTAATTTCATTCCATATTTTACTTCATCAAATTATGGTCGATAAAGGACCCTTATTCCTTCCCATTGAAGCATCAATGGCACAATTAATGGGGCAGCTTGGTTTTCTTTCTTTAACAACTTCCTTTCCATATTTTTACTTCCTCAAATTATTGTAAATAAATGACTCTTCTTTCTTCCAATTTAACCATAAACGACAATTAAGTCTCTTTAGATTGTTGTAGTGTAAGGCAACAACTTCCATGGAACTTTGTTTCAAAATTTTTACTAATTGCTTTTTTTTTATTCATTTAAGCTTTTAAATAATTATGTGAATTTAGAAAATTCCAAAAAAAAATCATAAAAATTGAACAAATCTGGTAGCAAATTGAATTAGATTAAACAAAACAACTTTTTTAACAAGAACATAAAGGTAATTTCTTCAAAAGATTTATGTAAATTTTAGACTTTTTCATTACAAAGTGTTTAGAAAAGCTATACTAAAGCCATACAAAAGCAATATCATGGCTACAAAACATGCAAAAAGATCGATGTTATCCTATAAATTCATTAACTTGCCAACAAAACAAAAAGATTTTTTTCACAAAGCCAGGATGTCTTTAACATTCTTCAGTTTTGAAGTTGAATCTACTGCAAAGCCTGTTGCACAATTTCTTGATCACAATGAAGTTGGATTGGAAGTTCTCCATTTCTTTCCAACCTTTGCTTACTCATATGAGGCAATCTATAATTGTTTCCTCCATTAACCTTCATAATTTCAACCATGCAAGATTGTAATGTTAAAAACACATTGTTCAAGCTCTGAGGAGATAACTCATTAAAAGATTTTTCTACAGCTGAAACTAACTCATCAATTGTTGTAGGAGCTTCTTGATACTGTAAAGATTGTATTGCTCTAAAAAATCCAAGATCCAATACATTCAAATCAGGACTATTTGGAGGTTGAAAAAATAGCTGAAAATCAAATCCATCCACACTTGAAGCTTGAAGAAATTGCTCATCAACAATGTCGATATGTGGCTTTGCATTATCCTGTTGAATAAAAATTTTTCTTTCACAGTTAAGTGGCCATTTAGCTCTAATTGTTGGTAACACCTTATCAATTAAACATGATCTTGTGACATCTTTAGTAACTGATAAAATAGGCTTTGTTTCTAAGGTTCCGGCAAGTCGATTTTTGCTATTACGCCTAGCTGGTTCCTTGTAGACAAATGAGAAAATTCCTATTTTTCCAGAAAACTCACAATTGCCAAAATCATCAAATCTTGGTCTAGCAACAGCAGCTAAAAACATCACTTTGGTAATAAATCGCTTACTTTTACAAGAACGAAAAGGTTCAACCTCATTTGGATGAAGATAATATCTCTCTGATGTTTTTGACAAGTAAAACCATTTTTCATCAATGTGCACTACATTGAACATATCAATAAACAGAGGGTTTGTAGTGAGAGTACCTGCCTGAATCATTGATAAGCAAAATTCCAATCTTGCTCTTTTGTTTACATCAGTTAAACAAGGCTTTATAGCATTAGTATGTGGCCTGATAACACCTTCCTTGATTCGACGATGAAGAGTCGACTTTGATATATTTAAAGCTTTAGCCATTGATCGAATATTTGTCCGTCTGCGAAGTGGAATTTCTAAAATACGATCAAGATCAATGGAAATCCTTTTTTTTGTCAAAGCCCTTTGTTGGTACTTACTGCTAACATCAAACAAAGTACCTTCTTCCATAAATTGTTTTGCATGATTCCACAGTCTGATCACAGTCCTAGTAGAAACTGAAAACATGCTTGCTGTTCTGCTTATAGAACCTTTTCTCAGCTTTCCATCAATACTCTGTTTTAACAGAGTTTCAAACAAAGCTCGCCTTTGCTCTTTAGATAAGTGTTTTTTCTGTTGTCTTTGATTTGTAACTACTGTTACAGAATCCATTGTAGCATGGATATTTGTAGAATCCATAATGAGATAGGAGTAAAAGACTAAGAGGTTAAGGAGTTGCTAGTTACGTTGAAACAGAGGATGAAATGATAAAAGGAAAATATTGATAAAATCCCTATTTTAAAGGAGAAAAAATAGTTTTTGAATAAAAATATTTTAAAAAAATCTTGTCAAAATCCCTCCAAATCTTTTATAAAAGTGAAAATTTTCAATTCTTGAATTTTATCTTAATTTCCCTCTTAATTTTCCTTATAATTTCCCGCTCAATTTGATGCAAACCTCTTACCAGTCATATATATCTCTTTTAAGGACATTTTGGTCTATTTACATTATTTATATGACATGACATGTTGAATTTTTGACCTCCTAAAACTGTGTGATTTGTCAACATGTGACAAATTTTGTGGGACAGAGGGAGTATATATATTTATTTATTAAATATATATTATAGAAAATAGAGGAAAATTGAGGAAGGAAAATAAGTGTACTAAATTTTGAAAATCTCGAGAAAGAGCTCCGAAAAATTTATCGAGTGGATCGGATTCGTCGACTCGTTAAGTCGAAGCAATCATGGATAACGCACAGACACTGAGGTAAGCAATTTATGCAAGTTTTAGAGATAATTGTACGTATTTTATTATTTCAAGTGTATTTTCCTTAGGTAAGCAAGGTTACGATTTTGACGCATCGTAGGTAATTCAAATAAATAGGATACTAAAAATACGAATTTCGGTGTAGGATAATTGTAGAAGGATTCAAGGGAGATACTTGGAGGCATCACCATACAAACTTGGAAATTTCGATAAATCGAGATAAGGGGTGTAATTTAATATGGTAATGGTATCCCTACCCTTAGACTCCAACTTATTTATACGTTTTCGAGCTTTCTCGTACAGCCCTTGATTGTAAAACAAAACCCTACACCTATTAAGCCCAAGTTTTATTTGGTCATGTTTTTGAAATAAAGAAATGCCATATGAAATTAAATGCATAGGTTCGAGCATGATTTCTGAATAAATGTTATGGTTTCGACTTACGTATGAATTGATTTCATGTTTTTGAAAGAAATGAAATTTGGTATGTAAATACATGCTTATGAAAATAAATTTGTTTTCGAAAGGTGATTGTGGGGGCCACCTCTTGAGTCCTGCGAGAACAAAGTGTCACACAGTCTTTCTGTTTTATGAAAGAGTTTTCAGATTTCAAGAAATTCAATTTTTTTACTCGGTATGAGTTTATGGGCTATAAAACCCAAGAAAGATTTTGAAAACTCTATTTTGAGATGAAAAGGCAATGTATAGTGGAATTGTGGGGGCCACCTCTTGAATCCGATGGGAGCAAAGTGTCACGCAATTGTCCACAATGACATGTGAACGTGGGGGCCACCTCTTGAGCCAATGAGAGTAAAGTGCCACGTGGTTCACAATGACATGCGATCATGGGGACCATCTCTTGGGTTCTGTGAGAGCAAAGTGCCACACAGTCTATGTGACTGTGGGGGCCACCTCTTGGGTCCTACAGATGCAAAGTGCCACACGATCAATGCATTTTTGTCATGCGTGCCTTCGTGGCGTATATGAATTCTGCCTTCGGGTGTGATTGATTTGTTGTACGACTATGATCACGTCTACAGCCTTGCCATGACCATGTTTATGATTTTCCTCTACGGAGGATGACTATGTTATCATCACATGACAATCCTATAAGTTAGCCTAGTCTCCATCCGATATGAACTATGTTATAAGATTTTGATCATTCGATACATGTTTATGCATCAGTTCTGCTTTTGAAGTTCTATCAGTTTTGAAAGATTCTGAAGTTTTGTATGTTTCGAAGGATTTTGATGTAACTGAATAGATTTGTTGCCTTGAAGTTATATTTATATTGATTATGTTTTCCATTTACGCATTTTGGAAGCTATGTGATATTTGTAAAGAAATGCTATCTTTTAGTTTTATCATGCATTCAGTGTGATTTAACCACCATGATCATTTTAAATGCATTTCTTACTGGACTTTTTCCCAAAAGCTCACCCATTCACCTCTCAAATGTGTTGCAGTGAAACTACAGTTGATGATTGCTGCGTAGATGACGTAGGCTGACGAATACGAGTTTCCCAAGGCTACCTTTTGTACATGCGTGATGTATACATTTCTATCTTTTTACCAGACCAGTAGTATGCTGTGAAACTCAAAAGTTTTTCACCGTACTCATTATTAAAGTATTGAGAAGTGACTAAGAAAACTCAGAATAATATTATGCAGGCCCAAAGAAGACTAAAGCACTCGGATCAATGGCATGGGCCCATTGGCATGCAAATCGAGGTAAGGTCTTAAGCCCGAGAATACATTAATAATTACATATTCAAGCATGAAATGATGTCTAGGAGTGAAGATTTAGTCATTAGAAGTGAAAAAGTTAGTTAAACTCAAGTTTTATATTTAATCGGGAAAATGGGCTTAGTTAAGAAAATAAATTCAAATAAATTATAGAAATTTGAGAAAATTATTCCGAAGTCATGGAAAGTTAGTATAAGGTAAGATTTACTTGGAGAATTAAAATTAAGTGGAAATATAAATGTTTAGATATTTAAATGAATTTTTAAAGTGAACCGAAAGCTTAAAGTCATTTTGCCCGGTATTGACTCAATCGAGTAAAATGAGCTCAATCGGGAAAATTTTTTTAAACGAGTGACCCCCAAATTTTTATGAGGGATACTAAAGACATGATAGAATATTGGAAAAGTGAAAATTTGAGAGAAATTGGATTATAAATATTTTTTTTGGGATTTTACAAAACAGAGCAGAAAATCTGCCCACACAGTCAACTGACCAGCTCATGTAGACCCTTGGATTTGAAACTCATCCAATGGTCCAAAAATTCCCATCTCCTCCAGATTTTTACCCCACTTAATAAGCTAATAGTAGCCCTTGGAATCACCTTATTTGACCACCTATCCCGAGAGATCCAACCATTTCTTTCCCTCATCTTTCCAGCCAAAACATGACTGTTCATGCTGTCTTGTGCAATTTTTTCAGGGATCTTCTGGCCAGAATCAGGCAACGACCAAAAGGAAGAAAGCTTTCCCTGTGAGTCCTGTACAATATATAAAAAAATCCAGCCAAAAACATGTTCATTTACCTAGAGAAATCGTAGAGAGAAGTTTGCTGGACAGAAACTGTCATATTCATGGGTAAGTGAAAGCTTGGATTTTTTATGAATGTAGTTGATTTTTCTTGTGTTTTTGAGTGAATCTAAGTTGTAAACTTGATGGTTTTAAGTTGAAGTCTGATTTGGAGATTTATTGGAGTGATTTTCTTGGGTTAAAGGTAAGAGAAAATTTATGAATGATGAAGATGATGAACAATGTTCTTGATTTATGATTTTTATGGATTTTGTTGTTGAATGAAATTGATGGAAATGATTTTAGAATGCTTAAGGGTTTTAGCCAGCCTTGACTTCATGAGTTTAGGATATAATGTGGGTTATTTTAAGGTTGATAGTTGTTAAAGATTATACCGAAAAGTTTGGTTTAAAGCTTAGTTTAACGAAAAATCGAAAAGTATGAAATTTGACAAAATGGGTTTGATGGTAAGCATGAAGGTATATGTGAATGAGTATTTATGCCATTATGATGATAAATATGAAGTTAGAATAATAAAATTGGTAAGGATAGCTTAAACCGAAGCTTAAATAGATAAAATCGAAGAAATGAACAAAGTTAGCAAAAAAGGTTGAAAATGACTAATTTAAGGATGTAAATGCATGTTTGAATGTATTTAAGTAAGTTTTACCTATGTGTGATGAATTGATGTTATTTTGGATAGCTCAGAAAATTGACATGAGTAACGAGGCGATATTGGGTCTTGGGGAAATAGCGTCACTTAATCCCAATAGAGGTAAGGGGTACTATTTAACTTAGTTCTGATAATGCATTTTTGTTTCATCGATAAGAGATTTTATGAAGCAGCACTATATTTTGAAATGATTTATAACTGCTTCCATTTTTGTGGAACTATTTACGAAGCATGTTTTAGTTTTAAGAAATATTCCTCGAGTACCTCCATGTTATGAAATGAATTTTTCCTAAGGTATGAAACGTATGGAAGCTTTACATTTATTTATGATTTTATATCCATATTTTTACAGAAACTTTTGACAAATTTCAAAGGCATAGAAAATGGGAAAAGGGGAAAAGAAGGTTTTGAGACTTAGGCTTCACGCATGGTTACTTCTTGTGGTGTTCCGGCTCCACCACTTGGGTGTCGGTACGTAGGGCCCCTGTAGCACTTGACTCAACCTGTGTGGAAGATGTCTTGCTACTGGTGGTATATGATGATGATGTTTCGATAGTATCTCGTGCCCGCGCAGCACGCATTTATGTTTCCCACACGGAGAGTGCCTTTGGTGCCCGTGTCCTAGCTAGGTGCTAGTGAAAGTAAGAAAGATAGATACTACCCATATTTTATGAAAGGGCTGTACGACCCTGATCCAATCTACAACTCCCTTACCATGACCATAGGTATGATGACTCTCTACAGAGAATGACACGTATAGCATGACTTAGTTATAGCCTAGTCTCCTCGATTTGATTATGAATGTCGACTATGATGAATGAATATGTGTTTTCATGAGATTTACGATAATTGGTTACGAATAGATATGTTTTATGAAATGTTTATGGACACGATGATTTTAAGAACTCATCCATGAACAATGAAAAGTTTGTAAAATAGTTAAGCATGTTATTTGTTTTAAAGACACACATGTTTTATGACTTTTATGATGACTATGCATGAAATGACAATTTATGTATCACGTTAAAGATTTGTTTTATGAACAATTTTACATGCTTTTACATATCAGAATTGCTTTAAAAATATTATCTTATTGGGTTTTTCCCCAAAAGCTCACCCCTCTACCTTTCAGATTATTTGCAGTGATCTATAGGCGTTACCTGTCGCGTACACGACGTAGGCTGGTGGGAAAGAGCTACCCTAGGCTACTTTTTGTACACGCAAAAAATTGTATACAATTACATTCTTGTACCAGACATATTTATATGCACAGACATATATTGGAAACATTTTGTTGGGATCTAATTTGTAAGGAAAACAATGTAAAGAATATTATTTTTAGGATTAGGTTTTAAGATGATTGGTATTGAATCGAAATGTGGATTTGAAAAGTATGCTTGGTAGTTGTGGATATCTAGGATCGTTAAAACAGTTGATTTGCAGGTGGGTAGGCTTATATATAAACTGTTATGTTGCCGAAATTTCTATCGGCCATATACGTCAATATATGGAATTTAAATATAATTATGGATAAAGAATTAGGAAAAGGGATTTGACACTGAATATGAATACAACCTAAGTGAATAAGGGAATAAGTGGGTAAATTAAGTTCAAAAAAAAAAATCCTCCAATTTTCGAGGGTCAATGGTTGTTACAGTTAAAGGTGGTATTAGAGCGAAGGTTGTCTAGTACTGTCAGTGTCGAAAATAAGGATAAAATTACATCTCAAATGTCTGTGCTTGTCTAGTTGTAAGTAATGTATACCTAATGAATTTAAGATTTGATCTTTGGAATTACGCACAGGCATTAGATCACTTGCATGATGAGTGGAAGATGAAGACGTCCTCGGAGGCAGGCTTAGCCACCTCCACCTCCTCTACCACAGCCAGAGAGTCCCAGTACTTGTATGGCTCAGTTCGAGCAACGTTTGGAGCAGCGCCTCGAGCGAGGGTTGGAATCGATAGCTGCCATGGTTGCCCAACACCTAGGGGCAAAGGTTTCTGATTCAGCTGGCACGACACAAATTCCTATTCCGGTGCTGACTCCTCCACAAGCACCACCTCCACCTCCTCCTCCAAAAATTCCTCCAGTACCTATGGCACCTCAACCTCCTGTACAGACCCGGAGGGAGGAGAGGGATATTGGTAGGATGAGGGATTTCCTGAAGATGAAGCCTCCAGCATTTAAGGGAATTAAGAATCCAGTAGAGGCTAAAGAGTGGCTGGTAGACCTTGGGAAGATCTTCGATTTTCTGGGGTGTTCTGATGTTGAGAAGGTTTCTATGGTCACGTACATGTTGAAGGGCCAAACAGAGTATTGGTGGGGATCCACCAAGGTCCTTCTGACTGCTCAGTATCCGGTGATTAGTTTGGATGCATTCTCTACAGCCTTTAAAAATCAGTATGTTCCACGAGCTACTCAACAGAAGTTAAGGACAGACTTTTTTAATTTGGTACAGGGTAATATGACCGTGGATGAGTACTAAAGTAAGTTCACTATGCTGATGAGGTATGACCCGAAGACGTTCCAGAATGAAGAGCGTCGTACAGAGAGTTTTCTAGCAGGGTTAAGGCCAGCTATCCGAGATCGACTTTTGGGGTTATGGATTACTGAATTCCATGATGCCCTGAGTAGAGTACAGATGATTGAGAGGGGCTTAAATGTTACACAGACAGAGTATGGCCTTAAGGGAAAGAGCAGGGATAAGAGTAAGCGGACAGAGTTTATGAGACAGGATTTTCGGAGGGGCCAACCCAAGAGGCAGAGGATAGATGAGTTTTAGCCTAGACTTGATAGACTCATCATTCCAGTACCTGTTCCTCAGATTGCTAGAGGTCCGCAACAGTATAGGCCATTGTGCAAAGAGTGTGGGAAACTTCATGGAGGTGTGTGTCCTTTGACCACAGGGAGCTGCTTTGTGTGTGGACAGAAGGGACACATAATAAGGGATTGCCCACAGAACGAGGTTCCACAACCCCCAAAGCCACCACGACAACCTGAGAGGCAAGCTTCCCAAAGACAAATCCCACAGAGACGGGCTACCGCAGCAAAGAAGGGTAAGAAACCTGTCACTCATGAGAGGGTCTTTGCTTTGAACAGAGAGACTGCTGATGCCTCTACTAAGACCATTCGGGGTAAGCTTTTAATTTGCAATCATGAGGCACATGTATTGTTCGATTCAGGTTCCACCTACTCTTTCATATCACCTCATTTCATACGTAAATTGTATATTAAGCCTGAATCTCTAGATTTGACGTTACACGTTAGTACACCCATGTATAAATCACAAAAGACTGATATGGTGTAGAAATTGTGAAATCAAGGTAGGAGATAGGATCATGTTAGCAGATCTAATCATGTTAAACATGTATGACTTTGATGTAATTTTGGGTATGGATTGGCTAGCCACCAACCGTGTAAGTTTAGACTGCTACTCTAAGACTGTAACCTTCTCCTTACCTAGTAAGTTTAATGTATGCTTTGCAGTTAAGGAATAAAGTGTATGATTTTGACTATTGATGAAAATTTTTGATGAACGTGTTAATGTGAAGGTTATGTTGCATTCATCTCCGATACTAGTCGGGAATGTCCAAGTATTGATGACATATCAGTGGTATGCGAGTTCCCAGATGTATTTCCTGAGGAACTACCGGGACTACCACCGGAGAGAGAGTTGGAATTTACTATAGATTTAGCACCAGAGACTCAGCCAATCTCGAAGTCTCCTTACCGGATGGCCCTTGTTGAACTTGAAGAACTGAAAAAGCAGTTGCAAGACCTGCTAGACAAAGGGTTCATTAGGCCAAGTGTATCCCCGTGGGGAGCTTTGGTATTATTTGTGCGGAAGAATGATGGTAGTCTCAGGTTATGTATAGACTACAGGCTGCTGAACAAGGCTATAATTAAGAACAAGTATCCCTTACCCAAAATAAATGATCTGTTTGACCAGCTAAGAGGGGCTACGCTGTTCTTGAAAATTGACCTGAGATCGAGCTATTACCAATTGAGGATTAGGAAGGAGGATGTTCCGAAGACGGCCTTCAGAATGAGATATGGCCACTATGAGTTCCGCGTGATGCCCTTTGGTCTAACTAATGCCCCAGCTGCATTCATGAGCCTAATGAATGAGGTGTTCCGGGAGTATCTAGATCGGTTCATCATAGTTTTCATCGATGATATCCTGATCTACTCAAAGTCCCGAGAGGAGCATGAGCAGCATTTGAGAGTAGTGCTCCAAACTCTCAAAGAGAAGCAATTGTATGGGAAGTTGGATAAGTGTGAGTTTTGGTTGGAGCAAATAACATTTCTGGGCCATGTTATTTCTAAAGACGGGGTGTTGTGGATCCGTCTAAGGTTGAGGCAGTACTTAACTAGGAGAGGTCGAAAACTATTACAGAAATTTGGAGTTTTCTGGGACTAGCTGGATACTACAGGAGGTTTGTGTTGAGATAATATATTTTGAAATGACAAAACAAGTAGATTCAATAATATAAAGATGATATGAAAACATGTTTAGAGGTTATCAGTACCAGAACTTAAGTTTCTGTAGATGAGAGATCGATCTGGGTTATGAGAGATCGATCTCCTGGGTTTTCTTGGATGAGAGATCGATCTCATGAAGACATGAGATCGATCTGCTAAGCCTTGAACTTGTTCAAAGGTATTAAGGAAGAATGAGATCGATCTATATGGGTTATAAGATCGATCTGACTAATACAGGATGCTGGTGAGATCGATCTGGTATAGCAAGAGATCGATCTCCCCTAAAACAAAAGGTAAAGGCAGCAGATCGATCTGTAGATCGATCATGCTTCAAACAGAGAGGATGGAAGATCGATCTGCTTGTTCGACAGATCGATCTCTTCTAACATTTTCAAATTGGAAGATCGATCTGCCAGTTCGACAGATCGATCTCCTTGCTTCATTTTGCCTTGATCTTGCAGGAACTATAACTAAGAGATCGATCTGGTCAAGAAGGCAGATCGATCTGGCATTCTACTGGAGGTACCCAACGACTATTTCTGTAAAATCTCAACGGGAAAAACAGCATTAAATGCTCCAACTACCAATCCTTCAGTATATAATCAAGCATTGAAGATAATGAGAACAAAGACACAATTGCTGCACATTTCTTACATTCTCAAGAGTTTAATCCTACATTCTATTTGTCTTCAATTTCATTTATTGAGTTTGTTGTTTTAAACTTGTGCAAAAAGCTGTATTTGTCCTACCACATTAAGAGCTTGATATTGTATTCATCCTATCTTTAAGAGAGAAGAGGATTGTTCCTCAGTGAGATAAATTTTGTAAAAGGGTGAATACATCATTGTATTAGAAAGGGTAGAGAGGTTATTCCTTAACCTAAAAAAGGGATTGTGTAACTTTCATTGAAAGAGAGAAAGAAAGCTCTTGGCAAGGAGGTCAAGAAGAGAGGACGTAGGCAAGAGATTGGTCGAACCTCTATAACTCACTGTGTTTGATATTCTCTTCCTTATCTTGCTTTAATTTGTTTCATTACATTATATTGTTTATTTATTAATTGTTAATTAAATTTAAATTAGTTTAAATTTGCCATTAACATTAGAAAACCGATTCACCCCCCCTCTCGGTAGAGCCAACAATTGTTATCAGAGCTAGGACTCTTTGATCACATAGGAATAACTTCCTAAGAGTTAGAAACGATCATATGGCTCACAACAATATAGCAACTAGCTTAGTAGGAGAGGGGCACTCTACGGTTAGGCCTCCTATGTTCAATGGGGAACATTATGCTTATTGGAAGACTAGGATGATGTTATTCATTCAAGCAAATGACTATGAAGTATGAAGGATTATCACTAAAGGACCTCAAATCCCTATAAAAAGAATAGAGGGAAGAGATATCCCTAAGGAAGAAGATGAATGGGATTCAAACGATATTAAATGTGCTCAGCTGAATGCTAAGGCCATGCACACTCTCTTTTGTGCTTTAGGGCCAAACGAATACAATAGAGTCTCTGGATGTGACAATGCTAAACAGATTTGGGATAAATTGGCAATAACTCATGAAGGTACAACCCAAGTGAAGGAAACTAAGGTAGGAATGCTCACACATGACTATGAGCTATTTAGAATGAAAGATGGAGAGTCAATCAGTGATATGTTCACTAGATTCACTGATGTAATTAATGGATTAAAATCATTAGGAAAAATATACTCTAATATAGAAATGGTCAAGAAAATATTAAATAGCCGACCAAAATCATGGGAGGTAAAAGTGACTGCAATTGAGGAATTTAAGGATCCTCACACATTGTCTTTAGATGAATTAATATGATCATTACTCACTTATGAGATAAAGTTGAGAAGAAATGAAGAGCCACCCAAGAAAGTGGGAGTTGCTCTAAAATCTACTGCTCAAGAGGAGATTAAGAATGAGAGTGGTAGTGAAGAGGATCTTGAGATGGCAATGTTTACCAAAAGATTTAACAAGTTCATGAGAATGAGAACTAGTGGTAGTAATAGGAGAAACCTCAAGAGAGAGAAGAGGTAGGAAGAAAAGATACAATCGTGTGTTATGAATGTAAAAAACCAGGACACATTAAGTTTAATTGCCCTCTTCTTAAAAGGTCCAATGATAGGTTCCACAAAAAGAAGGCAATGGTGGCTACATGGAGTGACAGTGACTGCTCCGATGATAACTCAAATGAGGACATTGCCAATTTGTGCTTCATGGCTATTGAGGATGAAAAGGTAACTTCAAAACTCAATGAATATTCTTTTGATGAATTGCAAGATGCCTTTGATGATCTTGCATTGGAATATGAATGCATGAGTATGAAATACAAAAAGTTAATATCTAAATTAAAGAAAGAAAATGAGTTAATGCTAGAGGACAAATTAGAATGTGAAAAGAAACTAGAAATTACAAATCTTGAAATTTGTGACTTAAAAGAAAAAAATTGTAATTTTCATAATTCCTTTAATAGATTTTATATGGGACAACAAAAGTTAGATAACATGTTAGAAACTCAAAGAGCATTCTTTGATAAAAATGGGTTAGGATATAATGCAAAAAGTAGAGAGACTCATCTCAAAAGCTTCATTGCTAGAAAGAGCGTGAATAAACCTTCAACTACTTGTTCATATTGTAATAAAAAAGGGACATGCATCACATAATTGCAATATGAAGTTGACCACTATTAAGGGAAGGACAGTAAAAAGAATTTGGGTACCAAAAGAAATAATTAATTCAAAAGACTTTGATGTATTGGTAAAATGGATCCCAAAGGGATCAAGAATTGCTTTCACTAACCTCAAAGGACCCAAGAGAATTTGGGTACCTAAAACTTGAGTTGAATGTTTTGATTATAGGTGATTGAGCATAGCCACAAAGCTAAATCAAAGGAAGCTTGGTACTTGGACAGTGGATGCTCAAGGCACATGACGGGTGATAGAAGCCGCTTCAACTCATTTAAATCAAAAGTTGGTGGAGAAGTCACGTTTGGGGACAACTCCAAAGGTCAAGTTGAAGGTAGTGGCTCAATAGGTAATGACTATTTTTCATTAGAAAAAGTATTGCTTGTTAGGGGTCTAAAGCATAACTTACTAAGCATAAGTCAACTTTGTGACAAAGGTTACAAAGTAATTTTTGATTGCATGAAATGTCATGTTCTAGATCCTAAGTCAAATAAAGTTCATTTTCTAGGTCATAGGCAAGGTAATATATACATTGTCTATCTTAATAAACTTAAGAATGAAAACATATGCCTAATGGTAGATAAAGAAAAAAAATCTTGGTTATGACATAGAAGACTAGGTCATGCTAGCATGCATGTACTATCTAAGTTAGCTAGAAAGGATCTAGTTATAGGATTGCCCAAAATGTCCTTTGACTATGACAAAATATATGAAGCTTGTGTTAAAGGAAAACATAAAAGGACAACATTTAAGCCTAAGAATAGTGTATCCACCACTAGGCCTCTTCAATTACTCCACTTAGACTTATTTGGATCAACTAGAACAACAAGCCTTGGTGGGAAACACTATGGATGTAATAGTTGATGATTACACTAGGTTCACTTGGGTGTTCTTTTTAAGTATGAAAAATGAAGCCTTAGAAAAATTCATAGCTTATACTAAAGTGACTCAAAATGAAAAAGGATACACAATAACTAGTATTAGAAGTGATCATGAAAAGGAATTTGAAAATATAGGATTTGATGAGTATTGTAATGATCAAGGAATTAGCCATAATTTTTCAGCCCCTAGGACACCACAACAAAATGGTGTAGTTGAGAGAAGAAATAGGACATTGGAAGAAATGGCTAGAACCATGTTGTGTGAGAATAATTTACCAAAATACTTTTGGGCTGAAGCTATAAACACATCTTGTTAGATCATTAATAGAGCTATGATTAGACCCATGCTAAAGAAAACTCCTTATGAGCTCTACAAAGGTAAGAAGCCTAACATTACCTACTTCCATCCTTTTGGGTGCACATGTTTTGTCTTAAATAATGGGAAAGATAACTTAAAAAAATTTGATGCCAAGAGTGATGAGGGAATCTTTCTAGGATATTCCTTGAATTCAAAGGCTTATAGAATATATAACAAAAGAACATTGATGGTTGAAGAATCAATTCATGTTATATTTGATGAGTCAAATGATGTAGTTAAAGATTCAACCAATGATGAGGATGTTGGAATATTTGAGGAAATTCCAAATTTGGAAAAAGATTTAGTAGAAAAACTTGACTTAAATAAAGAAGATGAAGAAGAAATAGAGATATTAGAGAGAGAGTCTAGAGCACCAAGAGAGTTAGGATATGTAAAAGATTGTGAAATAGTAGGAGATCCAACTCTTGGAGTTAGAACTAGATCATCTCTAAGGAATGTGTGTCAATATATAGCTTTTGTATCTCAAATAGAACCTAGAAATGTAAATGAAGCCTTAGATGACAATAATTGGTTCTTAGCAATGCAAGAAGAATTAAATCAATTTGAGAGAAGCAAAGTGTGGAAACTAGTTCCTAGGCCTAGTGATCACTCTATAATTGGAACTAAATGGATATTCAAGAACAAGATGGATGAAAATAGTATGATCATAAGAAACAAGGTTAGATTAGTTGCACAAGGCTATAGACAAGAAGAAGGAATAGACTATGATGAAACTTATGCACCGGTAGCTAGATTAGAAGCTATTAGAATGTTACTTGCCTTTGCTTGCTATAAGAACTTCAAGTTATATCAAATGGATGTAAAGAGTGCATTCTTGAATGGTTTCATTAATGAAGAAGTCTATGTTGAGCAACCTCCCGGCTTTGAAAATCATGAATTTCCTGAACATATTTTCAAACTATCTAAGGCACTCTATGGTTTGAAACAAGCTCCTAGAGCTTGGTATGAAAGATTGTCAAAATTCTTAATAGAGAAAGGATTTTCAAGAGGAAAAGTAGATACCACTTTGTTTATTAAAAATAAAAATAAAGATTTACTAGTTGTTCAAGTGTATGTAGATGATATTATTTTTGGATCAATTAATGAATCTTTATGCCAAGAATTTGCTAAGATCATGCAAGGTGAATTTGAAATGAGCATGATGGGAGAGCTCACTTTCTTCTTGGGACTTCAAGTGAAGCAAACAAAGGATGGAACCTTCATCAATCAAGCAAAGTATACTAAGGATTTGCTCAAGCGATTTGGAATGGACAATTGCAAACCTCAAGCAACTCCAATGGGCACCAACATCAAGCTTGATAAAGATGAAAGTGGTAAGTGTGTAGACACTAAACTCTATAGGTTTATGATTGGTTCATTGCTATATTTAACTGCAAGTAGACCAGATATATTGTTTAGTGTATGCCTTTGTGCTAGGTTTCAATCCTCTCCTAGGGAATCACACTTATTAGCAACCAAAAGGATCTTTAGATACCTTAAGGACACTCCCTCTCTAGGACTTTGGTACCCCAAGGACTCCACTTTTACACTTCATGTATTTTTAGATGCAGATTTTGGAGGATGCAAAATAGATAGGAAAAGTACTTCAGGTACTTGCCAATTCTTAGGGAATAGATTAATCTCCTGGTTCTCTAAGAAACAAAACAGTGTGGCTCAGTCCACAACTGAAGCTGAATACATAGCAGCAGGTAGTTGTAGTGCTCAAGTGTTGTGGATTAAACAACAAATGAAAGATTATGGTATTGACATGAAACAAATCTCTATTAAATGTGATAATACCAGTGCTATCAATCTATCTAAAAATCCTATTCAACACTCTAGAACTAAGCACATTGAGATTAGGCACCATTTCCTTAGAGACCATGTTCAAAAGGGAGATATAATTCTAGAGTGTATTGACACCCTACATCAAATAGCTGATATATTCACCAAACCTCTTGATAGAGATAGGTTTTGTGTCCTTAGAGGTGAATTAGGACTCATGAACGTTCCTTCAGATGTATATGCTTCAAAATCTTGATTTTAAGTTTGTTTTAAAAGAGCTTTTCAAAGATTTTTCTGGGCAAAGAGTATGAGAGATCGATCTCCTATCAATATAGATCGATCTCCATACTTCAAATAAGCCTAAAGCATTAAGGTTAAGCTAGGCAGATCGATCTTCTATCCATAAGATCGATCTCCTTAAGCCTCTGTTAAACTGCAGATCGATCTGTGCATACGACAGATCGATCTCCTCAAGCCTCTGTATTCTGAAGATCGATCTATGCATTTGGCAGATCGATCTCCCTAAGCCTTTGTCAAACAGCAGATCGATCTGTGCATACGACAGATCGATCTCCTCAAGCTTCTGTATTCTGAAGATCGATCTTGTGGAACCATAGATCGATCTCTTCAGGCTTCTGAAAATGACAGATCGATCTGTCGTCTCGACAGATCGATCTCCTGTGCCCTGGACTATAAAAATTGGTGAAAAATCCCCAAATTTCAAATTTCCAAAATCTCAAATCCTTAACCTCCTGTCGCACCTCCTCTCTCGATTTCTCCTCAGATCGATCTCGGTACGGTCTTCGTCACATCTCTCATTTGTTTACTGGTATAGTAACCCACATTCCTGACTTTTTTTCAAAATTTCTTAAGTTTTGTGCTTAATTTCTCACTAGGTCAAATCTAGCTACTGTTCCATTGGTTAGGTTGTTAGTAAACTAGTTTTAAGATTATCTAGAGTCCTTCAAGTGTCTAGAATAATGCCCAAACTTAAGAGAGTAGGCCAAAAACCTCCTCGACCTAGTGTCGATCAAGGGTCATCTTCCCAATCCAATCCACCCCCTTCAGTCACTACCTTTAACAGGTGTTTTAAAACACCTACAAAAAGGAAGAGATATGAAGAGTATTTTTCCACCATGCCAATTAAACATTGGCGAACCATCGATTTTTCCTTCTTAAACCGTATTGATTTTCCTTATCTACCCAAATTTGAAGAATTTGGTTGGATTTCGTTTCTAAAAATCAATACTCCCGTACCCCCAAACATCGTCAGGGCATTCTTTTCAAATGCCGAACTCACATATGATCTTGACGATACTTGTAAAATTCTCGGGTTTACAACATATGTCTTGGGTAAGTCAATTGCAATAGACCCTGAAGTCTTAGCCTAAGCTTTCCACATAAGCAATGAAGGCTTAACCAATGAAGATGAGGAAGTCCCCTTGGAATTTGACATTCTCGGGGATAAGGCGAGTGATCTACCGATGCACCCACGGTTACTCCACCTCATTATCTCATGGAATCTTCGTCCTTTCGGTACCCGTCATTCCACCGTTAGGAGATTAGATCATTTTTGGATCCACCACATCCACTCCACAAGTTAAAAACTCAACCTTGTCCATTTTATCTATGAAGACTGGTTGAAGATCGTACGCAGCCAAGCCACCACGATAGTTTTTCCACAACCGTTGGCGTACTTTCTACAAAGACTTGGAGTGGACTGCAGCTGTGAAACGTGTGAAGTGCCCTCCCCGAAGAGCGTCTTAAACATCGGGACACTCCACCACATGGGCTACTACAAGGACTTCTGAGGCGAATGAACGAAGAAACAAGAACAACCGCCTGCTGTAGCCATGGAGGAAGATCCCTCCGATGCGCCCATAGATCCACCGGCTGCACCGACTGAGCGTCCATCATCTTCCACTGCTCAGCCCACTGCACCTGCTCCCTCACCCGCTGGCATGGAGCTCATTGTGACGATGATGAGTGAGCTGAACCGGAAGATCGATGAAGGTTTTGCAAACCTTCATGCCACTCAGCAGACGATGATCATGGAGCTGAACCGCAAAATAGATGAAGGCTTTGCAGATCTTCATGCTACTCAGTAGGCGATGTATGATGAGCTTCAAGTCACTCGTACTCACGTTGAGGATCTTATGGATCGAGTTCCTCCGCCGTAGGATATGAATGTTAGGATAAACTTAGTTAGTTTTCATGTGTACTCCTTGTTGTTTTTGAAACTGCATTTGCTTGAATGAAATTATATATTAGTTATTGTTACCATATACTCTAAAGAATTACTATTTTGAAATGCACAATGTGTTGAAAGTTGAATTGTTCTTTTAACCTTTAGTGCCATTGATATGACAAAAAGGGGGAGAAGAGAGAACATGTGGGTTGATTAAAAGATGCTTAAACATGTCTAAAGGTTTAAAGAAATGATTAAAATGAGGGGGAGTTAAGAAAGTAACGAGGTCAAAAGCTAAAAGAAAGGGGGAGCTTACAAAAAGGGGGAGCTTGTGCAAAATGAAAATAGGTAACTAAACATGTTGATTGAATAGGTTTTGTCATATCAAAAAGGGAGAGATTGTTGAGATAATATATTTTGAAATGACAAAACAAGTAGATTCAATAATATAAAGATGATATGAAAACATGTTTAGAGGTTATCAGTACCAGAACTTAAGTTTCTGTAGATAAGAGATCGATCTGGGTTATGAGAGATCGATCTCCTGGGTTTTCTTGGATGAGAGATCGATCTCATGAAGACATGAGATCGATCTGCTAAGCCTTGAACTTGTTCAAAGGTATTAAGGAAGAATGAGATCGATCTATATGGGTTATAAGATCGATCTGACTAATACAGGATGCTGGTGAGATCGATCTGGTATAGCAAGAGATCGATCTCCCCTAAAACAAAAGGTAAAGGCAGCAGATCGATTTGTAAGATCGATCTGTATGCAAACAGAGAGTTTGAGAGATCGATCTGGTATAGGAAGAGATCGATCTCCTCAAAGTCAGAGAGCTAAGGAGATCGATCTTGGTTGATAAGAGATCGATCTCCTCACTAAGACAATACCAGGAAGATCGATCTATAGATCGATCATGCTTCAAACAGAGAGGATGGAAGATCGATCTGCCTGTTCGACAGATCGATCTCTTCTAACATTTTCAAATTGGAAGATCGATCTCCTTGCTTCATTTTGCCTTGATCTTGCAGGAACTATAACTAAGAGATCGATCTGGTCAAGAAGGCAGATAGATCTGGCATTCTACTGGAGGTACCCAACGGCTCTTTCTGTAAAATCTCAACAGGAAAAACAGCATTAAATGCTCCAACTACCAATCCTTCAATATATAATCAAGCATTGAAGACAATGAGAACAAAGACACAATTGCTGCACATTTCTTACATTCTCAAGAGTTTAATCCTACATTCTATTTGTCTTCAATTTCATTTATTGAGTTTGTTGTTTTAAACTTGTGCAAAAAGCTGTATTTGTCCTACCCACATTAAGAACTTGATATTGTATTCATCCTATCTTTAAGAGAGAAGAGGATTGTTCCTCAGTGAGATAAATTTTGTAAAAGGGTGAATACATCATTGTATTAGAAATGGTAGAGAGGTTATTCCTTAACCTGAAAAAGGGATTGTGTAACTTTCATTGAAAGAGAGAAAGAAAGCTCTTGGCAAGGAGGTCAAGAAGAGATGACGTAGGCAAGAGATTGGTTGAACCTCTATAACTCACTGTGTTTGATATTCTCTTCCTTATCTTGCTTTAATTTGTTTCATTACATTATATTGTTTATTCATTAATTGTTAATTAAATTTAAATTAGTTTAAATTTGCCATTAACATTAGAAAACTGATTCACCCCCCTCTCGGTAGAGCCAACAGTTTGTATAAGGTTTCTCCAAGATTGTCGCTCCACTGACTAAGCTAATACGTAAGGATGTTCCATTCGAGTGGACTGATCAGTGTGAGCAGAGTTTTGAAGAACTCAAGAAGAGGTTGACTACCGCCCCAGTCTTAACCATTCTTAGTGGGTCTGAAGGCTATGCAGTATATAGTGATGCATCATACCAGGGCTTGGGGTGTGTACTTATTGATAATTCTATATTTTTAGAATTATTTGTACTTAATTTCCTAATTAATTATTTAAATCCCCAATTTATTTTGTTAATTATCCCTTTTATTTAATTAAAATTCTCATGTTTGCAGATAAATTAAATTCGGATGAATTTTGAATATTTCGGTAGAAAATGGACCGAAATTGGGCTAAAATCGAGATTGAGCCACGCGGACAACACGAGTCAGGCCACCTAGCACATCCAATTGGACAAGAAGACCGATGACATGGAAATATCTTTTCAAGGAGACAATGGTGTGAAGACAAGTGGCCAAAAGAATGCCAACTCATCTAGGATGTGAAAATTACCATTTTACCCCTAGTGTGTTTATAAATAGGAAAGGATGACAATTGAAAAGGTTATGTAATTTTAGGAGTAGGAGTAGTGTTAGTGTAATGTAGTTTTAGAGTAGAATAGTTTTATATTACATTTTTAGATTTACTTTCCTGTATTTTTTTTTTGTTTCCCGTTAGCTTCCAACTTCAGTTTTAATGTTCGTTTCATTTTTATGTTCTTGATTTTTCTAGACTTGGATATTTTCTATTTAATAGCAATCATTATCATTTCATCTTCTCGGTTATGTTAAATCTAGTTCTTCTATTTTTCAAATCTTATTACACAGCATTTCTCCTAGTGTAGCTCTCGGTTTTTGCTTCCCATTGTAGTGTTATTTTTTGTTTTGCTTTAGTTAAATGATTCTCGGTTGCTTCCATTGTTAGTTTTATCTTTCCCTTTCGTTTGCTGTCCTTGTTACTCGAGAATGTCGGGAGCTGGTTTGATCTCATGAACTACCCGAGATCCTGGCAGCAAACCATGAACCGAGAGTAAAGCTGGACAGACTGAGAGCTTCCTCTGTTCTCCCCTGTTATGTGTTTCCAGCACGATTCATGATGTTTCTCCTGCAACGGTGTCCATGATGATATTTCCTCTGTACTTTATGCATTCTGTTCTGTTGCAAGGTAGACAGGTCCTGCAAGCAAGGAGTATGTGCAGCGAGCTGGGCATACCGAGAGCAGAACCGGACAGCAGGACAAGGAGGGAGGCAGTGCAGGACCAGTTCGGGGAGGCTAACATTTTCTGCTAGCTGGGCAGAGGTTGCGCACACCAGCAGTAGCACAAATCAGGAGCAGAAGCCGGACATGCTTTCAATACTAGCAGCTGGAGCAGACTCGACATGGAGTGCAGGACAGAACCGAAGACGTGCAACCTATACGCAGCAGCCTGGTAGATGCAGAAAACGCAGCTTGAAGCAGGTGGAAACATGCGGGCTGAACCCGAGAGGCATGGAGCAGAAGCATTGAACCCGAGAGGCATGAAGCAGAAGCACTGAACCGAGAGGCATGGAAGTGTTGGGGCAGTTGGCAGCTAGAAACCGAGGCAGAGTTGGTAGCAAACAGCAGCCCGTTAACGCCTGGACAGACCATACCTGGAAAAGAAACAAAATGTGAAAGTCATGAACAGTAATTGGAGGGATGGATTTAAATGGATAAGGCCACGTTTGGCTGGTCTGTTATGGTGGATTAACTCATTTTTGCTTGCATTTTAGTTTGATTAATTTCAATGTTTTTAGTTAGCTTAGTTAGATTAATTTCAATGCATTAGTTTAACTTAGATTTAATTTGGGTACTAAGTAATTTTCATTCTAGTATTAGGGGTAGTGCTAAAAATTAATTTAGATAAACTCATGCATTTTAAGTAGTGATTAAAAATTCCACATGTGTTTCATGCATTAGTTAGATTTTAGTGATAAGTTAGTATTTAGATAAACCTAGGAGTAATTTTAGATTCATTAGCTTAGATTAATTTGCAATTTTTATTTTATTAGATCTTAGGTTAGTTTAAATTGCAATTTTTATTAATTAGATTAATTTGCAGTTTAAGCTTGTTTAATTTTAGTTTAATTAGTTTTATTATTTGAATTGCGTTAATTCGTTTTAACTGTTTTAATTTTCTTTTGTAGGTTGTTGTTTTTAATTGCTTGGAGTATTGTAAGTACTTTGAGCTCGGTTTTATTTTATTTAGTTTTTATTATTTTACTGTTTTCCAGTGATTTTAATTTCAGACTTTGTAGATCACTCACTTTAATTTCATAATTTGCTAGGATATACTTAGGGTAAGATTAACCGGTACTTAATTAGGCTAGTCAACTTCTCTGTGGGACGATAACTCGGGACTCAAATCGTATTATTACTTGTACGACCCGTGCACTTGCGGTAATATACCCTTACGGCTCATCAAGTTTTTTGGCGCCGTTGCCGGGGAAGTTTTAATTAGTCGTTAATTAATATCGGTGAAATTATACTTAGGTGTAATTCTAGCTTGTAAATATTTAGAAGTCCAATCTAGATTAGTTAATTGAAAAATTAAAAAAAAATGAAAAATTAAAAAATATAAATAATATTTCTAAGGACTTTTCGATGATTGCATGCGTAGAGCCAGAAGTTTTGATTGCTTTCCTTTAGATCCTGAAATCGAACACACTCTTAGAAAAATTCGAAAGGACTCTAGGAAATTATTAGCTCCGTCGCAATTCACCATGATAGAAAATAGGAAAATTAGAACTGTTGGAGATTATGCGATGCCGACAATTGAAGGTTATTATACCGGCATTAAGCCACCAGCTGTCCATACAAATAATTTCGAAATTAAGCCCGTAATCCTCCAGATGATCCAAACTTCTCTACAGTTCAGTGGGCTTCCTCACGATGACCCACATGCTCACCTTGGGCAATTTTTGGACTTGTGCAACACCTTCAAACATAATGAATTATCTGATGATGAGCTTAGGCTTAGATTATTCCCCTTCTCACTTAGGGATAGGGCGAGACACTGGTTAACCTCCCTGCCTCTAGGATCCATTTCTACATGGGACGAGTTAGCCCATCAATTTCTATCTAAGTTTTTCCCTCCCTCTAAAATGGCCAAACTCCGTAGTAATATATCTTCCTTTACCCAGTACGACTTTTAATCCCTTTACGAAGCATGGGAACGATATAAGGAGCTTCTTAGGAAGATGCCTCACCATGGCCTACCTTTGTGGTTGCAAGTCCGGACTTTTTACAACGGACTTACAAGCCCAAATAGGACCATTGTTGATGCGGCGGCGGGTGGAGCCCTGATGTGCAAAACAGAGGAGGAAGCTTACGAGCTCTTACACAAGATGGTGGCTAATAACTATTTATGGTCCTCGGAGAGGCAAATGCCAAAGAAGCCGGCGAGTATTTATGAGTTCGACACACTGTCTACCTTGACCTCTCAAATTGCTAATCTTACGAAGAAGGTAGAGTCGTTCAGTACCCAACATAATCCTCCCACTAGTCCTAACCCTGTGTATTCTGTCCAAAGTCCTTTCCCTTCATGCGATCTGTGTAGTGGTACACACTCTGTGGATAGGTGTCCACTTAACCTAGAATCGGTTCAGTATGTTGCTCCACTTTAGAAGCAACAGAACAACCCCTTGTCAAACACCTACAACCCAGGGTGGAGGAACCATCCTAACTTCTCCTGGAGCCAAAACCAAGGGCAAACTTCTAGCTCTAGACCTGTAGAACCCCCTAGTTTTCAAGCTCCACCGGTTCAGGTACCACCACAATCGCAATTTCCATATCACTCACCTCATCAACCATCCCGACCACAATTTCAGCATCATCCATCTCACTTCCATCAACCACCACCACCACCACTTATGCTGCCCCAACTCTACCATGCACCAGCAGCTGAGAAGAAGCCTACATTAGAGGAGATGTTCTCAATGATCTTGCAAAATCAAGCTGCTTCAATTAAGAACTTAGAGGTTCAGGTGGGACAAATAGCTAGTGCTCATAGCCAACGTCCTCAAGGGACCCTTCCTAGTAATACTGAAGTTAATCCTGGTAAGCAAAGGGAGGGTAAGGAACATGTTAGATCTATCACCTTTAGGAGTGGCAGAGAGCTAGAGGAGCCACAAGTTAAGTCCTAACCTGAACAGCACATAGTTGAAGAATTCGTAAGTTCTAAAGAAGCAACTCAGAAAGAGCAGGAACCTAAAGATTGGGCTGCCAAGGAAACAAAGCTAGGCACTTCTTCATCTATACCTTCTTTTCTTCTATTTCACAGCCTTCCTCATCCTCTGATTCCACACAAGTTCCCACTACATTACCTCTAGTTAGACCACCAGTACCCTTTTCTCAGAGGTTTCAAAATAAAAAACTAGAACAACAATTCACTAAATTTCTTGAGGTTTTTAAGAAACTTCACATCAACATTCCTTTCGCAGATGCCTTAGAGCAAATGCCAAGTTATGTGAAGTTTCTAAAGGATATCCTCTCGAGGAAGAGGAGACTGGAAGAATATGAGACGGTGGCTTTGACTGAGGAATGTAGCGCCATTATCCATAGAAAATTACCCCTCAAGCTCAAGGATCCCGAGAGTTTTACCATACCATGCACTATTGGAAATTTATTCTTTGGTAGAGCCCTGTGCGATTTAGGAGCTAGTATAAATTTGATGCCGTTGTCTATCTATCATAAGTTAGGAATTGGGGATGCCAAGCCCACCACAGTGACCCTCCAGTTAGCTGATCGATCAATTAAATATCCGAAGGGGGTCAGTGAGGATGTCTTAATAAAGGTGGACAAGTTTATTTTCCATGTGGATTTTATCGTGTTGGACATGGAGGAAGACAGGGAAGTCCCCATTATATTAGGTAGACCTTTCCTAGCTACTGGTAGAACAGTAATTGATGTATAAAAGAGGGAGCTAACGATGAGAGTCCAAGATCAAGAAGTAAAGTTTAATGTTTTCAGACCTTTAAAATTCCCTGATGACTCTCAAAACTGTTTAGGATGGAGGATATAAGGTTTGACCATATAAAATCTGAAAGAATGAGAGAAGTAGATAGGGCTCAGGAGGATTTAACTGTTAACATTCTGTCACCATTTTGGCTAATCCTCCTACTCTTCGCCCTGCTGCTGAGTGTTGTCTTCTTCAGCTGTATTTGAAGTGGTTGTGTTTTCCTTTTCACTTTGTATATAGTTCATTTTTCTTTTTCTTTTCTGTTGTGTCTTTCTTTATCTTTGTTGCAGGTTTATTTTCGAGTATTATGCTTTGAATCAAGTTTCAGTTGTTCATTATCATCAAAAAGGGGAGTACTCTATTCTTGAACTTTAATTCTTATATTATCTGCACATTGAGGACACTGTGCACTTTAAGTTTGGGGGAGAGGATATCACTTGAGCTATTTTGGGAAAAATTGGATAAATTTTCAAATTTTTTTCAAAAAATCTAAGAAAGAATTTTCAAAATTTTTTTGGTAATATGGGCTTAAATTGTTTGATTTTGGGATGATTTAGTGCTTAGCATGTAGTTTTCCAATATTCCGATGATATGACCCCATGATTCAGTATGATTTTGATTGACTGAGAAGCATGATTATAGGAAAAGCATGAAGTTGAGTTCTTGAATTTGTTTTGATTCTGATTGCGATTGCCTCATCTTATGCACATGTCATGTCATGAATAGGTATATTTATTTAGAGAAAGCTTATGTGTACATAGGATTGCATTTGTTCAGTTGATTTTGTGCATCATATTCTAGAATTTGTTTGATCTAATCTCGAGGTGAAATATTAGATCACACTTAATTAGGGAGATGATTTAGGCCATCTTTGGATCGTTTGAGCCTTTCTAGCCTTCCTTGTACATATGCTACCCCTAGTCACCCATCTGGGCCAAATAAGCTTTTCTCTGTAAATACACCTGCTTATTTTTGTTTCCTTTGCTTAAATACTATTTCCTATCCCTTACCCTGAAAGCATGAAAAGTCATTGGGATATATTGTGAGCTATATGGGTATTAAGTGATAGTGAAAGATTATGTATAAAAAAAATAAACGATGAAAAAGAAAGAAAAAGAAAAAGAAAAGAAGAAAGAAGAAAAATTCAAAAAAAAATGTTTAGCAAAAAATATAAGTTTGGAGGAAATTATTAGAGCTCTTACATTATAGATCCTAGAAGTAATGCATGTTAAGGGGTAATTAAACCTAAATGGACTTTATCATACCTTAACCCCAGCCTTACATTACAAGCTTAATGAAGTCCTATTGATCTTTAGTTAAGTGTGACTACATTAGTGGAGAGAGAAGTGAAAAGCAAACTTATGGGAATGATCACATGTCATTGACTTTGCATTCACTATGTTGCATAATCTGATCCGGATAATGTACTGAGAAGTGACTTAGATATTTTTCACACACTCACGAGGAGTCTAATTTGGGTTAGGACTTATGATTGAACAATTCTAAGTGTTGGACTTGTAATTGTGAGTCTTTGATTTCATAGTCTGTACTTTTTCTTTGAGGATAATATTGGGAAAATTATTATGTTTAGTACTTGTCATTCTCACAATTATTTTGTTTTGCTTGAGGACAAACAAAAGCTCAAGTTTGGGGGTGTGATAATTCTATATTTTTAGAATTATTTGAACTTAATTTTCTAATTAATTATTTAAATCCCCAATTTATTTTGTTAATTATCCCCTTTATTTAATTAAAATTCTCATGTTTGTAGATAAATTAAATCCGGATGAATTTTGAATATTTCGGTAGAAAATGGACCGAAATTGGGCTAAAATCGAGATTGAGCCACGCGAACAACACGAGTCATGCCACCTAGCACATTCAATTGGACAAGAAGACCGATGACATGGAAATATCTTTTCAAGGAGCCAATGGTGTGAAGACAAGTGGCCAAAAAAAAGCCAACTCATCTAGGATGTGGAAATTATCATTTTACCCTTAGTGTGTTTATAAATAGGAAAGGATGACAATTGAAAAGGTTATCTAATTTTAGGAGTAGGAGTAGTGTTAGTGTAATGTAGTTTTAGAGTAGAATAGTTTTATATTACATTTTTAGATTTACTTTTCTGTATTTTTTTTGTTTCCTGTTAACTTCCAACTTCAGTTTTAATGTTCATTTCATTTTTATGTTCTTGATTTTTCTAGACTTGGATATTTTCTATTTAATAGCAATCATTATCATTTCATCTTCTCGGTTATGTTAAATCTAGTTCTTCTATTTTTCAAATCTTATTACACAACATTTCTCCTAGTGTAGCTCTCGATTTTTGCTTCCCATTGTAGTGTTATTTTTTGTTTTGCTTTAGTTCAATGATTCTCGGTTGCTTCCATTATTAGTTTTATCTTTCCCTTTCGTTTGCTGTCCTTGTTACTCGAGAATGTGGGGAGCTGGTTTGATCTCATGAACCACCCAAGATCCTGGCAGCAAACCATGAATCGAGAGTAAAGCTGGACAGACCGAGAGCTTCCTCTGTTCTCCCCTGTTATGTGTTTCCAGCACTGTTCATGATGTTTCTCCTGCAACGGTGTCCATGATGATATTTCCCCTGTACTTTATGCATTCTGTTCTGTTGCAAGGTAGACAGGTCCTGCAAGCAAGGAGTATGTGCAGCGAGCTGGGCATACCGAGAGCATACCCGCACAACAGGACAAGGAGGGAGGCAGTGCAGGACCAGTTCAGGGAGGCTAACGCTTCCTGCTAGATGGGCAGAGGTTGCGTACACCAGCAGTAGCACAAATCGGGAGCAGAAGCCGGACATGCTTTCAATACTAGCAGCTGGAGCAGACTCGACATGGAGTGCAGGACAGAACCGAGGACATGCAACCTATACGCAGCAGCCTGGCAGATGCAGAAAACGCAGCTTGAAGCAGGTGGAAACGTGCAGGCTGAACCCGAGAGGCATGGAGCAGAAGCACTGAACCCGAGAGGCATGGAGCAGAAGCACTGAACCGAGAGGAATGGAAGTGTTGGGGCAGTTGGCAGCTAGAAACCGAGGCAGAGTTGGTAGCAAACAGCAGCCCGTTAACGCCTGGACAGACCATACCTGGAAAAGAAACAAAATGTGAAAGTCATGGACAGTAATTGGAGGGAAGGATTTAAATGGATAAGGCCACGTTTGGCTGGTCTGTTATGGTGGATTAACTCATTTTTGCTTGCATTTTAGTTTGATTAATTTCAATGTTTTTAGTTAGCTTAGTTAGATTAATTTCAATGCATTAGTTTAACTTAGATTTAATTTGGGTACTAAGTAATTTTCATTCTAGTATTAGGGGTAGTGCTAAAAATTAATTTAGATAAACTCATGCATTTTAAGTAGTGATTAAAAATTCCACATGTGTTTCATGCATTAGTTAGATTTTAGTGATAAGTTAGTATTTAGATAAACCCAGGATTAATTTTAGATTCATTAGCTTAGATTAATTTGCAATTTTTATTTTATTAGATCTTAGGTTAGTTTAAATTGCAATTTTTATTAATTACATTAATTTGCACTTTAAGTTTGTTTAATTTTAGTTTAATTAGTTTTATTATTTGCATTGCGTTAATTCGTTTTAACTGTTTTAATTTTCTTTTGTAGGTTGTTGTTTTTAATTGCTTGGAGTATTGTAAGTACTTTGAGCTCGGTTTTATTTTATTTAGTTTTTATTATTTTACTGTTTTTCGGTGATTTTAATTTCAGACTTTGTAGATCACCCACTTTAATTTCATAATTTGCTAGGATATACTTAGGGTAAGATTAACCGGTACTTAATTAGGCTAGTCAACTTCTCTGTGGGACGATAACTCGGGACTCAAATCGTATTATTACTTGTACGACCCGTGCACTTGCGGTAATATACCCTTAGGGCTCATCAAGTTTTTGGCGCCGTTGCCGGGGAAGTTTTAATTAGTCGTTAATTAATATCGATGAAATTATACTTAGGTATAATTCTAGCTTGTAAATATTTAGAAGTCCAATCTAGATTAGTTAATTGAAAAATTAAAAACAAAATTGAAAAATTGAAAAATGTAAATAATATTTCTAAGGACTTTTCGATGATTGCATGCGTAGAGCCAGAAGTTTTGATTGCTTTCCTCTAGATCCTGAAATCGAACACACTCTTAGAAAAATTCGAAAGGACTCTAGGAAATTATTAGCTCCGTCGCAATTCACCATGACAAAAAATAGGAAAATTAGAACTGTTGGAGATTATGCGATGCCGACAATTGAAGGTTATTATACCGGCATTAGGCCACCAACTGTCCATACAAATAATTTCAAAATTAAGCTCGTAATCCTCCAAATGATCCAAACTTCTCTACAGTTCAGTGGGCTTCCTCACGATGACCCACATGCTCACCTTGGGCAATTTTTGGACTTGTGCAACACCTTCAAACATAATAGATTATCTGATGATGCGCTTAGGCTTAGATTATTCCCCTTCTCACTTAGGGATAGGGCGAGACACTGGTTAACCTCCCTGCCTCCAAGATCCATTTCTACATGGGACGAGTTAGCCCATCAATTTCTATCTAAGTTTTTCCCTCCCTCTAAAATGGCCCAACTCCGTAGTAATATATCTTCCTTTACCCAGTACGACTTTAAATCTCTTTACGAAGCATGGGAACGATATAAGGAGCTTCTTAGGAAGTGCCCTCACCATGGCCTACCTTTGTGGTTTCAAGTCCGGACCTTTTACAACGGACTTACAAGCCCAAATAGGACCATTGTTGACGCTGCGGCGGGTGGAGCCCTGATGTGCAAAACAGAGGAGGAAGCTTACGAGCTTTTACACAAGATGGCGGCTAACAACTATTTATGATCATCGGAGAGGCAAATGCAAAAGAAGCCGACGGATATTTATGAGCTCGATACACTATCTACCTTGACCTCTCAAATCGCTAATCTTACAAAGAAGGTAGAGTCGCTCAGTGCCCAACATAATCCTCCCACTAGTTCTAACCCTGTGTATTCTGTCCAAAGTCCTTTCCCTTCATTCGATCTGTGTAGTGGTACACACTCTGTGGATAGGTGTCCACTTAACCTAGAATCGGTTCAGTATGTTGCTCCACTTCAGAAGCAGCAGAACAACCCCTTGTCAAACACCTACAACCCAGGGTGTAGGAACCATCCTAACTTCTCCTAAAGCCAAAACCAAGGGCAAACTTCTAGCTCTAGACCTGTAGAACCCCCTAGTTTTCAAGCTCCACCGATTCAGGTACCACCACAATCGCAATTTCCATATCACCCGCCTCATCAACCATCCCCACCACAATTTCAGCATCATCCATCTCACTTCCATCAACCACCACCACCACCACCACTTATGCTGCCCCAACTCTACTATGCACCAGCAGCTGAGAAGAAGCCTACATTAGAGGAGATGTTCTCAATGATCCTGCAAAATCAAGCTGCTTCAATTAAGAACTTAGAGGTTCAGGTGGGACAAATAGCTAGTGCTCTTAGCCAATGTCCTCAAGGGACCCTTCCTAGTAATACAGAAGTTAATCCTGTTAAGCAAAGGGAGGGTAAGGAACATATTAGATCTATCACCCTTAGGAGTGGCAAAGAGCTAGAGGAGCCACAAGTTAAGTCCCAACCTGAACAACACATAGTTGAAGAATTCGTAAGTTCTAAAGAAGCAACTGAGAAAGAGCAGGAACCTAAAGATTGGGCTGCCAAGGAAATAAAGCTAGGCACTTCTTCATCTATACCTTCTTTTTCTTCTATTTCACAGCCTTCCTCATCCTCTGATTCCACACAAGTTCCCACTACATTGCCTCTAGTTAGACCACCAGTACCTTTTCCTCAGAGGTTTGAAAATCAAAAACTAGAACAACAATTCACTAAATTTCTTGAGGTTTTTAAGAAACTTCACATCAACATTCCTTTCGCAGATGCCTTAGAGCAAATGCCAAGTTATGTGAAGTTTCTAAAGGATATCCTCTCGAGGAAGAGGAGACTGGAAGAATATGAGACGGTGGCTTTGACTGAGGAATGTAGTGCCATTATCCAGAGGAAATTACCCCCCAAGCTCAAGGATCCCGGGAGTTTTACCATACCATGCACTATTGGAAATTTATTCTTTGGTAGAGCCCTGTGCGATTTAGGAGCTAGTATAAATTTTACCGAGAGCTTCCTCTGTTCTCCCCTGTTATGTGTTTCCAGCACTGTTCATGATGTTTCTCCTGCAACGGTGTCCATGATGATATTTCCCCTGTACTTTATGCTTTATGTTCTGTTGTAAGGTAGACAGGTCCTGCAAGCAAGGAGTATGTACAGCGAGCTGGGCATACCGAGAGCAGACTCGGACAACAGGACAAGGAGGGAGGCAGTGCAGGACCAGTTCGGGGAGGCTAACATTTCCTGCTAGCTAGGCAGAGGTTGCGCACGCCAGCAGTAGCACAAATCGGGAGCAGAAGTCGGACATGCTTTCAATACTAGCAGCTGGATCATACTCGACATGGAGTGCAGGACAGAACCGAAGACGTGCAACCTATACGCAGCAGCCTGGCAGATGTAGAAAACGCAGCTTGAAGCAGGTGGAAACGTGCAAGCTGAACCCAAGAGGGATGGAGCAGAAGCACTGAATCCGAGAGGCATGAGCAGAAGCACTGAACCGAGAGGCATGGAAGTGTTGGGGCAGTTGGCAGCCAGAAACCGAGGCAGAGTTGGTAGCAAACAGCAGCCCGTTAACGCCTGGACAGACCATACCTGGAAAAGAAACAAAATGTGAAAGTCATGAACAGTAATTAGAGGGAAGGATTTAAATGGATAAGGCCACGTTTGGCTGGTCTGTTATGGTGGATTAACTCATTTTTGCTTGCATTTTAGTTTGATTAATTTCAATGTTTTTAGTTAGCTTAGTTAGATTAATTTCAATGCATTAGTTTAACTTAGATTTAATTTGGGTACTAAGTAATTTTCATTCTAGTATTAGGGGTAGTGCTAAAAATTAATTTAGATAAACTCATGCATTTTAAGTAGTGATTAAAAATTCCACATGTGTTTCATGCATTAGTTAGATTTTAGTGATAAGTTAGTATTTAGATAAACCTAGGAGTAATTTTATATTCATTAGCTTAGATTAATTTGCAATTTTTATTTTATTAGATCTTAGGTTAGTTTAAATTGCAATTTTTATTAATTAGACTAATTTGCACTTTAAGCTTGTTTAATTTTAGTTTAATTAGTTTTATTATTTGCATTGCGTTAATTCGTTTTAACTGTTTTAATTTTCTTTTGTAGGTTGTTGTTTTTAATTGCTTGGAGTATTGTAAGTACTTTGAGCTCGGTTTTATTTTATTTAGTTTTTATTATTTTACTGTTTTCCAGTGATTTTAATTTCAGACTTTGTAGATCACCCACTTTAATTTCATAATTTGCTAGGATATACTTAGGGTAAGATTAACCGGTACTTAATTAGGCTAGTCAAGTTCTCTGTGGGATGATAACTCGGGACTCAAATCGTATTATTACTTGTACGACCCGTGCACTTGCGGTAATATACCCTTAGGGCTCATCACTTATGCAGCATGGGAGTGTGGTCGTATATGGTTCTCGCCAGCTTAAGAACCATGAAAGGAATTACCCCACCCATGACTTGGACTTAGCCGCGGTTTATTTTGCTTTGAAGATATGGCGGCATTATCTGTATGGAGAAAAATTTCAAATTTTTACTGAACATAAGAGCTTGAAGTAAATTTTTGACCAGAAAGAGGTGAATATGAGACAGAGGTGGTGGATAGAGCTCTCCTCAAGGATTATGATTTCGAGATTCTGTATCACTCGGGCAAGGCAAACGTAGTGGCAGATGCTTTAAGCAGAAAAGGGGATGATTTCTTTTATGATGGTAAGAGAATGAGAGTTGTTAGAGCAGTTTGCCAAACTCAGTGTTAGTGTGGAAACGACAGATGTTGAGTTCATAGCTAGTTTGCGATTGAACCTAGTATACTAGATCAGATCAGGACTGGACAGATGGGTGATCAGAAATTATTGGACATGGTCAGTCAGGCAAAACAGGATGTACAGTCAGACTTTGTGGTCGGTGAGGACGGGTTAATGAGATTTAGGGGCCGTCTATGTGTCCCAAACGATGATGCCCTATGACAAAGGATCTTAAAGGAGTCTCATTGTTTTCGGTACACCATGCACCCGTGAAGCACTAAGATGTACCATGATTTACGAAAGGTGTATTGGTGGGTCGGTATGAAAAGAGATATAGCTGAGTTTGTGGTCAAGTGTCTGATTTGTCAACAGATTAAGATCGAACACCAAAGGCCAACGGGATTACTTAAGTCTCTTCCAGTGCCTACTTGGAAATGGGAGCACATTACTATGGATTTCATTATGGGTTTGCCAAGGACCCAAAAGGGGCATGATGCAATCTGGGTGATTGTAGACAGATTGACTAAGAGTACCCACTTCCTAGCCATCAAAAGTACAGACTCCTTGAGTGCTTTAGTAGAGTTATATGTGAGAGAGATAGCTCGGTTGCATGAGGCTCCCGTAAGCATTACATCAGATAGAGATTCCCGATTCACTTCTAGATTTTGGGCTCATTTTCAAGAAGCCATGGGATCTCAGCTTAATTTGAGCACAACCTATCATCCTTAGACCGATGGTTAGTCCGAGAGGACCATTCAGACCTTAGAGGATATGCTGAGGGCGTGCATTTTGGAGTTTAAGGACTCATGGGATGATCATCTGCCTCTCACAGAGTTTGCTTACAATAACAGCTATCATGCTAGCATCAGGATGGCACCTT
Source organism: Firmiana major (assembly GCA_033439115.1). NCBI lineage: Eukaryota > Viridiplantae > Streptophyta > Magnoliopsida > Malvales > Malvaceae > Firmiana > Firmiana major. The sequence continues at coordinate 40,528,234 of CM065910.1, forward strand.
ATGAGGCCTTGTATAGTAGAAGATGTAGGTCTCCAGTGGCTTGGAAAGAAGTGGGTGACAGAAGGATCTTGGCTCTCGAGTTGGTAGAACAGACAGCAGAAGGTGTTCGGATAATCTGTGATAGACTTAAGACCGCATAAAGTAGGTAGAAGAGTTATGCGGATAAGCATAGGCGGCCACTTGAGTTTTAGATTGGGGACTTCGTGTTTCTAAAGGTATCTTTGAGCAAGGGTATCATACGGTTTGGGAAGAAGGGGAAGTTGAGTCCTCGCTTCATTGGTCCTTTCGAGATCCTAGAGAGAGTAGGAGACGTAGCCTACAGACTTGCCTAACCACCACATCATTGATGTCTCGATGTTAAGGAAGTATAACCCGGATCCCTCACACGTCATTGAGTATAAGCCCTTGAGCATTCAAGAGGATATGAGCTACATTGAGCAACCTATCCAGATTTTGGACAAAAAAGAAAAGGTACTTTGATCGAAGACTAAGGACCCAGTAATTATAGAGAACTGAATGAATGAGATTAAGGAAACTACGAATGGAATTTATGGGTCTAGTGCAAGGAAATCAATCTGTCGAGGAGTATGAATTATGATTTGTATCCCTGGAAAGGTAGAACCCAACGTTATGAGCAGTGAAGTTAAGAAATGTCTGTAAGTTGACTAATGGATGGAGACCAGCTATCAGATTCAGATTGGTGCCATAGAATATCTTTATATACGAGGAGGCAATACGCAAGACGCAATTACACGAGTACAATTTTGATCAGAATACCTCTGAGTATAATCTGGTTAAGTAGAGAAGTGAAATGGAGGAAGTCTAGAAAACTCATAGGATGTACAGAGATCCTTGATCGAGTTGAGTTAGCTTCACCAGATGTTATTTTGAAGGAGCAGTGCGCAAGGCGCAAAAATGATAAGGTAAAGAGAGTGATAGAGTAAAGTCACTGCAACTGAAAAGATGAATCACATAAATAAAAGTATAAGTGAAGGTCACACTACTTACGTGATCGATAAAGTTAGGGCGTGTTCGGATTAAAAAGACACCCCAGTAGACAGAGAGCTTTTCGACATATATTCGGATGATATATCAGAATTACCACTCAATTAGAAGATGAAGTTTGAAATTGATTTAGCAGTGGTATCGAATGAATTATTCAGATCACTGTACTGAATAAATTTGATTGAATTAGAAATGCTGAAAAAAAAAAAGCAATTATAAGGATTACATGAAAAGGAGATTATCGGACCAGGTGATTCACTTTGGAGTGTACTGGCATTAATTGTTAAGGAGACCTGGAGTCTTCTGGGTCACGATATGTCAAGAACGAGAGTTAATTGGATTCTCCTAGAGCAGAAATTATGTATCAGTGGGAAAGACCCAAAACTCTTAAATGTGATTCAGAGTTTGTGATATAGGGAGACTTTGGAATATGAATTACGTATCGAGTCTAAAGATTTGTAAATTTCTCATGCTTATGTTTCGAATGCGAGACTTAATTGGAATAAGGAAAGAGTTCTGATATAAATGATGTACGAAATGTGACAAGTTTGAAATGTGATAGATTCTGAATAAAAGTTACATCGGAATAAGAGGTGTATGTAAGGTAAGAATATCTCTGTTATGTGAAGTGATCCGGAATCAAGTGATATGAATTGAGAATAAGTTCTCACTAAAGGATAAATGTGAAATTGCGATAAATTATGGTATCCTACTTTCTATTGGGACTGAACCTTGAATCTTTATATTCGTAACCAGTTTATGTGGTCAAGTCTGATGGCTAACAAAGGTATTTCAAAATACCTCACCGCCTGAGAGACTTGACAGCGTCTAGCAGTACCCATGACCCATAAATTGAAATTGACAGTCGTAATATATGCATTTGAAGTTAGGATACCATTACTTGTGCGGTAAAGAATTATGGAACTCTACTGATCATGAAGGTTTACATATTAAATTTCACAAAGGCCGTCTAATACAAGAAAAAATGGAATGACTCAGGTTAGTGCTTTAAACAGAAGTGATTTCGGGATGGCGTTATGTATATTGGTCAAGGACATGAGTTATTGAAATATTTAGTGAACCTCAATTGAATGTGGTTCCTTTCTAACACTGACATTATTTTGTGGTAGCTAGCTTGAGAGTTGAAAAAGAAACTGGACTTGATTTGATTGAATCAGACATACTCAGTGCAATGATAAACATTGTATTGATGTAGCTAATCAGACTCATATGGGTGCTACGACAAGTATTGGTATTGGTACTGATGATTTATGGAGATTTAAAAATGGAATGGTGTATCAAATGATCCATAGTCAAAGGAATTGATGTTGTCCAAGGCTCGTTTATAGAGATATAACTGAGAGTGTGACTAAATGTCGTTCACTGATTGGATGGGAGAAGTGGGTGAAAGGAAGATAATTGTGCTCGATTTGGTTAAATAAGTTTCTAAGTATATTTAATTAATTTGTGAGAGGTTGAGAATAGCTCAGAGCAAGTAAAAGAGTTATGTTAACCAAAGACGAAGGACTTTAGAAATTCAGGAGATTTGGAGTTCTGGAAGTTTCTCATCTCAATAGCATAACGAGGTCTGGAAAGAAAGGAAAGTTAAGTTCCCATTATATCGGACCTTTTGAGATCTTAGAACCAAGTGGAATACAAGGTACACAGATTGGCCTTACCGTCAGCATTATCAAGTATTCACGATACCTTCCACATATCAATGCAACGCAAGTATCACCTAGATCCGACACATGTGATTAAGTATGAACCATTGGAATTGAAAGAAGATATGACACATGTGGAGAAATCGATTCGGATCTTGGACAGGAAAGAAAAGCCATTACGGTCTAAGACGATTCCTTTGGTCAAGGTTTTGTGGCAGTATCACACTTCGGAAGAGGCCACGTGGGAATTAGAAAGCTTAATGCGAGAGAAATACCCACATTTATTTTGAGGACTATCTTAGATTAAAATTTGGGGACCAAATTTTATAAGGAGAGGAGAATATAAATTCCACGAATTTTCTTGTATTCTAATACAATTATAATCAACAAAGTAAACAATGTGATTGAAAATGTGAATGTTGCTGAAAATTGTGAAATGTGAGTATTATAATTCGAGCGCAAGGCTGCGTTAGAATAATAATAAATTATATAAATAAGAAATTAATTGAATTTATATTTAACACGTGAAATTTAAAAAAATATAATTAAATAAAATATTTTACCATATGAGATAAACAAGTATAAAATTGATATAATGTGAGAGCGGATTAAATAAATAAAATAAATATAAATATTAGATTAAATATATTGTAAAAATAATATATGATAAAAATTATTAAGCAATTATATAAAATAAAATAAATCAATAAAATAATAATAAAAAAAAATAAGAGATAAAAAGAAAAGAAATGATGTTTGAAATGATGATTTAAAAAAATGAAAAAGAAAAAAAATGATGTTTGAAATGATGGTTTAAAAAAATCACTAGAAAGGAACGATAGCTTAAGGAAATGATAATGGTGTTGTTTGGAAACGTGAAGAAAATAATAGAAATGATGGCAATTGAATAAAAAAAATGAAAGATGATGGTGGCCATACAAATGGAAAAGTCAAAAAAGGTTATGGTATGTATATATTTATAATATAAAAGAAAAATGAATGAAATGATGGAAGTGAAAAGAGGATGATGTTTTGGTGGGAAATGAAAATAAATGCGTGATAGCCTGCCTGCAAGCAGGAAAGGTGCTTGGTTATAGGAAGAAAACCAGAGTAGAAAAACGTGGGCGAAGACAGCAGGAAATGGAAAAAAAAACTGAGGCACGATTGAAGATTGAAACCGAAACAGAGACAAAAGACTGAAGCTGACAGCAAAAGAAGACAGTAGCCTGACCAAGGGCTGGCCATGGCAGTGAATTAATACATATATACGTAAACGAGAGGTGCAAAGATAGCAGAAGGAAAACAAAGTTGTAACTGGAGTAGGAAATACAGCAGTAACTGAAAGGGGAAATGAGAAAAATAGAAAACTCTGAGACGCCCAGTTACTGGAAACGACCAGACTTGATGCACGGAGGGAGCAGTAGGAGATGGTCTCGGAATGGACAAAAAAAAAGAGAGCAGAAAACAGAGCAGGGAACATGCGTGTTGTCAAAAAAGAGAAGGGAATTAAGACAATATAAGTGATTAGAAATCGAGAGGCACACGTATAACCATCGAAGGGAGGAAGAAAATTAGCAAATAAAGAGAGAAAGAAGTTGTTGCAGGACATGGCAACGGACTGGAAACTGGAATGGGAGTGACTGGAAATGAAAATGGCAGAAAAACAAGAGAAGTTAAGGCAGGAAGAGAAGAAACAAGAAACAGGGGCTTAGTTTTCCTAAGTTGTTACGAGCTGAGAGAAAACCCGAGAGTAGAGGTGAAAACTGATGCAAATGGTGAGGCAGTAAAGAAGGGACTGGACGTCAGGCAGAAGAAAAAAAAAACAGAGCTGAAGCAGGAGGTCGGGAAGAGGAGGTGGAACAGAGGCAAGCCATTGAGGGCTGAGGCAGAGACCGGTCAGGAAGGAGAAGAAATGGGAGCTGGAAACAGTGATGGGAAGGAGGGTAGTCGAGATGTGAGGGTGATGCTGATGGTGGCAAAAACGCCGACAGTGGAGGAGTGGCATGGCTGAAGGAAAAGGAAGCAACGCCGAGAGATGAGGAAGGTGGATGAACAGTAAACCGATAAAGAAAGAAAGGATATGGATTTTGGCGGGAAGGATTTGAAAAAAAAAAAAGAGAAGAAAAGAAAAATAATATATTTATTTATTTATTTATTAAATATATATTATAGAAAATAGAGGAAAATTGAGGAAGGAAAATATAAATTTTGGAAATCCCAAGAAAGAGTTTCGAAAAATTTATCGAGTGGATTGGATTTGTCGACTCGTTAAGTCAAAGCAATTAAGGATAACGGACAGACTCTAAAGTAAAGAATTTATGCAAGTTTTAGAGATAACTATACGTATTTTATGATTTCAAGTGTATTTTCCTTAAGTAAGCAAGGTTTAGATTTTGATGCATCGTAGGTAATTCGAATAAATAAGATACTAAAAATACGAATTTCGGTGTAGGAGAATCGTAGAAGGATTTAAGGGAGATACTTGGAGGCGTCACCTCACGAACTTAGAAATTTCGATAAATCGAGGTAAGGAGTGTAATTTAAGATGGTAATGGTATCCCTACCCTTAGACTCCGATTTATTTATATGTTTTTGAGCTTTCTCGTGCAACCATTGATTGTAAAACAAAACCGTACACCTATTAAGCTCAAGTTTTATTTGGTCATGTTTTCGAAATAAAGAAATGCCATATGAAATTAAATGCATAGGTTCGAGCATGATTTTTCAATAAATGTTATGGTTTCGACTTACGTATGAATTGATTTCATGTTTTTGAAAGAAATGAAATTTGGTATGTGAATACATGCTTAAGAAAATATATTTGTTTTCGAAAAGTGATTGTGGGGGTCACCTCTTGAGTTCTGTAGGAACAAAGTGCCACACTGTATTTCTGTTTTATGAAAGAGTTTTTTAGATTTCAAAAAATTCGATTTTTTTACTCGGTATAAGTTTATGGGCTATAAAACCCAAGAAAGATTTTGAAAACTCTGTTTTTAGACAAAAAGGCAATGTATAGTGGAATTGTGATGGTCACCACTTGAGTTCGATGGGAGCAAAGTGCTACGCAATTGTCCACAATTGCATGTGAACGTGGGGGCCACCTCTTGAGTCTGACGGGAGCAAAATGCCACGCGGTTCACAATGACATGCGATGGTAGGGGTCACCTCTTGGGTTCTGTGGGAGCAAAGTGTCACACAGTCTGTGTGACTGTGGGGGCCACCTCTTGGGTCCTACAGATGCAAAGTGCCACATGATCAATGCATTTTTGTCATGCGCGCCTTCGTGGCGTATATGAATTCTGCCTTCGGGTGTGATTGATTTGTTGTATGACCTTGATCACGTTTACAGTCTTGCCATGGCCATATTTATGATGTTCCTCTACGGAGGATGACTATGTTATCATCGCATGACAATCCTATAAGTTAGCCTAGTCTCCTTCCGATATGAACTATATTATAAGATTTTGATCTTTTGATACATGTTTATGCATCAGTTATGCTTTTGAAATTCTATCGGTTTTGAAAGATTTTGAAGTTCTGTATGTTTCGAAGGATTTTGATGTAACTGAATAGATTTGTTTCCTCGAAGTCATATTTCTATTGATTATGTTTTCCATTTACGCATTTTGGAAGCTATGTGATATTTGTAAAGAAATGCTATCTTTTAGTTTTATCATGCATTCAGTGTGATTTAGCCACCATGATCATTTTAAATGCATTTCTTACTGGGCTTTTTCTCGAAAGTTCACTCCTTCACCTCTCAGATGTGTTGGAGTGAAACTACAGTTGATGATTGCTGCGTAGACGACGTAGGCTGACGGATACGAGTTTCCCCAGGCTACCTTTTGTACATGCGTGAGGTATACATTTCTATCTCTTTACCAGACCAATAGTATGCACAAACATCTATTGAAAGTAATTTGTCGGGATGTAATCTGTATAAAAATAAATGAAATATTTTTAAGGATTGATTGTTGGGAGTAACTAGACGTGTTTGGAATATGTAGAATGATTTGATGATATGATTTGGAAAGCATGTCTGATAGTTGTGAATATCTAAGATGGTTAAAAACATATGGTTTGCAGGTGGGTAGACTTATATATAAGTCGTTATGCTGCCGAAATTTTTATTGGCTATATAAATCCAAATGTGAAACTTAATTACATTTATGGATAAAGAAATAAGAAAATGAATTAACACTGAATAGGAATACAACCTAAGGGAATAAAGGGATTAAGTTGCAAGCTGAAGTTTCAAAAAAAAATTCGCCAAAAATTTTATAGGTTACGGGTTGTTACATATTACTAGGTACTAAGTAAATTTAGAAAAATGTCTATATGATGCTTACATGAATATTCTCTTTGAATGACACATAAACATCCATTAACTCCATATACACCTAAGTCAAAACTAATTCATTTTTTCACTTTCCTAAAATTTCTCTAATCCCTAAAATTTCTCTTTCGTTTTTGTAGAATATCTTTAAAAAAGTTTAAATACTACATAATCTAAAAATATTTAAAAATATATAATTTTAATATCATCTATTTAAATTACCTAAAAATCAGAGTAAATTTTTCGCTTTTTCATTTATTATTTAATTCTTATCTTTCTCTCATCGTGACCCTCCTACAAACAGTTGGGCTATGATTCGGTGTTAGTCACCTCACACTACTTACCATTCCATTTCCATAATCACATTAACATATCAGAGTTTCCTATCATTTGACTTTTATTAAATACATAAAAAATGGTATTTATAACTCTACATCCCCGACATCATAATTGTTTACAGTACTGTACATTACATATTTAGATACAAAACTATACAAATGTGTATACCTATCTCTCGATGGGAAATAGGATACCAAGCATGCAAGTCTTCAGCCGCTTACTAATTACTGTGAGTGCTCTGAAAACATGGGAAATAAGGCGGGTGACCAAACCACACGCTCAGTAAGGCAATTATGCAAGTAAGTAGATAGCTTCACTATCTACATGCTCATAATGTCATACCCTTAAAAATCCATTTCTTTTCATTAAAATCTCAAGCACAAAACCATGCATATATCCATGACATAGTTTATCAAATCTATTTGTGCATCTAGAAAACATGTAATTCATGCATCAATAGCATTTTATGTGATATCCTTAAATCATAATTGGCATGAAGTAAAACAAGATCATGCATTCTTTCATGTCATTTAAGACAAATCATGAATTTGAAATGAAAGCATGGAAAACACCATCATGCTACTGCATTCAAATCATTTTATTAAAACTGCAGTATAAACTAACCCTTGCGGGTCAATCATCTCATAAAACAATTAATTAAAATTCATTATAAAACTTCGGTTATAAAACCACCCTTCTTTCAGGGTCACATATCATAAAATCAAAAAATCAGGGGCCTGACCCCTCCCTCGGGTCTACCCTGGTCTATCGACCAATAGTTATATCATGTGAGACAAGTAGGTGACTATCAGTAACAACATAGGACTATGGCCATAACCTCGTGATCCTTGGCAACACGGTACCTAGTATGCGGGGTATCACACCTGAAACGGGAGGTGGGTCGTCCTACCCGTCAGAACAGCATAACACCAGGATTGCGAGGGCAAGGCTTGCTGCCTCGTGGCTAATACCACTCCACTCCAACAATCCCCACGGTACAGCGTACTCCGCGTGACATACATGGTACAACGTACTCCGTGAACCCAAGCTCAATCAGGGGTGCCTGCAATAGGTCTTATCCGCCCAAATCATCTCTGTCTCAGTATGCACGTGTGAGCATATCATCTCACTGTGACACACAGTCTACAGGAAGCTCCAACACGGCTATATGCATGTAATAGAAATCCCTGTAAGAGTGAAGCTCTAGCATGGCTCCATGCATATTCATGATATCTGAAAATCTCGTGCGAGTAAAGCTCTAGCACGGTTTCATAGAAATCAATGAAATCTGCACACGAGCAGTGCTCCAGTACGACTTAAAATAATTATAAATTCAAGTAAAATCCACGTACGAGCAATGCTTTAGTACGGATATATATAAAAACTCAGTGAAAACCTCGTACGAAAAAAACTCCAGTACGGCTTTAAAATGAGTTATAAAACCATATAAAACTTCGTGCGAACAATGCTCCAGCACGAATGAATGCTCAAGTAAATCAAAACTTCGTACGAGAAACGCTCCAGTACGGCTTTATGTATAAATACATCAAATCTCGTGCGAGTTATACTCCAGCATGACTTTTATGCAATATCATATCAAAACAGGATGCGAGCTAAGCTTCAGCATCTCTCATGCATGTCAATCATAAAAACTAGTGCTAACAATCGCTCCAGCACATTTTTATGCATATTCAGTTAAAACCATCAAAACAATCAAAACAGAGTGCGAGCTAGGCTCCAGCACTTCTCATGCATTTCCCAAGAATGAAAATCAGTGCGAGCAACCGCTCTAGCACATTTCATGCATATGATGTCACACAAGTCGGTGCGAGCAACCGCTCAAGCACATTTATGCAGATTCACAAACGCAGATATAGTGCGAGCTATATGCCAGCACTATCTGTTTCCATATAAACTTGATAGTTGGCCCGTTTTCCAAAGAATTTCATTTAAATACAAATAACACCTACGTAGTGTTATCTTGTGAAATTTATACAATTGGCCAATCTATCGATTTGCTTTGATTAAAACCAATAAAATTCCTTAATTCAAAAAATTCCTTAAATCATGCATTTCATGCATGTCATGCTTTCACCCTCCTTAAGTGAACTTCCCTCAATAGGGGTAAAATAGTTTTTTTACCTATTTCGATCCTTAAAATCATTTAAACCACTTTTAGGATCATTATACAATCACCGTGTATACATACATAATCAGTGTATACAAAAACTATTAAAATACGCGTAGCTACCCCTAGCTACTCACACAATTCCCTTACCTCATTTTTCTATACAGTCTGACCTTTCCACCGATGACTCGTCACGCACTCCGATTTGCTCCGAATCTAATCTCCGGAACTGCAGATAAATATTCATCAGGTTAAATACAATACCATTAATTGTATTTCATATTTTCTGGGCTTAATTTAAATCATTGGGTCCGTTTACCCATATTGGGCCCGATTGTACCATAATGGGCCTTAATCGGCCTTAAGCCCATTTTTCACTTACTATTTACATTATCAAGGCCTATTGGGCTCCTTGGGCCCATCAATATTAATTGATTCTCATTCTAAACTCTCAAATAACTTAATTTAGTATTTACGACAATTCATCCAATTTTTCAGAATTTAATTCATTAAATGCGGAATTTAAATCCGTAATTTATGTGATAAATATCAGTCACGCATAACAATGCAAAATTATCGTAAATAAGGATTACTTACCCGTGATTCCATGATAGTACGTAAATCGAGGCTGACTCGAGTCCTCGTTTGACGTCAATCGTCGAGCTACACAATTAAATATTTTTTTGGGTAAATTTTCAGTTGGTTATTTATCAAATTAAATATTTCGAAATTTAAATCAGTCAATTAGACTGCTTACCGACTTACCCGTAGCTCGATTGCATCACTGAAATTTTTCTCAATTTTTTCTCTTTTTCTTTTTCCTTTTTTTTCCTTTTCTTTTTGGCTGAACCGGTTCTGTTCGGTTCAACCCGGTTCAGACAGCCGGTTCAGTCCGGTTCGATCGGTTCAGTGCCTTACCGGCTGGTTCTCCGTCGGCTTTCACCACCAGCAGCTCCGTTGGGTCGTCCGATGCACGGATCTGAGATTGGTTTCATCCAAGGCCGCCAAAAAGTGGCCGGTTCGGCTCTTCTCCCTCGGCGTCGGTACCCATTTTTCTTTCTCGCCGTTTTCGGTGCCGTCCGTCGGTTTCGCCGGTCGTGGCCACCACCAATCAACTCGTCTTTGCTTCAGGGATGTTCGGCTGGGGGTGGCCGGGCCTGAATCGGCCTCGATCGTCGGGAACTTCTCGTCCCCTCTCGGTTGCCTCGGTTTCTCTCCCTCTACCGTCGTTTGTCGCCGTTCGTGGGTGCGTTAGGCCGGTGGTGGCTTGGCTCTCATCTGGCTTTCCTTCACCGACCTCTCCTGGCCGCCGCCGGTCGATGATCGTGATGGCAGAAGGGGGCTCGGTTTCCATTTCGCGTTTTCTCTCTTCTGTTTCCCGGATTTCTTTTTTATTTTTATTTTTATTATTATTTTAATTGATTAAAATATTATTATTTTACCAAAATATCTGAAAAAAATATATTTAATTCATTTAATTCGTAAATGAATTTATCAGTCTTATTTCGACTTTTCGGTATATTTTTCAATTATTTTCGAGATTATTTTTCGAAGTGAAAATTCTGGTTAATTCTAATAAATTCATATCTTGATCAATTTAACCCGAAATTTAATTATTTCTTCATTATTGATCAAGATTTCTCAATCTCATATTTTTAATTAAATTTTCTTCTCGAATTTATACCGGCTTTCGATCTTTTGACCGTTTTGCCCTTGCACATTTTCAAGAATACCATTTCAATCTTTTTGCATTTTTAAATGCACTCAAAAATTTCTATTCATTCTATTTGTTCTTACGATAAAAAATCGGGTCTTACAATCTCCCCCACTTAAGAAATTTGGTTCTCCAAATTAGAACCAAGTCAAATGGGTCCATAAATAACTCCGGGTACGTCTATCGCATCATACTCTTTAATTCTCACGTGACTTTTTCCCGAAGTGTAATACTACCAACATACTTTGACTAGGGATATCGTCTTAAACCTCAACACTTTCTCTTTTCATCTAATACCCGAATCTATTTCATACGTTATACTTTCATTGAGATAAGCTGTTGGAGCTCATATCCAATCACATATGTTAGGTCCAGATAGTATTTTCGAAGCATCAAAAGATGATACACATTGTGGATGCCTACTAATTCAAGTGGTAACGCCAACCTACAGGTCTTATCTCCCACTTTGTCCAATCTCTCAAATGATTCAATTTTCTAATCTCGTTATGTTCTAAGGGCAAATAACTGCCAACATACTGATTCACCCTCGGTAAAATTCCAATGGTTTTTGTCTCTTGTCAACATAACTTTTCTGTCTGCTCTGAGGTGTTCTTAATCTCTCACAATTTAACTGAACATCCTCAAAGGTTTGTCTTACCAATTCGAAAACAATTCTCTCTTTGTCACCCACTTCTTCTTATCTAAATCGGGGAATGACCCCTACGGCCATACAATGCCTTATACCGATACTCAAGTGACAACTGTCATTATTGGTGAATTCGATTAGTAACAAATGATCATCCCAGGAGCTTATAAAATCAATGGCACACACTCTCATCACATCCTCCAGAACCTGTACAGTCATCTCTGACTGACCATCTGTCTGAGGATGAAAAGCTGTGCTAACACACAATCGGGTTCCCATAGCTTCCTGTAAAATATTCTCAAAAACGAGAAGTGAAGCGGGAATCCTTATCTAATACCATGCTCACTGAAACGCTACATAATATTTCACAATTTTTCTTGCATATAACTTCGCCTACGCACTCAGAGTATCTGGAGATTTCATAGCCAGAAGGTGGGTAGACTTAATCAATCTATCGACTATCACCTAGATAGCCTCGTGATTCATCCGAGTCCTCTGTAACCCATCACATAATTCATGGTAACTTGTTCCCATTTCCGTGTCAATATAGGTAGAGGCTGCAATAACCCTGCAACTTCTAGTACTCTACCTTACTCTGCTGACATATGAGACACTTTGCTACAACTCTACAATGTCTCTTTTCATATCTGACCACCAATGCTCTTTTCAGAGATTTCGATATATTTATTATTTTCCGAATGCACTGTATATCCTGAAGAGTGAGCTTCTGACAATAATACTATCTCATTAACTGTGGTCCTGGGGAGCACTTATACTATCTCTGAACTTCTGTAAGTTATCATCACTCACTGTGAACTCTGACACTATACCCTTCTGAATCTGACCCACACTATCGACACCATGTCGATCATCACGCTAAGCCTGGCAAATCCGATCACACAAATCAGGTTCTAACCTCAGGCTAGCTGTCACAAAATCATCGTCATCATCAGAAGGGATCACATCACTACTGAGGCTCATAACTGCGCTAGCAGCTCACGCTCCCTGACCATCATATGTGATACCATCCTGAGGCTCTTTCTGTTCAAGGCATCAGTCATTACATTAACCTTTCCTGGGTGGTACAATGTTCACAATCATAATCCTTAGAAGCTCTAACCTTCTTGGTTATCTCATATTCTACTCGTTCTGTGAAAATAGATACTCGGGGCTTTTACGATCAGTGCATGTCCGAAATTTCTTACCATTTAAGTGGTGGCATATACCCAGTATAAACACTACCGCTGCCAACTCTCTATCATGGGTCGGATAGTTTCTCTCATGGTCCTTGAACAATCTGGATCCATAAGCGACTATCTTCCCATTTTACATCAGTACACAGCCCAATCTTTATTTTGAGGTATCCATACACACTGAAACCTCTTAAGCTGTTGGTTATGGTGAGAATAATTACGGTGGTCAGTTTATTACTTCAATATACCAAAACTCATTGAAGCTATTTTCATACTTATCATGTCACTCGTACACAATCGTTTTCCAAATGATACATGTTAACTGAGCAGCCAATTTCGAGAAACTCTCAACACCTCGACTGTAAAATAGTTTTCTGTTGCTACCCATGCTCTTCTCTGGAATTCGAATACATCAAATTATCATCGCTAAAGATGACAACCAATCGGTCCAGGTAAGCTTTAAATACCTCATTGTAGTTGAGTTCCACTAAATATTTCAATCATCCATATTCTTGACCTACGTACGCATAAACGTAAAACGTCATTTCTAAATCGCTTCTATTCAAGCTACTAACCCGCGTCATTTCTTTTTTCTTATATTAACGACTTTTATAAAATTTTAATTTTTAAACCTTCATGATTAATCAAATTCTATATTTCTTTATCGTACCAATAAAGGTACCCAAATTTTAAATGTATATATTACGACTGTCGATTTCAATTTATAGGTTATATGTGCGCTTCTAGACGCTGTCAAGTCTTCAGGCAGGGAGATATTTTGAAATACCTTTATTAACCCTCAGATTTGACCACATGGACTGAGTGCAGATATATCCACCCCTTATACTTGGTCACTGGTGGTTGTCGAGACCAACAATAATAATTCATACTCAAAATAGATTAAAACTGTAGTATAAATGAGTAGGGTCATTTCCCAAGAGATTGGTTAGATTTATTTTTCTGCAAAAGGTTTAAAAAGAAAATATAATTTGGGGATTTGTAAAAATGAAAATAAAAATTAAATTAAAATGTAGGCAAAGAAATCGCTATATATAAAAATTGAGAGAAGATCAATATGATGAAAACATATAACCAAAGGAATAATCTTAGAATGGGTTCATGGAATTGATCATTGATGCAAAAATAAATTCTTTTAATCTTTACCAAATTGGTTATGGTTATTGGTACGACCTAACAACCTATCCCTCCTTACTTCTTCGAAAATCAGGATACGATCTCTAATTATTTCTCTTGTCAGTTAAACAACCTTAGATACGATCTTAAAATTTAATTTACCAACAGCATTGAAAACTAGAGAGACTACCAATTCTAACCAACAAACACACATGTAGGTTCATTTAAGCTAGATTATATATCTTCTTAACAGATAATTGAAATCCTGTCTGAAATCAATTATGTCATTTACCACTTATATTAGAATTCCTAAACAATTACGGATTCAGGTGTCTAATTGATGATATATTATCCTGACAATTGAACAAATGACCCTTTTTGCACAATCAATCAAAACAATAATTTAAACAAGAACAGAAGACATATAAATAATAAAGATATAAAAGAACAGTATAAAACTAATTAGATCTCACAATTTTTGAAGAACTCAAACTTTAATTATCCTTTGGCTAGACTAAAAATTTAGCAAGCCATAAGTTCAGAGAAAAATACAAAATAAAAATATATGTCTATGATAATGATGATTCCCGCATCTTCCACTCTTAGTCTATATATACTAAATATCCTAGCCCCAGAATTTGTTTTCAGAGGAAAGTTCTCTGATTGAGTTTGATTACAATTAAACTTCTTTCCTTTTTCCACCACTTGCCAAAGACAATTTTTGCATATATCTTCCTTAATAATTAAAATCTTCCACTTGCCATCTTTAGATTGATTCAGTCAACTTCAGCTACAAGTGATAGATCTTGACTTGAATTCCAAGATTTCTTCTGATTTTGTGACTTAAGCAGAATTTGCATCTTTTAATGCATTTTGTCCATTTTCCTTCATTCACAATACAAAATAAAAAATATAAGTCAAATCCAAAAATTAAGCATATAAAAGAATTTAAATCATGAGAAAATATGACAATTAATATGTATAATATGCAACTTATCAAATTCCCCCACACCTAAACATTGCTTGTCCTCAAGCATACACTAGTCTAAATTCATAATCTCTTCTCATCATTCCTTCATACTCTTCCTATGCTCATTCAAAACACATTCCTTTCAAGAATTAAAACACAAGTTTTTAAAGCGAATTCTCATAACACACATGAATAGCACCTTAATAACTCAATTAAATTCATAAAGTACACAGGATCCAACACCCTCGTAATTAGATTTCACTCATCACACTCTTAATGTTTAGGGCATATATCAATGAACTCTTAAGTCATTGCATAGAAGATTTATTACCATAAGCTTGCAAATTCATCACATCTCTTCCACCAATGAATGAATTAAGATGCAAAAATCTAAGGGTCTAAAAGGGTTGTATCGGGGCTTGGGTAAGGTATGATAAAATGATATTTTTTTTGTTAAAAAAATTGAAAAAATCATACAGAACTTTTCCCACAAAATTCAAATCAATGATTTCAAAAGATTGCTTCAATCACATAATTTTCAGAACTCACTGCCAAGCAATAAAATTACACTTCTCTTTCTCTTCATTTATTCCACATTTTTTTCATCATTTTTTTCATCATTTTTTTCTTTTTTTTTTCATTTTTTTTTTATTTTTCACAAGAGAAGAACTCAATAAAAGCAATAGCTTGAAATACTAAATTTTCAACATATGCAATCTTCCCAAAAATATTTTGAAGTTTCATGTGCATAAGTCTATATGATTTTTCAATTCAAGGTTCAAAAAGAGGGAAAATCAACAAAAAGTGTTTATTATGGCTTGTAATGTGGTTTAATCCAAAGAAAATAGCTAGGCTCAAAGTGGTTTTTTTAGGGGTTAATAATAATAAAGGTAGGCTTGAAAAGAAATTGTATAATGTCAAAAAAATGGTTTATCCTAATTGCCCTTATTTGATTTATTGCATCATATTCATCAAAGATGTTGATTGAAACATGTATGACAAAGCAAGTTTTAGAATAATCAACTATACATGACAATCACACAAACAAGAAAATAGAGCATGATGTAATGAATGCTCGTAGGCTCAAATTTAATCGAAAAGGGTTATATGTACTAGATCCTATACATTTTTTCATTCAATGAATTAAAAGTTACTAATCACACTGTATTAATGAGAATTCAAAATTGTTTTTCACATATGTAAATCACAATTTTTTTTTTCATGAGGTAAGCATTGGAAAAATCTAGAATTCAAAGAAATCACAAATAATAACTAATGTACCTTTTGGAACAAAATATTTTTTGGATTTGTAAAAATTTTCATAAAAATTAATCAAGAATGAAAGGAAAAGAAAACAAACATCAGAGCCACAATTAAATATCCTCTATCCTCCCTCACACCTAGACTATACATTGTCCTCAATGTATCAAAATAATTGCTCAAACACTGTAAAAGAATTTAAAAAATTAATGAAGCTTCCCTTGAAAAAATTGAGCACCATAAAGCATTGTGTTGATTTTGACCACTTTGTCAATCCAAGCATGCTCACGAGCGGAAGAAGCTCCTTGAATTCCACTAATAACCAGAGAAAAATTTCACACCACGTGTGATTGTTAGTCTCCAACAAATAATTACATCGATCATAAAATAATAATAAAAATGGTATTGAAACTTGTCAACCACCAAAACTTTTTTTTCTTAATTCTGAAAATATAGCAAAATATAAAAAATAAAAACAAAAAAAATCAAATCTTGCTGCTGAAGATGCTGTGATTCTCGGAGTTGTGCTCGGTAGCTAGGAAGAGGTCTTGGGTCAGATGTTCATGAGCTTAGGGAACCATGTCAGTGAAATTTGTGAGTATTAGCTTCTGACTGGTTCAGTGCAAAGTCGAGGAAAACGTCTCCATCAGACAGTAACCACATATACCCGAGGCATGGATCAGACAACCCAACTCTTCTTTCCCCATCTGAGTTTCAGTTTTAGGAGAATTTTCTTTTGCTGGTCTTTATACTGCTCGGTTCCAGTGGAGAGGGAGGGAAGGTGCTGCTGCGGACGGAAATGGGTCTCGGTTGCAGTCGGGAAGTGGTCTACAGCAGTCGGCTCCGGTGGGGTGCCAAGCTTACTGTTGTCGATTGGAATCGGCCCGACTTGCAAGGCTGCTGCTATGTGGTTCTCGGTTCTATTTTGTTTGAACAGTGTGAAGAAAGGTGCGATTCTAAGTTCGGCTCTAGTGGGTTCGATTCTTCGGGTATGTAGAATTGCTGCAGTCGGGAAGGCTGCCGATTGTGGATTTCAGGGAGAGGGGAGATACACTTGGGCTGGAGATGGTGTGGTTGCTGGTCTGTGGAGGTATCTCGGCAGTATGGGTGAGGGGGAGAAGGGGCTTGGGAGTAGAGGTGGTAAACGGGCGGGTTCGGGCGGGTTCGTTTCGGATTTTTTTCGGGTTCGAGTTTTTTCGGGTTCGGGATTTTTCGGTTTCGGATTTTTTCGGGTTCGAGTTTTTTCGGGTTCGGTCTCGGTTCTAGTCGGGCGGGTTTAGCGGGCCGACTTGAAATATTTTGAAATTTTATTAGTTATAAATTTAAAAAAAAAATTGAATGTGATAATTAATTTAATTTTTATATGATTTTATATTTTAATAAATATTTATATAAAAACAATTTTTTATATTTTAATATTTATTATTTGACAAAAATAATTTACTCTTTTTTAATTTCTTACAATATTTATTATAAAATAGTAAATATAATTATATTCATTAAATGCAAAAGAAAATATATAATATAGATATTATAGGAAGAAAAGTACCAATTAATATTATCATTTATAAAAAAATGCTTAATATGAATAAATAATCAATTAATTAGCTCTATTTTATTTTTAATTTGTTTTTTATTTGTACATAAATCATAATTAATATTATTGTATTAAATATAATCGTTTACATTAATTAATCAAATGTCTCATTAAAAATTTAGAATATTAAATTAAAAAATTATATATTTTCAATATTTGATATAATTATATCATATACAATTATACACTACCGTATGATTGATATTTTGTAGTTGATATAATACACTAAAAAATATATTTATACAAAAAAACTTTGTGAGCTTAAAAAAAAGTATAATATAAATAATTGTGAAATTAAAGTAGATAATTATGATTAAAATAATAAATTTTTAAATTTTAAACAGAAGTCACTAAAATTAAATTAATAAAAGTTTCATAATATTTTTTTTATTTCCTCTGTTAGTTTGTTTTTAATTTTACAGATTTCCTCCAACTTCTAGATGTTATCTTCACTTCTTTTCTAAATGAATGTTTTGCTTATTTCTTTGGCCTTGGCCAAAAAAAATTGAAGAGCATAAAAAATCTGACTGGACTACAAATATAATCTATCTATAGAATAATTGAAATTGTTGATAGGCTTTCAAAGAATAAGAAAAGAAATGATATGATTTCATGATAAATTATTAAATTATTGTATAAAATGGAATAAAATAAATATTACACGTTAATATATATTTATATATAATTAATTTAATAATTTTCAAACAGAATTATCATATTATATAATAACATGGTTTAAAAATTAATTATTTATTATCAAAATAATTATTAAAATAAATATTTACTAATTAGTTATCATATATAAGTATAACAAATTATTAATTTTTAATAAATTAGTTACATAATTTAAATAAAAAAATTAACTTAAAATAATAATTTTGCACAATCAAGTAATGATGCATGTTTGTCTTGATCGCCACGTTGCATAATGCACAAGAAAAAATATCTACTGATATTATTCTAGTGGACTGATATAGATATGAACCGATAAGGTATGCTTAACAAAATTATATCTAATTAATTGTTATCAATTTGTTTTAAATTCTAAGAAATTAGTATAGTTAAAGTCTATATAATAATTTTTTCATTAACGAATCAAAAAAAATAAAAGGGAAAAAATCACACATGACCATATTCTTGTTTGTAAATTGTAATTGTCTGTGACAACTGTAACATCGAAGGGTTAACTTAAAACTCGAGAGAGAGGGGAAAAAAATGGAGCGAAGCAGGCTGAAATCGGCTCTTTCTTTAATTATTTTATTTTATTTATTTTTCTGATCAAATACTCTACTCTCTCTTATCAGATCCTTCCACGATTACCCCGTCCATATTTGTCCTGCTTAATTTCTCCATTTTTGATTTTACATTTCTTCGCGTTCACTCAATCGACCTGTCCAAGTCCTACTTATAACTTTACATGTTTATATTGTTTTGCTTTGATATTGAAAATTGGAAATGTAAGACCACTAACTTGTACATCCAGAATTTGTAACTAAATTCTCAATTGATAGATGCATTTAGTTTAAGTTTGAAAAAATTATTAAATATAATATAAGAGTTTAAATAAAATAGGTAAACCAAAAAGCTGATATAATTTAATCATAGTGATTATAAGACAAAATATAATTAAAATGATGAAATATGAATTAAAGAGGGAATTTGAATTAAATTTCCTAACTAGAAATAAAATTTGAAACATATAAATATTTATTGTTAATTTGATAACATATTTATATAAATAAATAAATTAATTAATAAGTAAAAAAAAAAGTTATAAGAAAAAATGTGTGTATATATATATTTGTTAAATTGAAAAATGAATGTATGATAGAAATAATTACAATAAATATATATACATGTATTTGCTCAAAATTGAAAATGTAAAATAAAAAAATAAAAAAATAAAAATATATATATATATACATAAATATAAAATATATATAGATACATAAAATAAAATAAATAAATAAAAAAAGAGAGTAAAAGAAAGAAACGAAAAAGAAAAAAAAAAGAAAGAAAACGGACAAAATAAAATTAAAAAAAAAAAGAAAACGAAAAAAAAAAATCATTTCAGTTTCACTGGCAGTGAGTCACTGCCAGTGCCCGACCAGACACCCCCCCTTTTCTTCTTCTTCTTCCCTTCCACTCACTGCCCGACCACGACCAGACCCCTTCCACTGTCGTTTCCCCCCTGCCGTTCGACCTCAACGCCGGTGACCCAGCCTCACGAGAACCGGAGACGACCGGCAGACCCCCAAAGCCGACAGCCCTCCCTTTCCCTTTCTCTTCTTCGCCCTCGCTGAACCGGAGCCAAACCGAGGGGTTTCCCCCCTGTTCGCGACACCACCGGCCACCGGCGAAGGGACTGTGAGCCCGACGAACCTTTCCGGCCTTCCTTGTTCCCCTCCGGCGCTACAGTACCCTCTAGACAAAAAAAAAACTGTTTCTCCATCTTTGTACCGGTGGATCCCTAGGTAAAAATTCAAGCTTTCTTAGTTTAATGTATGTATAAATTGTATTATAAAAGCATGAATGTTGTATGAATTAATTGAAATTTGATTGTGAAGAAATTAGGGTTTAGGCATTAATTTGACAGATTTGGGGATTTTAAAAATTAGATAGGAAATTAGATATTACAAGTTAGGATTGCTGATATATATCTAAGAATAAAAAGAGGGATGGACAAAATATTTTTCTTAGCAGTAGAATTCTGCGTTCTATTAAATGGACAAAATGTTCATACCACTAAAATGACATCATTCTGCGTTCTGTATTTTGCTCTAATAATACTGTGTTTCTTAGCAGTAGACACTAATTCAAGTTCAATGTTAAACCCAGATTTAATGATGAAAAGATATATATTTATTATACTCAAAAAATAAACGTAGAAAGGTTGACGAAACTCCACTCCCCTTTCTTAACAATAGAATAACCATGGTTTATTGCTAGATGATAATTTTTATTTATAAATATAAAATTAATTAATTAATTAATTAAATTAATGATGTTCTCCGAAGCTTTGATTCACCTATCCAAATTAATTTGGATTACAATACTTATATTTACTATTAATAAGTTAAAAATCTAATGAGTTGCACATAAGAAATGTGATTTGTGAAAGATTAAATTTAGCTAATTAAATAAATTAAAAGTTCATAAAAATAATCAAGTGACAAATTTATCATGAATAGGTCTTGACCGAATACTCTATTTCGAGAAGGTTTGTCTGTCTCTCTGTGTGATTCACTTATAATCTCATGTGTTAAGAAAATTCCAGAAATCTGGAGGGATAATCGCATATACTGCTAGCTAGCATTAGTATTTGGTTAGGCTTAGTCTCATTGTTGAAGAAGATTGTTTCACTCTTTATTTGTAGAATTATTATTAGTGACTAAACATTCGAACAGTTGATGGTTTACAATATCTGAACTTGATATTGTTGGTAAATTTGTCTTTGTTGAATAAAAATACTAATTAAATAATCTTTAACCTTAGTAATTATCTAGTATGATTGTATATTCAATATTATCAATCTAGGATTTTCGATTTTGAAATTTAAAAATTTTTATTTTCAGTTAAATTTAAATATTTTTTAACATAATATTGAGCATTAACTTAAATTAAGTATATTGAATAAACTTTTAAAGATTACGAATTTAAAAGAATTTAAGTACATAATATCATATTTGCATGAATTAAATAAATAAAAAATTAAAAAATTTAAAGGAAATTAAGAATTAAAAAAAAAATCAATTGGAAACAATAAATACAAAAAGCCAAAAACATATCCTTGCCGCCGGATTAAAATAAAAGTCATGCCTAAAAGGAAAACCCAGCAATTTTTTATCCCCTGATCAAAATAAAAGCTGTGCCTAATTAAAAAGTTTAAAATTTCTGGTATGGTTGTAACCTTTCTTTATCTTCTTCAATAATATTTTAATTTTCAAAAGAAAAAGTTTAAAAAGTTTAAAAGGTTTAGTCTGTTTTCTCATTTATGACAAAAACTCAATATATATGTTAAATGAATATATATATATATATATATATATATATATATATATATATAAAATTGTGATCATTGAGATTTTGCTGCTGTAATTTATCTCAATTAAATACTTGAGTTTGTTTTAAATATTTAAAATTTCATTTTTTTTTGTAGATACGTTATGGAATCCAATTCTAATCATGGTGGTGGTGAAGGCTCTAATACTGTAGAATGTTCCTCGATACCTATGCTTTCTTCAAAAAGACAAAAAAAATCCAATGTTTGGACCGTTTTTGATATGCTTGATCCTGAGGAACAACTCATATATCAAGCGAAATACAATTATACCAAAGAAAGAGCAAAATGCAAGTTTTGTGGGACTATAATCATTGGTTCCTCACATTCAGGTACGTCTACTATGCGTCGTCATATTGAAACTTGTAAGAAAATAGATCGTTCTATTGAAACTACTCAGAGTGAGGGTGTGTGTGGAACTAAGAAAATAGATCCATCAGTTGCACGTGAAATGTTGGCTGAAAGTGTTATTGCTCATGGATATCCATTTAAAATTGTTGAAGATGCTAAACTTAGAGCCTTTCATTCCTATTTGAATGATCAATTCAAGCCTATTTGTAGGAATACTTGTAAGGCTGATTGCTTGAAATTACATAAGAAAATGAAAGAGAAGATTAAATCTGATTTGGAAAAACTTTCGAGTAGAATTTGTTTGACTGCTGATATGTGGACATCATGCACAACTGATGGATATCTTTGTTTAACTGCGCATTTTGTTGATGATAATTGGAAGTTGCGTAGTTTGATTTTGAATTTTCAACATGTGCCACCACCCCATACTGCATTTTCTTTGTACAATAAGATTTATGATCTATTAAAAGAATGGGGAATCGATCGAAAGATTTTTAGCATTACTTTAGATAATGCTAGTAATATGGACAACATGCAACGACATTTATGTAGTCTTCTTGATCAACAAGGTGCACTATTATGTCATGGAAAATACTTTCATATACGTTGTGCTGCTCATATATTGAATCTTGTTGTTCAAAAGGGTTTATCAGTGATTGACGATGCTTTGAAAAAAGTAAGAGAGAGTGTGAAATATGTTGAGGGTTCTGAAGCAAGGAAGATAAAATTTCATGAATGTGTGCTTCAATCAAATTTGAATTATTCAAGGGGTTTATGGTTGGATGTGACAACTCGATGGAACTCTACATATTTGATGTTAGAGAAGTTTCTTTATTTTCGTGAAGCTTTTGAGAAGCTAAAAATTTTGGATGGAAATTACGATGCACTTTTAAGTCCTCAAGAGTTCCTTTGGATTGAGAATGTTTCCAAGTTTTTGAAGCCTTTTTATGAGATTACCACTTTGTTTTCAGGAAGAGATTACCCTACTAGTAACTTGTATTTTGAAAATAATATTCAGAATATGCTTGTGTCTGAAGACGAAATTATGGAATTAATGGCAATGGAGATGAATGAAAAATTTTGTAAGTATTGGGATGATTACACTCGGGTGTTGTCTTTTGGAGCTATACTTGATCCTAGGTTCAAGTTGCAACTTTTGCAATTTCTTTTTGCAAAATTGGGTGTTGAATATGAAAATAAGTGGATGGATATTTTGGAAGAAATGAAACTACTTTTCAAGGAGTATGAGAATCAAAATAATCTTCTTTCTCAATCATTCATGACGACCGGGGATAAAGATCAAAGCAATAGAAGAAATGTTTCTGATGATTTGACTGTAAGTTTAATTTTTTTTAATTTTTTGTTCAAAAGTTTAATATAAATTGCTTTAGTAACTTATTAAATTATTATTTTTTTCTTTTAAGTAATTCTTTTTTTAGTTTTAATTTACATTTGTTATTATAATTTCATATATGAACTTATTTTGTTATTGTAGGGATTTAAAAACTTCAATTCTGGATTTCTTTTATATAGATCAGAATTAGATGTATATTTGAATGAACCAAGAGAAGACTATGAGATTCAAATTGATATTCTTGATTATTGGAAGAAAAATCAATTTCGATACCCTGTACTTTCACTTATGGCTAAGGATATATTGAGTATTCCAATTACCACAGTTGCATCTGAATCAGCATTTAGTATGGGTGGTAGAGTTATCAACAAATGGAGAAATTGTCTCACAACATATAATGCAGAAATTTTGATTACCACTCGTAATTGGCTGTATGGATATGATCAAGATGGTAAGATTTTAGTGTCATTATTATTTTATTAATTTTTTATTATTTAAATTCTTATATGATTATTTTTATATATTTTATTAGATGAAGAAGATGAAACAATGGGATTTGGAAGGAAAGTGGGATTAAATTGAACTAATCGATTTATGGAGGAGGATGAAGAGTTCTAATTGCAATGTATGTTGATATTTTATTTCTTACTATTTATATTGTTAAAAAATTAAATTTTTTTATGAAGAGTATTTATGATTGATCATTGCCTCATTAATACAGTGTCGCTCTTTGAAAATCATATCCTGGAGTTTGAAGACAGTGTTGCAATGATTGTATGTCTTCTTTGAAACATTCAAGAATCTCACGTTTGAAGGATTGCCATACTGGATGAGACTTGTTCTTCATGTTGGTAGCCTTGTCAGTATCTAAGTAGTAAAATAGAAAAGAAATTTCGTTTTTCTGTAAACTTTTTTTTTTCTGATAATCTCTGTACTGCCTTTGTAAATGGCTATTCAACTTAAAAGTTTTCTTGCAATCTTTATTTTCTTGGTGATTACATTGATGTTTTCGAATCATCCATCTTATTCTAAAGCTTGTGCATTACTCTTGAAACTTTTTTTCTGGTTTCCAATGTTTGCAAGCTAGAGAGTATAATGAATTGGAATTGTCCAATAACACATCGAATAGCAGTTCGCCTGCAAAGAAGAAAATGACCGAAGTTTCACGTAACAGTTCTAAACAAGTTTGCCCTGTATTTTTGCTATAACCATGGGTCAATGGGATTGGACAAAACAGTGAGCAATTTTTTGGAATATTAAAGTTTGAACAATGAGCAGTCTTTAAGAATATTAAAGTTTGAGTTGGGCAGAAGTAATTTTCAAGTTTTGTAGGAGAATGGATGCAATAGGACTCATAAGATGTATTCAATATTTACGAGTTATAGGAATCAAAATTTAAATTCTATTTTTGTTAATAATGTATTCAATATTTTATACAAAATATCAAATTTAAATAAATGTTACAATTATATAATGATTTATATATATATTTGATTTATTATTGTATTAAAATTAAAATTTTAATATGAAATAAATATAATAATTGTTTTTATAATAAAATCAAATGTTATATTTAATAATATATTTATTATTTATTATTTATTATTACAAATATAATAAGCATAATATTGAAAATTATTTGATATTGAATATTATATTGTGTTTTAAAATAATTTTATTTAATAATTGAATGTAAATATTTAATATTTATTTTATTTTCAATAAATTATTGATATAATTATGTAATAAATAAATAATGATTGTTTTAAAATTTTATAAATTTTGATTAGAAAAAATGAATTATTATTTATTTATTTTTTAATATAATAATTATATAATTATAATTCGGGCTTTCTCGGGTTATAAATTCGGGTTTTCTCGGGTTTCGGATCGGGCCGGTTTCGGGTTCGGGTCGTATCGGGCTCGAGCTTTTTCGGGTTCGGGCTTTTTTCGGTTCAGATTTTTTTGAGTTCGGGCTTTTTCGGGCTCGGGCTTTATCGGGTTCGGGCTTTTTCGGTTCGGGCTTTTCTCGGGCTCGGGCCTTTGACTTTTTGGTCAATTCGGTCCGGTCTCGGGTTCTGTCTCGGGCGGACTCGGGCGGGTTTTCGGGCTCGGGCCAACTTTTTCCAGCTCTACTTGGGAGCTCGGGAGGAGGGAAGCTCGGACTTACTGAAGTGAGGGAGGTCACGGGTTGCTGGGGCTGGTGCCGAATGGAACCGGTTGGATGGTGAGGCCGGCGATGGAACTGCTGGTCTCGGTTCTGCTGGAACTTGGAGCTGGGTCGATTGCCTGGTGGAGGTATCGTCGGTTCCGGACTGTGGTTCCGGTTTTGCTGCAGATTGGACTGTGAACAGGAGCTGTTGATTGATGATTAGAACCAGAAAATGGGGATAATGCCGGAAAATCGAGAAGGGGGCTGAATTCTGGTGGTGTTGCCAGTGTTGGAGATGTCGAGCTCACTGTTGCCGATAGGGGCTCGGGTGTGGAATTGCTGGAAGAGCGGTCGCCGCCGGTTGTACCGTGAACAGGAGCTGGATAAAGGAAACTATCAGGCTGGAAGCTCGGGAAAAAGGGGATTTGCAGAGAGAAAAAAATATAAAAAATAAAAAATTAATAATAATAAGAAATAATAATAAAAATTAGTGGCAGAAGAGATGTTTTGATAGGGCGTGGGCACGCCCTATCAAATACGTGTTTCTGCTATTTTTCTTTTTGAAACAGAAATGATCTCTTCATAAGGCGCGGGCACGCCTATTAAAAGACCACTTCTATTTTTTTTTTTAAAGAACACTAAAATACAAAAATTTTCTTTATTATAAAACAATAAAAATAAAAAAAATTATTTGCTAAACAGAAAATAAAGAGAAATTTTGGGTTACCTCCCAAACAGCACATTTCTTTAAAGTCTTTGGCTAGACATAGTCATACTCAGTTATATGTTGGACATTCCAACCTAATTCGTTCAATTTCATGCACTTATAAACCTTCATAAAAAGGCTTTAAACGATGACCCTTGACCTTAGAGATCTGACCTGTATCCAAACTTTGAATTTCAATTTTACCACGAGGAAACACGTTAGTAACAATATAAGGGCCTAACCATCTAGAACGAAATTTACTAGGAAATATTTTTAATTTAGAATGAGATAGTTTAATTTTTTGACCAATATAAAATTTTTTCTTGGGAACTATATGATCATGAAAAGCCTTTATCTCTTCCTTGTAAATTACAGAGTTTTCATAGGCATGATTAATATTAAACTTAATGATTTCATCATCAAATTTCATTGTGAGTGTACCATCATGCACATCAATTTTAATCCTAGATGTTTTTAGAAAAGGTCTTCCCAACAAAATTAAAGATCTAGATAAGTCATCATCCTCCATATCAAGCACATAAAAATCAGCAGGGAAGATCAATTCATTTACTTGCACCAGAACATCCTCTAGAACACCTTTAGGATAAACATTAGATCTATCACCAAGTTGAATAATCACACCAGTCTCTTTTAATGGTCCAACATTCAAAGATTTATAAATAGACAGAGGCATGACATTAATTGAAGCTCCTAGATCTAACATTGCTCTTTCAATTTTAAGATTACCTACCTTACAAGGGATAGTAAACATACCTGGATCCTTGCATTTAGGAGGTAACTTTTTCTGAAGGACAGCTGAAACATTCTCAGCCATGCTAACAAATTCATTACCTTTTAGTTTCCTTTTGTTGATGCACAACTCCTTGAGAAATTTGGCATATCGAGGTACCTGTTTAATTACATCAAGTAAAGGAATATTTACCTCAATCTTGCGAAAGATGTCAAAAATTTCTTTTTCCTCCTCTTTTTTAGATTTGGATGATCTAAAAGGAAAAGGAGGAATTGGTGCCAAAACTTTTTATTGCGTGTCGTTAGGTTCCTTAGGGTGATCCAACTGTGGTTGGGATGCAGTAACTTCCTTTTTAGCTTCTTCTGGAATGTATTTTCGGATTGTCTTGCTAGACTCCCCTACCTCGATTCCACTCCTCAAGGTCATTGCACTAACATTCTGTTTGAGATTGATGACTGTCTGTGAGGGCAATTTTCCTTGAGATTCCAGTCTATTCACAAAAATGGTTAGCTGACTCATTTGATCCTCCAGCTTTTGATGCTTGTCCTTGTCTCCTGTTGAAATTGTTGTGTGTTAATTGCAAGTGATTTAACAATTTCTTCAAGAGACATACCTGAACTTGAGGATGGCTGATGTTGCTGTTGTTGTGGAGCAGGCTGGCTATATTGAGAATTCTGAAATTGAGCCTTACTCCGTAGCTAAATTTGGGATGATTTCTCCACCCTGGGTTATAAGTATTTGAATATGGATCGTGATTCCTTTGTGATGGACCTGAAAATCCTCCAATTGCATTTGCGTGCTCATGAGGTTCATCTTGAAGTGTGGGGCACATGTCAGTTGGGTGGCCAGTAGCAGCACAAATTCCACAGGCTTTAACTTGTTGTACATTTCTCATTCCTATAGCCAATTGTTGAACAACAGATGTTAGATTAGCTATTTGACTTTCAAGAGAATGTGTATTTACCTCGTTTACTCTTCTATGAGGTATGTCTTGTCTGAATCCAAACTGTTGGGAGTTGGCAGTCATGGTGGAAATCAAATCTCTAGCCTCTCTAGGCGTCTTATTCACTATCGCACCTCCACTGGCTACGTCCATAATCCTTCTTTCCATGGGTAACAATCCTTCATAAAAATATTGAATTAAGAGTTGTTCGAAAATCCCATGTTGAGGACAACTTACACAGAGTTGCTTAAATCTTTTCCAGTATTCGTGAAGAGTCTCAATATCTTTCTGCTTAATTCCACATATCTCTCTTCTAATGCTAGCAGCTCTTGAAGTAGGGAAAAATTTGTCAAGGAACAATCTCACTATTTCAGTCCACGTGGTTATAGAACCAAGAGGTAAATAGAACAACCAATCTTTTGCTCTATCAACTAGTGAGAAAGCTCCCATTTTGATTTGCTCTTCGGTAACTCCTTGTGGTTTCAAGTTTGAACATACCACGTGAAATTCTTTTAAGTGCTTGTGAGGATCTTCATTCTCAAGACCATGGAACTTGGGAAGCAAATGGATCAAACCCGATCTTAATTCAAAATCTGATTGCAGAGTTGGGTTATGAATGCAGAGGGGTTGTTGATTGACAGGTGGTGCAGCCAACTGCCTTAAAGTTTGCTTTTCTTTAGCCATTATTTTTTCAATATTAGAATCACTATCAACTGCTAAATGGGATGAAGATGTAGCTTCTGGTGCCTTTTGAATTTTTGTTTTCTTCCTATTCCTCTTAGCTGTCTTTTCAATCTCAGGGTCGTACATGATTAATTCACCTGCACGAAAAGAACGGGGTATCAAAATAAATCTTATTAAAAACCAATCCCCGGCAACGGCGCCAAAAATTGGTGGTTGTCGAGACCAACAATAATAATTCCTACTCAAAATAGATTAAAACTGTAGTATAAATGAGTAGGGTCATTTCCCAAGAGATTGGTTAGATTTATTTTTCTGCAAAAAGTTTAAAAAGAAAATATAATTTGGGGATTTGTGAAAATGAAAATAAAAATTAAATTAAAATGTAGGCAAAGAAATCGCTATATATAAAAATTGAGAGAAGATCAATATGATTAAAATATATAACCAAAGGAATAATCTTAGAATGGGTTCATGGAATTAATCATTGATGCAAAAATAAATTCTTTTAATCTTTACCAAATTGGTTATAGTTATTGGTACGACCTAACAACCTATTTCTCCTTACTTCTTCGAAAATCAGGATACGATCTCTAATTATTTCTCTTGTCAGTTAAACAACCTTAGATACGATCTTAAAATTTAATTTACCAACAGCATTGAAAACTAGAGAGACTACCAATTCTAACCAACAAACACACATGTAGGTTCATTTAAGCTAGATTATATATCTTCTTAACAGAGAATTGAAATCCTGTCTGAAATCAAATATGTCATTTACCACTTATATTAGAATTCTTAAACAATTACGGATTCAGGTATCTAATTGATGATATATTATCCTGACAATTGAACAAAGGGCCCTTTTTGCACAATCAATCAAAACAATAATTTAAACAAGAACAGAAGACATATAAATAATAAAAATATAAAAGAACAATATAAAACTAATTAGATCTCACAATTCTTGAAGAACCCAAACTTTAATTATCCTTTGGCTAGACTAAAAATTTAGCAAGCCATAAGTTCAGAGAAAAATACAAAAGAAAAATATATGTCTATGATAATGATGATTCCAGCCTCTTCCACTCTTAGTCTATATATACTAAATATCCTAGCCCCAAAATCTGTTTCCAGAGGAAAGTTCTCTGATTGAGTTTGATTACAATTAAACTTCTTTCCTTTTTCCACCACTTGCTAAAGACAGTTTTTGTATATATCTTCCTTAATAATTAAAATCTTCCACTTGCTATCTTTAGATTGATTCAGTCAACTTCAGCTACAAGTGATAGATCTTGACTTGAATTCCAAGATTTCTTCTGATTTTGTGACTTAAGCAGAATTTGCATCTTTTAATCCATTTTGTCAATTTTCCTTCATTCACAATACAAAATAGAAAATATAAGTCAAATCCAAAAATTAAGCATATAAAAGAATTTAAATCATGAGAAAATATGACAATTAATATGTATAATATGCAACTTATCAGTCGCACTTCATAGTCACTACATATAGCTTAATCCAAATTACTTTACATATCGCTACTCGTCTTTCATTACGTGTCAAACTTATAGTATACTTTTCAGGGATGTTTTCACCCCTATTTTCAACTTACAATCTCTATACCCATATTCAGTTAGTGAAAATCAACTAACTATCATCATCCTGTCTAAGGGTACAGGCTTCACATCTTTCACTAGCTTATAAGCAACTGAAGGCGGTATGAATAAATATGTGGCACCAAGATTAATGAAAATAATTACTTCATTATTCATAACCAGTGTGGTATCTTCCACCACATCAGATGAAACATCAGTAGTGTCCTGGTCCAAGGCATACACTCGCCCTCGTCCAACATCTTATTTCCGTGGTAACTACCACACATCTTACACTGTTCACACTGCTACTCTGTTACACTGCTTACACTGTTACACTGCTACACTGCTGTACTGCTGCACTGCTCCGTAGCAGGTCGAGGTCCTCAAATCACAATTCCCCTCAAAAGTATTGAAATTAGATATACTGGGGCTTTACTAATCATCTTACCCCGTGACTCATCAACTGTAAGCTTTTACCATACTACTTTTTTCCCGTTCTGACATCTTAGTCATTCTCTATTCTCTTTCTGTCTCAATTTCAGCCCTTACTACCTTTCCCAATCTCAGAGGCGTGCAACTCATGGTCTTATTCACACAACTGCAGTTTGAACACTGTCTCAGCATAGGTAGTGATATCTAATGGCCAATCGAACTCTAATTGACAATCTGAGCCCTCCATGAACTTTCAGACATTCCGACCCACACTGTCCATAGTGTCGGAGTCATATCTGCCCAGGAATATAAACTGAGTTTCAGACTCATCAATCAATTCAGTTCCTCTGGGTCAGAGTAAAGGATTTTATCTGTAAGTTCCTTTAAGTGTCCGGGATATTATGTCACCGGAATACCTCTCGAATTATTTTCCATGTCCATTCTGGATGTCTAACTCTTAAGATGGGTCGAGCGGACTTCCACCAATGCTCCGACTCGTCCTTAAATACCATGTATACACTGAGCACTTAGGTCGCAAAATTTTCTCCACACTCCGTTCCAACCTCGTGAAGTGTGTCATAATATTGTCCGGTCTCTCTGTAGGACTCTGTTCGATCTCTCTGTCGGACTCTGTGGGGCATTTGCAATACTAGCCTCCACGTCAATCTCATCTTGAGTCTCATGTGGCGACTCAGTATGACTCTCAGGCCTACTTCTACGACCTCGAGCTCGTGTACTCGCCTCTATATCATAGCGGCTATCAATTAATGAGTCTATTCTTGCATTCAAAACCAAATTCTTAGCTGCACTTCTATCTCGATATACACAACTGTATCTAAACAATGCACAGTAGATGGGGATATAAACTTTCTTAACCTCTAACACCGACTCATATCAGGCCAACTCAGCTCTGATACCATTAAACCTGTCACGACCCAAATTACCTAAAAATCAGAGTAAATTTTTTACTTTTTCATTTATTATTTAATTCTTATCTTTCTCTCATCGTGACCCTCCTACAAACAGTTGGGCTATGATTCGGTGTTAGTCACCTCACACTATTTACCATTCCATTTCCATAATCACATTCACATATCAGAGTTTCCTATCTTTTGACTTTTATTAAATACATACACAATGATATTTATAACTCTACATCCCCGACATCATAATCGTTTATAGTACTGTGCATTACATATTTAGATACAAAACTATACAAATGTGTATACTTGTCTCTCGATGGGAAATAGCAGATACCAAGCATGCAAGACTTCAGCCGCTTACTAATTACTGTGAGTGCTCTGAAAACATGAGAAATAAGGCGGGTGAGCAAACCACACGCTCAGTAAGGCAATTATGCAAGTAAGTAGATAGCTTCACTATCTACATGCTCATAATGTCATACCCTTAAAAATCCATTTCTTTTCATTAAAATCTCAAGCACAAAACCATGCATATATCCATGACATAGTTTATCAAATCTATTTGTGCATATAGAAAGCATGTAATTCATGCATCAATAGCATTTTATGTGATATCCTTAAATCATAATTGGCATGAAGTAAAACAAGATCATGTATTCTTTCATGTCATTTAAGACAAATCATGAATTTGAAATGAAAGCATGGAAAACACCATCATGCTACTGCATTCAAATCATTTCATTAAAACTCTAGTATAAACTAACCCTTGCGGGTCAATCATCTCATAAAACAATTAATTAAAATTCATTATAAAACTTCGGTTATAAAACCACCATTCTTTCAGGGTCACATATCATAAAATCGGGGGCCTGACCCCTCCCTCGGGTTTATCCTGGTCTATCGATCAATAGTTATATCATGTGAGACAAGTAGGTGACTATCAGTAACAACATAGGACTATGGCCATAACCTCGTGATCCCTGGCAACACGGTACCTAGTGTCCTGGGTATCCCACCTGAAACGGGAGGTGGGTCGTCCTACCCGTCAGAACAGCATAACACCAGGATTGCGAGGGCAAGGCTTGCTGCCTCGTGGCTAATGCCACTCCACTCCAACAATCCCCATGGTACAGCGTACTCCACGTGACATACACGGTACAATGTACTTCGTGAACCGAAACTCAATCAGGGGTACCTGCAATAGATCTTATCAGCCCATATCATCTCTGTCTCAGTATGCACGTGTGAGCACATCATCTCACTGTGACACACAGTCTACAGGAGGCTCCAACATGGCTATATGCATGTCATAGAAATCCCTGTGAGAGTGAAGCTCTAGCACGACTCCATGCATATTCATGATATCTGAAAATCTCATGCGAGCGAAGCTCTAGCACGGTTTCATAGAAATCAATGAAATCTGCGTACGAGCAGTGCTCCAGTACGACTTAAGATAATTATAAATTCAAGTAAAATCCACGTACGAGCAATGCTCTAGTACAGATATGTATAAAAACTCAGTGAAAACCTCGTAGGAGAAAAACTCCAGTACAACTTTAAAATGAGTTATAAAACCATATAAAACTTCGTGTGAACAATGCTCCAGCATGAATGAATGCTCAAGTAAATCAAAACTTCGTACGAGCAACGCTTCAGTACGGCTTTATGCATAAATGCATCAAATCTCGTGCGAGTTACACTCCAGCACGGCTTTTATGCAATATCATATCAAAATAGGATGCGAGCTAAGCTTCAGTATCTCTCATGCATGTCAATCATAAAAACTAGTGCGAGCAATCGCTCCAGCACCTTTGTATGCATATTCAGTCAAAACCATCAAAACAATCAAAACAGAGTACGAGTTAGGCTCCAGTACTTCTCGTGCATTTCCCAAGAATGAAAATTAGTGCGAGCAACCGCTCTAGCACATTTCATGCATATGATGTCACACAAGTCGGTGCGAGCAACCTTTCAAGCACATTTATGCAGATTCACAAACGCAGATATAGTGCGAGCTATATGCCAGCAATATCTGTTTTCAATATAAACTTGATAGTTGGCCCGTTTTCCAAAGAATTTCATTAAAATACAAATAACACCTACGCAGTGTTATCTTGTGAAATTTATACAATTACTGGCCAATCTATCGATTTCTTTGATTAAAACCAATAAAATTCTTTATTTTGAAAAATTTCTTAAATCATGCATTTCATGTATGTCATGCTTTCACCCTCCTTAGGTGTACTTCCCTCAATAGGGGTAAAATAGTTTTTTTACCTATTTCGATCCTTAAAATCATTTAAACCACTTTTATGATCATTATACAATCACCGTGTATACATACATAATTAGTGTATACAAAAACTATTAAAATATGCATAGCTACCTCTAGCTACTCACACAATTCTCTTACCTCATTTTTCTGTACAGTCTGACCTTTCCACCGATGACTCGTCACGCAGTCCGATTTGCTCCGAATCCAATCTCCGAAACTGCCGATAAATATTCATCAGGGCAAATACAATACCATTAATTGTATTTCATATTTTTTGGGTTTAATTTAAATCATTGGGTCTGTTTACCCATATTGGGCCCGATTGTACCATAATGAGCCTTAATCGACCTTAAGCCCATTTTTCACTTACTATTTACATTATCGAGGCCTATTGGGCTCTTTGGGCCCATCAATATTTATTGAGTCTCATTCTAAATTCTCAAATAGCTTAATTTAGTATTTACGACAATTCATCCAATTTTTCAGAATTTAATTCATTAAATGCGAAATTTAAATCCGTAATTTATACGATAAATATTAGTCACGCATAATGATGTAAAATTGTCATAAATAAAGGTTACTTACCCGTGATTCCATGATAGTACGCAAATCGAGGTTGACTCGAGTCCTCGTTTGACGTCAATCGTCGAGCTACATAATTAAATACTTTTTCAGGTAAATTTTCAGTCGATTATTTATCAAATTAAATATTTTAAAATTTAAATCGGTCAATTCAACCGCTTACCGACTTACCTGTAGCTCGACTGCATCACTGGAATTTTTCACAATTTTTTCTCTTTTTCTTTTTTCCTTTTTTTCTTTTTTTTTCCTTTTCTTTTTTGCTGAATCGGTTCGGTCCGGTTCAACCCGGTTCAGATCGCTGGTTCAGTCCGGTTCGATCGGTTCAGTGCCTTGTCGGCCTGTTCTCTGCCGGCTTCCACTGCCATCAGCTCCGTTGGGTCGTTCGATGCATGGATCTGGGGTTGGTTTCATCCAAGACCGCCGAAAAGTAGCCGGTTCGGCTCTTCTCCCTCGACGTCGGTACCCATTTTCCTTTCTCGTTGTTTCTGGCGACGTCCGTCGGTTTCTTCGGTCGTGGCCACCACCAATCAGCTCGTCTTTGCTTCGGGGATGATTGGCTGGGGGTGGTCGGGCCTGAATCGGCGCTGGTCGCCGGGAACTTCTCTTCCCCTCTCGGTTGCCTCGGTTTCTCTCCCTCTACCGCCGTTTGCCGCCGTTCGTAGGTGCGTTAGGCCGGTGGTGGCTCGGCTCTCGTCAGGTTTTCCTTCGTCGACCTTGCCTGGCCGCCGTCAGTCGCCGATCGTGATGGCAGAAGGGGGCTTGGTTTCCGTTTCGCATTTTCTCTCTTCTGTTTCGCAGATTTCATTTTTTATTTTTTATTTATTTTTATTATTATTTTAATTGATTAAAACATTATTATTTTACCAAAATATCTGAAAAAATATATTTAATTCATTTAATCCATAAATGAATTTATCAGTCTTATTTTGACTTTTCGGTATATTTTTCGATTATTTTCGGGATTATTTTTTGAAGTGAAAATTTCGGTTAATTCCAATAAATTCATATCTTGATCAATTTAACCCGAAATTTAAATATTTCTTCATTATTGATCAAGATTTCTCAATCCCATATTTTTAATTAAATTTCTTCTCGAATTTATACCAACTTTCGATCTTTTGACCGTTTTGCCCTTGCACGTTTTCAGGAATACCATTTCAGTCTTTTTGCATTTTTAAATGTACTCAAAAATTTCTATTCATTCCATTTGCTCTTACGATAAAAAATTGGGTCTTACAATTAAGATTCATAACCATTGCTGTAAGAGATTCCATGGTGATGGAAGATGAAGCAGTAGGTACAGTGTCCTCAGCTGGAGGTGCGAAAGGCTCAGCTGGAGATTCTTCCTCCAGAGCTGCCTCCTGAGATAATTCGCTCTTCTTTCACCACTGTCCTTGGAGGTCTTTGTAGTACCCCGTATGATGAAGTGTGTTGATGTTAAGGACACTTTTTGCAGAAGGCACCTCACCAGTCTCACGAGAGCAGTCAACCCCGAGTTTTTGAAGTAGAAATGCAAGTGGTTGAGGGAAAACGATGGTTAACGCTTGACCCCGCACTATCTTCAGCCAATCTAAATAAAATGTACTAGGTTTGGTTTTTGGCCATAAGGAGAATGAAGTTGATAAAGCCAAAACCTATCAAGTTTTCGGATAGTGGAGTGTTGGGTACCGAAAGGACGTAGGTTCCATGAGATGATGAGATGAAGCAACCTAGGGTGCATAGGTAGGTCACTAGCTTCATCGCCTGGAAGATTAAATTCTAGGGTACCTCTTCTTCCTCATTAGTTAATCCTTCGTTTGCAATCCCAAAAACGTTTGCCAAAAGCTTAGTATCAACGGTGATAGTTTTGGCCATGACAAAGGTTTTGAAACTGAGAATTCTACAGGAGTCTTCGGGATCATGTATAAATTCAGCATTGGAGAAGAAATGTCACGACCCAAAACTACCCAAAAATCAGAGTAAATGATTTGCTTTTTTTCATACTTACCTGTTCTCTGATCGTAACTACACTCCACTGACAATTGGGCTGTGCGTCAATGCCAGTCCCACCATTCATTCACCATATAACTTAATTCCTTATTACAGGAAAGGTAAACACATGAGTTTTTTACTAATTCTTTCCCATTCATTTACTAGTGTTTACAATGTCTATACATTCCCGAAAGTTACAAACATGTTACTGTGCTATTCTTATTTAGATACAATATGGACAAGTGTATATACCTTAAGTGATGAGCAGCAGCGGATATAAGGAATGCAGTACTCAGTCACCTCAAAGTTTACTGGAAATGATCTGTGTAGGAAAATGAAAGGGGTGAGCACATCAAGCTCAGTAAGGCAATCCTACGAACAAGTAGGTAACCATACAACCTACATGAATGTGGTGTCATGCATAAACCACCCTTTCTCCACATAATTTTAAAACAGATGCTACAATTCATGATGTCGTGTAAAACAAGTTCACATATGGATTTTAAAGAGCATGAAAAACTCAACATGCAAATCCATTTAAATCATTTCATTCTCGTTAAAATTTTACAACACAGCCAGGACTTGTAAACACCACAAATTTTCTACATTTAGTTGGACTATATATAAAAATGGGAATAATAAATTTTAATGGAAGTCTGAATATTCGTTGTAGGGCTCGACGACTATAGGAACCGAGAAGCCCGTGAACAACAGGGAACCCGAAATACAGGGAGTGAAAAAGCAAATGCAAGCACGGAGGGATTGAAAAATTTTAATTTATTAGTTAAAAACTGTTGATGTAAAAACTTGTATCGGGAAGTTATGAGGAATGACAAAATCCCAATAATATTTCATTTTCAGAATAATGAAAATTTCATGGAAGGCATGGATATTGTCATTAGGTGATTTTATAAAAAAAGGAAAGAAAATGTATATATATATATATATATATATATATACATGGGTATAATATATATATATATATATATACTAGACAAATTTAAATGGACACATAATGACATATATATATATATATATATAAAATGAATATATATATATATATATATATTGTAATGTATAACATACAATATATAAGAATTAATAAATGAACACAAAACAATAAAACAAAAAAATAATACAAACATTAAACAAAAACAAACAACTAAATATCTATCTATATATTAATATAACATATATATATATTAGGTGGTACGGAATTGGCTTTCAAAGAAAACCAATTTCGTTTCTTGCATTTTCAAAATGCAGAGGCTGTAGCGGGGAGCGGGAAAGGGAAAAGAAAAGAAGAGAAGAGGAGAAAAAAAGAAGGAGAGGGTTGGCCGGGAGAAGAAAAGGAAATAAGAGGGAGAAAAGAAGAGAAGAAAAGAAAATAAAGGAAAGGAAGGAGGGCTGATCGGGAAAGGAAGAAAGGAGGAAAGAAAAGAGGAAAAGAAAGAAAGAAGAAAAAGCTGCTGGGCGAGGAAGAAGGAAAGAAAAAAGGAAAAGAAAGAAGAAAGAGCGGTTGGCCGAGGAAGAAGGAGAAGAAAAGAAAGAAAATAAAAGAAATAAAAAGAAAGGGAGAAGAGAAGGGAAACTGGTTCTGTCGAGGGGGAAAGAAAGCAAAGGAAGAAGAGAGTGAAGAGAAGCAGAACCGAGGGCCACAATGCTAGAGCAGACCAGAAAGAAAGGAGAAAAAAGAGAAGAGAAAGAAGAAAGGAGGCTAGCTGATCGGGGAGAAGAAACCGAGAGGCTGCAGGAGAAAATAAATTGAAGCAGGCTGAAGCAGAACAGGGAGGGGCTGGAACTGAGAATAAAACAGAAGCAAACTGAGAGGAAAAAGTAAAATTGAAGCAGACCGAAAGCTAGAAATTGGAGTAGGCCGAGAATGGAGCAGAATAGAATTGAAGTAGAGTAAAAAACGGAAGCAGAGCAGGATCGAAGCAAGCTGAAGCTGGGAAACATCAGCTAACCAAGGGAGAAAGAGAGGGAGATCGAAGGAGGAAGTGAAACCGAGAGGCAGGGGAGAGAAAGAAGAAGGCAGAGGCTGGAAATTGAAACAAATCGAGGAAGAAGAAGGGCTGACCGAGAGAGGAGAAAAGAAAAGGAGAAAAAAAAAGAAGAAAAGAGAAAGAAAAAAGGTAAAATGTATATATATATATGTATATATGTGTATTTAATGTACATGAATATATATGTGTAACATACATAAGTATGTTAGTGTAGATTTAATTAGACAAAAAAAATGGGAAAATGAGGAGTAGACAAAAAATATATATTTGTGGTATTGAATAATGGAAACAAATAATATATATATGTATATATATATATATATATATATATATGTATATATATATATATATATATATATATATATATATATATTGGTGTATATACATGTCACGACCCAAAACTACCCAAAAATCATAATAAATTTTTCGCGTTTTGTTATTTTCTTTCATGCTTACCTGTCCTCTGATCGTGACCACACTCCACTAACAATTGGGCTGTGCATCAATGCCAGTCCCACCATTCATTTACCATATAACTTAATTCTTTCTCAGTCATTTATAAGTGTTTACAATATTTATACATCCCCTAAAGTTACTTACAAACATGTTACTGTGCTATGCTTATTTAGATACAATATGTACAAGTGTGTATACCTTAAATGATGGGCAGCAGCGGATATCCGGAATGCAGTACTCAGTCGCCTCAACATCTACTGGAGATTATCTATGTGAGAAAATGAAAGGGGTGAGCACATCAAGCTCAGTAAGGCAATCCTACGAACAAGTAGGTAACCATACTACCTACATGAACGTGGTGCCATGCATAAACCACCCTTTCTCCACACATTTCAAAACTGATGCAATGATTCATGATGTCATGTAAAACACGTTCGCATGGAAAATTCAACATGCAAGTCTTTTTAAATCATTTCTTTCTCATTTAAAAATTTCACAATAAAGTCAGGACTCAACCCCTCCTTCGGGTGGTCCTGACTCACACAAAACCATGAAAATCAGTTTACATCACACATGGGTTTAAAAAGCATGGAAATAGCATCATGCAAATTTAGTTTAAAACCCAGTTTCAATCATCGTCAAGATCATCAACATGCGAGACTAGGCAACATCTGTATATCGGTAATAACCAGGACTATGGCCATGTGTCCTCGGGAGTTCCTCTGCTACACGGATCCTAGTGTGCGGGTTCTCACCATGATCGGGAACCGCCCGGGAGGTAGGTCAATCCATCTTGTCGGTCTTATCCGATCCCATGTATCCGAAGATGCCGCATCCGAAGATACCACGTATCCGAAGATACCACACGGTACATCGTACTCCATGCTACTTGCACGGTACATCGTACTCCGTGGACCCATATCATGTCTCTATACTCATGCCATGTCTCAAAACGTACGTGTGAGCCTATTTAATCGGTGACACACAGTCTACCCGATGCTCCAAGCACGGCTCATCGCATGTTCTCATAAAAATCAGTGGGGGGTGCGAGCGATGCTCCAGCACTCTCGTCAATTCAAGTAAAACTAGTGCGAGCTAAGCTCTAGCACTCTTATCAAATCATGTAGAAAATCTGGTGCGAGTTAGACTCTAGCACCCTATCACGAAAATCATGTAAAATCTGGTGCGAGTTAGACTCTAGCACCGTGTCACAAAAATCATATATATATATATAAAATCTGGTGCGAGTTGGACTCCAGCACCAATGCATGTAAAACTCTAGTGTGAGCTCTCGCTCCAGCACTAATGCGTGCATCACACAAATCAAAAACATAGTGCGAGCTGAGCTCTAGCACGTCACATGTCAATAAAAACATGTAAGCGGCTCTGTTTCCTCAAAACAGTTTTCAAAACAATTTCATCATTGAAACTATGAAATGCTGTGCATTTTTCTTTCAAGGTTAGCCAGCCTACTCATGCATGCATCAAAACACCTCCAGAACGAGTAGGAACCTCTTGTTCTTGCTCCTCCCAATTTTTTCCTAAAATTAAAAATTTTACCCTTAACAAGGGTATTTTGGTAATTTGCCCATTCGGGGCACTAAAATTATTAACTTACTTCTAAACCCTTCAAATAATTTAAAAGACTGCATATGACTTTGAAATTTCGTAAAGCTTACCTCTAGCAGTCCGTAGAATTCCCTTACCTTATTTTTCTGTAGAGTCTGACTTTTCTTTTTTCCACGTTGTCTCGTCAAGCAGTCCGATCTACTCCCAATCCAATGTCCGAAACTGCATATAAATTTTCCTCAGGTTAGATATCATACAATTAAATTTTATTTCCTATTTTCTGGGCTTAATTTAAATCATTGGGCCCATTTACCCCTATTGGGCCTGATTGCACCTTAATGGGCCTTAATCGGCCTTAAGCCCGTTTTCCACTTAATTTTTACATTATCGAGGCCTACTGGGCTCATTGGGCCCACCAACAATTTCTTGGGCTTCGTTCTAACTCTCGAATAGCTCAATTTATTATTTACGACAATTTATCTAAATTTTCATAATTTAATTTATTTTATGCGATAAATAAATTTGAAGCACGCATAACGATGCAAATTGTCGTAAATAAGGGTTACTTACCCGAGATTCCATGTTAGTACGTAAATCGAGGCTGTCTTGAGCTCTCGTTTGATGTCGATTGTCGAGCTACACAATTTCATAGATTTTCGGGTAAATTTCCAGTCGAATAATAATTAAATAAAATATTCCAAATTTAAATCGGTCAATTTCGACCACTACTGACTTACCCGTAGCTCGATTACATCGCCGGGATTTTTTTCCAATTTTTTCTCTTTTTCTTTTTTCCTTTTTCTCCTTTTTTCCTCTCTTTCTTGGCTGAACCGGTTCGGTCTGGTTCAGACCCGGTTCAGACCTTCGGTTCGCTCCGATTTAGGGCCTTGTCGACCGGTTCTCCGCCGGCTTCCGCCGCCAGTGGCTCCGCTGGGTCGTCCGCATCTCAGATCTGGGGTCGGTTTCGTCCAAGGCCGTCGAAAAGTCGTCGGTCCCGCCTGTTCTCTCCTGCCGTCGAAACCCATTTTCTCTTTCTGCCGTTTTCAGCGTTTGCCGGCAGTTTCGCCGGTCGTTTCCAGCATCAATCGACTCGGCATTAAGTGGGGAAGCTTCGGTCAGCGGTGGTCGGGGTCAAATCTGCGCCGGTGGCCTCCGATTTTGCTTCCTCTCTTCGCGGCTTCTCCCTCCGTTTTCGGCCTCCTCCGACGTCGGTGTGGCTCATTGCCGGTACCGGGAGGTCGTCGGCCTCTCCTCTTCCTTTTCCTGTGGTCGTGGCCCCTCATCCGGCGCCGGTGGTGGCTCGCCGGTGACCCTCATTTTCGGCTTCCGTTTTTCGTTCTTTCTTCTCTCTCCTCGATTTTCTGATTCCTCCATTTTTTTTCAATTTATTAATTTATTTTTATATATTTATTTATTTATTTTTATTATTTATTTATTTTATTAATATTTTAATCATTAAAAATACATTAAAAAAAAACCCAATTATCTCTTTAAATATCCTTAAAATTATTATTTAATTCTAAATTCATTTATTTAGTTTAATTTAATTTATTTAATTTATCTTAACCCCTTTTCGGTATATTTTTCGATTATTTTCGGGATTATTTTTTGAACTAAAAATTTCGATTAATCCCTATTAATTTCAATAAATTTATATATTGATCAATTTAACCCGAAATAAATTTATTTCTTCGTTATTGATCAAGATTTCTCAATCCCTTATTTTTAATTAAATTTCCTTATCAAATTTACACCGGCTTTCGGTCTTTTGACCATTTTACCCTTCAACGTGTTCGAATATTTCATTTCAGTCCTTTTGCATTTTTTAATTTCGTATTTTAACTAAAATCGGGTCTTACAATACATATGGGTGTATATAAAATAAATGTGTATGTTAGTATATGTACATACAAAGAATATATACATGTGATAAGAAAAAAAATGGCTAACAAATAAATATATATATATATATATATATATATATGAGTGTATATATATATTTATGTGTATATACATGTAGATGTATATAATAAAGGTATATGTTAATATTTGTATGTACAAAATATATAAATAGTAAATAAAATATATAAACGTGCGTGTTGGCCTAGGTATGTACAATAATACGTACACACGGAGTAGTGACGAATAAGTTACGATTTTAATGCAATTCAGATGATTCGCATGAATAGGATGCTAAGTAAACGATTTCGGTGTAGGTGAATCGTAGAAAGAATTAAAGGAGGTACTAAGAGGCGTCACCACTCGAATTCAGGATATCCGATAAATCGAGGTAAGGGGTACTATTTAACTTAGTTCTGATAATGCATTCGTGTTTCACCGATAAGAGATTTTATGAAGGTGCATATGATTTGAAATGATTTAGTAATGCTTTCATACTTGTGAAACTGTTTGCGAAGCATGTTTTAATTTGTCGAAATATTCCTCGAGTAACTCCCATGATATGAAATGAATTTTCCTAAGGTATGAAACGTATGAATGTTTTACATTTATTTATGTTTTTATATCCATACCGTTAAAGAAACTTTTGACAATTTCAAAAGTATTTAAGAAAAGAAATTTGTTTCGAAAGGTGATTGTGGGGCCACCTCTTGAGTCCTACAGGAACAAAGTGTCACACAGTCTTTCTGTTTTATGAAAGAGTTTTCAGATTACAAGGAATTCGATTTTATTACTCGATATGAGTTTATGGGTTATAAAACCCAAGAAAGATTTTGAAAACTCTGTTTTGAGACTATAGGCTTCATACATGGTTACTTCTTGTGGTGTTTCGGCTCCACCACTTGGGTGCCGGTACGTAGGGCCCCTTTAGCACTTGACTCAACCTGTGTGGAAGATGTCGTGCTACTGGTGGTTTATGATGATGTTTTGGTAGTATCTCGTGCTCGCATAGAACGCATGAATGTTCCCCGCACGGTGAGTGCCATTCGTGCCCATGCCCTAGCTATGTGCTAGTATATGATAAGAAATAAGAAGATACTACCTATGTTTATGATTATGATTGTTGTACGACCCTGATCCAGTCTACAACCCCCTTACCATGGCCATAGGTATGATGACTCTCTACGGAGAATGACATGTATCGCATGACTTAGTTATAGCCTAGTCTCCTCGATTTGATTATGAATATCGACTATGATAAATGAACATGTGTTTTCATGAGATGTACGATAGTTGGTTACGATCGATATGCTTCATGAAATGCTTATGAAATGTTCACGAAATGTTTATGCAATGTTCATGAAATGTTTATGAAATGTTCATGAAATGTTTATGAAATGTTTATGAAATGTTTATGAAAGGTTTATGTAATGTTTATGAAATGTTTATGAACCCGATGGTCTTAAGAACTCATTCATGAA
Source organism: Firmiana major (assembly GCA_033439115.1). Taxonomy (NCBI): domain Eukaryota; kingdom Viridiplantae; phylum Streptophyta; class Magnoliopsida; order Malvales; family Malvaceae; genus Firmiana; species Firmiana major. The sequence continues at coordinate 40,572,410 of CM065910.1, forward strand.
CAATAAAAAGTTGTAAAATGGTTAAGCATGTTATTTGTTTTAAAGACACGCATGCTTTATTATTTTTATGATGATTATGCATGAAATGGCAATTTATGTATTTCATTAAAGTTTGGTTCTATGAACGATTTCACATGCTTTTATATATCAGAACTGTTTTAAAAGTATTATCTTACTGGGCTTTTCCCCAAAAGCTCACCCCTCTACCTTCAGATCATTTGCAGTGAATCTATAGGCGTTACCTGCCGCGTACACGACATAGGCTGTGGGAAAGAGCTACCCTAGGCTACTTTTGTACACGCATCAAAGGTATACAATTACATTCCTTTACCAGACATATTTGTACGCAGAGACATATATTGAGAATATTTTGTTGGGATGTAATTTGTAAGGAAACGATGTAAAAAATATTATTTTTGGGATTAGGTTTCAAGAAGATTGATATTTAATCGAAAAGGATGTACGAGTTGTAAATGTGGATTTAGAAAGTATGTTTGGTAGTTGTGGATATCTAGGATTGTTGGAAAGCATGCTTGGTAATTGTGGATATCTAGGATTGTCAAAACAATTGAATTGCATGTGGGTAGACTTATATATAAGTCGTTATGCTGCCGAAATTTTTATCGGCCATATATGTCAAAATATGGAAATTAAGTATAATTATGGATAAAGAATTAGCAAAAGTGTTTCGACACTGCACAGGAGTACAACCTAAGTGAATAAGGGAATAAGTGTGGAAATTAAGTTCAAAAAAAAAAAAATTCCCCCGATTTTCAAGGGTCAAGGGTCGTTACAGGACTCAACTCCTCCCTCGGGTGTTCCTGACTCACACAAAACCATGGAATCAAATGCTTTTCAAAGCAATAGTAACACGCGACACAATGAATTTAATGTAACACCAGTTTACATCACGCATGAGTTTAAATAGCATGGAAATAACGTCATGCAAGTTTCAGTTTAAATCCCAATTTCATTCTCATAAAAATCACATCTCAGTCAGGATCCAACCCCTCCCTCGGGTGATCCAGACTCACACAAGAGTCCACAAAATATGCTTCTCAAAACATCAATTTATAACATGCGAGACTAGGCAATATATATATATATATATCTCAGGCAAATAACCAGGACTATGGCCATATCCTCGTGATCCCACTGCTACACGGATCCTGTGTGCGGGGTCTCACCACCATAGGGAACCACCCCGGGAGGTGGGTCTGTCCATCCCGTCGGTCCTGCCCGATCACTCGTATCCGAAGATGCCACATAATCAATCCTAGCACGATACAGCATACTCCATGCTACTTGCACAGTACAACGTACTCCGTTGACCCACATATTATATCAATAATTGTGCCTGTTCAAAACGCACATGCGAGCATATTTAATCGGCATGACACACAGTCTACCCGACGTTCCAAGCACGACTCATCGCATGTCTCATGAAATCAGTGCGAGCGATGCTCCAGCACTCTCATAAAATCAAGGAAAATCTCGTGCGAGCAAAGCTCCAGCACGTATTTCATAAAATCTCATAAGATCTAGTGCGAGCTAAGCTCCAGCACTTTGTCAAAATCATGTAAAACTAGTGCGAGCTAGGCTCCAGAACTGTGTCATAAAAATCAAGTAAAAATCTGGTGCAAGTTAAACTCCAGCACCTTGTCACGAAAATCATATGAAAATCTGGTGCGAGTTAGACTCCAGCACCTATGCATGTAAACTCTAGTGCGAGCCCTTGCTCCAGCACTAATGCATGCATCACACAAATCAAAACTCGTGCGAGCTAAGTTCTAGCACGTCACATTTTCATAAAATCACGTAGGCGGCTATGTTATCTCAAAACAATTTTCACAAGAAATCACATTGCTAAAAATATGTAATGCTGTGCATTTTTATTTAAAAGTTAGCCAGCCTACTCATGCACTGTCAAAACACCTCAAAAAAAAGCAAGAACCTCTTGTTCTTGCTCCTCCCAATTTTCCTAATTTTAGAAATTTTACCCTTCATAGGGGTATTTTGGTCATTTGCCCATTCGAGCACCAAAATTCCTATTTTAAATCTAGACCCTTCAGACAATTTTAGAGAATATAAATGAGGTTGAATTTGTGTAAAGTTACCTCTAACAGTCCGTAAAATTTCCTTACCTGGAATCACTTCACAAACTTATCTTTTCTCGACCGTACCAAGTCTCTTAGTCTAATTTGCTCCAAACCAAATCTACGGAGCTGCATATAACCACGTATTTGGGTCAGTTCTAATATACTTATCAGTATTTCACTCTTACTGATCGAATCTAAAGCACTGAGCCCGTTTTACTTTATTGGGCTCGATTGCACCTTAATGGGCCTCGACCCATTTTCAGCCCGTTTCCACTTATTAAATCCCTTCTTCAGGTCTATTGGGCTCATTTTGGCTTACCAATAGTCATCGGGCTTTGTTCCAAAACTCATTGGATAGCCCGTATATCATTTACGACAATTAATTCAAAAATTCGAATATAATTTATTTTATGCAGAAATTACTCCGAAATCCGTAAAATAAATTTCCAATTGCTCAATAATCATACTATTGTCCTAAATGAGCTTTACTTACCCGAAATTGTGCGATGATGCGCAAATCGAAGTTCTATCAGGCTCACGCATGTGATTTATCGTCGAACTGCACAATTTAATATTTAATTTCGGGTTAATTTTTGATCAAATATAATTTTAAATTAAAATCTCGAAAATCAATTCGGCCAATCTAACTGTGTATCGGCCTACCCGAATTTTTGAGGTATTACTAGGGATTTTTCTCCCCTTTTTCCCTTTTTCTTTTTTTCTTTTTCTTTCTTTCTTTTCTCCTTTCTCATTGGCTGAACCGGTCCGGTCCGGTTCAGCGCAGTTTCCTTCCCCTTAACTGACTGTCCGGTTCAGTCACCTTTTTCCGTTTCGACGTTGTTCGGTCGGTTCTCGACACACCGCTACCGCCGCTCGGCTCGTCTCTGGCCGGGGAACACTCGATTGGCCTTGGATCGGGTCAAATCACCGGTGGATCACCGAAATGGCCTTCTCTCCCTCACGGCTTCAACTCATCGATCTGGTTGTTTTTGGCAACGTCGGTGCGCGTCGTCAGTTCCGATGGGTTCGCGTGGTCGTCCTCTCTCTTCGTCGACCCCTCGCCTGGCCGCTTGGTTGCTGGATGCTCGCCGGTGATGGGATTTTCCTCGGTCGCCTGTATCTTCGCTTCTCTATTTCTTCTTCCTTCGCGTTTTTCAGATTTTCAGTTTCGTGTTTTTTTATTATTATTTATAATTTATTTTATTATTATATCCATTAAAATACATAAAAAAATCCAAAATATCTCCAAAAATTCATATTTTATTCATTTAATTAATAAATGAATTTATCAGTCTTATTTTGTCTTCTCGGTATATTTTTTCAGTATTTTCGGGATAATTTTTTGAAGTGAAAATTTCGATTAATTCTAATAAATTCATATCTTGATCAATTAGACTCGAAATTCAATAATTTCTCCTTTATTGATCAAGATTTCCTAAATCCATATTTTTAATGATTTTTTTTATCGAATTTATACCGGATTTTTGGTCTTTTAACCGTTTTACCCTTCTACACGTTCGGGTCCAATTTAGACCGACTTTCCTTCTTGGACCCATTATAATTTCTCATTTAAAATTCATATCTCTGTCCAGACAATTCAAATCTCATAAATTTAATTTGAAATTCCTTAACTGTCCGTTTTCGAATTTTACGTACATTCGACTATTTCATTCATATTTATATGATCAAAATCATTCATCTTATGATTCCATTAACATATAACAATATTCCTACAATGTGCGAATCATAAGTAAATATGATAAAAATCGAGTCTTACAAGAAAGCTCTAATGTTATTTGGAGGAACAAGGGTGTTGATTTTAAGAAAAGGAAGCCATTGATGTTCTTGGAATTTTGTGAGATATGAAAATTTGATTAGTTCAAGGAAAAAGAAATCTATTGTCCTCTAATGTTTTATAGGCATTGTGGAGAAATATTCCTCAAACTTTTTTCTTTTTGCAGGAGTTTGAAAACATCTACTAAAAGTTGTGATAGATGTTGGAGGGACATTTGAGGGTTGTGAAGAGGATGGTCTAGATTCTTTATTTGTGACTCTTTTAAGACGTGGCATTATGTTCACTAGGATATCAACCAGAAACAACCTAAGAATGCTCTAAAGAGTACTCTAACAGATTCCTAAACAATAGAATAGTTCAAAGTGAATAGGAACCCTAATGTAGATCAATCTATGACGAAAACAAGAAAGTTTGAATCAAAATCAACAGATGTAGGTTGCTAGAATGAAGAACAAGTGAATAGATTTGACAAAAATCTTATCCAAGAGTGATCCCAGAGTGAAAGCAGAAGAAGAGGCGCAACGAACAGGGTTAGGAATTTTGAAGAATTTGGGGATTTTGTTTCTGAAAATTGGGAATTTTTCGACGATTTATATAGCCTAGGGCTAATGAGATCGATTTGTTAAGGTACCAGATCGATCTGTCTTTCCCAGAAACTCAAGGAGATCGATCTGTTGAATGATGAGATCGATCTGAAGAACACAGAGACTTTAGAGAATGGATCTGTAAAACACAGAAATTTAAGAAGATCGATCTGCCAAATGCAGGGATCGATCTGAAGAATCACAGAATCACAAGGAGATCAATCTTATGGGATTGAAGATCGATCTGCTTGGCATAACCTTATTGCTTTAGACCAATTTAGATCGATCTATAACATGAAGAGATCGATCTCTTATACCATTTGCTTAGAAAACTGATTGAAAAAAAAAGTTGAAAATGATTTTGAAAATTAAGTTTTGAAATCTATGAACCTTAGGGAGCATTCATAAGTCCTAATTCACCTTTAAGAAAATATAATCTCTCCTTGTCAAGTGGTTTGGTGAAGATATCAGCTAATTGATGCATAGTATCAACATATTCTAGAACTATATCACCTTTTTGAACATGGTCTCTAAGGAAATGATGTCTAATTTCAATGTGTTTTGTCCTAGAATGTTGGATAGGATTTTTAGATAGGTTTATAGCACTGGTATTATCACATTTTATTGGAATTTGATTTATGTCTATACCATAGTCTCTTATTTGCTGTTTAATCGACAAAATTTGTGCACTACAACTAGCAGCAACTATATATTCTGCTTCTGTTGTGGATTGAGCTACACTGTTTTGTTTATTTGAGAACCATAATATCAATCCATTTCCTAAGAATTGACATGTTCCAGAGGTGCTTTTCCTAGCTATCTTACATCCACCAAAATCAGCATGTGAGTAAGCATGTAGTGCAAATGTTGAGTCTCTAGGATACCATAAGCCTAGTGAGGGTGTGTCTTTTAGATACCTAAAAATTCTCTTAGTTGCTAAAACTATGACTCTCTAGGTGATGACTGAAATCTAGCACACAAGCATACACTGAACATTATATCTGGTCTACTAGCAGTGAGGTAAAGCAAAGAACCTATCATGGATCTATATAACTTAGTGTCCACATTCTTACCTTGTTCATCTTTATCAAGCCTTATATTTGTGCTCATTGGTGTAGTTTGAGATTTGCAATTATCCAATCTGAATCGCTTGAGTAAGTAATGCCTTCCTTTGTTTGCTTTACTTGAAGTCCCAAGAAATATGTCAGCTCTCCCATCATGCTCTGTAAACCCCACGAAATTCCTATATTTAATTAGACCATATAAGAATAAAAATAATATTTCATTTTTGAAATAATAAAAATTTCATGGAAGGCATGGATATTATGTCCTTGGGTAAGTTTACAAGAAAATATGTATATATAGATATATATATATATATATATATATATATATATATATATATACATTTTTTTGTCTATTATTCATCTCTCCCATTTTTATTTTTATTTCACATCTAGTTTAAAATCTACACTAACATGCTTGTATCTACAACATATATATACATGTATATTAAAAATACATATATACATAAATATTTTACCTTTTCTTTTCTTTCTCTCTTCTTTCTTTCTTTTTTTTCTTTTTTTCTTCCTCCTTTCTTCCTTCTCGGTTCCAGCCCTCACTATCCCGATTGTTCTTCTTCTTCCTCTCTTTCTCCCCTGCTTCTTAGTCTGCTCCAATTTGGCTTCCTCGGTTCTCCTCTTCCCTTCAGCTCACGGTCCCATTCTCTCTTCACTCAATCTTGGTTTCCAGCCTTCCATCATCATCATCCTTGTTTTCTCTTCTTCACCGTTTTCTTTATGTCTCACCACAGTAGCAGGATCAAACAAAACGACAGTAGGACGATAGACTCCTCTTCCAGCAATACTCACAGCAACCCACGTTACTGCTCTGCACGTTCCTGGTACTGCCCCTGCTTCACGGCTTCACCGATTCCAGTCTGTACAGCAACAACCTTGGATTCCAGCAGCAGCTCTCCTGCTCTGTTTCACATTCCAGTTTTTACACTGATTCAATTCAAGCCTCGGTTTGCTCTGCTTACTTCAATTTGCTCCAATTTCTAGCCCCGTCCTCTGCCCTAGACAGCTTCAATTTCTTCTCCCCCTTCCTCGCGTCCCTGATCCTAGCTTCGGTTTCCTATTCTCTTCTTCTTCTTATTCCCTTCCTTTCTTTTATTCTTCTCCTCTCTTCCTCGGCCAGCAGCCCCTTTCTTTCCTTCTCTTTTCTTTTCTTCCTTTCTTTCTTCCTCCCTCGACTGGACAGCTTCCCTTTTCTTTCTTTCCTTCCTCTCTCGGCTGGACAACTTCCTTCTCCTCTCCCTTCCCTTCTCTTCTTTCTCTTCCTTTCTTTTCCTTCTCCTTCTTCTCCAGCCGACTGAGCCTCTTCTTCTTTTCTCCTCTTCTGTTTCCCGCCCAACACTCCTCTATTTCGAATTGTTCCTTTCAATCCGAATATGGCAGACGGAATTGGCTTTTCTAAACCAATTTCGTACATGCCATATATATATATATTACTTTAAGATATATATATATATATATTATATTAATATATATATATATATTTGTTTATTATTTCTTTTGTATTGACATATTTTTTTTCTTTTTTTTGTTGTTTTATTTAATTTTTTGTTGTTTCCCATTTCAATTTTTTTTGTCTCTTGCTTAATTTATTATTTATTAACACTTATATATTATCTACTATACATTTCATAGTATATATATATATATATGTTATATATATATATATATATTATTATCCATTTATTTAAATGTCATGTATATTTATACATACATGTACACCTATAGTAGAACAATTGGTATCATTTTTGTAAGAACAAAGACTTTAAGGTCTTGGGTTCGAACCTCTGAGGACGCGAATTGGGGTATTTACCTCGATAAAGCCGTGAGGGACCTGTGGGGCCTCCAAAGCGGACAGTACGTATGAGTGAGACTATGGGGGCCACCTCTTGAATCCTGCGGGGGTAAAGTACCACACAGTCGTTACAAAAAAACACACAATTGGTATCATTTGTGTAAGAAGAAAGACTTGAAGGTCTTGGGTTCGAACTTCTAAGAACGCGAATTGGGGTATTTATCTCGATAAAGTCGTGAGGGACCTGCGGGGCTTCCAAAGCGGACAGTACGTATGAGTGAGACTGTGGGAGCCACCTCTTGAATCCTGCGGGAGCAAAGTGCCACACAGTCATTACAAAAAAACGAAAGGAAACTTTAGAATATGGATTACGTATTGAATCTAAGGATTGTAATTTCAATATTCTTATGTTTTGAACGTGCGACTTAATTAGAATAAGGAAGGAATTTTGCTATAGTTGATGTACGAAATGAAACAAGCTTTGAAATGAGATAAATCTTGAATATACGAGTCATATTGGAATAAGAGATGTATGCAAGGTATGAATATCTCTGGTATGTGAAGTGATTTAGATCAAATGATATAAATTAAGAATAAGTTCTCATTAAGGATAAATGGGAAATTGTGATAAGTTTGGTGTCTCAAATGATGATGCCCTACGACAAAAGATCTTAAAGGAGTCCCATTGTTCTCGGTACACCATGCACCCGGGAAGCACTAAGATGTACCATGATTTACGGAGGGTGTATTGGTAGGTCGGTATGAATAGAGATGTAGCAGAGTTTGTGGCCAAGTATTTGATTTGCCAACAGATTAAGATCGAACACCAAAGACCAACGGGGTTACTTAAGTTTCTTCCAGTGCCTACTTGAAAATGCGAGCACATTACTATGGATTTCATAATGGGATTACCAAGGACCCGAAAGGAGCATGATACAATCTGGGCGATCGTAGACAGAGGGACCCGAATGAATTTGGAGGACCAAATTCTTTTAAGGTGGGGAGAATGTAAACCCCACGAAATTCCTATATTTAATTAGACCATATAAGAATAAAAATAATATTTCATTTTTGAAATAATGAAAATTTCATGGAAGGCATGGATATTATGTCCTTGGGTAAGTTTACAAGAAAATATGTATATATAGATATATATATACATAGGTGTACATGTATGTATAAATATACATGACATTTAAATAAATGGATAATAATATATATAACATATATATATATATATATATATATATATATATATATATATATATATATATATATATACTATGAAATGTATAGTAGATAATATATAAGTGTTAATAAATAATAAATTAAGCAAGAGACAAAAAAAAATGAAACGGGAAACAAAAAAAAAAATAAAACAACAAACAAAGAAAAAAATATGTCAATACAAAAGAAATAATGAACAAATATATATTTATATATTAATATAATATATATATATATATATATATATATCTTAAAGTAATATATATAAATATATGGCATGTACGGAATTGGCTTAGAAAAGCCAATTCCGTCTGCCACATTCAGATTGAAAGGAACAATTTGAAACAGAGGAGTGTTGGGTGGGAAACGGAAGAGGAGAAAAGAAGAAGAGGCTCGGTCGGCCAGAGAAGAAGGAGAAGGAAAAGAAAGGAAGAGAAAGAAGAGAAGGGAAGGAAGAGGAGAAGGAAGTTGTCCAGCCGAGAGAGAAAGGAAAGAAAGAAAAGGGAAGCTGTCCAGCCGAGGGAGGAAGAAAGAAAGGAAGAAAAGAAAAGAGAAGGAAAGAAAGGGGCTGTTGGCCGAGGAAGAGAGGAGAAGAATAAAAGAAAGGAAGGGAAGAAGAAGAAGAAGAGAAGAGGAAACCGAAGCTAGGATCAAGGACGCAAGGAAGGGGGAAAAGAAATTGAAGCTGACTGGGGCAGAGGGCGGGGCTGGAAATTGGAGCAAATTGAAGTAAGCAGAGCAAACCGAGGCTTGAATTGAATCAGTGTAAAAACTGGAACGTGAAACGGAGCAGGAGAGCTGCTGCTAGAATCCAAGGTTGTTGCTGTGCAGACTGGAATCAGTGAAGCTGTGAAGCAGGGGCAGTACCAGGAACGTGTAGAGCAGTAACGTAGGTTGCTGTGACTATTGCTGGAAGAGGAGTCTATCGTCCTGCTGTCGTTTTGTTTGATCCTGCTACTATGGTGAGACACAAAGAAAACAGTGAAGAAGAGAAAACAAGGATGATGATGATGGAAGGCTGGAAACCGAGATTGAGTGAAGAGAGAATGGGACCGTGAGCTGAAGGGAAAAGGAGAACCGAGGTAGCCAAATTGGAGCTGGAAACCGAGACCAAATTAGAGGAGACCTAGAAGCAAGGGAGAAAGAGAGGAAGAAGAAGAACAATCGGGATAGTGAGGGCTGGAACCGAGAGGGAAGAAAGAAGGAAGAAAAAAAGAAAAAAAAAAGAAAGAAGAGAGAAAGAAAAGAAAAGGTAAAATATTTATGTTTATATGTATTTTTAATATACATGTATGTATAGGTTGTAGATACAAGCATGTTAGTGTAAATTTTAAACTAGATGTGAAATAAAAATAAAAATGGGAGAGATGAATGATTGACAAAAAATGTATATATATATATATATATATATATATATATATATATATATATATATATATAGATATATATGTATATATATATGTATATATATATATGTAATTATGAATAATGAAAATAAGTAATAATATATATGTATTCATTTGAATATATATATATATATATATATATATTTAGGTATATACATATAGGTGTATATAATGAATGAATATGTTAGTATATGTACAAACAAGGATATATATATATATATATATATATATATATATATATATATATTTTCATGTTTCCCTATCTCATATATATACATTCTTTGTATATACATATACTAGCACACATTCATCTTATATACCCCCATATGTATATGTACCTATATATATATATATATATTTATGCGTATATACATGTGGATGTATATAATAAAGGTATATGTTAATACTTGTGTCACGACCCGTTCAAACAAAATCACTACAAATTTTTCGCTTTTTCTATACTTCACACCTCCTCGTGACAAATTTCATTTTAAACGAGTTGGGCTATGAGTCAATAATAATCCCAACTCTTATCCCATTTGATCATATCATTCTTACCATGGTAATCATGTTAGAATTTTAGACAGTGTAATAATAAGTACATATATCATACAACTGTATGTACATATGTTTTCATATATTTACAATCCCTCATAGTTATATTTGTTACAAAACTGTGCTATTAATTGTTTAGATACAAAATTGTACGATGTGTATACCTGATTCGCGATGGGAGCAGCGGACAACCAGAGATGCAGTCTCTACCCGCTCTCGACTACTGTAGATGCTCTGTGGAGGGTGGAAAATGAAAGGGTGAGCGAAACTTGCTCAGTAAGGCAATAATGTAAGCAGGTAGATAACTATACTATCTACGTGCTGATAATGTCATGATATAAAATCGTTTATATTTGGAGCATGAGGTAAGACTAAAACGATGCCATATGTATGTATATATCATATAAGAGAAATCATGAAATCGACATATAAAATAAACATGGAAAAATCATCGTGTATGACATCTCATGCTCGTCACCTTAAAACTTATTAGTTTCATCATAAATTCATCAAGTTAAAACTTATTTGTTTTATCACAAAACAACCACATCAAGGCTAAACCCATTTCCCGGGAATACCTTGATTTATTAAATCGCTTCTCTTTTAATAACATAAATCCGGACATTACCCCTCCTTCGGGTTTGTTCTGGTCTATTTAGACCGTATGATATCATGTGAGGCATGTAGGTTACTGTATGAAAAATCGAGGACTATGGCCATAATTTGTCCCTGTGATCCCAGGCTACACGGATCCCGGTGTGCGGGGTATCACAACTGTAATGGGAGGTGGGGTCAATTCCTACCCGCCAGAATATCAAGTAATATCATTGAGTCATCATGACTGCACGGTACATCGTACTCCGTGTGACATACACGGTACAACGTACTCCGTGGACCCATAACATAGTCTAGGGGTGCCTGCCGTAGGTCTTATCCACCCCAATACTATGTCGATAACCAACCCATGTCTAAAAGTATACGTGCGAGCATATCAACTTTCTGCGACACACAATCTACAGGAGGCTTCTGCATGACCATATGCATGTCAACTCACGTCCAGTGCGAGCGAAGCTCCAGCACGACGCTATGCATATCATGATATCTAAAATCTCGTGCGAGCGAAGCTCCAGCACGGTTTTGTGCACACACAAATTTCTCGTACGAGCATGCTCCAGTACGACTTTTTGTGAGTAATAAATCAGTAAACTTTAGTGCGAGTAAGACTCTAGCACTCTTTTTACTCGTATAAATATGATAGGTGGCTCAATCTTGATAAAACATCTTTTAAAATCGTAATCGGTACAAACCGGTAACCTTTTGTATAATTCATGAAATCAACAACCAACCTATGTGCATATTTACTTAAATCAAAGTAATACATTTATATAAAATATTAAAAACATAAAATCATGCAATTTATCTGCCTTACTAACATTTTTTTGAAAATTTTACTCCCAGGGGCAATATCATCTTTTTCTTTATTCACCCATGCCCCGGTTTTTACAAAAAATATTATTTCGTTTCTAGATACTTCAAGAAATTCTAGACCCTGTAAATCCGCTCAAAAATACGTATAGAAATCTCTATGCGCCTACTGATAATTCTATATTTTTAGAATTATTTGTGCTTAATTTCCTAATTAATTATTTAAATCCCCAATTTATTTTGTTAATTATCCCCTTTATTTAATTAAAATTCTCATGTTTGCAGATAATTAAATCCGGATGAATTTTGAATATTTCGGTAGAAAATGGATCGAAATTGGGCTAAAATCGAGATTGAGCCACGCGGACAACACGAGTCATGCCACCTAGCACATCCAATTGGACAAGAAAACCGATGACATGGAAATATCTTTTCAAGAGCCAATGGTGTGAAGACAAGTGGCCAAAAAATTGCCAACTCATCACGGATGTGAAAATTATAATTTTACCCCTAGTGTGTTTATAAATAGAAAAGAATGGCAATTGAAGAAGGGATGTAATTTTAGGAGTAGGAGTAGTGTAATGTAATGTAATTTTTAGGGTAGAATAATTTCTAAGGTAGTTTTAGATTTATTGCCGTTGTTTTTAAGCTTCCCCGAAAAAATTTAGTTTTCTTTAGCAATATTTTACTGTTCATCACTATTCATTTAATGAAAGCTTTTGTTCCATTTTCTCAATCTTCTCGGTTTCCATTAGCAATGTTGTTTCCACTTGTTTTTCTTTTCGGTTTGCGAAAGCATCCATTACTATATGTTTCTTATTTACTTAGTTATAGATGAAAGTTAATGAAAAATGATTTAAGTCTCCATTTCTACCTCTCGGTTTCAAAGATTTGTGTGGTTTTTCTTTAGCTTTCGGTTGCAATGGTTTTACTGCTTTAAGTCACTTGATCACTTGGGTATTTATTCTTCTTTCATTCCTCCCTTTTGGTTCTGATGCTTTGAGGTGGTGTTATGCCGAGCATTATACCACATCAAATGCAATGTGGAATCACGGCAAGAGGAGTGATAATTGAAGATAACCGAGGATTCATTTTCTGCATTCAAGTTGTGTTTTTTTTTTTCTAGCTTTGTATTCGTTCTTTTCGGCATTTTGAAGCTGTATTGGTTTCTCTGGTTTTGCTGGCAGTGGTTAATGTTGATGAGCAGTTGCCATTCGAGGCATTAGAACTTCATGAGTGCAAGGGCAGAACATAACATTTCCTACTATGTTCTCTGTTCAGTGAATTATCTACTGTTCATTCGTAAGATGCCTTGATTCTTACATTAATCTTCGTGTAGTTGTTACAGCTATGTGGCACGGGTTGAGGACAAGCCAATGCGTGACTGGAGGCTTCATTTACTGGAAAGCATGACATGGCCAGCTGATGGCGGAGTGCACAACCAGTCCTTCCCTTTTTCTTATTTTCTTTCATGTTTTGTTTAATGTTTCAAAGTTTCTTTTATTGTTCATTTAAATTTCATTGTCTTTCGTTTAACAAAGTTAAGAAAATTTTCTGCAAGGTTTTAATCCTTCGACTCGTTCTGTCATTTCTAGTTTGATTCATCTATTCCTTTTGAATCTTTGTTGTCTGCTGGTGTACATTGGCAAGGCTGAAGCTGTGCAGGGCTGAGATGCAGAGGGTGTTGCCTGATCCGATTTAAACTGCTGCGTGAAGGTGATCTCCTGGTGTCCTGCTGCTGGCGTGATTGAAGATGTCCAACGGTTTACAGCGCAGGCAGTAGCAGGGCAGGCGTCGGACAGCACCGAGAGCAGAAGGCAAGTGCAGAAGGCTGGTGATGACTGAAGTAGAGCAGGAGTCGGGCACTCACAATAGCAGTACGGGACAGTAGGACAGACGGTACCTGTCCAGCAGTCAGTTGCAGAACTAAAGCATGCCTGGAGCAATGCTGGGACAGAGCCTGAGCTAGCAAACCGAGAGTAAACTAGGCAGCAGGAACCCGTGAATAGCTGGAACCGAGACACTCAGCCGAACAGCAGGCAAAAGCCTGGACCAGAGGGCAAAACCGATACCACCTGGAAATGGAAATGAAAAATGACGGATGAATAGTGTTTTGGAGGGATAATATTATGATTTAAAATGCTTAAGGCTTTGTGTGCTTAGCCCATTTTAGTTGATTAACTTATTTTTCATGCATTGTTAGTTCAGTTTAATTTCAATTTAATTAGTTAGGATTAGTTTAGAGTTAATATTTTAGACATGTAGTTTTATAGTTATTTTCTTAATTTCCTAGGATTTTATTTTCATTAAGCTTTAGTTTAGTTTAAATTACATTTTAATTAAGTAGTTTAATTGCAATTGTAGGATAGTTTAATTTTAGTTTAATTAATCTTGCTTTGTTATTTTCATATTTGCATTTTATTTTAATTGCGTTAATTAGTTTTAACTGTTTTAATTTCTTTTGTAGGTTTTTGATTCTAATTGCGTGGAGCACTGTAAGTAATTTTGCTCTGTTTTATTTTCTTTATTATATAGTTTTTTATTGCTTTCAGTATTTTTAATTCTAGCTATGTAGATCACCCACCTTAATTTTATAATTTGCTAGAATATACTTAGGGTAAGATTAACCGGTAGTTAATTAGGCTAGTCAACTTCTCTGTGGGACGATAACTCGGGATTCAAATTCCATTATTACTTGTATGACCCGTGCACTTGCGGATATACCTTTAGGGCCCATCAAGTTTTTGGCGCCGTTGTCGGGAAAGTTTTAATTAGTCGTTAATTAATATCGGTGAAATTATGCTTAGGTGTAATTCTAGCTTGTGAATATTTAGGGTGTAAATATTTAGAGCCTTAGCTTAGGTTAGTTAAATTTTCTCTTAAATTAAAATAAAAAAATTGAAAATTTTAAAAATTCAAAAAAATTTCCAAGGACTTTTAGATGTTTGCATGCGTAGAGCCGGGAGTTAAGATAGCTTTCCTCTAGATCCTGAAATTGAAAGAACCTTAGGAAAATTCGAAAGGACTCTAGGAAATTTATAGCTCCACTGCAAAATACGATGACAGAAAATAGGGAAATTAAGACCGTTGGAGATTATGCAATGCCGACTATTGGAGGTTATTATACCGGCATTAAGCCACCAGCTGTCCATGCAAATAACTTCGAAATTAAGCCTGCAATCCTCCAGATGATCCAAACTTCTCTACAGTTCAGTGGGCTTCCACACGATGACTCACATGCTCACCTTGGGCAATTCTTGGACTTGTGCAACACGTTTAAATACAATGGATTATCTGATGATGCGCTTAGGCTTAGATTATTCCCCTTCTCACTTAGGGATAGGGCGAGACACTGGTTAACCTCCTTACCTCCAGGATCCATTTTTACATGGGACGAGTTAGCCCATCAATTTTTAGCTAAGTTTTTTCCTCCCACTAAAATGGCCTAACTCCGTAGTAATATATCTTCCTTTGCCCAGTACGACTCTGAATCTCTTTATGAAGCATGGGAACGATATAAGGAGCTTCTTAGGAAGTGCCCTCACCATGGCCTACCTTTGTGGTTGCAAGTCCAGACCTTCTACAACGGACTTACAATCCAAAATAGGACCATTGTTGACGTTGCTGCGGGTGGAGTCCTGATGTGCAAAACAGAGGAGGAAGCTTACGAGCTTTTAGACAAGATGGCGGCTAACAACTATTTATGGTCCTCGGAGAGGCAAATGCCAAAGAAGTCGGCGGGTATTTATGAGCTTGACACACTGTCTACCTTGACCTCTCAAATCGCTAACCTTACGAAGAAGGTAGAGTCGCTCAGTACCCAACATAATCCTCCCACGAGTCCTAACCCTATGTATTCTGTCTAAAGTCCTTTTCTTTCCTGCGAGCTGTGTAGTAGTACCCACTCTTTAGATAGGTGTCCGCTCAACTTAGAATCGGTTCAGTATGTTGCCCCTTCTCAAACGTAACAGAACAACCATTTTTCAAATACCTACAATCCAGGGTGGAGGAACCATCCTAACTTCTTTTGGAGCCAAAACCAAGGGCAAACTTTTAACTCTAGATCTGTAGAACCCCCTAGTTTTCAAGCTCCACCGGTTCAGGTACCACCACAGCTTTAATTTCCATTTCATCCCCCTCATCAACCATCCCCACCTCATTTTCAACATCATCTACCTCAATATCATCCATCACCACCACTACCACCACAACTTATGCAGCCCCAATTCTACCATGCACTGGCAGCTGAGAAGAATCTTACATTAGAGGAGATGTTCTCAACAATCTTGTAAAATCAAGCTGCTTCAATTAAGAACTTAGAAGTTCATGTGGGACAAATAGCTAGTGGTCTTAGCCAATGTCCTCAAGGGACCCTTCCTAATAATACTGAAGTTAATCCTGTTAAGCAAAGGGAGGGTAAGGAACATGTTAGATCTATCACCCTTAGGAGTGGCAGAGAGCCAGATGAGCCACAAGTTAAGTCTCAACCTAAACAGCACATAGTTGAAGAATCCTTAAGTTCTAACAAAGCAGCTCAGAAAGAGCAGGAATCTAAAGATCGGGCTGCCGAGGAAACAAAGCTAAGCGCTTCTTCATCTATACCTTCTTCTTATTCATTGCCTTCCTTGCCCTCTGATTCTACAAAGTTGACTATGAGAGTACAAGATCAGGAAGTGAAGTTTAATGTTTTTAAACCTTTGAAGCTCCCTGATGACTCTCAAGAGTGTTTTAAGATAGAGATTGAGGAGAACATAAGGCTTGACCATATAAAATCTGAAAAAAGGAGGGAAGTAGATAGGGCTCAAGAGGATTTAACTGTTAACATTCTGTCACCATTTTGGCTAATCCTCTTACTCTTCACCCTGCTGCTGAGTGTTGTCTTCTTCAGCTGCATTTGAAATGGTTGTGTTTTTCTTTTCACCTTGTATATAGTTCTTTTTCTTTTTCTTTTCTGTTGCTTCTTTCTTTGTTTATTTTGCAGGTTTATTTTATAGTTTTATGCTTTCAATCAAGGTTCAGTTGCTCATCATCATCAGATAGGGGAGTATTCTGTTCTTGAGCTTAAATTCTTATATTATATACACACTGAGGACACTGTGCACTTTAAGTTTAGGGGAAGGGATATCACTTGAGCTCTTTTGGGAAAAATTGGAAAAATTTTCAAAAATTTTTCGAAAATCTGAGAAAGAATTTTCAAAATGTTTCTGATAAAATGAGCTTAAATTGCTTGATTTCGGGATGATTTAGTACTTAGCATGTAGTTTTCTCATATTCCGATGATATGACCCCATGATTTAGTCTGACTTTGATTGAATGAGAAGCGTGATTGTAGAAAAAGCATGAAGTTGAGTTCTTGAATTTATCTTAATTCTGATTGTGATTTCCTCATCTTATGCACATGTCATGTCATGAATCGGTACATTTATTTAGAGAAAATTTATGTGCACATAGGATTGCATTTGTTCAGTTGATTTTGTGCATCATATTCTAGAATTTGTTTGATCTAATCTCGAGGTGAAATATTAGATCACACTTAATTAGAGAGATGATTTAGGCCATCTTTGGATCGTTTGAGCATTTCTAGCTATCTTTGTATATATTCTACCCCTAGTCACCCATCTGGGTCAAATAAGCTTTTCTCTATAAATACGCCTGCTTATTTTTGTTTCTTTAGCTTAAATACTTTTTCCTATCCCTTACCTCGAAAGCATGAAAAGTCATTGGATATATTGTGAGCTATATGGGTATTAAGTGATTGTGAAGGAGTATGGTTTAAAAAAAAAATGAATGAAAGAAAAAGAAAAAGAGAAAAAGAACAAGAAAAGAAAAAAATATTTAGTAAAAGAAATAAGTTTGGAGGAAATAATTAGAGCTCTTAGATTAAAGATCCTAGAAGTAATGCATGTTAAGGGGTAATTAAACCTAAATCGACTTTATCATACCTTAGCCCAGCCTTACATTACAAGCTTAATGAAGTCCTAATGATCTTTAGTTAAGTGTGACTACATTAGTGGAGAGATTAGTGAAAAACAAACTTATGAGAATGATCACATGTCATTGACTTTGCATTCACTATGTTGCATAATCTGATCCGGATAATGTACTTTGAAGTGGATTTGACATTTTTCACACACTCACGAGGAGTCCAATTTGGGTTAGGACTTATGATTGAATAATTCTAAGTGCTGGACTTGTAATTGTGAGTATTTGATTTCATATTTTGTACTTTTTCTTTGAGAATGATATTGAGAAAATTATTGTGTTTTGTACTTGTCATTCCTACAATAATTTTGTTTTGCTTGAGGACAAGCAAAAGCTCAAGTTTGGAGGTGTGATAATTCTATATTTTTAGAATTATTTGTGCTTAATTTCCTAATTAATTATTTAAATCCCCAATTTATTTTGTTAATTATCTCCTTTATTTAATTAAAATTCTCATGTTTGCAGATAAATTAAATCCGGATGAATTTTGAATATTTCGGTAGAAAATAGATCGGAATTGGGCTAAAATCGAGATTGAGTCACGCGGACAACATGAGTCATGCCACCTAGCACATCCAATTGGACAAGAAGACCGATGTGAGACCCCGTATATGTATAAGGGTATATATGTACATAGAAGTGTAAATAGAGTTGTACTATGAATTAATGAGTGAAGTATATGTGATGTAAGTCCACAAGTAATGTACACACTTGTAATGAGAGTGGTAATCGTACATACAAGTTTCATTTTGTACAAATGTGTAGAAATGGACTTAAACATGTGGAGAATGTGTGTAGAATGGATTTTGAATAGCTTGGTAAAATGGAAGTATAATTGCATAAGATGTGCACTTCCATTTTAGTTTATATTAAGTATCATTGGTCATACAAAGATCCTACACAAGTTTTAATGTGTATAAAGTGAGGATGGATGCCATCCTCAAGTCTCAAAGATGAATGAATGAGGAAATGATCATGGTAGCAAATTAAGGATATTTGGTAAGTGTTGTTGCAGAGAAAATCTAGAAATTTTGAAGGGCAGATCGATCTCATGGGATGAGAGATCGATCTGGAAGAGCCAGAATGCTCTTATTTGGGCGAAAGAATAGAACAGATCGATCTCCAATGGACCAGATCGATCTCCTTAGCTCTCTGTTTGGGAGCAGATCGATCTCATGCTTCGACAGATCGATCTCATGCCTCGACAGATCGATCTCATGCTTCGACAGATCGATCTCAGGCTTAAAAATGCCGTGAAAAAGAGGGATTTTAAGGGACCAGATCGATCTCCTCTTGGACCAGATCGATCTCCTCAAGTTATTTCTATATAAGGAGTGCTGGAAATCAGAAAATTTCGGGAAAAACACAAACCTTTCACTTTCAACCCAAAAACCTAACATTCTCTATCAAAAATCAGCCATTTTCAGTGAGGTTTGAAGAGAGACCATTAGAGACAAAGTTGTTCCTATCAAAGAGAAGAACAACATAGTTTGAAAGCAATTTCCCATTGTTGATATTGAAGGATTTAAGGGCATTGCCATTGGAGCAAGAAGAGAAATCAAATTTGGTAAGATTCTAACACTCCAACTATGGTACATTGTTTATTTAATTGATTTTGGAGTTGTTTGGCATGAGTATGGATGGTTAGAAACTATCTAAATACATTGGAATGATTTTGACCTAGAAATGGTCTAGAGTGAGAAAGTGGAATGTATGGAGATTAATGATGAATGAGATATGTAAAAGTTATTTATAGTGTTGTGGTATGATTTTAAGATGTGGTTAGTGGATAAATTGGGAGATTTACCTAAAAGAGGTAAAATGAGGGTTAAGGCATTTGTAAAATGCATAAGTAAATAATGTTGACTAGTGAGGTCAATTATGGGTTATATACGTTAACTCAATCGATTTAATGAATGAATCGCAGCTTCCGAGGATACGCCGAGGCGAGTTGACCCAAGAGCATGAGGAGCTAAGAGAAAAGGAGTCACACCAAGTAAATCGAGGTAAGGGAATTGTGTGGACTCTTAGAGATATTGTGCGCAATTTGGGCGCATAAATGTTTTGCTAGAATGCATGAGATTAGGAAATGTTGTTGTTGGGTGATTGAAGGGTAAAAGTTGGGAGTTTGAGAAATGTGCATGAAAACAAAAGCATATTGCTTTAAAAATCATGTTTTATTGCTTTTTAGCAAATGATTGGTAGGTTGGCTAACATTGAAATGATTTGCAAAAGAAATGAGTATGTTTTGGTTTTGATAACCACATTTTGCAAGTTTTGAGCCACCTACATGATTTTGTGAGTATGGAAGAGTGCAAGAGGCACTAGTTTTCACATGGATTTCATATTGTTTTGGCATTGTGCTTTGAGTTTGTCTCGCACTGGATGCCCATCTTGCATGTTGCCGTGTTTGGAGCTTCGAGTAGACTTGGTGTCACATCGATTAAATAGGCTCACACGTGCATTGTTTTGAGACATGGCATGTTAAAACAACCTGATGAGCCCGAACGAGGGATAAGGGTTGGAGATCCGCCTGATGAGCCCGAACGAGGGATAAGGGTTGGAGGAACAGCTGATGAGCCCGAACGAGGGATAAGGCTGGGGGTCCACGGAGTACGTTGTACCGTGCATGTAGCATGGAGTACATTGTACCGTGTTGTGATGTGATGTGCCGTCTTCGGACGAGATCTGCTATGGACCGGTGGGTAGGATTTGACCCACCTCCCGTGTGGAAGCAGATGGTGGTGATATCCCGCACACCTGATCCGTGTAGCCGGTATCACAGGTTATGTACATAGGCCTTGAGGTTATTACCTATTGTTGAACTGCCTATCTCACATGTTTAATGCTATTTGAGAATAAATCCATGTTTGAAGTGATTGTGGTCAGGAAAGCCCAAGGGATGGGCTGGGACCTGACGTTGAATTGATTTGTTAATGGTTTTTAAAAGTGCACGGATGCATGATGATTAATGCCATGCTTTATTGTGAAAATGCATGATGTTTAATGCCATGCTTTTATTGTGAATTTTGCATGATGATTTATACCATGCTTTGAGTTGAAATGTGCACTGAATTTTAATAGCATGAATGCTTTACATGCCATTAACACAATCGTACACTCATGTTTTGAGATAAACAATGAATTAAACGCTTTTGAGCATGGCATCACGATCACGTAGATAGTACAGTATCTACCTGTTCGCATGATTGCCTTACTGAGCGTGTGGTTTGCTCACCCCCCTTATTTTCCCCTCTCTACAGAGATTTGAGTATAGATTGGACGTGACTGGAGGCATTCCCTTTTTGGTAATCCGCTGCATCCCATCGCTAAAGGTATACACACTTGGATTATTTTGTATCTAAACTAGACATAGCACAGTAGCATTTTGTATGTAACTACTGGGGATGTAAAACAACGTAAACACATGTAACAACTCTGATATATATACATTTATACAAGTGTTTACTCATAAATAATGTTTCAAATTGAATTGGTATGGTGGAGTGAGTTAGACGTCGACACACAGCCCAACTGTTAAGCGTGTGGTTGTTCACGATCGAGGAAGGATGATTAAGGATTGATGCATGAAAATGCGAAAAATTTGTACGTATTTTGGTAAGTTGAGGGTTGTGACAGAAGTTGGTATCAGAGCTCGAGTTGGTCTGACGTGTGTCGTGTCTAAAACACTTAATAAGTGAAAAATTACATCCCCAAGTTACTGTGCTTGTTTAGATACAAATAGTGTATGTCGATGGGTTGACTAAGTAATTAGTTGTGAATGTAGGGAACTGAGTAAGTATGCCTAATACCAGTCGCGGTAGAGGGATGAGAGCACAGGCTCGAGGCCGTAGAGGTAGGCCTGGGGGTCGTGTTGAGCCGGAAACACACGAGGCTCAGGAGGATGTTGAGGTGGAGGTCGACGTTGAGCACGCTCCACAGGGTCCAGAGGAGAGGCCCGAGAGTACTGAGGCTCGCTTCGCGAGGATTGAGCGGAGCATTGAGATGATTTTGGAATTGGTCACTCAATCTTTACTTGGAGTTGGCGGTAGACAGAGTCCCTCTACACAGGGTGATGCTGAGCAAGCAGCTGCTCCCGAGGCACGGGCGAGGCAAGCCCAAGGACCTCAGACGACAGATACCCCACCCCCACAGGATGTGCCTACGCCGGTTGATACGCCAGGCAGTAGAGGTTGGGGATATGGATGTGATTTGGATAGACTGCGGCAATTCCAAAAGTTTGGACCGCCGTCTTTCAGTGGAGTAAAGGATCCAGTAGCGGCTGAGGATTGGATCAACGAGATCGAGAAATTATATGGGTTCTTTGAGTGCACTACTACCGAGATGGTAGCATTTGCCGCTTTTATGCTGAAGGGATCAGCAGAACATTGGTGGAAATCCACCAGGCCTATTTTGAGAGCCCGGCATACTGAGATCAGCTGGGATGTGTTTCTAGAGGCCTTCCGGAGACAGTATGTCCCGGATACCGCCCAGCGGAAGCTGAAGATGGCATTTTTGGGACTGACCCAAGGGAGCAGGACTGTGGATGAGTATGAGACTGCTTTTATATCCCTGGGCAGATATGATCCCAACACGATGAGTAATGAGGTCGAGAAGATCCAGAAGTTTGTGGATGGATTGAGACCAACCATCAGGTCTAAATTGGTTCCCTTGGATATACCGACCTATGAAGAGACAGTGCGCAGGGCGCAATTATGTGAACAAGATGTTGATAGAATCGCCTCGGAATTTGGAAAGGTTGGTAAGATGAGGGACAGAGATAAGAAGAGACCTATGATGGATAGAGGCTTCAGCTATAAAGGAAGCAAGAGATTCTCTGGAAGGAGGCCGAGAATTGATGAAATCCGGGAGAGGACAGTTGATACTCCCATGTATCCGGCCATTGCTCCAGCTAAGGGAATCGTGATTGGAGGACCACGGCCTACTACAGAACAGTGTGGCAGGTGTGGTAGGTACCATGGTACTCGACCATGTTACGGACCTCAGGTTGTATGCTTCAGATGTGGGAAGCCAGGCCACGTAATCAGAGATTGCCCAGAGATGATAGAGAGTGCCCCACAGAAGGGCAAGGAGCCAGAGAGAGCTCTAGTTGGTACAGCTGCTCCGAGGAGGAAGGCTACAGCTGAAGAAAAAGGGAAACAAGCAGTGGGTGTAAGCAGAGGACGAGTGCACGCACTGGATCAGGATACTGCAGATCAGTCTTCAGATGTGGTAAAAGGTACCATCCAAATCTTTGATTTAGAAGCTTATGTACTGTTTGATCCTGGTGCCACACACTCCTTTATTTCGCCATCCTTTGCATGTAAATTGTTGAAGCATGTAAAACCTACGCTGCTTGATAAGATGTTATTGATATCTACCCCTATGAATGATAGTCAGTTGACTGAGCATATATATAGGGATTGTAAAATGAAGATAGGAGGTAAAGAGATGGCAGCCGATTTAATTTTATTAAACATGAGTGATTTTGATGTGATCCTAGGAATGGATTGGTTGGCTGCCAATCATGTTGTTATGGATTGTCATGCGAAAACTTTGATGTTTCCAAAGATAGACAACCTTGTAGTTAATTTTGTGAAATGAAATTAAAGAACATGATTATTATAAGTGTGATGAGTACAATCTTGATACATGATGTATGAAAGATAAATTTGATTTCATTTATGTATGTGATGTGATGATTTATGATACTAATGGTGGAAGGAATAATGTGAAGGATTCATCGCTTTTGTGATTGAGACGGATAAGGCACATCCGGAATTGGAAGACATACCAGTGGTTAGGGAATTTCCAGATGTCTTTCCGGATGAGTTACCAGGGTTACCTCCAGATAGGGAGATGGAGTTTGGGATAGATTTGGCACCTGGTACAGAGCCGATGTCCAAGCCACCATACAGAATGGCTCAAGTTGAGTTAGAGGAGTTAAGGAAACAATTACAAGAGTTGCTGGAGAAGGGGTTCATCAGGCCGAGCGTCTCACCTTGGGGAGCACCGGTCCTGTTTGTAAGGAAGAAGGATGGAAGCCTCCGACTGTGTATAGACTACCGGTTGTTGAATAAGGCCACCATCAAGAATAAGTATCCCCTCCCACGCATCGATGATTTGTTGGATCAGCTTAAGGGAGCGCAGGTCTTTTCTAAGATAGATCTGAGATCAGGGTACCATCAGTTGAAGATACGAGATGGAGATGTACCCAAGACAGCTTTTCGCACCCGGTATGGACATTATGAGTTTATGGTTATGCCATTCGGGTTGACGAATGCTCCCGCAGCTTTTATGTCCTTGATGAATGAGGTATTCCACCAGTACTTGGATCGATTTGTTATTGTGTTTATTGATGATATACTGGTGTATTCAAGGTCTAGAGAGGAGCATGAAAGGCATTTAAGGATAGTGCTACAAACCCTTCGAGAGAAGAAGTTTACGCTAAACTCAGTAAGTGCGACTTTTGGTTGGAACAGATCTCTTTTCTGGGTCACATAGTATCAAAGGATGGAGTATCAGTGGATCCATCTAAGATTGAGGCCGTAGTTCAGTGGCAGAGACCCCAGACAGTGACAGAGATCAGAAGTTTCCTAGGTTTAGCTGGGTATTATCGAAGGTTTGTAGAGGGATTTTCGAGGTTAGCTGCTCCTTTGACACGTCTCACAAGGAAAAATGTAGAGTTTGTGTGGGACAAAAAGTGTGAAGACAGTTTTGAGGAGTTGAAAAGGAGATTAACTACAGCTCCAATACTCACCATTCCTACCAGCTCAGGAGGTTTCTCGGTGTATGCAGATGCTTCACACCTAGGACTGGGTTGTGTATTGATGCAGGATGGGAAGGTAGTAGCCTATGGATCAAGACAGTTAAAGGATCATGAGAGGAACTACCCGACCCACGATTTGGAGTTGGCAGCGGTGGTGTTTGCGCTGAAGATATGACGCCACTACCTCTATGGTGAGAGATTTCAGATTTATACAGATCATAAGAGCCTTAAGTACCTGTTCTCACAGAAAGAGTTGAACATGAGACAGAGGAGATGGCTCGAGTTGTTAAAGGATTATGATTGTGAAATCCTATACCACCCGGGTAAAGCAAATGTGGTTGCTGATGCATTGAGTAGGAAGCATCTCGGGATGGTATCATTCATGATGATCAGGGAACACGAGCTGTTGGAACAGTTCATGAACCTCAGTTTGGATATGACCCCGCCTGACGCTGATAGTGGATTTATGATAGCTAGCCTGCAATTGGAACCGAATCTGGTAGATCGAATCCGACAGGCTCAGCGAGTTGATCAGCAGTGTAGTGATATTGTCGGGCAGATACAGAGGGGTATAGAGACGGACTTTGGGTTGAGTTCGGATGGATTGTTGAGGTTCAGAGGTAGGATATGTGTTCCTGATGACGCAGAGATCAGAAGGTTGATCCTGACAGAGGCTCACTCATCGAAGTATACGATACATCCAGGGGGTACCAAAATGTATCAAAACCTTCGAAAGGTTTATTGGTGGTCGGGAATGAAAAAGCACATTGCTGAATATGTTGCTAAGTGTCTCGTTTGTCAGCAGGTGAAGGTAGAGCATCAGAAGCCTGCAGGGTTATTGCAGCCTCTACCGATACCGACATGGAAGTGGGAGCATGTCACCATGGATTTTGTGATGGGATTGCCGAGGACCCGGAGAGGTCATGATGCCATATGGGTGATTGTGGATCGGTTGACGAAATCAGCCCATTTTCTAGCTATGAGAGCTACCGATACTCTGAGCCAGTTAGCGAACCTATATGTGCGCGAGATAGTGAGGCTACATGGAATTCCAGTGAGCGTTGTTTCTGATAGGGATGCCCGCTTCACTTCCCACTTTTGGGAACATTTTCAGGAAGCGATGGGGACCCAGTTGAATTTTAGCACCGCGTTTCATCCTCAGACAGATGGTCAGTCAGAGAGGACTATACAGACCCTGGAGGACATGTTGAGAGCGTGTGCATTGGATTTTGGAGGCTCCTGGGATGACCATTTGCCACTCGCAGAGTTCGCGTATAATAACAGTTTTCATGCGAGTATCGGGATGGCACCATATGAGGCATTGTATGGGCGTAGATGCCGTTCCCCTATTGGATGGGAAGAGGTTGGTGACAGACAGATCTTTGCTCCCGACTTGGTTAGACAAGCCTCTGAGGACATCCAATTTATATGTGAGAGGTTACGGACAGCTCAGAGCAGACAAAAGAGTTATGCTGACAAGAGACGGAGACCACTAGAGTTTGAGGTGGGTGAGTCAGTGTTTTTGAAAGTTTCCCCTTCGAAGGGAATTATGAGATTTGGGAAGAAGGGAAAGTTGAGCCCTCGATATATCGGGCCATTTGAGATACTTGATAAGGTGGGAGACAAGGCGTATAGACTGGCATTGCCACCAGAGTTGGCAAGTGTGCATAACGTCTTCCACGTATCCATGTTGAGGAAGTATCACCCGGACCCGACACATGTGATAAGATATGAGCCTTTGGAGCTCAATGAGGGTATGACCTATGTTGAGAAGCCAGTTCGGGTATTGGACAGAAAAGAGAAAGTGCTGAGGACAAAGACAATTCCCTTGGTGAAGATACTTTGGCAACATCACACTGTGGAAGAAGCCACATAGGAATTGGAGAGTTTGATGCGGGAGAGGTATCCCGAGTTGTTCACAGAATAATTGGTTCCAATTTGGAGGACCAAATTTTCTAAGTGGGGGAGAATGTGAGACCCCGTATATGTATAAGGGTATATATGTACATAGAAGTGTAAATAGAGTTGTACTATGAATTAATGAGTGAAGTATATGTGATGTAAGTCCACAAGTAATGTACACACTTGTAATGAGAGTGGTAATCGTACATACAAGTTTCATTTTGTACAAATGTGTAGAAATGGACTTAAACATGTGGAGAATGTGTGTAGAATGGATTTTGAATAGCTTGGTAAAATGGAAGTATAATTGCATAAGATGTGCACTTCCATTTTAGTTTATATTAAGTACCATTGGTCATACAAAGATCCTACACAAGTTTTAATGTGTATAAAGTGAGGATGGATGCCATCCTCAAGTCTCAAAGATGAATGAATGAGGAAATGATCATGGTAGCAAATTAAGGATATTTGGTAAGTGTTGTTGCAGAGGAAATCTGAAAATTTTGAAGGGCAGATCGATCTCATGGGATGAGAGATCGATCTGGAAGAGCCAGAATGCTCTTATTTGGGCGAAAGAATAGAACAGATCGATCTCCAATGGACTAGATCGATCTCCTTAGCTCTCTGTTTGGGAGCAGATCGATCTCATGCTTCGACAGATCGATCTCATGCCTCGACAGATCGATCTCATGCTTCGACAGATCGATCTCAGGCTTAAAAATGCCGTGAAAAAGAGGGATTTTAAGGGACCAGATCGATCTCCTCTTGGACCAGATCGATCTCCTCAAGTTATTTCTATATAAGGAGTGCTGGAAATCAGAAAATTTCGGGAAAAACACAAACCTTTCACTTTCAACCCAAAAACCTAACATTCTCTCTCAAAAATCAGCCATTTTCAGTGAGGTTTGAAGAGAGACCATTAGAGACAAAGTTGTTCCTATCAAAGAGAAGAACAACATAGTTTGAAAGCAATTTCCCATTGTTGATATTGAAGGATTTAAGGGCATTGCCATTGGAGCAAGAAGAGAAATCAAATTTGGTAAGATTCTAACACTCCAACAATGGTACATTGTTTATTTAATTGATTTTGGAGTTGTTTGGCATGAGTATGGATGGTTAGAAACTATCTAAATACATTGGAATGATTTTGACCTAGAAATGGTCTAGAGTGAGAAAGTGGAATGTATGGAGATTAATGATGAATGAGATATGTAAAAGTTATTTATAGTGTTGTGGTATGATTTTAAGATGTGGTTAGTGGATAAATTGGGAGATTTACCTAAAAGAGGTAAAATGAGGGTTAAGGCATTTGTAAAATGCATAAGTAAATAATGTTGACTAGTGAGGTCAATTATGGGTTAAATACGTTAACTCAATCGATTTAATGAATGAATCGCAGCTTCCGAGGATACGCCGAGGCGAGTTGACCCAAGAGCGTGAGGAGCTAAGAGAAAAGGAGTCACACCAAGTAAATCGAGGTAAGGGAATTGTGTGGACTCTTAGAGATATTGTGCGCAATTTGGGCGCATAAATGTTTTGCTAGAATGCATGAGATTAGGAAATGTTGTTGTTGGGTGATTGAAGGGTAAAAGTTGGGAGTTTGAGAAATGTGCATGAAAACAAAAGCATATTGCTTTAAAAATCATGTTTTATTGCTTTTTAGCAAATGATTGGTAGGTTGGCTAACATTGAAATGATTTGCAAAAGAAATGAGTATGTTTTGGTTTTGATAACCACATTTTGCAAGTTTTGAGCCACCTACATGATTTCGTGAGTATGGAAGAGTGCAAGAGGCACTAGTTTTCACATGGATTTCATATTGTTTTGGCATTGTGCTTTGAGTTTGTCTCGCACTGGATGCCCATCTTGCATGTTGCCGTGTTTGGAGCTTCGAGTAGACTTGGTGTCACATCGATTAAATAGGCTCACACGTGCATTGTTTTGAGACATGGCATGTTAAAACAACCTGATGAGTCCGAACGAGGGATAAGGGTTGGAGATCCGCCTGATGAGCCCGAACGAGGGATAAGGGTTGGAGGAACAGCTGATGAGCCCGAACGAGGGATAAGGCTGGGGGTCCACGGAGTACGTTGTACCGTGCATGTAGCATGGAGTACATTGTACCGTGTTGTGATGTGATGTGCCGTCTTCGGACGAGATCTGCTATGGACCGGCGGGTAGGATTTGACCCACCTCCCGTGTGGAAGCAGATGGTGGTGATATCCCGCACACCTGATCCGTGTAGCCGGTATCACAGGTTATGTACATAGGCCTTGAGGTTATTACCTATTGTTGAACTGCCTATCTCACATGTTTAATGCTATTTGAGAATAAATCCATGTTTGAAGTGATTGTGGTCAGGAAAGCCCAAGGGATGGGCTGGGACCTGACGTTGAATTGATTTGTTAATGGTTTTTAAAAGTGCACGGATGCATGATGATTAATGCCATGCTTTATTGTGAAAATGCATGATGTTTAATGCCATGCTTTTATTGTGAATTTTGCATGATGATTTATACCATGCTTTGAGTTGAAATGTGCACTGAATTTTAATAGCATGAATGCTTTACATGCCATTAACACAATCGTACACTCATGTTTTGAGATAAACAATGAATTAAATGCTTTTGAGCATGGCATCACGATCACGTAGATAGTACAGTATCTACCTGTTCGCATGATTGCCTTACTGAGCGTGTGGTTTGCTCACCCCCCTTATTTTCCCCTCTCTACAGAGATTTGAGTATAGATTGGACGTGACTGGAGGCATTCCCTTTTTGGTAATCCGCTGCATCCCATCGCTAAAGGTATACACACTTGGATTATTTTGTATCTAAACTAGACATAGCACAGTAGCATTTTGTATGTAACTACTGGGGATGTAAAACAACGTAAACACATGTAACAACTCTGATATATATACATTTATACAAGTGTTTACTCATAAATAATGTTTCAAATTGAATTGGTATGGTGGAGTGAGTTAGACGTCGACACACAGCCCAACTATTAAGCGTGTGGTTGTTCACGATCGAGGAAGGATGATTAAGGATTGATGCATGAAAATGCGAAAAATTTGTACGTATTTTGGTAAGTTGAGGGTCGTGACAACCAATGACATAAAAATATCTTTTCAAGAGCCAATGGTGTGAAGACAAGTGGCCAAAAAATACCAACTCATCACGGATGTGGAAATTACCATTTTACCCCTAGTGTGTTTATAAAAAGGAAAGAATGACAATTGAAGAAGGGATGTAATTTTAGGAGTAGGAATAGTGTAATGTAATGTAATTTTTAGGGTAGAATAGTTTCTAAGGTAGTTTTAGATTTATTGCCTTTGTTTTTTAGCTTTCCCGAAAAAATTTAGTTTTCTTTAGCAATATTTTACTGTTCATCACTATTCATTTAATGAAAGCTTTTGTTCCATTTTCTCAATCTTCTCGGTTTCCATTAGCAATGTTGTTTCCACTTGTTTTTCTTTTCGGTTTGCGAAAGCATCCATTACTATATGTTTCTTATTTACTTAGTTATAGATGAAAGTTAATGAAAAATGATTTAGGTCTCCATTTCTACCTCTCGGTTTCAAAGATTTGTGTGGTTTTTCTTTAGCTTTCGGTTGCAGTGGTTTTACTGCTTTAAGTCACTTGATCACTTGGGTATTTATTCTTCTTTCATTCCTCCCTTTCGGCTCTGATGCTTTGAGGTGGTGTTATGCCGAGCATTATACCACATCAAATGCAATGTGGAATCACGGCAAGAGGAGTGAAAATTGAAGATAACCGAGGATTCATTTTCTGCATTCAAGTTGTGTTTTTTTTTCTAGCTTTGTATTCGTTCTTTTCGGCATTTTGAAGCTGTATTGGTTTCTCTGGTTTTGCTGGCAGTGGTTAATGTTGAAGAGCAGTTGCCATTCGAGGCATTAGAACTTCATGAGTGCAAGGGCAGAACATCACATTTCCTACTATGTTCTCCTCTGTTCAATGAATGTATCTACTGTTCATTCGTAAGATGCCTTGGTTCTGTTGTGCACAAGCGGAAGCATAAAATACAACTATAACTACTAATTATTGAAGCAGACAAAAACAAATGATCAAATGCAAAGCGTAAAGGAAGAAAAGAGAAAAACACAAGATTTTACGTGGTTCGGTATAATTACCTACGTCCACGGGCGCTGCTGAAAACCTTCACTAATTCCAAAATGGAATTATTACAAAATCTAGACACAATTGCAAAATCCAGAAACTAATAGGGAAAAGCCAAAATACAAATATATGAGCTATTTATATTTCTCTCAGGGATATCTAACCTATTAGCCCAGGCCTCAATTTATAAGCCAAAACTCTTTCTCTCCCTTTGTGATTTTCCAATGTGGGATTCCTTACTAGGCTAATAAGCCATTAATTTCAACAAATCTCCACCTTGGCGAATTAGCCTTCAGCAATGCCTTCAAATGTATCTCTCAGACTTTCAAAACATTAATCAAGTTCAAACAATGATTGAACTTGATTGCTGTCACCACTTTGGTCATCATATCTGCGGGATTGTCAGCAGTCCCAATTTTCTGTAAGAGAATCTTCCCTTCAGTCAGAATTTCCCGCACGAAATGATATCGAACATCAATATGCTTAGTGCGAACATGGAATACTGGATTCTTTGCTAAATAAATGGCACTCTGACTATCCGAATGAATAGTGATATTCCTTTGTCCCATTCCCAATTCTTTCAGTAATCCTTGTAACCAAATTGCTTCCTTTACAGCCTCTGCTAACACCATGTACTCTGCTTCTGTTGTAGACAAAGCAACTGTTGACTGTAAGGTAGACTTCCAACTTACTGGAGCTTTTGCAAGAGTGAACACATATCCAGTAGTTGACCGACGCTTATCCAAATCACCAGCATAATCTGAATCAACGTATCCGATTGCCACCTGACCAAGTGAGTCCTCCTTCTGAAAGACCAAACCAATATCTATAGTTTTCAATAAATACCGTAGTATCCATTTCACGGCTTGCCAATGTCCTTTACCAGGATCATGCATATACCTGCTCACAACTCCAACTGCCTGTGAAATGTCGGGTCTCGTACACACCATAGCATTCTTCCACTTATCTATTTCAGAATATTGGACTGCTTCTCTATAAGTGGAAGGAACTTCATCGTCTACAATTGGAAGTGCATAGGCCACCATATCAACAAAACGAGCAGGCTTGCAAATCTCCCTTCTTGGCCTATTCATTGCAATTGATTCTTGTTGCAGTAGAGGTTCTTGGGCAGAAACCTCTTCATCATCTTCAATAGTCTCATTTTCAACAATTTTAACTGGATTAATTGTTGACTCAAACTCCACCTGTTTCCGTGTAGACTCCACCTGTTGCGGAATATCCTCAGCATTCTCATCTGTTTTCTTCATCAACATAGGAGATTCATCAAAAGTAACATCCCTACTAAATATTATCTTCTTCGAATTTGGATATAACAGACAATATCCTTTTACCCCTGATGAAATCCCCACAAAAATAGCTTTCTTAGCTCTCGGATCCAACTTAGATTCTTTTACATGATAATACGCAGTACACCCAAATACATGTAAAGAATCATAATCATTAACAGGTTTTCCAGACCAAACCTCCAATGGAGTTCTACCATCAATTGCTGTTGATGGTAACCGATTAATGAGATGACACGCATAAGTCACTGCCTCAGCCCAAAACTCCTTGCCCAATCCAGCATTGGACAACATACACCGAACTTTCTCCAGTAACGTTCGGTTCATGCGTTCTGCCACCCCATTCTGCTGCGGTGTGTTTCTGACTGTGAAATGACGTACAATGCCAGCATCTTGACAAATTCTCAGAAAAGGATCACTTTTATATTCACCTCCATTGTCTGTTCTGAGGTACTTAATCTTTCTTCCAGTCTGAGTTTCCACTATCTTTTTCCAATTAATGAAAATCTCAAGTACGTCATCCTTCGTCTTCATCGTATACACCCAAATTCTTCTGGAAAAGTCATCAACAAATGTGACAAAATAATGTTTACCCCCCATGGATGCTGTCCTGGTAGGTCCCCAAACATCAGAATGGACATAATCCAAAATGCCTTTCGTATTATAAATTGCAGTCCCAAATTTCACTCTCGTCTGCTTTCCCAGAACACAATACTCACAAAAATCTAACTTGCAGGTCTTTGTTCCTTTCAACAAGCCTTGATTCACCAAACTGCTTAAGGCTTTCTCACCTGCATGTCCCAAGCTCATATGCCATAGCCTGATCGAATCTGAATCAACATCCTTCTCTAAAGCTGCTGCTGTTGATCCAGTAACTGTACAACCATTGTAGTAGTACAAGTTATTCTTCCTTGTGCCTTTCATAGTTACCAAAGCACCAGACATAACTTTCAAAACTCCATCTCGAATAATTACCCCATAGCCTTTAGATTCTAAGACTCCCAATGAGATGAGATTCTTCTTCAACTCTGGTACATATCGAACTTCAGTCAAAACTCTAGTTGATCCATCATCATTCTTTAACTGGATTGAACCTATCCCAAAAGTTTTACATGAGTTATCATTACCCATGAAAACAACTCCACCTTCTAGTTCTTCGAAGTTGAAGAACCACTCCTTATGTGGACACATATGATAAGTACAACCCGTATCCAAAATCCACTCATTACTTCCAGATGTGGATGGTTGACCGACCAACGCGAAATCATCATTAATATGTTTGACTACATATGCATCAGAAGTAGCTTGGCCCTTACCCTTATCTTTCTTCTGCAGCTTCGGACAATCTTTCTTCCAATGCCCTTTCTCATGACAAAAGGCACATTCATCTTTATCAGGTCTTTTCTTCGAACGTGATCTTCCCCTACTTTCTCGTCTTCGGCTTTGGCTTCGTCCCCTAACTACGAGCGCCTCTGCTGATTCATCCCTATTCTCTTTCTGATCTTTCTTTCGAATTTCATAATTAAGCAAAGCTGCACACACTTCTTCAAAGGATAATTTTTCCTTTCCATGAATAAGTGTAATGCACAAATGATCCAACTCATCAGGAAGAGATCCTATTAGCAGCATAGCTTTTTGCTCATCTTTGAAGGTTTCATCCAAATTCAACAAATCAGCTAATAAACAGTTGAATTCATCGATGTGATCACTGATATTCATACCCGATTTCAACTGAAGGCGATATAGCCTCTTCAATAAATAAAGCCGATTCTCGTTGCTTTTCTTCATATATTTATTCTCCAGTGCCTCCCACAATATTTTGGCAGAAGTTTCCTTCATGAATGGATACTTCTGTTCTCTGCAGAGACATGAACGAATCAACCCACATGCTTTCGCATTCAGTCTCTCCCAATCTTTTTCTTTGACCTCATCGGGTTTCTTTTCTTCCAGAGTGATGTCTAAATCTTGTTGACACAGGACATCCTTAACTTCACTTTGCCATAAGCCGAAATTATTTCGACCATCAAATTTCTCCACTTCAATTTTTGTTGATGCTGTCATTTCTGCTTCAAACTATTCTCCCAAATGTATACTAACCGTATACCAAAACGATGTGACACTCTAAATAGTACCGTATACTAGAATAGAGAACACAACTTACGTGAACAGTACACCAGGTCAGCTTCTTAGGAAAGAGAGGTGGGTCACCAGGACACACTTAAATACCAAGTCTTTCCTTAGCCAGAGCCTTCCTAGACATGCACTACCACTTTATCTCAGTTCTGACGTACACGGTATAAATAGAGTATAACAGAGTGCTCTTAATCAAACAGCTCAGGAATAATTTTTCTTTTCTGATGTGGAGGATCAGACAACGCTGCAACCACAGAGCATACTACGACAACCAAGAGCTCTGATACCAATTGTTGTGCACAAGCGGAAGCATAAAATACAACTATAACTACTAATTATTGAAGCAGACAAAAACAAATGATCAAATGCAAAGCGTAAAGGAAGAAAAGAGAAAAACACAAGATTTTACGTGGTTCGGTATAATTACCTACGTCCACGGGCGCTGCTGAAAACCTTCACTAATTCCAAAATGGAATTATTACAAAATCTGGACACAATTGCAAAATCCAGAAACTAATAGGGAAAAGCCAAAATACAAATATATGAGCTATTTATATTTCTCTCAGGGATATCTAACCTATTAGCCCAGGCCTCAATTTATAAGCCAAAACTCTTTCTCTCCCTTTGTGATTTTCCAATGTGGGATTCCTTACTAGGCTAATAAGCCATTAATTTCAATAGGTTCTTACACTAATCTTCGTGTAGTTGTTGCAGCTATGTGGCACGGGTTGAGGACAAGCCGATGCGTGACTGGATGCTTCATTTACTGGAAAGCATGACATGGCCAGCTGATGGCGGAGTGCACAACCAGTCCTTCCCTTTTTCTTTTTTTCTTTCATGTTTTGTTTAATGTTTCAAAGTTTCTTTTATTGTTCATTTAAATTTCATTATCTTTCGTTTAACAAAGTTGAGAAAATTTTCTGCAAGCATCTATTCCTTTTGAATCTTTGTTGTCTGCTGGTGTACATTGGCAAGGCTGAAGCTGTGCAGGGCTGAGATGCAGAGGGTGTTGCCTGATCCGATTTAAACTGCTGCGTGAAGGTGATCTACTGGTGTCCTGCTGCTGGCGTGATTGAAGATGTCCAACGGTTTACAGCGCAGGCAGTAGCAGGGCAGGCGTCGAACAGCACCGAGAGCAGAAGGCAAGTGCAGAAGGAGGCTGGTGATGACTGAAGTAGAGCAGGAGTCGGGCACTCACAATAGCAGTACGGGACAGTAGGACAGACGGTACCTGTCCAGCAGTCAGTTGCAGAACTAAAGCATGCCTGGAGCAATGCTGGGACAGAGCCTGAGCTAGCAAACCGAGAGTAAACTAGGCAGCAGGAACCCGTGAATAGCTGGAACCGAGACACTCAGCCGAACAGCAGGCAAAAGCCTGGACCAGAGGGCAAAACCGATACCACCTGGAAATGGAAATGAAAAATGACGGATGAATAGTGTTTTGGAGGGATAATATGATGATTTAAAATGCTTAAGGCTTTGTTTGGCTAGCCCATTTTAGTTGATTAACTCATTTTTCATGCATTGTTAGTTTAGTTTAATTTCAATTTAATTAGTTAGGATTAGTTTAGAGTTAATATTTTAGACATGTAGTTTTATAGTTATTTTCTTAATTTTCTAGGATTTTATTTTTATTAAGCTTTAGTTTAGTTTAAATTGCATTTTAATTAAGTAGTTTAATTGCAATTGTAGGATAGTTTAATTTTAGTTTAATTAATCTTGCTTTGTTATTTCCATATTTGCATTTTATTTTAATTGCGTTAATTAGTTTTAACTGTTTTAATTTCTTTTGTAGGTTTTTTATTTTAATTGCGTGGAGCACTGTAAGTAATTTTGCTCGGTTTTATTTTCTTTATTTTATAGTTTTTTATTACTTTATTGCTTTTAGTATTTTTAATTCTAGCTATGTAGATCACCCACCTTAATTTTATAATTTGCTAGAATATACTTAGGGTAAGATTAACCGGTAGTTAATTAGGCTAGTCAACTTCTCTGTGGGACGATAATTCGAGACTCAAATCCCATTATTACTTGTATGACCCGTGCACTTGTAGATATACCTTTAGGGCCCATCACCTACAAAAATCTCGTACCTGAAATCACGCGCAAACTTATCTCATCTCGATAATGTCCGATCTCTCAGTCTAACTGCACGTCAACCAAGTCTACGAAACTGCATATAACCACATATTTTGGGTCAATTCACTTATTTTTATCAGTATATCACATTCACTGATCAATCTAAAGTACTGGGCCCGTTTTACTTTATTGGGCTCAATTGCACCTAAATGGGCCTCGACCCATTTTTAGCCTGTTTATACTTATTAAATCCCTTCTTCGGGTTTACTGGGCTCATTCAGCTTACCAATAATCATCGGGTTTCGTTCCAAACTTATTGGATAGCCCGTATACTATTTACGGTAATTACGTTGCAATTCTGATTAATATTCCTTTTTATACAGAATTAATCCGTAAATTCCGTAAAATAATCAAAACTCTATATTGAAGGACTCATATTATTGTAATTAAAATATACTTACCCAATATTATGTGAGGTACGAAAATCGGAGCTCAATCGACTCTCGTTCGGGCTTTATCGGAAAACTGCACAATTAGGTAAATCCGGGTTATTTTTCATTAAATATAATATTAATTAAATTTTTGAAATTTATCCGTAGGTCAATCTCGACCCTCGATCAATTTACCCGAATCTCGAGTCGTCCCCGATAATTTTTCTTTCCTTTTTCTTTTTTCTTTTTTCTTTTCTTTTCTTTTCCTTTCCTTCCCTTTTTTTCCTTCCTTTTCCTTCCCTTTCCTTCCTTTTCCCTCCAGCCAAACGGTGTCGTTTTACTGCTCTTTGCCGTCACCGGCGTTTTCGACGATTTTGTTGGCCGATACCGGTCTCAAAAGAACCGACTCCTCCCCCTGAACTCGTCAGTAGCTTCCGTTCAAGCCCAGCCACCGTGGTTCACCGGGAATCGTCCCATTTCTCCTCGGTTTTTTCTCTCCTCCGATCGACGTTTTTCGGCCTCCTGACAACGCGTCTCCGGTGTTCACAAGATCGCCGGCCTCTCCTCTTTCTCCTCGGCTGTTCGTCGGAGGTTGATGATCGCCGGTGGCTGGTCGGTGGATCTCGTTTCCTCGCGGGTCGCAGTTCGGTTTTCTGTTTCTCTCAGGTTTTTCCCGATTTCTAGATTTCTCTCTTATTTTTTTAATTATTATTATTATTATTTATAAATTAGTTTATTATTATATTCATTAAAATAGTCAAAATATTCTAAAAATATCTACAAATTCTAGTATTTTATTCCAAATAAATTTGTTTAATTTTATTTAATTTATTTATTTTATTTTTAACCATTTTTCCGGTATAATTTCTTTGTATTTTCGGGATATTGCCCTGAGTGACTTTGCGGTATTTTTAAAAATTTCGGATCTTGATCATTTGGACTCGAAATTGTATAATTTCCTCATTATTGATCAAGATATCCTAAATCCTTATTTTTAATTAAAATTCTCTTATCGAATTTATCTCGAATTTCAGTCTTTTGACCGTTTTACCCCTATACTTGTCTCCGAACCAATTTAACCCGATTTTCCTTCATGCATCCACCATCTTTTCTTATTTTAATTTTGTATTTTCGGTTAACTTCATTTCGATCCTTTCCGTTTGGCCTGTGGCCATAAATTTGTTTAATTTTATTTAATTTATTTATTATATTTTTAGCCATTTTTCCAGTATAATTTCTCCGTATTTTTGAGATATTGTCCTGAGTGACCTTTCGGTATTTCTAAAAATTTCGGATCTTGATCAATTGGACTCGAAATTGTATAATTTCCTCATTGTTGATCAAGATATCCTAAATGCTTATTTTTAATTAAAATTCTCTTATCGAATTTATCTCGAATTTCGGTCTTTTGACCGTTTTACCCCTACACTTGTCTCCGAACCAATTTAACCGGATTTTCCTTCATACATCCACCATCTTTTCTTATTTTAATTTTGTATTTTCGGTTAACTTCATTTCGATCCTTTTCGTTTGGCCTGTGGCCATTTCGGTCCATATTTGGCTACTTCCGATGTTCACCGAGATTTCATTTTATTCTATTTACAAATTGTATTTCAGTCAAAGCTCTTCTTATGATTCACTGAATATATGAAAATGTACATCACATGAATCATAAGGAAATACATCAACAGATAATAAAAGTGGGTCTTACATAATCTCCCCCACTCAAAGAATTTGGTCCTCCAAATTGGAACCAAATCGGTCTCTGAACAACTCCGGATACTTCTCTTTCATCAAACTCTCTAACTCCCAAGTCGCTTCCTCCGGAGTGTGATACTGCCACAGTACTTTCACTAGGGGAATCGTCTTCAATCTCAATACGTTCTCCTTCCTATCCACAATATGGATTGGTCTCTCAACATAGGACATACTCTCACTGAGCTCCAGTGGCTCGTATCTGATCATATGCGACGGATCTGGCTGATACTTTCGTAGAATGGAGATGTGGAAGACGTTATGGACATTTGCTAGCTCTGGTGGCAACGCTAGCCTATAAGCTCGATCTCCCACTCTCTCAAGTATCTCAAAAGGTCCTATGAAGCGAGGGCTCAACTTCCCTCTCTTTTCAAATCTCGTAATACCCTTGGAAGGAGAAACTTTCAAAAATACTGACTCCCCTGCTGTAAACTCCAACGGTCTACGTCTCTTGTCAGCATAACTTTTATGTCGACTCTGAGCTGTCCTCAACCTCTCACAAATCAACTGGACATCCTCAGAGGCCTGACGTATCAAATCGGGAGCGAATATCTGCCTGTCACTAACCTCCTCCCATCCTACAGGAGAACGACATCTACGGCCATACAAGGCCTCATATGGTTCCATCTCGATACTCGAATGATAACTGTTGCATCTGCCTGACTATCTCAATACACTGCTGATCATCACGTTAAGCCTGTCGAATCCGATCCATCAAATCCAGCTCTAACCGCAGGCTAGCAATCATATAACCACTCTCAACATCAGGCGGAGTCACATTCAAACTGAGGCTCGCAAACTGCTCTAACAACTCGTGTTCCTGTACCATCATATAAGAAACCAACCTGAGGTGCTTCCTGCTCAACGCATCAGCCACTATATTCGCCTTACCCGGGTGGTATAGGATCTCACAATCATAATCTTTTAGAAGCTCAAGCCACCTTCTCTGCCTCATGTTCAATTCCTTCTGTGAGAACAGATACTTGAGGCTTTTGTGATCGGTAAATACCTGAAATTTCTCACCATAAAGATAGTGGCGCCATATCTTCAATGTAAACACTACGACAGCCAACTCTAAGCCTTGGGTCGGGTAGTTCCTCTCATGATCCTTCAGCTGTCTGGATCCATAAGTGACTATCTTCCCGTCCTGCATCAATACACAGCCCAGTCCTTGGTAAGAAGCATATATGTAAACAAAAAAACCTCCTGAGCTGGTAGGAATGGTGAGAATCGAAGCAGTGGTCAATCGACCTTCAGCTCTTGAAAACTCTCCTCACATCTGTCGTTCCACTCAAATGCAACACTCTTTCGAATCAGACGTGTCAACGGAGCAGCCAATCTCGAAAACCCCTCCACAAACCGTCTATAATATCCAGCTAAACCCAGAAAGCTCTTGATCTCCGTAACTGTCTGAAGCCTCTGCCACTGTACTACTGCCTCAATCTAGGATGGGTCTACTGACACACCATCCCTCGACACAATATGTCCCAAAAAGGAGATATGCTTAAGCCAAAAGTCACACTTACTAAGTTTAATATGCAACCGCTTCTCACGGAGAGTCTGCAATACAATCCTCAAGTGCTACTCATGCTCCTCTCTGGACCTCGAATAAACCAGGATGTCACCGATGAAGACAATCACAAATCGATCTAAATAAGGTTGAAACACCTCATTCATCAATGACATAAAAGCTGCGGGAGAGTTCGTCAACCCGAATGGCATAATCATAAACTCAAAGTGACTATAATGGGTACGAAAAGCTATCTTGGGTACATCTCTATCCCGAACTCTCAATTGATAGGACCCAGATCTCAAATTAATCTTAGAAAAGACCTGTACTCCCCGTAGCTGATCCAGTAAATCATCAATCCTCGAAAGGGGGTCTTTGTTCTTGATGGTAGCCTTGTTCAACAATCGGTAGTCGATACACAATCGAAGGCTCCCATCCTTCTTCCTCACAAACAAAATCGGCGCTCCCCACGGCGACATACTCGGTCTGATGAACCCCTTCTCTAATAATTCCTGTAATTATTTCCTCAGCTCCTCCAACTCAACCGAAGCCATCCTGTACGGTGGTCTAGATATCGGCTCTGTACCAATTGTCAAATCAATAATGAACTCTATCTCCCGCACTGGCGGTAACCTTGGTAACTCATCCGGAAAGACATTTGGAAATTCTATCACAACTGGAATGTCTCTCAATTTCGGACGTGCCTTATCTATGTCAACCACATATGTAATGAACCCTTCAAAATACCATTTCCACCATTAGTAACATAATTCATCATATAAGTATCCATTATTAATAAATAAATTTACCTCGCAAATATGATGAATTAAACTATACTTTTCCAAATGCAATAATTATATGCCTTTTATTTCTTTTTAGCAAAACTTACAGTAAGACTATCTGTCCTTGAAAACATTACTGTCTTAGTATATCAATCTAAAACAGCATGATTTGCAGTCAGCTAATCCATCCCTAAAATTACATTAAAATCCCTCATATTCAGTAAGAGAAGGTCGACTGACATGTCCTTTCCCCTTATTCTCAACCTACAATCTCTATATACATCTCAGTCAACTGACTGTCATTCATAGGTGTAGAGATTAACAACATTCTATCTAATAATGTAGGCTGTACATACTTCAACAACTTATGTGCAAATGAAGGCGATATGAAGGAATGTGTAGCACCAGAATCAAATAACACAAATGCTTCTAAATCAAAAATTAGGACAGTACCTTTAATCACATTCTCTAAAGCATCTGCGGTGTCCTGATCCAATGCATGCACTCACCCTCTGCCCATAACCTGCTTCCCCTTCTCCTCAGTAGTGGCTCTTCTCCTAGGAGTAGGAGTCTCAACAAGAGCTTTCTCTGGCTCTTTGCCCTTCTGTGGGGCAGTCACAATCATCTCGGGACAGTTTCTTATGACATGCCCCGACTTCCCACAATGAAAACATACCCCAGTAGTCGTCGGACAAGGCTTGGTACCATGAAATCTACCACATCTCCTACACTGCTCGGTAGTCGGCCGTGTCCCTCCAATAACTATACCCCTCGGTGATGGTAAAGTCGGTTATAAAGGAGGCTTACTAGTCCTCTCCTGTATCTCCTCAATCCGAGGTCTCTTATTAGCAAACCTTTGACCTCCTCTCTTGATCACCCTATCCCCTCTAAATCTCTTTCGGTCTCTATCTCTAGCTCTGCTGACCTTTCTAAACTCTGAGGCATTCCGCTCAAAATCTTGCTCACACAACTGAGCTCTGTGCACTGCCTCCTCGTAAGTAGAGACATTAAACGAAGCTAATTTAGATCTGATTGCTGGTCTCAATCCATCTATGAACTTCTGAACCTTCCAACTCTCACTGCTCAATGTATCCGGGTCATACCTCCCCAAGGATATGAACCTCGACTCATACTCATCAACGGAGCGATTCCCCTGAACTAAACTCATAAACTCCATCCGTAATCTCTGCTGTGCAGTGGCCAGAATATATTGCCTTCTAAAGGCCTCTAGAAATATCTCCCAAGTAATCACTAAGTGTCGAGCTCTCAGGATAGACACAATAGACCTCCACCAATGCTCTACCTCGCCCTTCAGTACAAATACGGCAAAGGCAACCCTCTCAGTCGATGTACATCTGAAGAACCCATACAATTTCTCCATCTCATATATCAAATCCTCTATAATAACCGGGTCCTTCACTCCTCTGAAAACTGGAGGTCTAAATTCCTAGAATTGCTGTAATCTATCTAGCTCACAGTTATAGCCCAGATCACTACCGCTAGGCTGTGGAGCGACAGGAGAAGCTGTATCCTGAACCGGTGGTGGTGTAACAGTCTCTGTAGTCTGTCTAATAGCAGTAGGCTGTCCAACTAGGCCTCGTCTATCACCAGCCACTAACGTCTGTGTAACTATCTTAACAAGTCTTTCTATACTTCGCTCAATCTTAGCGAAGCGTGCCTCAGTATCCACTGAGCTCTCAATGGGGTCCTGCGGAGCCTGACTAGTCTGTGGCTCAGTAAGGCTCGCGGGCCTACCTATACGACCTCTAGCACGTGAACTTACCCTTCTACCACGGCGAGTGACAGGCATAATGCCTAAGTTCCTGCATCCATGACCATTTATTAGTCTAGTCCCATATTGGTCTACACAGTTATATCTAAACAAATCACAGTACTATGGGGATTTAATTTCTTAACTTATTATTACTGACTTATATCCGACCAACTCTAGCTCTGATACCACCTTTTGTCACCACCCGTTCAAACAAAATCA
Organism: Firmiana major; assembly: GCA_033439115.1. NCBI lineage: Eukaryota > Viridiplantae > Streptophyta > Magnoliopsida > Malvales > Malvaceae > Firmiana > Firmiana major. The sequence goes on from CM065910.1 coordinate 40,615,157, forward strand.
CTACAAATTTTTCGCTTTTTCTATACTTCACACCTCCTCGTGACAAATTCCATTTTTAACGAGTTGGGCTATGAGTCAGTAATAATCCCAACTCTTATCCCATTTGATCATATCATTCTTACCATGGTAATCATGTTAGAATTTTAGACAGTGTAATAATAAGTGCATATATTATACAACTGTATGTACATATGTTTTCATATATTTACAATCCCCCATAATTATATTCGTTACAAAACTGTGCTATTAATTGTTTAGATACAAAACTGTACGATGTGTATGCCTGATTCGCGATGGGAGTAGCGGACAACCAGGGATGCAGTCTCTACCCACTTTCAACTACTGTAGATGCTCTGTGGAAGGTTTTAAATAAAAGGGTGAGCGAAACTTGCTCAGTACGACAATAATGTAAGCAGGTAGATAACTATACTATCTACGTGCTGATAATGTCATGATATAAAATCGTTTATATTTTAAGCATGAGGTAAGACTAAAACGATGCCACATGTATGTATATATCATATAAGAGGAATCATGAAATCGACATATAAAATAAACATGGAAAAATCATCATGTATGACATCTCATACTCTTCACCTTAAAACTTATTAGTTTCATCATAAATTCATCACGTTAAAACTTATTTGTTTTATCACAAAACAACCACATCAAGGCTAAACCCATTTCCCGGGAATACCTTGATTTATTAAATCGCTTCTCTTTTAAAAACATAAATCCAGACATTACCCCTCCTTCGGGTATGTCCTGGTCTATTCAGACCGTATGATATCATGTGAGGCATGTAGGTTACTGTATGAAAAATCAAGGACTATGGCCATAATTTATCCCTGTGATCCCAGGCTACACAGATCCCGGTGTGCGGGGCATCACAACTGTAACGGGAGGTAGGGTCAATTCCTACCCGCCAGAATATCAAGTAACATCATCGAGTCATCATGACTGCACGGTACATCATACTACGTGTGTCATACATGATACAACGTACTCCGTGGACCCATATCATACTCTGGGGGTGCCTGCCGTAGGTCTTATCCACCCCAATACTATGTCGATAACCAACTCATGTCTCAAAGTATACGTGCGAGCTTATCAACTCTCTGCGACACACAGTCTGTAGGAGGCTTCCGCATGACCATATGCATGTCAACTCACGTCTAGTGCGAGCGAAGCTCCAGCACGACGCTATGCATATCATGATATCTAAAATCTCGTGCGAGCAAAGCTCCAGCACGGTTTTGTGCACACACAAATTTCTCGTACGAGCAATGCTCCAGTACGGCTTTTGTGAGTAATAAATCAGTAAACTTTAGTGCGAGTAAGACTCTAGCACTCTTTTTACTCGTATAAATATGATAGGTGGCTCAATCTTGATAAAACATCTTTTAAAATCATAACCGGTACAAACCGGTAACCTTTCGTATAATTCATGAAATCAACAGCCAACCTATGTGCATATTTGCTTAAATCAAAGTAATACATTTATATAACACATTAAAAACATAAAATCATGCTATTTATCTGCCTTACTACCATTTTTTTGAAAATTTTACTCCCAGGGGCAATATCATCTTTTTCTTTATTCACCCATGCCCCGATTTTTTCAAAAATTATTATTTCGTTTCTAGATACTTCAAGAAATTCTAAACCCTGTAAATCCCCTCAAAAATATATATAGAAATCTCTATGCGCCTACAAAATTCCCTTACCTGGAATCACGCGCAAACTTATCTCGTCTCGATAATGTCCGATCTCTCAGTCCAACTGCGCGTCAACCAAGTCTACAAAACTGCATATAACCACATATTTTGGGTCAATTCACTTATTTTTATCAGTATATCACATTCACTGATCAATTTAAAGTACTGGGCCCGTTTTGCTTTATTGAACCCAATTGCACCTAAATGGGCCTCGACTCATTTTCAGCCCGTTTATGCTTATTAAATCCCTTCTTCGGGTTTACTGGGCTCATTCAGCTTACCAATAATCATCGAGCTTCATTCCAAACTTATTGGATAGCCTGTATACTGTGAGATCTGTAATTTTTGTATGATATTCCTTATGATTTCCATATTATACGACATTATTATATGTTAATGGATTCATAAGATGGTTGATTCGGATTTGATAAATGTGGTTGAAACGAAATAACGTAAGTAAAATCGAATAAGGATAAGTCGAAAAAATAAAGAAGCAACAAGTCTGTCTAAGGAATTAAATCGAGGTGACTAAAAATAAGGAAATTGAAAATAGGGAAAAGATTGTGGATTGATGAAAGAAAGTCGATTCAATTTGGTCCCGAACACGTACAAGGGTAAAATGGTCAAAAGACCAAAATTCGGTATAAATTCGATAAGTAATTTTCGTTAAAATATGGAATTTACGAAATCTGGATCAGTACCGAGGAAAATATTTAAATTTGAGTCTGATTGATCTAGATATTAATTTATGAGAATTAATTGGAATTAATTCGGAATTAATCGAGATTTTTAATTCGAAAAAATTATCCCGAAAAGAATCAAAAAATATACGGGAAAGACGAAAATAGACTGAGAAATCCATTTATTGATTAAATGGATAAAATAATAATTTTTGAGATATTTGGGTATTTTTAATATATTTAATTGATTAAAATAATAATAAATAAATTAATAAAGAATTAATAAATAATAAAAAAATGGAAAAATCAAAAAATTGAAAATCAGTCGAGGAGAGAGAAAACCCAAAAATTGAACCGTGAAACCCGTCTGAAACCTGTGACTCCCGAAGAGCCTAGCTATCGGTCGAAAAAGGAAGAGTGAAGCCCGACGATTCCAACGGTACTGGCAACGCGCGCCGACGGCAGCTATTTCTGGCGAATCGAAGGCCGAAAGTCCCGGGGAGAAATCGCCTCTGTCCAGGTGAACGGCGATGTCTTAGCGTCGATTCATCCCAGCCGAGACTTCCCCTGGCTGAGACAATTCTGTTGAGGCCACTGGCTGTCGGCGAGATGGTCGGAATCACCGGCAACGGCAAACGGGCTAAAACGGCACCGTAGCCAGGAAAGGAAAAAAAAAGAAAAAGAAAAAGAAAAGGAAAAAGAAAAGAAAGAAAAAGGGGAAAAAAGGAAGAAAGTGTACCCGGGGATGACTCAAAAATTTAGTTAAGTGACCAAGGGTCGAGATTGACCTGCGGATAAATCCCAAGAATTCAATTTAATATTATTTTATTGGAAAATGACCCGGATTTAAATAATTGTGCAGTGTTAGTGCAGAGCCCGAACGAGAGCCGATTTAGCTCCGATTTTCATACCCTGCACCATATTGGGTAAGTACATTTTAATTACGATAATATGAGTTCTTTAATGCAGAGTTCATATTATTTTACGGATTTACGGATTAATTCTGCGTAAAAGGAATTTTATTCAAAATTTCAACGTAATTATCGTAAACAGTATCCGAGCTATCCACTGAGTTTGGAACGAAACCCGATGATTATTGATAAATCAAATGAGCCCAGTAAACCCGAAGAAGGGATTTAAAAGTGAAAACGGGTTGAAAAATGGGTTCGAGGTCCATTAAAGTGCAATCGGGCCCAATAGAGTAAAACGGGCCCAGAGCTTTAGATTCGATCAGTAAGAGTGAAATACTGATCTGTATATTTGAACTGAACCTCTATGTGGTTATATGCAGCTCCGTAGACAAGCGAATTGGACTGAGAACCCTGGTACGACCGAGTCGGGATAAGCTCGCGCGTGATTCCAGGTAAAGAAATTTTATGAACACTTAGAGGTAGCTGTACGTAATTTCGAGGGGATTTGCATTACGTTAAATTCAATAGGCTACCCGAAACATAATAATAATTTTTACGAAAAATATGGAAATAGTGCCAAATTACTATTTTGCCTCCAATTAGAAAAATTTCAAAAAGGGTAGTAAGGCTATGAAATTGCATGAATTTCATGATTTTAATGTTTTCATGGTAATATTGCTTTAATTCAAGCAATTGGTGGATAGGTTGGCCAATATTTTCATGTTTTAAGTGAAAAGGCACATTTTATGTGCCAGTTGATATTTATTTAACATGTTTTGATAAAATTGAGCCACCTATCAGTGTTATATGAGTTGTAACCGTGCTTGAGCACTGCTCGCATTGGATTTTATATTTTAACTCATACAGAGAGTGCTGGAGCCTTGCTCGCACTATTTTACAGATTTATTTCATATGACTACCGTATTGGAGTTTTTCTCGTACGAGGTTTTCACTGAGTTTTAATGCCTATCCGTACTGGAGCAATGCTCGTACGTGGATTTGAATTGAATTTATAATCAGTTTAAGTCGTACTTGAGCGCTGCTCGTACGCAGATTTTATTGATTTCTATGAAATCGTGCTAGAGCTTCGCTCGCACGAGGTTTTCAGATATCATGAATATGCATGGAGCCGTGCTGGAGCTTCGCTCACACAGGAAATTATATGACATGCATATAGCCTTGTTGGAGCCTCCTGTTGACTGTGTGTCACAGTGAGATATGCTCACACGTGCATACTGAGACATACTTGACATGGGTGGATAAGACCTATTACAGGCACCCCTGATTGAGCTTGGGTTCATGGAGTACGTTGTACTGTGTATGTCACGCGGAGTACGATGTACCATGGGGATTGTTGGAGTGGAGTGGCATTAGCCACGAGACAGCAAGTCTTGCCCTCGCAATCTTGATATTATGCTGTTCTGGCGGGTAGGATGACCCACCTCCCGTTTCAGGTGTGATACCTCGCACACCAGGATCTGTGTGCCAGGGATCACGAGGTTATGGCCATAGTCCTAGATATTACCGATATAGTCGTTTACATGTCTCACATGATATAACTATTGGTCTTGATAGACCAGGGTAGACCTGAGGGAGGGGTCAAGCCCCAATTTTCTTATGATTTCAATTGAGATTTGATTATTCCCATAGAGGGATTTTATGAGAGTTTCATTGATTTGTAACCCTGCGAGAAGGGTGATTTTATAACGGAGATTTGAAAATAAAGAATTTTGTTGAAATGGATTTTGATTTGTGAGTGTATCGTATTTTGACCCAGATAGGGTATTTTATAACGTGTTGATTCATTGAGCATGAGATGTTTTCACATAAGAATTATTCCATGTTTTAATATGCCGATTTTCCTGTTTTAGAACATATGATATTATGTATATGGCATATCATTGTTTTTACCTCATGCTCACATATATATATATATATATGTATCCTAATTTCTTATCAGCATGTAGATAGTATAGCTATCTACCCGTTTATATTATTGCCTTACTGAGCTTGTGGAGCTCACCCTTTCATTTTCTACCCACTTTCAGTGTTTCCACCATAGAGATAGCGGGTGTAGAGAATAGACGACATAACTGATATCTTTGTTTCCCATCGACTGTCAGGTATACACCACGTACAGAATTTTGTATTAGTATGCTTAAAGCACAGTATTGTATATAAATGAATATTTGGGGATGTAAATATAGAATCATGTGATGTATAAACATACCGACCACTCTATTATATGATAAATGATATCAATATGTATGTTTACGTGTGATATTTCTTAATGGTTAGAATGGTATATCGATATTGATTCACAGCCCGACCTGTTTAGAGGGATATGTCACGAGGCGGAAAGAAAGATTTTTTAAAAGCGAAAAATTTGTACTGGTTTTGGTAGTATTGGGTCGTGACAGTAAAGTGGTATCAGAGCAGAGGTTGGCCAAACGTGAATCAGTATCGATAAGTATGCAATTAAGAGTTAGAGTTGGTCGGATAAGAGTTGATAGTGGTCGTTAAGGAAAATTACATCCCCCTTAGTAATGTGCTGTATGAGATGTCAAGTGTATACTAGATGGGAACTAAATTAAGAAATGATCTTGGATTACGGAATTTACACTATGTCGATCACCCGCAGTGGTATAGGTGATAGTACACGTGCTAGAGGCCGTAGGGGTAGGCCTAGAGGCCGTGGTGATGGTATACAGAGTGGTCAGGTACCCGAAGGTACTGTTGGGAGACCAGACCAGATGAGACTAAGGCACGCTTCGCTAGACTTGAGTGGAGTATTGAGAGCCTGACTGAGATTGTAGCACAGCAAGCAGCGCTCGGGGCTAGAGATAGGCGAGATCCGTCGGGACAGGCAGCAGCTGATCCCGAGATGCCGGCACAGGCCGCAGAGTTACCCGAGGTTCAGGCTCAGGCTGCAGAGGCAGTGAGACCCCAGCCAGCTCAGGATACTGGATATGAGTGTGACCTGGATCGATTTAGATATTTTCAGAAGTTTAGACCTCCAGTCTTTCATGGGAGGAAGGACCCAGTCGTAGCTGAGGATTGGGTGTATCAGATGGAGAAGCTATATAGGCTTTTCAAGTGCACTACTATTGAGAGGGTTGTTTTTACCGTATTTGTATTTTAGGGAGCGGCAGAGCATTGGTGGAGATCTACCGAGCCGATTTTGAGAGGTCGACATGCTAAGGTCACATGGGAGATATTTTTGGATGCCTTTAGGAGGCAGTATGTTCCCGCTACTGCACAACGGAAGTTGATGAGGCAGTACATAGAGCTCAGCTGTGTGAGCAGGATTATGAGCGGAACATCTCTGAGACAGGGAAATTTAGTAGAAGTCGAGACAGAGACCGAAAGAGACCCGGGAGAGATAAATTTTTCAGGAGAGGGGTACGACTTGCTGATAAGAGGCCGAAGATTGAGGAGGTTCAGGAGAGGACAGATAAACCCCATGTTCATCCGATTTTACCACTAGCTAGAGGCATTGTCATTGGAGGACCATGCCCTACTACTGATCAATGTAGGCGATGTGACAGATATCATGGTACCAGACCTTGTCCAGTGCCTATAGCTACTACTGTAGTATGTTATCGATGTGGGAGGCCAAGGCATGCAGTGAGAGATTGCCCAGAGAGACAGGATACTGCCCCACAGAAGGGCAATGAGCCGGAGAGAGCTCTAGTTCAGGTTCCTGCTCAGAGGAGGAGAGCTACTGCCGAAGAGAAAGGGAAGCAAGTGATGGGTACAGGGCAAGTTTATGCTTTGGACTAGCATAAGACAGATCAGTCATCTGATGTGGTGAAACGTACCATCTTGATCTTTGATCTAGAAGCATATGTTTTGATTGATCCTAGTGCCACGCATTTATTCGTATAATCTTCATTTGCATGTAAATTATCTAGGTATGTAAAGCCTATTCCTCTGAGTAGTAAATTGTTAATACTTACCCCCATAAACACAAGTCAGTTAGTAGAGTATGTAGTCAGGGACTGTAAGTTGAAAGTCGGGGAAAAAGAAATGTCAGCCGACCTTATTTTGATGTATATGAGGGACTTCGATGTCATACTAGGAATGGATTGGTTGGCTGCCAATCGAGTTGTGTTGGATTGCTTTTCTAAGACGTTAACGTTCAATATCCCCGAAAGATGTGTTATAAAATTTCCCTGAAAAGTAATGCAATCAGTGGGTGTTCTAAATGGAACAATGAAATTTTGATGATTTAATGATTTATGTTTTGAAGGATTCATCGCATATATGGTTGATACGAACCAGGTACGACTGGATTTGAGAGATATTCCAGTGCTTAGGGAGTTTCTTGACGTCTTTCTAGACGATTTACCAGGATTACCTCCAGTTAGAGAGATGGAGTTTGGGATAGATTTAGTACCTGGTACAGAACCGATTTTGAGACCACTGTATAGGATGGCTCCGATTGAGTTGGAGGAGTTGAGGAAGCAGTTACAGGATTTGCTTGAGAAGGGGTTTGTGAGACCGAGCGTATCACCTTGGAGAGCTCCGATCTTGTTTGTGAGGAAGAAGGATGACAGCCTCCGATTGTGTATGGATTACAGATTGTTGAATAAGGCTACCATTAGGAATAAGTATCCCCTTCCACGCATTGATGATCTGTTGGATCAGCTTCGGAGAGCACAGGTCTTTTCTAAGATTGATCTGAGGTCTGGGTATCATCAGCTGAGGATACAGAGGAGGGATGTGCCCAAGACAGCATTTAGGACCCGTTATGGTCATTATGAGTTTTTGGTTATGCCATTCGGGTTGACCAATGCCCCCGCAGCATTCATAGCTTTGATGAACGATGTGTTCAAGCCATACTTGGATTAGTTTGTGATTGTACTTATCGATGATATTTTGGTATACTCCAGATCCAGAGAGGACCATGAGCAGCACTTGAGGATAGTGCTACAGACCCTCAGAGAGAGACAGTTGTATGCCAAACTCAATAAGTGTGACTTCTGGTTGGAGCAGATTTCTTTTCTGGGCTATGTAGTATCGAGGGATGGAGTGTCAGTGGACCCATCCAAGAGAGAGGCAGTTGTTCAGTGGGAGCGGCCCAGGACAGTCACAGAGATTCAGAGTTTTCTGGGTTTGACAGGATACTACAAGAGATTTGTAAAGGGTTTCTCCAGATTAGCTGCCCCGTTGACACGTCTCACACAGAAGGATGTTGAGTTTGTGTGGGATAATGCCTGTGAGAGGAGTTTCAGGAGCTGAAGCGTCGATTGACCACTGCTCCAGTTCTCACCATACCTACCAGCTCAGGAGGTTTCTTGGTATATACAGATGCATCGTATTAGGGACTGGGCTGTGTATTGATGCAGGATGGGAGGGTAGTTGCCTATGGATCTAGACAACTGAAAGATCACGAGAGGAACTATCCGACCCATGATTTGGAGTTGGCAGCCATAGTGTTTGCACTGAAGATATGGCGCCATTACTTATATAGTGAGCAATTTCAGATTTTTATAGACCATAAGAGTCTGAAGTATTTATTCTCGCAGAAGGAGTTGAATATGAGACAGAGGAGATGGTTCAAACTCCTGAAGGATTATGATTGCGAGATATTATACCACCCGGGTAAGGTTAATGTAGTTGTTGATGCTTTGAGTAGGAAGAGCCTAGGGTTAGTATCATTTATGATGGTTTGGGAACATGACTTGTTAGAGCAGTTTGCGAGCCTTAGTTTGGACATAGCACCCCCTGAGATTGACAGAGTTGAGATCATTGCGAACCTGAGATTGGAGCTGGAGTTGATTGATCGTATCCAACAGGCTCAGCAGAGTGATCAGGGATGTATTCAGTTGATGAGGCAGGTACAGGCCGGTGCAGATACAGATTTTATATTGAGTACTGATGGATTACTGAGGTTCCGTAGTAGGATATGTGTTCTTGAGGATCCTGAGATTAGGAGGATGATTTTATCATAGGCTCACTCAGCGAGGTATACAGTACATCTGGGGAGTACGAAGATGTATCAGAATCTGCGGAGAGATTATTGGTGGTCTGGGATGAAGAGAGACATAGCAGAGTATGTTGCGAGATGTCTCGTCTGTCAGTAGGTAAAGGTAGAGCATCAGAAGCCTGTAGGATTATTGCAGCTTCTACCGATACCGACATGGAAGTGGGAGCATGTCACCATGGATTTTGTGATGGGATTACCAAGGACCCGCAGAGGTCACGATGCCATTTGGGTGATTGTGGATAAACTAACGAAGTCCGCCCATTTCTTAGCTATGAGAGCTACAGATGCTCTGAGTATGTTGGCGAACTTATATGTTCGAGAGATTATCAGGCTACATAGCGTTCCAGTGAGCGTTGTTTCTGATAGGGATGCCCGCTTCACTTCTCTTTTTTGGGAACACTTTCAGGAAGCGTTGGGGACCCAGTTGAGATTTAGCACCCCTTTCCATCCTCAGACAGATGGTCAGTCAGAGAGGACTATACAGACTCTGGCGGATATGTTGAGAGCGTGTGTGCTGGATTTGGGAGGCTCATGGGATGTTCATTTGCCATTAGCCAAGTTCGCCTACAATAACAGTTATCACTCGAGTATTGGGATGACACCGTATGAGGCACTGTATGGTCGTAGATGTCGTTCCCCTATTGGATGGGAAGAGATTAGTGACAGACTGTTATTTTCTCCTGACTTAGTTTAGAAGGCTACTGAGGATGTCAGGTTGATATGTGATAGATTGCGGACAGCTCAGAGTCGACAGAAGAGTTATGCTGACAGACGCAGACCACTAGAGTTTGCAGAGGGTGAGTCGGTGTTTTTGAGAGTTTCTCCTTCCAAGGGTATCATGAGGTTCGGTAAGAAAAGTAAACTGAGCCCTCGTTTTATTGGACCCTTTGAGATTCTGGAGCGAGTGGGAGATAAGGCCTATAGATTAGCATTGCCACCAGAGTTGGCAGGTGTACACAGTGTCTTCCACGTTTCTATGCTTCGGAAGTACCATCCGGATCCGTCACACGTGATTCACTACGAGCCGTTTGAGCTCAGTGACAATATGACATATGTTGAGAGACCGATTCGGATTTTGGATAGGAATGAGAAGGTATTGCGATCCAAGACGATCTCCCTGGTGAAGGTTTAGTGGCAGTATCACACTCCGGAGGAAGCTACCTAGGAGCTAGAGAGCATGATACAGGAGAAGTACCCGGAGTTGTTTATCGATTGATTTGGTTCTAATTTGGAGGACCAAATTCTTTTAGTGGGGGAGATTGTGAGATCCGCAATTTTTGTATGATATTCCTTATGATTTCCATACTGTACGACATTATTATATGTTAATGGATTCATAAGATGGTTGATTCGGATTTGATGAATGTGGTTGAAACGAAATAACGTAAGTAAAATCGAATAAGGATAAATCGGAAAAATAAAGAAGTAACAAGTTCGTCTTAGGAATTAAATCGAGGTGACTGAAAATAAGAAAATTGAAAATAGGAAAAAGATTGTGGATTGATGAAAGAAAGTCGATTCAATTTGGTCCCGAACACGTATAAGGGTAAAATGGTAAAAAGACCAAAATTCGGTATAAATTCGATAAGTAATTTTTGTTAAAATATGGAATTTACAAAATATGGATTAGTACCGAGGAAAATATTTAAATTCGAGTCCAATTGATCTAGATATTAATTTATGGGAATTAATTGGAATTAATTCGGAATTAATCGAGATTTTTAATTCGAAAAAATTATTCCGAAAAGAATCGAAAAATATACCGGGAAAGACGAAAATAGACTAAGAAATCCATTTATTGATTAAATGGATAAAATAATAATTTTTAAGATTTTTTTGAGATATTTCGGTATTTTTAATATATTTAATTGATTAAAATAATAATAAATAAATTAATAAAGAATTAATAAATAATAAAAAAAAATTGAAAATCAGTTAGGGAGAGAGAAAACCCGAAAATCGAACCGTGAAACCCGTCTGAAACCCGTGACTCCCGACGATCCATCGACGTCCGACAAGCCCAACTACTGGTCGAAAAAGGAAGAGCGAAGCCCGACGATTCCAAGGGTACCGGCAACGCACGCCGACGGCAGCTATTTCTGGCGAATCGAAGGTCGAAAGTCCCGGGGAGAAATCATCTTTGTTCCCAGTGAACGGCGGTGTCTTAGCGCCAATTCAGCCCAGCCGAGACTTCCCCTGGCTGAGACGGTTCTGTTGAGGCCACTGGCTGTCGGTGAGATGGCCGGAATCACCGGCGACGGCAAACGGGCCAAAACAACACCGTAACCGAGAAGGGAAAAAAAAGAAAAAGAAAAAGAAAAGGAAAAAGAAAAGAAAGAAAAAGGGGAAAAAAGGAAGAAAGTGTACCCGAGGACGACTCAAAAATTCGGGTAAGTGACCAAGGGTCGGGATTGACCTGCGGATAAATCCTGAGAATTCAATTTAATATTCTTTTATTAAAAAATGACTCGGATTTAAATAATTGTGCAGTGTTACTGCAGAGCCCGAACGAGAGCCGATTTAGCTCTGATTTTCGTACCCAGCACCATATTAGGTAAGTACATTTTAATTACGATAATATGAGTCATTTAATGCAGAGTTCAGATTATTTTACGGATTTACGGATTAATTCTGCATAAAGGGAATTTTATTCGAAATTTCAACGTAATTATCGTAAACAGTATCCGGGCTATCCACTGAGTTTGAAACGAATTCCGATGATTATTGATAAATCAAATGAGCCTAGTAAACCCGAAGAAGGGATTTAAAAGTGAAAACGAGCTGAAAAAGGGGTTCGAGGCCTATTAAAGTGCAATCGGGCCCAATAGAGTAAAATGGACCCAGAGCTTTAGATTCGATCAGTAAGAGTGAAATATTGATCTGTATATTTGAACTGAACCCATATGTGGTTACATGCAGCTCCGTAGACGAGCGAATTGGACTGAGAAACCTGGTACGACCGAGTAGGGATAAGCTCGAGCGTGATTCCAGGTAAGGAAATTTTATGAACACTTAGAGGTAGCTGTACATAATTTCGAGGGGATTTACATTACGTTAAATTCAATAGGCTACCCGAAAACAGAATAATAATTTTTACGAAAAAATATGGAAATAGTGCCAAATTACTATTTTGCCCCTAGTTTGAAAATTTTCAAAAAGGGTAGTAAGGCTATGAAATTGCATGAATTTCATGATTTTAATGTTTTCATGGTGATATTGCTTTAATTCAAGCAATTTATGGATAGGTTGGCCATTATTTTCATGTTTTAAGTGAAAAAGCACAGGTTAGGTGCCAGTTGATATTAATTTAACATGTTTTGATAAAATTGAGCCACCTATCAATGTTATATGAGTTGTAACCGTGCTTGAGCACTACTCACACTGGATTTTATATTTTAACTCATACACAGAGTGCTGGAGCCTTACTCGCACTATTTTACAGATTTATTTCATATGACTACCGTACTGGAGTTTTTCTCGTACGAGGTTTTCACTGAGTTTTAATACCTATCCGTACTGAAGCAATGCTCGTACGTGGATTTGAATTGAATTTATAATCAGTTTAAGTCGTACTTGAGCGCTACTTGTACGCAGATTTAATTGATTTCTATGAAACTGTGCTAGAGCTTCGCTCGCACGAGGTTTTCAGATATCATGAATATGCATGGAGCCGTGCTGGAGCTTCGCTCGCACAGAAAATTATATGACATGCATATAGCCGTGTTGGAGCCTCCTGTTGACTGTGTGTCACAGTGAGATGATATGCCCACAGTGCATACTGAGACATACTTGACATGGGTGGATAAGACCTATTACAGGCACCCCTGATTGAGCTTGGGTTCACAGAGTACGTTGTATCGTGTATGTCACGCGGAGTACGTTGTACCGTGGGGATTATTGGAGTGGAGTAGCATTAGCCACGAGACAGCAAGTCTTGCTCTCGCAATCTTGATATTATGCTGTTCTGTCGGGTAAGATGACCCACCTCCCGTTTCAGGTGTGATATCCCTCACACTAGGATCCGTGTGCTAGGGATCACGAGGTTATGGCCATAATCCTGGATATTAACGAGATAGTCGTTTACATGTCTCACATGATATAACTATTGGTCTTGATGGACCAGGGTAGACACGAGGGAGGGGTCAAGCCCCGATTTTCTTATGATTTCAATTGAGATTTGATTATTTCCATGGAGGGATTTTATGAGACTTTCATTGATTTGTAACCCTGTGAGAAGGGTGATTTTATAACGAAGATTTGAAAATAAAGAATTTTGTTGAAATGGATTTTGATTTGTGAGTGTATCGTATTTTGACCCAGATAGGGTATTTTATAACGTGTTGATTCATTGAGCATGAGATGATTTCACATGAGAATTATTCCATGTTTTAATATGTCGATTTTCCTGTTTTAGAACATATGATATTATGTATATGGCATATCATTGTTTTTATCTCATGCTCACATATATATATATATGTATCCTAATTTCTTATCAGCATGTAGATAGTATAGCTATCTACCCGTTTATATTATTGCCTTACTGAGCTTGTGGAGCTCACCCTTTCATTTTCCACCCACTTTCAGTGTTTCCACCATAGAGATAGCGGATGTAGAGAATAGACGGCATAACTGATATCTTTGTTTCCCATCGACTGTCAGGTATACACCACGTACAGAATTTTGTATTAGTATGCTTACAACACTGTATTGTATATAAATGAAACACTGTATTGTATATAAATGAATATTTGGGGATGTAAATATAGAATCATGTGATGTATAAACATACCGATCACTCTATTATATGATAAATGATATCAGTATGTATGTTTACGTGTGATATTTCTTAATGGTTAGAATGGTATATCGATATTGATTCACAGCCCGACCTGTTTAGAGGGATATGTCACGAGGCGAAAAGAAAGATTTTTCAAAAGCGAAAAATTTGTACTGGTTTTGGTAGTATTGGGTTGTGACATATACTATTTACGGTAATTACGTTGCAATTCCGATTAATATTTCTTCTTATACAGAATCAATCCATAAATTCCGTAAAACAATCAAAACTCTATATTAAAGGACTCATATTATCGTAATTAAAATATACTTACCCAATATGATGCGGGGTGCGAAAATCGGAGCTCAATCGACTCTCGTTCGGGCTTTATCTGAAAACTGCACAATTAGGTAAATCCGGGTTATTTTCCATTAAATAAAATATTAATTAAATTTTTGAAGTTTACCCGTAGGTCAATCTCGACCCTCGGTCAACTTACCCGAATCTCGAGTCGTCCCTGAAAATTTTCTTTTCCTTTTTTCCCTTTATTTTCCTTTCCGTCCCTTTTTCCTTCCATTTCCTTCCCTTTCTTTCCTTTTCCCTCCAACCAAACGGTGCCGTTTTACTTCTCTTTGCCGTCGTCGGCGTTTCCGATGGTTTTGTCGGCTGATATCGGTCTCAAAAGAACCGGCTCCTCCCCCTGAACTCGTCGGTGGCTTCTGTTCAATCCCAGCCGCCGTGGTTCGTCGGGAATTGACCCATTTCTCCTCGATTTTTCCTCTCCTTTGATAGGCATTTTTCGACCTCCTGACGGCGCGTCTCCGATGTCCACAAGATCGTCGACCTCTCTTCTTTCTCCTCGGTTGTTCGTCAGAGGCTGATGATCGTCGGTGGCTGGTCGGTGGATCTCGTTTCGTCGCAGGTCACAGTTCAATTTTCTGTTTCTCTCGGGTTTTTCCCAATTTCCAGATTTCTCTCTTTTTTTAATTATTATTATTATTTATAAATTAGTTTATTATTATTATATTCATTAAAATAGTCAAAATATTCTAAAAATATCTACAAATTCTAGTATTTTATTCCAAATAAATTTGTTTAATTTTATTTAATTTATTTATTATATTTTAAACCACTTTTTCGGTATAATTTCTCCGTATTTTCGGGATATTGTCCCGAGTGACTTTTTGGTATTTCTAAAAATTCCAGATCTTGATCAATTGGACTCGAAATTGTATAATTTCCTCATTATTAATCAAGATATCCTAAATCCTTATTTTTAATTAAAATTCTCTTATCAAATTTATCCCAAATTTTGATCTTTTAACCGTTTTACCCCTACACTTGTCTCGGAACCAATTTAACCCAATTTTCCTTCATACATCCACCATCTTTTCTTATTTTAATTTTGTATTTTTGGTTAACTTCATTTCGATCCTTTCCGTTTAGCCTGTGTCCATTTTGATCCGTATTTGGCTACTTCCGACGTTCACCGAGATTTCATTTTATTCTATTTGCAAATTGTATTTCAGTCAAAGCTCTTCTTATGATTCACTGAATATATGAAAATGTACATCACATGAATCATAAAGAAATACATCAACAGATAATAAAAGTGGGTCTTACAACTTGTAGGTACAAAATATATAAATAGTAAAGAAATATATAAACGTGCGTGTTGGCCTAAGTATATACAATAATACGTACACACGCAGTAGTAACGATAGGTTACGATTTTAACGCAATTCGGACAATTCACATGAATAGGGTGCTAAGTATACAATTTCGGTGTAGGTGATTGTAGAAGGAATTAAAGGAGGTACTAGGAGGCGTCACCATTCGAATTCGAGATACCCGATAAATCGAGGTAAGGGGTATTATTTAACTTAGTTCTGATAATGCATTCTTGTTTCACCGATAAATGATTTTATGAAAGAGCATATGATTTGAAGTGATTTATCAATGCTTTCATACTTGTGAAACCGTTTACGATGTATGTTTTAATTTATTGAAATATTCCCCGAGTACTTTCCATGTTGTGAAATGAATTTTTCCTAAGATATGAAACGTATGGATGTTTTACATTTATTTATGTTTTTATATCCATATAGTTAAAGAAACTTTTGACAATTTCAAAGGTATTTAAGAAAAGAAATTTGTTTTCGAAAGGGGATTGTGGGGGCCACCTCTTGAGTCCTATGGGAACAAAGTGCCACACAGTCTTTCTGTTTTATGAAAGAGTTTTCTGATTTCAAGGAATTCGATTTTATTACTCGATATGAGTTTATGAGTTATAAAACCCAAGAAAGATTTCGGAAACTCTGTTTTGAGACTATAGGCTGCATGCATGGTTACTTCTTATAGTGTTCTGGCTACACCACTTGGGGTGCCGGTACGTAGGCCCCTTTAGCACTTAACTCAACCTGTGAGGAAGATATCGTGCTACTGATGTTTTATGATGATGTTTTGGTAGTATCTCGTGCCCGCGCAGCACGCATTAATGTTCCCCGCACGGTGAGTGCCACAGGTGCCCGTGCCCTAACTATGTGCTAGTATATGATAAGAAATAAGAAGATACTACCCATGTTTATAATTATTATTGCTGTACGAACCTGATCCAGTCTACAGCCCCCCCTTACCATGGCCATAGGTATGATGATTCTCCACGGAGAATGACACGTATCGCATGACTTAGTTATAGCCTAGTCTCCTCGATTTGATTATGAAAATCGATTATGATGAAAGAATATGTGTTTCCATGATATATACGAAAATTGGTTACGACCGATATGTTTCATAAAATGATTATGAAATATTCATGAAATGTTTATGAAATGATTATGAAATATGCATGAAATGTTTACAAAATGATTATGAAATATTCATGAAATGTTACGAAATGACTATGAAATATTCATGAAATGTTTACCAAATGATTTATGAAATGCTCATGAAAGGTTTATGAAAAGTTGTAAAATGGTTAAGCATGTGATTTGTTTTAAAGACACGCATGCTTTATGACGATTATGCATGAAATGGAAGTTATGCATTGCATTAAGTCTCATTCTATGAACAACTTTAAATGCTTTTATATATCAGAACTGTTTTCAGAGTATTATCTTACTGAGCTTTTCCCCAAAAGCTCACCCCTCTACCTTCAGATCATTTGCAGTGAATCTATAGACGCTACCTACCGCGTTCACGACGTAGGCTGGTGGGAAGAGCTACCATAGGCTACTTTTTGTACACGTAGAAAGGTATACATTTACATTCCTGTACCAGACATATCTGTACGCACAGACACATATATTGGGAATATCAGTTGGGATGTAATTTGTAAGGAAATGATGTAAAGAATATGATTCCTGGGACTAGGTTGTAAGATGATTGGTATTTTTCGATATCGATATATTGAGTTGTAAAAGTGGATTGGGAAAGTATGCTTGGTAGTAGTAGATATCTAGGATTGTTGGAAAGCATGCTTGCTAGATATCGGCCATATAAGTTAAAGTATGAAAATTAATTATAATTATGAGTAAAGAATTAGGAAAAGTGTTTTGACACTGCACAAGAATACAACCTAAGTGAATAAGAGAATAAGTGGGTAAATTAAGTTCAAAAAAAAAAATTCCCCCGAATTTCAAGGGTCAAGGGTTGTTACATGCTCAGCTTAAACTCTCCTTGCATTGACATAGCAAACTCTTGACACAAATATTCATTAGTTGATCCAAATATAATATCATCTACATAAACTTGAACAACTAGTAAATCTTTATTCTTAGTTTTGATAAACAATGTTGTATCAACTTTTCCTCTTGAAAACCCCTTTTCTATTAAGAACTTTGAAAGTCTCTCATACCAAGCTCTAGGAGCTTGTTTCAAACCATAAAGTGCCTTTGAGAGTTTGTAAACATGATTAGAATAACTAGGATCTTCAAAACCAGGAGGTTGCTTAACATAGACTTCTTCACTTATAAAACCATTTAAGAATGCACTTTTCACATCCATTTGATATAATTTGAAAATCTTATAACATGCAAAAGCAAGTAGCATTCTAATGGCTTCTAGTCTAGCTACCGGAGCATAGGTTTCATCATAATCTATGCCTTCTTCTTGTCTATAACCTTGAGCTACCAACCTAGCCTTGTTTCTTATGATCACACTATTTCCATCCATCTTGTTCTTGAAGATCCATTTTGTTCCAATTATAGAATGATCACTAGGTCTAGGAACTAAATTTCACACATTACTCCTCTCAAATTGATTTAGTTCCTCTTGCATAGCTAGTATCCAATTATTATCTTCTAAGGCATCATTTACATTTTTGGGTTCAATTTGTGAGACAAATGCTATATATTGGCATACATTTATAAGTGAAGATCTTGTCCTAACTCGTAGATTTGGATCACCTACAATTTCACAATCTTTGACATAACCTAATTCTCTTGGTGCTCTAGGTTCTTTTTCTAGCATTTCTAGTTCTTCTTCATCTTCTTCCTTTTTGTTAATGTCAAGATTTTCTTATATGTTATCTTCTATCCTTGAGGATTCCTTCAAAATCTCATCAAATATTTCTATATTCTCATCATTGCTATGAACTTTAGATGCATCATTTGATTAATCAAATATTACATGAATTGACTCTTCCACCATCAATGTCCTTTTGTTGTACACTCTATATGCTTTTGAATTTAAAGAATAGCCTAAAAAGACAGCTTCATCACTTTTAGCATCATATTTTCTCAAGTTGTCTTTTCAATTATTTAAGATAAAACATTTGCAACCAAAAGGATGAAAATAACTAATATTTAGTTTCTTTCCCTTGTAAAGTTCATATGGTGTTTTATTTAAAATTGGTCTAATCATTGCTCTATTTATGATAACATGAAGTATTAATAGCTTCAACCCAAAAATACTTGGTAGATTATTTTCACATAACATTGTTCTAGCCATTTCCTCTAATGTTCTATTTCTCCTCTCAACAACCCCATTTTGTTGTGGTGTCCTAAAAGCTAAAAAGTTATGGCTAATCCATTAATCATTGCAATATCTATCAAAACCAAGATTTTCAAATTCCTTGCCATGATCGCTTCTAATACACTATAACATACCCTTTTTCATTTTGGGCCAATTTTGAATAGGTAACAAATTTTTCTAAAGCTTCATTCTTAACTCTTAGGAAAAATACCCATGTAAATCTAGTATAATCATCTACAATAACAAACCCATAATGCTTACCTCTTAGACTTGTGGTTCTTGTTGGACCAAAAAGATCTAAGTGAAGTAGTTGTAGTTGTCTAGAAGTTGACACACAATTTTTAGGTTTAAATGTTATTCTTTTATGTTTTCCCTTGACACATGCTTCACATATCTTGTCATTTTCATATGATACCTTAGGTAGACCAACTACAAGATCCCTTTTAGCTAGCTTAGATAATGTGTGCATGCTTGCATGTCCTAGTCTTTTATAACACAACCAAGGTTCTTTTTCCCTAGCTACCATTAAAAAGATATTTTTACTACTTAGTTCATTCAAATGTACTATATAAATATTTCCTTCTCTATGTCCTAAGAATGCTATTTTATTAGTTTTAGTATCTACAACATGACACTTCAAAGAATCAAAAGTTACTTTGTAACCTTTGTCACAAAGTTGGCTAATACTAAGTAGATTATGTTTTAAGCCTCTAACATACAAAACATTATCTATGGAGAAGGAATTGTTACCAATAGCACCACTTCCTTCAATTTGGCCTTTGGAGTTGTCCCCAAAAGTGACTTCTCCACCAACCTTTGATTTGAATAAGTTGAAGTGGCTTTTGTCTCCCGTCATATGTCTTGAGCATCCACTATCAAGATACCATGCTTCCTTTGATTTAGCTGTAAGATCCGAATTTAATTAAAATACGAAAATTAAATAAGAAAAGATGGGGGGAAGTATGAAGGAAGGTCGGGTTAAATTAATCCCGAACACGTGTAAGGGCAAAATGGTCAAAAGACCGAAAGCCGGTATAAATTCGATAAGGAAATTTAATTAAAAATATGGATTTAAGAAATCTTGGTCAATAAAAGTGAAATAAAATTATTTCGGATTAAATTGATCAAGATATTAATTTATTGGAATTAATCGGGATTAATCGGGATTTTTAGTTCGGAAAAATAATCCCGAAAATAATCGAAAAATATACTGAAAAGTCACTCGGGACAATATCCCGAAAATACGGGGAAATTATACCCGAAAAAGGATTAAAATAAATTAAATTAAATTAAATTAAAGAATTTAGAATTAAATAATAATTTTTGTAGATATTTTTGGGGTATTTAATATATTTTAATGAATAGTAAAATAATTAAAATAAATGAAAATAAAAATAATAAAACAAAAAAAAATGAAAAAAAAAAAAAAAAAAAGAGAGAAAGAGGATCGGGGAGAGAGAGAGAAAGTGAAAGCAGAAAACGGAAGGGGAGACCGCGCGTGGCTCTCCGATCGACGGCCACCGGCGACCTTTGATCTCCGACGAAGGGCCGAGCAGCAAGAGGAGAGGCCGGTAAAGTCATTGGCGCCGGCGACGCGCGCTAAGGAGGTCGGAAACAGCCGAACGGAGGGAGAGAAGCCGCGGGGAAAAACGGAGTCGGTGCCGGCGATCCACGGCAGCTGGGGACGATCGGCGGGCACCGGTGTGACCGGGGAGAGGAGCCGGTCCTTTTGAGACCGGTATCGGCCGGCGAGACCACCGGAATCCGGTGGATCGAGGGAGAGAAGCCACGGAGGGAGAAGACGAATCCGGCGGCCACCGGCGAGATTCGGCCAACCCCGACCCCAGCCGAAGACTCCCCAGGCCCAGACGGAGCGATTGGTGGCGGTGGCAGCCACCGAAACCGGCGGACGGCGCCGGAAACAGAAAAGGAAGGAAATGGGTCCGACGGCGAGGAGAGAAGAGGCCGGACCGGCGGCTTTCCGGCGGCCTTGGGCGAATCCGAGCCCAGATTCGAGGTGCGGACGGCCTTGCGGAGCGTTTGGCTGTGGAAGCCGGCGGAGAACCGGCCGGAAAAGGGGCGAACCGACGGTGAACCGGTCGAACCGGGGTGAACCGGCGGTCTGAACCGGGTTGAACCGGTCTGAACCGGTTCAGCCAAGAAAGAAGGGAAAAAAAGAAGAAAAAGGGAAAAAGAAAAAGAGGAAAAAATTGGGGAAAATTCCTGTGATGCAATCGAGCTTCGGGTAAGTCGACAAGCGGTTAAATTGACCCGATTTAAATTTGGAATATTTTATTTAATTAAATTTCGACCGAAAAGTTTACCCGAAAATGTAATTAATTGTGTAGCTCGACGATTGGAATCCACCGAGGGCTCGAGACAGCCTCAATTTACGGACTAGCATGGAATATCGGGTAAGTGACCCCTATTTACGACAATTACCTCGTATTGCGTGATATTGATTTAATTCCCGCAATTATTTGAATTAAATTATGGAAATTAGATAAATTGTCGTAAATAGTGAATTTAGTTATTCGAGAATTAGAACGAGGCCCGATAAATTATTGGTGGGCCCAATGAGCCCAATAGGCCTCGATAAGTGGGAATTTAGTGAAAAGCGGGCTTAAGGCCGATTAAGGTCCATTAAGGTGCAATCGGGCCCAATAAGGGTAAACGGGCCCAATGATTTAAATTAAGCCCAGAAAGTAATAGATACAATTAAATTGCATAATATCTGACCTGAGGAATGTTAATACGCGGTTCCGGGCATTGGATTGGAAGCATATCGGACTGCGCGATGGGACTACATTGGAAAAGAAAAAGGTCAGACTCGACGAGAATCGAGGTAAGGGAATTCTGCGGACTGCTAGAGGTAACAGTACGCAATTTTACA
Organism: Firmiana major; assembly: GCA_033439115.1. Classification (NCBI taxonomy): domain Eukaryota; kingdom Viridiplantae; phylum Streptophyta; class Magnoliopsida; order Malvales; family Malvaceae; genus Firmiana; species Firmiana major. The sequence continues at coordinate 40,637,105 of CM065910.1, forward strand.
TTCATATGCAGTCCTTTAAAACTAATTGAAGGGTCTAGAGGTCGAAAAACAATTTTAGTGCCCCGTAGGGGCAAAATTACTAAAATACCCTTGCTAAGGGTAAAATTCTAAAAATTTAGGAAAAATTGGGAGGAGCAAGAACAAGAGGTTCCTGCTCGTTCTGGAGGTATTTCAACGCATGCATGAGTAGGCTGGCTCACCTTGAAAGAAAATGCATAGCATTGCATATCTTAACTGATGTGATTTCTGTGAAAACTATTTGGAAATAACCGAGCCGCCTACATGTTTTTATTTACATGTGACGTGCTAGAGCTCAGCTCGCACGATGTTTGACTTGTGTGATGCATGCATTAGTGCTGGAGCGAGAGCTCGCACTAGAGTTTTACATGCATAGGTGCTAGAGTATAACTCGCACCAGATTTCATATGCTTTTGCGTGACATGGTGCTAGAGTCTAACTCGCACCAGATTTTACATGATTTTCATGATAGGGTGCGGGAGTTTAACTCGCACCAGATTTTATAAGATTTTCATACGATTTGTATACAGAGTGCTGAGCCTAGCTCGCACTAGTTTTACTGGATTTGTGGAGTAGCGCTGTCTGCCCTTGGAGTCAGCCAAAAGGCCCAACAGGCTCAATAGACCTCTTAAGTAGGGTGAGAGTGAGGGATGAGGTTGGCGGCCTTGTGGAGATGTAAAGCGGGCTCTGCCAAGTTTACTTGATTTGATGAGAGTGCTGAGCATCGCTCGCACTGATTCTTAAGAGAACATACAATGAGCCGTGCTTGGAGCATCGGGTAGACTGTGTGTCACCGATTTAATAGGCTCGCACGTGCGTTTTGAGACATGGCAACGAGTATTGAGTTATGAAAACCTCTGTGGGAAGCAGGCCAATTGGGCTGGAGTACCTAGAGTGATATGGGTCCATGGAGTACGATGTACCGTGCAAGTATCATGGAGTACGATGTACCGTGGGGTATCTTCGGATACGGTATCTTTGTGATACAGAGTATCTTCGGATACGGTATCTTTGTGATACAGGGTATCTTTGTGATACGGTATCTTCGTGATACGGGGTATCTTCGGATACGGCATCGACGGATGCGTGAGATTGGATAAGACTGACGGGTTGGATTGACCCACCTCCCGGGCAGTTCCCGATCAGGGTGAGACCTCGCACACTGGGATCCGTGAAGCTAGAGGACTCACGAGAACATATTGGCCAGTCCTGGTTATTACCGATATACAGTATTGCCTAGTCTCGTATCTTGTATATATATACGTATGTTTTCGATACCGATGCTTTTGAGAAATTCTATTTCCATGGTTTTGTGTGAGTCAGGATCACCCGAAGGAGGGGTCGAGTCCTGACTTCATTGTGAAATTTTTAAAGAGAAAGAAATGATTTAAAATAATTGCATGTTGAGTTTTCCGTACAACTTGATTTACATAACATCACAACATCATATCATATGTTTTAAATTGTGTGGAGAAAGGGTGGTTTATGCATGGCACCACGTTCATGTAGGTAGTATGGTTACCTACTTGTTCGTAGGATTGCCTTACTGAGCTTGATGTGCTCACCCCTTTCATTTTCTCCCACAGATGATCTCCAGTTGAAGTTGAGGCGACTCAGTACTGCATTCCGGATATCCGCTGCTGCCCATCAACATAAGGTATATATACACTTGTACATATTGTATCTACATAAGCATAGCACAGTAACATGTTTGTAAGTAACTTTAGGGGATGTATAAATATTGTAAACAATTATAAATGACTGGAGAATAAATAAGTTAGATGGTAATTGAATGGTGGAACTGGCATTGACGCACAGCCCAATTATTAGTGGAGTGTTGGTCACGATTCGAGGACAGGTAAGAATTTAAGTAAGAAAATAAACAAAACGCGAAAAAATTAAGTCTGATTTTTGGTTAGTTTGGGTCGTGACATATAAAGGTGGTATCAGAGCATGATTGGTCTGATGTGTGTCAGTGTCAGAAATTAGGAATTACATCCCCGTGTTACTGTGCTTAGTTAGATACAATAGTGTATATCAAGATGGGCTTGACTAAGAAATGGTTGAGAATGCAGGAATGCTTAATATGAGTCGCGTTAGATGAGATAGTGCACGAGGCAGAGGTCGTAGAGATAGACCTGAGTCTGCTAAGTCGTGCTGAGTTTGACTATGAAAATCAGTATGAGATTGAAATAGAGGCGAATGTTGAGCATGCCTCACAGAGTCCGACAGAGTGATCGGACAGTATTGAGACACGCTTCGCGAGATTGGAGCGGAGTGTGGAGATTATTTTGAGGAGCAAATTGCTCAGATTATGTATGAGATCAGAGGGCGCAGCGGAGCATTGGTGGAAACCCGCTCGACCCATCTTAAGAGTTGAGATGAGAAATGATTATGGATATATTCCGGTGACAGGATATCCCGGACATGATTTAAAGGAAATTTCGAATTAAAGTCCTTACTCTGACCCAGTGATTTAATTTATTTACGAGTATGGAGACTCGATTATATTCTGGGCAGATATTACCTCGACACTATGAAAAGTGACAGTCGAGATGTCTAAAAGTTTATGGAAGGACTCAGATTGTCAGTTAGAGTCCGATTGGCCCGTGAGATTACCTATACCGAGACAGTGCACAGATTTACAGTTTGGTAAGTAAGAACATGAATTGCACGCCTCTGAGATTGGGAAAGGTAATGAGGGCTGAAATAGAGATAGAAAAGAGAATCGAGAAATGACAAAGATGTTAAAAATGGGAAAATGGTAATTGGTAAAAGACTAGATTTGATGAGTCATGGAGTAAGATAATTGGTAAGGCCCCAGTGCATCTAATTTTGGGCACTCTTGTGGGCATTGTGATTGGAGGACCCCGACCTGCTACGAAGTAGTGTAGCAGTGTGAGCACTGTAAGCAGTGTGAGATGTGTGGTGGATACCACGAAAGGAGGGTCTATACCTATACGGTATTGGTGAAAATGGTCGTCAAGTGCGATAAGACAGACCATTGATTTTGATTGCTCAGAGTTGAGCGAGATTTTCCCACAGGAAAAGTAAAGAGACAGAAAAAAAAAATTTCGTTGGAATAGTTGCAATGAAAAGGGAAGCCGTAGCCGAAAAAAAAAAAAAGAGGAAAGTAGGCTGTTGGACGAAGGCGAGAGGATGTCTTGGACCAGGACACTGTTGATGTTTCATGGATGTGGTGTAAGATACCACACTTATTATGAATAATAACGAAGTACATATGTTCATTGATCCTGGTGCCACACATTTATTCATACCGCCTTCATTCGAATATAAGTGAGTAAAAGGCATGAATGCCTACATCATTGGACGATACTGATAAATGAGTACCCCAATAGAGGAGGATTAATTAACGGAATATAGATATAGAGGTTTTAAGTGACAAAAAGGGGTGCGACAGTTGAAATTTAAGGAGTAAAGGGATTGTACTCACAGAATGAATAAAGACAAGAGTTTCATTATAATTGATACACTAAGGAGAAAATCTTCGAGATAAGATAGATCCTAAAGACAAGATGTATTGGAGTAAGAGATGTATGCTAGGTAAGAACATCCTTACGATATGAAGTAATTGGGATTAAGCAATTAGTAAGGAATAGAAATTATAACCAAGGATAAAGATGGGTATAACCATAACCGGTAGTTGTGGTTAAGTCTGAAGGCCAATAAAGGTATTTCAAAATACCTCCCCGCCTGAAGACTTGACAGCGTCTAGATAAATATATATATCCTATAACGTGAAACCGATCATCGTAATAAATACCTTTAGCATTAGGATACCATTATTAAGACAATAAGAATATTAAAATTCGACAAATCCTAAAGATTATCATAGTAAAAATTTAATAAGAACCGTTGAGATAAGAAAAGGAAATGACGCAGGTTAGCACCTGAAAACGTAAGCGGTTGAGAAGGATCTTGTACGCTTTGCGTAAATAAGTCAAGGATTAGATCGAGTTGTAATCATCATTAACGGTAATATGCTGGGTGTAGTTAAAGCCTAGGGCGATTTATATGCAACAATTAGGAAATGGCTTTTACAAATGGGCTGCTGCGAGTTCAAAATGGATATACTTTGTTGACACGTTTAATTATGAAAACGTGATCATGGAATGAGATGATAAATAAGATGATAGATGTGACGTGAATTTGGCGTGATGAAGTATGAACTGACCACCGTGATTAATTTCACCATACCCAACAGCTCAAGAGGTTCTCAGTGAGTATGAATACCTCGAAATAATGAATGAGCTGTGTATTGATGTATAATGGGAAGATACCCATGATTTAAAACTGGCAACAGTATTTGTACCGAGGATATGGTACTATTATGTACAGGGTGAGAAATTGTGGATATGCACTGATCATAAAGCCCGAGTATCTGTTTTCACAGAAAGAGGCGAATATGAGAATACATATTGGGTTAGAGCTTCTGAGAGATTTTGAATTATGAAAATTGTACCACCCAGGAAAGGCTAATGTGATGACTGATGTCTTGAGTAGAAAGAGCCTCGGGATGGTACCACACATGATGGTCAGGGAGCGTGAGCTGCGAGACGCAGTTGTGAACCTCAGTATTGATGTGATCCCTTCTGATGATGACAGTGATTGGTGTGATTATGTGACAGTTAGCCTGATGACTAGTACCGGATGAGAGTGCCCGGATTTGCCAGGCCTAGCGTGATGATCGACCGGATGTTGATAGTTTGGGTCAGATTCAGAAGGGTACAGTGATAGAGTTCTCAGTGGGTGATGATGAGTTACTGAGGATTCAGAGACAGTATAAGTGCTCCCCAGGACCATAGTTGATGAGATAGTGATTATTATCAGAAGCTCACTCTTCGGGATATACAGTGCATACGGAAGGTAATAATAATATATTAAAAATCTTGAAAAGGGTATGGGTGGTCAGATATAAAAAGAGACATGATAGAGATTGTGAAAAAGTGCCTAGTGTGTCAACAGAGTAAGGTAGAGTATTAAAAGTCTGCAGAGTTATTGCAGCACCTACCTATATCGACACGGCACGAAAAACGAGAGTAAGTCTCCATGAATGTCGTGATGGGTTATAGGGGACCCGGATAAATCAGGAGACTAGTTGGATGGTAGTCGATAGAGTGACTAAGTCCACCCACCTTCTAGTTATGAACTCCCCAGATACTCAGAGTGTGTATGAGGATTTATGTGTAAGGCAGTTTGTGGAACATTATGTAACGTTCCAGTGAGCATGGTATCATATAGGGATTCCCGCTTCACCTTCTACTTCAGAGAATATTTTTAGGAAGCTATGGGAACCCGACTGAGTATTAGCACAGCTTTCCCTCCTCAGACAGATGATCAGTCAGAGAGGACTGTATAAGTTCTGGAGGATCCGATGAAAGCTTGTGCCATTGATCTTATAAGCTCCTGGAATGATCAGTTGATTTCTAATTGAAGTTGCCAATAACGATAGTTGGCAGTTGAGTATCGGGATAATAAGATATGAGGCAGTGTATGGCTGTAGGGGTTGTTCCCCAAATTGGATAAGAAAAAGTGGGTGACAGATAGAATCATTCTGATTTTGGATAATAAGTCTCTGAGGATGTTTATTTAAGGTTGAGAGATTAAGAACACCTCAGAGCAGATAGACAAGTATTGAAATTCACCTTTGGTGAAGTAGTATGGTTGAAAGTTACTCGTCCTAAGAGAATAAGGACATAGCGGACTTTTGGAAGAAAGTAAATTGAATTGTGCTGGATGGAATATTTTGAGAGATTAGACAAGTGGGAGATAAGACCTGTAGGTTGGTGTTATCACCTGAATTAACAGGCACCCACAATGTCTCAGCTTTTGATGCTTCGGCAATACTATCCAGATCCAGCGTAGGTGATAGGATATGAGATTCAAAAGTCAGTTTGAGGAAAATACAAGTATATTGAAGAAGTTGATTCGGGCATTAAACAGGAAAGAGACAGTATTGGGGTTTAAGATAATCTCCCTAATTAAAGTCCTTTGGTAGAAATACACTCCGGAGAAGGTCACATAAGAATTTAAGAGTATGATACGATCGATGTACCCGGAGTTGTATATGGACACATATGAATTGGTCCTAATTTGGAGGACCAAATTTCCTTAAGTGGGGGAGAATTGTAAGATCCGAATTTAATTAAAATACGAAAATTAAATAAGAAAAGATGGGGGGAAGTATGAAGGAAGGTCGGGTTAAATTAATCCCGAACACGTGTAAGGGCAAAATGGTCAAAAGACCGAAAGCCGGTATAAATTCGATAAGGAAATTTAATTAAAAATATGGATTTAAGAAATCTTGGTCAATAAAAGTGAAATAAAATTATTTCGGATTAAATTGATCAAGATATTAATTTATTGGAATTAATCGGGATTAATCGGGATTTTTAGTTCGGAAAAATAATCCCGAAAATAATCGAAAAATATACTGAAAAGTCACTCGGGACAATATCCCGAAAATACGGGGAAATTATACCCGAAAAAGGATTAAAATAAATTAAATTAAATTAAATTAAAGAATTTAGAATTAAATAATAATTTTTGTAGATATTTTTGGGGTATTTAATATATTTTAATGAATAGTAAAATAATTAAAATAAATGAAAATAAAAATAATAAAACAAAAAAAAATGAAAAAAAAAAAAAAAGAGAGAAAGAGGATCGGGGAGAGAGAGAGAAAGTGAAAGCAGAAAACGGAAGGGGAGACCGCGCGTGGCTCTCCGACCGACGGCCACCGGCGACCTTTGATCTCCGACGAAGGGCCGAGCAGCAAGAGGAGAGGCCGGTAAAGTCATTGGCGCCGGCGACGCGCGCTAAGGAGGTCGGAAACAGCCGAACGGAGGGAGAGAAGCCGCGGGGAAAAACGGAGTCGGTGCCGGCGATCCACGGCAGCTGGGGACGATCGGCGGGCACCGGTGTGACCGGGGAGAGGAGCCGGTCCTTTTGAGACCGGTATCGGCCGGCGAGACCACCGGAATCCGGTGGATCGAGGGAGAGAAGCCACGGAGGGAGAAGACGAATCCGGCGGCCACCGGCGAGATTCGGCCAACCCCGACCCCAGCCGAAGACTCCCCAGGCCCAGACGGAGCGATTGGTGGCGGTGGCAGCCACCGAAACCGGCGAACGGCGCCGGAAACAGAAAAGGAAGGAAATGGGTCCGACGGCGAGGAGAGAAGAGGCCGGACCGGCGGCTTTCCGGCGGCCTTGGGCGAATCCGAGCCCAGATTCGAGGTGCGGACGGCCTTGCGGAGCGTTTGGCTGTGGAAGCCGGCGGAGAACCGGCCGGAAAAGGGGCGAACCGACGGTGAACCGGTCGAACCGGGGTGAACCGGCGGTCTGAACCGGGTTGAACCGGTCTGAACCGGTTCAGCCAAGAAAGAAGGGAAAAAAAGAAGAAAAAGGGAAAAAGAAAAAGAGGAAAAAATTGGAGAAAATTCCTGTGATGCAATCGAGCTTCGGGTAAGTCGACAAGCGGTCAAATTGACCCGATTTAAATTTGGAATATTTTATTTAATTAAATTTCGACCGAAAAGTTTACCCGAAAATGTAATTAATTGTGTAGCTCGACGATTGGAATCCACCGAGGGCTCGAGACAGCCTCAATTTACGGACTAGCATGGAATATCGGGTAAGTGACCCCTATTTACGACAATTACCTCGTATTGCGTGATATTGATTTAATTCCCGCAATTATTTGAATTAAATTATGGAAATTAGATAAATTGTCGTAAATAGTGAATTTAGTTATTCGAGAATTAGAACGAGGCCCGATAAATTATTGGTGGGCCCAATGAGCCCAATAGGCCTCGATAAGTGGGAATTTAGTGAAAAGCGGGCTTAAGGCCGATTAAGGTCCATTAAGGTGCAATCGGGCCCAATAAGGGTAAACGGGCCCAATGATTTAAATTAAGCCCAGAAAGTAATAGATACAATTAAATTGCATAATATCTGACCTGAGGAATGTTAATACGCAGTTCCGGGCATTGGATTGGAAGCATATCGGACTGCGCGATGGGACTACATTGGAAAAGAAAAAGGTCAGACTCGACGAGAATCGAGGTAAGGGAATTCTGCGGACTGCTAGAGGTAACAGTACGCAATTTTACATTCATATGCAGTCCTTTAAAACTAATTGAAGGGTCTAGAGGTCGAAAAACAATTTTAGTGCCCCGTAGGGGCAAAATTACTAAAATACCCTTGCTAAGGGTAAAATTCTAAAAATTTAGGAAAAATTGGGAGGAGCAAGAACAAGAGGTTCCTGCTCGTTCTGGAGGTATTTCAACGCATGCATGAGTAGGCTGGCTCACCTTGAAAGAAAATGCATAGCATTGCATATCTTAACTGATGTGATTTCTGTGAAAACTATTTGGAAATAACCGAGCCGCCTACATGTTTTTATTTACATGTGACGTGCTAGAGCTCAGCTCGCACGATGTTTGACTTGTGTGATGCATGCATTAGTGCTGGAGCGAGAGCTCGCACTAGAGTTTTACATGCATAGGTGCTAGAGTATAACTCGCACCAGATTTCATATGCTTTTGCGTGACATGGTGCTAGAGTCTAACTCGCACCAGATTTTACATGATTTTCATGATAGGGTGCGGGAGTTTAACTCGCACCAGATTTTATAAGATTTTCATACGATTTGTATACAGAGTGCTGAGCCTAGCTCGCACTAGTTTTACTGGATTTGTGGAGTAGCGCTGTCTGCCCTTGGAGTCAGCCAAAAGGCCCAACAGGCTCAATAGACCTCTTAAGTAGGGTGAGAGTGAGGGATGAGGTTGGCGGCCTTGTGGAGATGTAAAGCGGGCTCTGCCAAGTTTACTTGATTTGATGAGAGTGCTGAGCATCGCTCGCACTGATTCTTAAGAGAACATACAATGAGCCGTGCTTGGAGCATCGGGTAGACTGTGTGTCACCGATTTAATAGGCTCGCACGTGCGTTTTGAGACATGGCAACGAGTATTGAGTTATGAAAACCTCTGTGGGAAGCAGGCCAATTGGGCTGGAGTACCTAGAGTGATATGGGTCCATGGAGTACGATGTACCGTGCAAGTAGCATGGAGTACGATGTACCGTGGGGTATCTTCGGATACGGTATCTTTGTGATACAGAGTATCTTCGGATACGGTATCTTTGTGATACGGGGTATCTTTGTGATACGGTATCTTCGTGATACGGGGTATCTTCGGATACGGCATCGACGGATGCGTGAGATTGGATAAGACTGACGGGTTGGATTGACCCACCTCCCGGGCAGTTCCCGATCAGGGTGAGACCTCGCACACTGGGATCCGTGAAGCTAGAGGACTCACGAGAACATATTGGCCAGTCCTGGTTATTACCGATATACAGTATTGCCTAGTCTCGTATCTTGTATATATATACGTATGTTTTCGATACCGATGCTTTTGAGAAATTCTATTTCCATGGTTTTGTGTGAGTCAGGATCACCCGAAGGAGGGGTCGAGTCCTGACTTCATTGTGAAATTTTTAAAGAGAAAGAAATGATTTAAAATAATTGCATGTTGAGTTTTCCGTACAACTTGATTTACATAACATCACAACATCATATCATATGTTTTAAATTGTGTGGAGAAAGGGTGGTTTATGCATGGCACCACGTTCATGTAGGTAGTATGGTTACCTACTTGTTCGTAGGATTGCCTTACTGAGCTTGATGTGCTCACCCCTTTCATTTTCTCCCACAGATGATCTCCAGTTGAAGTTGAGGCGACTCAGTACTGCATTCCGGATATCCGCTGCTGCCCATCAACATAAGGTATATATACACTTGTACATATTGTATCTACATAAGCATAGCACAGTAACATGTTTGTAAGTAACTTTAGGGGATGTATAAATATTGTAAACAATTATAAATGACTGGAGAATAAATAAGTTAGATGGTAATTGAATGGTGGAACTGGCATTGACGCACAGCCCAATTATTAGTAGAGTGTTGGTCACGATTCGAGGACAGGTAAGAATTTAAGTAAGAAAATAAACAAAACGCGAAAAAATTAAGTCTGATTTTTGGGTAGTTTGGGTCGTGACATTAGCCTTCAAGCAATGCTCAAGATTCTACAAATATCATTAAACCCTTGTTTTAGGTACCCAAATTTTCTTGGGTCCTTTAGAGTTAATAGATAAAGGTTTTGATCCTTTTGGGATCCACTTCAATATTATATCAATGTCTTTAGAATTTAAAACTTTCTTAGGCACCCAAACCTTTCTAACTATTTTTCCTCTAAATGTGGTCATTTTCACATTGCATGTATATGATGTATGTCCTATTTTATTACAATGTGAGCAAGTAGTAAAAGACTCATGCATATTCTTTCTTTAGTTTTGAAATCATCTTCTTGTATTTCAAATTCATGCATTCAAATTCCATGGCAAGATCATCAAATGCATCTTGTAATTCATCAAAAGAATAACCATTAGGATTAGAAGTTACCTTCTCATCTTCAAGTGCCATGAAGCATAGATTGGCAATTTCTTCACTTGTATCATCATCGGAGCTGTCACTATCGCTCCAGGTTGTCATAATCACCTTATTTTTATGTTTCCTATCACTTGATTTCTTTAGTAAAGGACAATTAAATTTAATGTGACCAGGTTTTTTGCATTCATAGTAAACAATAGAATCTCTATCTTTTCTACTTAACTCTCCTTTGTCTTGTTCTTTCCTATGGATTTTTCTAGAACTACTATTTTCTCTTATTTTCATAAATTTCTTGAACCTTTTAGCAAACATTGTCATTTCTATATCTTTCTCATTACAATCATCCCTTAGTTATTTATTAGTGGCAAATTTTAGTGCTACTCCTACCCTTTTGGGAATTTCTTCATTTCTTTTGAGTTTCAACTCGTAAGTGAGGAGTGACCCAATTAGTTCATCTAGAGATAATTAATGAGGGTCCTTTGATTCCTCAATGGCAGTTACTTTGGCTTCCCAAGTTTTTGGTAAGTTATTTAAAATTTTCTTAACCATTTCTATGTTAGTATAAATCTTCCCCAAAGATTTAAGTCCATTTATGATGTTTGTAAATCTAGTGAACATTTCACTAATGAACTCTCCCTCTTTCATTCTATACAACTCATAGTCATGAGTAAACATTCCTACTTCTGTTTCCTTGACTTTAGTAGTTCCTTCATGAGTTATTGACAGTTTATCCCACACTTGTTTTGCATTTTCACAAGTAGACACTCTATTGTACTCATTTGGTCCTAAGGCACAAAACAATGTCTGCATTGCCTTAGCATTTAATTAAATAGTTTTTATGTCATAATTATCGCACTCATCTTCCTCCTTAGGAACATCTTTTCCTTCTACTTTCTTAGTTGGGATTTGAAGTCCTTTAACTATAATTCTTCATACTCCGTAATCATTGGCTTGAATAAATAACATCACCCTTGTCTTCCAATAGGCATAATTCTCACCATTGAACATGGGAGGTCTAACCGTAGAATGCCCTTCCCCTACCATATTGGTTGCTGCTCTAGTTTTAGTCATAGGATCTTTCTAAACTCTTAAGATTTCACTCCAATAATCAAGAGTCCAAGCTCTGATACCAATTGTTGGCTCAACCGAGAGGGGGGTGAATCGATTTTACTAGGAAATTACTAAATTTAAGTTTTCTTAACTAAGAATAGACTCAAATAAATAAATGACAGTTATACTTTATGGAGTAAATGTGCAGTAAATAAAGAGGTAAGGGAGAGAAGTTGCAAACACAGTAATTTATAGAGGTTCGGCCAAATCTCTTGCCTACTTTCTCTCTTCTTGACTTTCTAGTCAAGCCATCACTCCACTACTCAAATTTGAGCTTTATACTTTCTTTTTACAGGTTAAGGAATAACCTCTCTACCTCTTCACAAATGAAGCTATTCACTCTCTTTTACAGAAGCTTAAATACAAAGGAACTCTCTCTCCTTTTTCTTTTAGATGTGAATGAATACAACAGTGAATTTATCAAAGGTAGGTAAACACAAGAAAACTACTTGTTCTAAGCTTTAAATATGGATTTAATGCACTCTTAATTGAAGACACAAAGAATAAGCTTGTAGAACTTTTGAGGTTTTCTTCTTGTCCTCTGAATGTCTTAATGACTTCAATTTATAGGCTCAGTAAGTTGGTGAAGCATTAAATGCAATTTTTCCTGTTAAAAATTTACAGAAAGAGCCGTTGAGAACCTCTAGTAGAGTGCCAGAACAATCATCCATCTTGACAGGATCGATCTCCTAATTCAAATTCCTGCAATATCAAAGCAATCCAAAGCAAGGAGATCGATCTCATTTTTAGACAGATCGATCTCATAATTCATAAATTGTTAGTGCAAATCGATCTTAGAAACTCCCTGTTTAAGGAAGATCGATCTTCAGATCGATTTTGTAAGTGTTCTCATATGAAGGAGATCGATCTCTAATTGCACCAGATCGATCTCATAACCTTACTGTCTTGAGAAGATTGATCTCTATCCCTAGGAGATCAATCTCCTAAACATTCTGTATAACAAGGATCGATCTGTAGATCGATCTTAGGACATAACCTTGCCTTAGAGTAGATCGATCGCTAACCTGACCAGATCGATATCATTTTGACCAAATCGATCTCATAACCCTTAGAGATCAACTATACTTCCTTAAAACCCAACAATCGATCTTGAGTCCTTTAACCTTTAAACAGATCGATCTTTCATCCTAGGAGATCGATCTCTCATACTTTAAAACACAGTTTTTGGTAAAAAAATTATCTTAAGATGTTCTAAATTATTTCTTAACATGTTTTAAACATTCCTTGATTTATCTAAGCACTTTTGAATTACCGCTTTATCATTTCAAAATATGTCAACTTAACATTTTCAAACCTATATAGATAGATAGTGTATTTATTTGTCTGCTACGAGATTTATTTTCTCTTACTAAGTACAGTAAGCTCACCCCCTTACTCTCCTCCACAGATCCTCATATGTAGCGGAGACCATCATTATAAGTTGCTTATTTTGCACAATCATTTGCCAGAAAAGTGTTCTACTGCACTAAAGGTATACCCAGTATAGACATTTTTTTGTATCTACATTTTGGAAGTGCGATAATGTATGCGAAATGTGTCTGTGGAATATGAACATGAATGTTTTTGTAAAAAGGACTACAGTGTTGATTAATTGAAGAAGCAGTTACCATTATTTTTATTTTTAAATTGTTATTAAGGAATTTAAATTAAATAGGCGAATTTATGGTTTTGGATATGTTATCGACTTATAGTCTAACTGAAATATCAGTAAATTCGGGTCGTTACAACATATTACTGCTTTGTGTTCCCGATGGAAAATGTGTTGCTAGAATGTCCGTGTGATAGTAGTAACATTTGACTAGTGATTAAAGTATGTGTATATACACTATGAGGATATAAGGACCACTACATATGTAATAGCGGTTTTGTGTGATAACCTGAAATTTTTTCCACTTCCGAAATTTATTTCAAAATTACGGGACAATATTTCCAAAAAAAATGTCTATATGTATATATTAAATAAAATATATATAGAAATAAATTAAACAATATATTATATTAATATATGATATTAATATAGTATATTATATGTAAAACAAAATAAATATATATGTAGAAATAAATAAAATAAATATATATATGTATGTAGATGTTTTAATATAAAATATTATAATAGTGTATTTTATTTAAAGATATTTTATTTTGTAATATTGTATATTAAAATATATATTATTATATTATATATATATATATATATATAAAAAGAGAAAACAAAAAAAAAAGAATGAAAGGAGTCGGGGGAAAGGGGCCCGACCCTTTTCTTTCTCTCTTCTGTTTCAACAGACGAGAGAACAAAAAAAAGAAACGAAGAGAACGAAACAGAGAAGAAAAGAGGGAGAAGAGAAAAAGGGGAGAGAAAGAAAGGAAGAGAGGTTGAGAGCGAGGGAGGACATCGACCCGAGGGAGTCGGTGCCGGCCAACCCAGAGAAGGCCGATGAAAGGCAGAGATCGATGAAGGAGAAGAGAGGACAACGTCGGCGAGAGGGAAAGAGGCTGAACCGACCACTTTCCAACGAGCCCAAGCGTAACCGTCACCAGATCCACGCATCGCGCAGCCTCGCGGACTCACTGGATGTCATGCCTCGTTTTCGGGAACCCTTCTATCCATACATTCTCTACTACGGTTGGGCTGTGAGAAGATGCAATTTCTGAAAATTTATTTATTTACAGCGGAATATTTAAAACTTTAATTCACACTCCCAGGTGTGTGTGTAAATACACAAAATTAATTGTATAAATACCAAGTGTTTACATATCATCCCCATAATACTGATTACAATTCCAAGATATAACTGTGCGATACGATATATTAGATACAAAATACTCGTGTATACAAATCTTATACCTTTGCGGATTGTGGGAGCTGTTCAACACAAAAGACTTAGAGATCACCGCTCTCTTACTTCTCAGTACCTGGAGGGGAAAAAATAGTGGGATGAGCAAACCACGGCTCAGTAAGGAAATGTATGCTAGCAGGTAGATATCGTACTACCTACATAGCCCATGCATGCATAAACCAAAACCATGTTTTCGTTATAAATGGAAATATTATACGAACAATGCATTTAAATACATATTTCTCAAGAGCATTTTCGTGTAAATCAAATGTCAAACTTTCATTTAAAACATGCTCATAAATAGTGCCCTCATGGCACGAATGTGAAATCGGAGATTTATTAAAACACGAAATCTCTTTCACTTCTCAAATCATTCTTTCTCGCAAATCTCTTTCTTTTCTGAGATTGTCTCTGTTTCTCGATTCTCTGAGACAGGCATGAAATTTTAGGCAATCAAATATCCACGACTTATGGCCACAGTCAGTGATCCCAGGCCTCACTGATCGGGTGTGCACAGGGTATCACTTCGCCTGAAGGGGGATGGGTCAGTCCTACCTCCGGATCATCTCAATCCACCTCATCTCCTCGTATACTCACGGTGAAGATACGTCGTGTGTCATCTACGCGATACTCGTACTCACGTGCACCCAACACGGTACATAGTATACCAACGGGTGACTATACTATTCTACGTACAATCGTGGACCCAAGTCCATACTCCAACTCCGATGGACTTTTTATCCTTAAACCATGTCTCATATACCAGGCGAGCAAGCAGCGTGACACACAGTCAACGCAAAGCTCCAGCGCGGTACGATCTATCGTTAAGGCCCAGCCCGTTCAATTGGCCGTCGGCTGGTATCCCCTTGGGTCCCAGACCCCCAGGTTTACCTTAACTCAACAAAACAAGTACGAGCATAGTTCTCGCACTTTCTCAAAACCTCCGTGCGAGTTAATCTCCCGCACGGTACATCAAGGCTTTAAACCGGGTGTGAGCTAACGCTTCAACACCAAATCTCATCTCAAAACTGATAGATGGCTATTTTCTCTTTTTAAAAACTCAAAACACGTTTATTCACATAGCATGCCTTTTCATGCCAAAACATGTAAAATTAGCCAAACTATCATCAACATTTCTCAATCGTCAATAACCATGTAAAATTGAGAATTTCATTGAAAACATGCATATCATGCTATTTCCTTACCCTATCCCATTTCTCAATACATATATATACATCATAGTACTTTTCATACTTCCACATCATTTCATAAACTTATAATATCGTACTAGTCCTAGCAATATATCTACGAAATTACTGTAATTACGTACGAACATCTCTATAGCTAACACACAGTCCCTTACCTCGTTTTACTTGTGTGCAACTATCCGCCTTTACGCTTCTTGCGTTCTCATCTCGACTTGCTCCGGCGTATCATCCGAAACTGAAATTCATCCATCAACATTTGAGTTAATGTTTCTAACTCTTATTCAACTAAGCCTTTATCCAATGCCTTAATTACCCATTTTTACCCTTTGTGGTAAATCTCCCAATTTATCCTAATATCAACATTTCCAAACCATTTCCACAACATACTCATCCACTCAAGATATCCCATTCATCAAAAATACTCCCACATTCCACTTTCTCACACTTGACTTTTTCTAAGCTATATGCATTTCATACCATCCTAGGTAGTTCTATCCACAATATGCACACCCAAATATCTTTATAATCATTAACTAAACCAATGTACTTGGATTTGTGCATTAGAACTTACCTCATTGGATTTCCTCTTGCTCCAATTAGGATTGCCCTCTATTTCTTCAATCCTTCAAATGGGAAAATGCCTCTAGACTATGTTGTTCTTCTCTTTGATGTGAACAACTTTGTCTCTAATAGCCTCTCCTTAAATCTCACTGAAAATGGCTAGATTTAGGAGTGAGAAACTAGATTTCTTTGAGTTGAAGTGAAATGGAAATGTTTGTCCCGAAATTCTGATGATCCAACTGCTCCCATTTATAGGTTTGACTTGATGAGATCGATCTTCCTTGGGTGGAGATCGATCTGTTCCTCCAAAAATCCCTCTTTTCTGAGACGTTTTAAAGGTAGGAGATCGATCTGTCGAGGCTGGAGATCGATCTGCTGTCAAACAGAAGCTTAAGGAGATCGATCTGGTCTTATGGGAGATCGATCTGCTTCCAACCCGAGACCTAGAGAGATCGATCTGGTCTTAGGGGAGATCGATCTGCTTCCAACCCGAGAGCTAAGGAGATCGATCTGCTTCCTTTGGAGATCAATCTGTTCCCTTCCAATTCTCACATAAGGGCATTCTGGCTCTCCCAGATCGATCTCTCATCCTATGAGATCGATCTGGCCTTCACAAATTCCAGATTCCTTGCAGTTTTTCTGCAACAACCCTTACCAAACACCCTTAATTTGCTTCCATGATCATCTCCTCATTCATTCATCTTTGAGACTTGAAAATGGGATTCTTCCTCACTACATACACATTAAACCTTGTGTAGGATCTTTGTTTGACCAATTATATACGATATTATTCGAATGGAATTATACACTTATGTAAATCTTTCCTTCCATTTTACTATACTACTCATATCCCATTTTGATCACATTCTTCTCGTTCCAAGTTTATTTCCTCCTACTCACTCATAATGCAACTTGTACGTATAATCACAATTTCTTACTACAAGTGCGTACATAATCTTATGAACTTACACTGTATACACTTCACATTACAATACATCATCTTACTTATGATTTTATTTACATTCCCATGTTCCTATATACATAGCTATACATGTACGGGGTCTCACACTGGAGGCGAAAACTGACGAAGAACCGGTCGCTGGCACTAGACTTAGGCAAAACGGTGTTAAACTGCTTTGGACCGGTTCAGCTGAAGAAGGTGGTCTGAATCGGTTCAGCCAAGAAAAAAAAGAAAAAAAAAAGAGGAAAAAAGGAGAAAAATTTTGATGATGTCTCGGGTTTAAGGATAAAGCCGGTAAGAGGTCGAGTTTGACCGTTTTAAATTTTGGAAAATTTATTTATATTTATAATTGACCGAATTTGACCCGATTTAATTATATAAATGTGTAGTGTGACAATAGGCGATGAACGAGAGTTCGATTCAGCCTCAATTTGTATGCCAACATGGAATCTCAGGTAAGTGAACTTCACTTGCTACCACTTGTACTATTAAGCCGATTTAATTAATCGTATAAGTTTCAGGTAAATTCCATATAAATTGCGTTATGCTTTGGAATAAAATAATTGCTTTCGTAAATAATTATTTAAACTTCACGAAGGCATATGTGAATCGTTAAAACGATTTGAAAGATGAAAAAGTGATAAATCAATTGGATTGGGAATATAAAATATTTGTTGCTTTGCAGGCTGGGTAATGGGCAAATGATACTGGTATTATTTCTGAATTTTTTGTAAATTATTAGTATTTCGAATTAAGACCCCTATACCATCGAAAATGCGATTTCGACTCGTTTTGAAACGTTTTGAACGTGACGATGATTTTTACACCTTAAAATCATCGTATGGAAAATTGTGGGAAATTTAAAAGTTGTATGGATTTTATCTGTATAAGCTCATTTAATTGAGTTGGACTAATTGGAATAGACAACATATTTAGCTTATGCTCAGTGCTTCAAAATTAAACATAAACTGCTTTCTATCCCAATTACAATGTTATTTCGGGAAACACATTTTTCGAACGTATCATGTTACGGACGCTCCAATTAAGTTATTTCCGATAGAATTTGTAGAAATTTTCAGATTTGTGACTAAGGGTAACACCTTAGTCTTTAGGGTAATGTCGGCTCACGGACAGCTACAATGAGAAAGTCTCTATCGGAATATAATTGCGGATGCCGCTTATATTCATAAGATCGAATTATCAAACTCTATGAACGAGATATCGGGATAATAGTTTGTCACGACCTAAAACTACCTAAAAATCAGAGTAAATTTTTCATTTTTTTTCTTTCATACTTACCTGTCCTCTGATTGTGACCACACTCTGCTAAAAATTGGGTTGTACGTCAATGCCAGTCCCACCATTCATTTACAAGTGTTTACAGTGTTTATACATCCCCGAAAGTTACTTACAAACATGTTACTGTGTTATTCTTATTTAGATACAATATGTACAAGTGTATATACCTCAAATTGATGCGCAGCAGCGGATATCAGGAATGCAGTACTCAGTCGCCGCAATGTCTACTGAAGGAAATCTGTGTAGGAAAATGAAAGGGGTGAGCACATCAAGCTCAGTAAGGCAATCCTAAGAACAAGTAGGTAACCATACTACCTACATGAACGTGGTGCCATGCATAAACCACCCTTTCTCTACACATTTCAAAACAGATGCTATAATTCATGATGTCATGTAAAACAAGTTTGCATGTGGATTTCAAATAGTATGAAAAATTCAACATGCAAATCTTTTAAATCATTTCACTCTCATTAAAATTTCACAACAAAGCCAGGACTCAGCCCATCCCTCGGGTGTTCCTGACTCACACAACACCATGAAATCAAATGCTTTTCACAGCAATAGAAATATGTGATACAATGAATGTCATGTAAAACCAGTTTACATCACTCATGGGTTTAAATAGCATGGAAATAACATCATGCAAGTTCAGTTTAAAACCCAATTTCATTCTCATCAAACTCACATCTTAGTCAGGACTCAACCCCTCCCTCGGGTGATCCAGACTCATGCAAAAATCTACAAAACGTGTTTCTCAAAAACATCAACATACGAGACTAGGCAATAGATATATATATCTCGAGCAAATAACTAGGACGATTGCCATATGTCCTTGTGATCCCACTGCTACACGGATCCTAGTGTGTGGGGTCTCACCACGATCGGGAACCGCCCCAGGAGGTGGGTCAGTCAATCCCGTCGGTCCTGTCCGATCACTCGCATCCGAAGATGCCACTCGCATTCGAAGATGCCACATAATCAATCCCAGCACGGTACAGCGTACTCCATGCTACTTGCACGATACAACGTACTCCGTGGACCCATATCTCATATCCATACTCATGCCCTGTCTCAAAAAGTACGAGTGAGCCTATTTAATCGGTGTAACACACACTCTACCCAACGCTCCAAGCACGGCTCATCGCATGTTCGCATAAAACTAGTACGAGCGATGCTCCAGCACTCTCATAAAATCAAGTAAAACTAGCGCGAGCTAAGCTCTAGCACTCTGTTACACAAATCATGTGAAAATCTGGTGCGAGTTAGACTCCAGCACCCTGTCACGAAAATCATGTAAAAATTTGGTGCGAGATAGGCTCCAGCACCCTGTCACGAATATCATGTGAAAATATGGTGCGAGTTAAGCTCTAGCACCCTGTCACGAAAATCATGTGAAATCTGGTGCGAGCTAGGCTCTAGCACCAATGCATGTAAGACCCTAGTGCGAGCCCTTCCTCCAACACTAATGCATGCATCACACAAATCAAAAACTCGTGCAAGCTGAGCTCTAGCACGTCACATTTCTATAAAATCACGTAGACGGTTACATTTCTCAAATCAATTTCAGAGAAAATCAACATTGATTAAAGTTATGCAATGATGTGCATTTTATTTAAAAGTTAGCCAACCTACCCATGTGTAACAACCCGTGACCTATAAAAATTTAGGGTAATTTTTTTTTGAAACTTCGACTTGCAACTTAATCCTTTATTCACTTAGGCTGTATTCTTGTTCAGTGTCAATCCTTAAAAATATTTCATTTCATTTATTCTTATACAGGTTTCATCCCAACACATTTCTTTCAATAGATGTCTGTGCATACAAATGGTTTGGTAAAGAGATGAGAATGTATACCTCACGCATGTACAAAAGGTAGTCTGGGGAAGCTCATATCCACCAGCCTACGTCGTCTACTGTAATTCACTGCAAAGCTCTGAGAGGTGAAGGGGTGAGCTTTCGGGAAAAAGCCCAGAAAGAAAGTGCATTTAAAACGATCATAGTGATTAAAATATACAGAAAAACATAATAATACGTAAAATGACTTCTCTCTGCAACAATATAAAGGACCTCCGAATTTAAGGAATCAAAAACATCATCAATCAAAAATGTAAATCTTTAAGTACTTGAACTTAACAGTCATAACATAACCTTTCGTATATTCAGGATATCAAAAACATATATGCATATAAATCACATATCACAGAGTCAAATCTAAAAACAGAATTTAGTTCAGATTGAGACTACGCTGGCCCATATGATTATCATGCGGCAATAACAAAATCATCCTCCGTAGAGGGAATTCAGAACCTATGGCCATGGTAAGGCTGTAGATGGGATCAAGGTGGTACAGCATTCAGATACCTGAAGGTGGAATTCAGACGCCACAAGGCGAAGTTCAGACGCCACAAAGGCGAGCATGACATGCGTTAGGATACAACATAAATGGCCTTTAGTCTCAAAACGTACTATAGTTTTAATATATAAAAAATATAGAAATAAAATCATCTTATTCAAAAGACAATTTCAGAGAACATGCTCTTATTCAGAAGTCAAATTCAGAAACATGCAATTATTCAGAATACAACTCAGAAAACACGTTCTTACTTAGAAAACAAAAGCAGAAAACATGCTCAAAAATCATAGTTCAAATCTTGTAAATTTTCCTTAATCATGGTTCAGAAAGTAACTATTACCGTTTTAAATTATACCCCCTTACCTCGATTTATCAAAATTCCAAGTTCGAGTAGGGACGCCTCCAAGTATCACCCTTAAATCCTTCTACGATTCTCCTACACTGAAATTTGTATTCTTAGTATCTTATTTTATCGAATTAACTACGATGCGTCAAAATCGTAATCTTGCTTACCTAGGGAAAGTACACTCGAAATCATAAAATACATACAATTATCTCTAAAACTTGCATAAATTCCTTACCTCAGTGTCTGTCTGTAATCCTTGATTGCTTCGACTTAGTGAGTCGGCGAACCCGACCCTCCCGACTTATTTAACCAAAAATTTTAAATAAATTTTCGATCGCCTTTTTCCTCGGGTTTTCTTGAATCCTCGGTGTCTTCGTTGCTTCCTCCAAATATACAGTAAATATACGCAGTATAATTTTGACAGTTCACAGGTAATTTTTCTACAACATAAATAAATATATATAATTTCCTAAATTCGTATCTACGAAAATCATCGAAACATACGTGCATTCATCTCTATAGCACACTGTAATTTTTCTTACCTCGGTATTTGCACGTAGTCCTAGATACCTTTGCGTTTGTAGTCAGTGGATCTGGTCCTTTCATTAATTTCCTTCCCGAAACTCTTTTTCCGGATTTTTTTATTTCCACAATGCCTTTTTCCTATTTCCAATGTATTTTGTTATTTTTCATTTATGTATATACATCTAAATAAATATTTTCTAACTTTTTTTTTTCCTTACCAGTTTGAATTTGGCGCTTCACGCCAAATTCCTTCTTGCCTTCCCTTCCTCTTCTCCTTCTTCTTTTTCCACCCGAAGTAGATCACCACCACCTTTCCTATTCGATCATCATCTTCATCACCACAGAGCTTGCTCCGGCCACCAGCATCATCATCGTCACCTTCCTCGGGATGGCTTTGTTCATCCATGTTCTCGGTTTCTCCTTCCCAAACGGCTCACCTCCTCTTCCATCATTTTTTGGTCACCCTTCATCTTCACCTCCGAGCTAGCTTCGGCCATCACCTTCACCACTATCACCATCTTCTCCATCAACCGAACTCCTCCCTCCAGCCTCTCTCCCTTCCTCTGCTCTCCCTTGTTTTAGCTTCCCTCTACTGTTCAGTCACCCATTTCTTCCTTCTCTCTCATTTCCTAGTTCTACTCGTGGTTTTCCTACCCCACTTCCTCGGCAACTTCACCATCTCTCGGTCGTCACCTTCATCACCATCATCCTTTTTTTTCCAACATCACCTTCATCTTCCTTGTTCCCGTCCACTGTCCCTCACACACTTTCGGTCTACCCCTATTTTTTAGTCTTTCCCTCGCGTCTGCCCTCCTTGTTCACCACTGTTTCTCCCCGTTTCCAAGCCCTGCCCGAGCCTTCAGTCACCCTTCAGTCCACATTCCCTGCTACTGCCATCATCTCGGGTTGCAAGAAATTTTAGGGGCTAAGCTCTCTGTCCTCACGCATAGCCCTCTGCTTCAGCACCATTTCCAGTTCACCAGCCTTTCCAACTGCTCCAATCTGTTTTTCTTTCCTACTTCCTTCTGCTGCAGTATAACAAAACTGTAGCAGGCACGGGTTGCCTTGGTTGGCTCCCTTTTTCGCCAGTCTTCAGACTCTTACTTACCTTCTCTACTAAACAGATGGTTATGTCCCTCGAAGTCTCTGCTTCTTCCGTCTTTTCTTGCTGCAATGTCAATTGTCAACCTGCTTTCACCAACTCAGCAGGTTTAAGGATACACTCATAACCATTTCACATCTCCTACCAATGGACATTGCTTGTCAGACGGTCTTGGGACTCCCGACTATTCCTTCCTCATGTATTCCAGCACACTTTACCTTTATTTTTTTTATATGCCTTGTAAAAGGTTGTCCTTGGGATTTCTTCTTTCTTCTTTTCTTTTTTTTTTCAGTTCTATTTATAGTGTTTATACATGAATCCTAGAGGCCTCGGTATGTAGGGGTTACATGTCCCTCTTTATATACACATTGCTTATATATATGTATATATATATATATGTGTATATATATATATATATGTATATATATATATATATATATATGTACCTAGGTATAGGTATTGATACATATAATTATTTACTTATTCATGTACCCATATGCTTGATTTTAAAGATGGATACAATATTACTCAACTACATGTATATGTACGTATCTCTATACTTTTGCACTTGGCAAATTTCTTTAATGAATTTATTGATTAATTATTATTTCGTATAGATATTTCTGTAGTTCATACGTATACTGACTTTATTTTCATTTCCATCGATATTCATTATTGAAATTAATATAATTTAATTAAATTAATTCTTCTGAGCCTCTCCGTTACCACGATTATATTTTCGGTTAATTCACCTCCAATAGTACATACTCTCAACATCGTTTATTTAATTTACTGTACAAAATCAACCCGAGTACAAAAATTTGTGGGGGTTTACACCATGCATGTGTCAAACCACCTCAAAAACAAGCAAGAAACCTTTGTTCTTGCTTCTCATAAATTTTAGAATTTTTACCCTTCACAGGGGTATTTTGGTCATTTGTCCATCCGGGCACTAAAATTCTTAACTTAAATCTACACCCTTCAGACAATTTAAGAGACTGCAAGTGAAGTTGAAATTGCGTAAAGCTACCTCTAGTAGTCCATAAAATTCCCTTACCTCATTTTTCTGTACAGTCTGACTTTTCCTAACGCTACCGATCACCCGATCCATTTAGCTCCCAATATGTTCTCCAGAGCTGCAAATAATCATTATCGGGTTAAATCCAAACATATTAATTCATATTTCACTTTTACTGGGCTTAATTTAAATAATTGGGCCCGTTTACCCCTATTGGGCCCATTTGTACTTTAATGGACCTTAATCGGCCTTAAGCCCGTTTTTCACTTACTATTCACATTATCGAGGCCTATTGGGCTCATTGGGCCCATCAGTATTTATTGGGCCTCGTTCTAAACTCTCGGATAACTTAATTTATTATTTACGACAATTATCTTAAATTCCATAATTTAATTCATTTATATGAAATAAATCCATAATTTATGCGGTAAATTTCTAACACGCATAACTATGCCAATTGTCGTAAATAAGGGTTACTTACCTGAGATTCCATGATAGTACGCATATCGAGGTTGACTCGAGCTCTCGTTTGGCGTCAATTGTCGAGCTACACAATTATATATTTCCAGGAAAATTTTCAGTCGAATATTAATCAAATTCAATATTTCAAAATTTAAATAATTTTGACCGCTTACCGACTTACCAATAGCTCGATTGCATCATCGAATTATTCCCCAATTTTTTCTCTTTTTTTTGTTTTCCCTTTTTCTCTTTCTTTTTCTTCTTTTCTAGCTGAACCGGTTCGGTCCGGTTCAGCCCAGTTCAGACCGGTCTGGTTCAACCGGTTCAGTCCGATTCAGTTTTTCTTCTTCGTCGTTCGGAGCATTGTCGACCGGTTCTTCATCGACTTCCACCTCCAACAGCTCTGCGGGGTAGTCCGATTCACGAATCTGGCCTCGATTTCACCAACGGTGGCCAGAATGTGGCCGGTCCGGCCTCTTCTCTCCTCAGTCTCGCTACCGCTTTCTCTTTCTCGTCGTTTTCGGCGCTGGCCACAGTTTCACTGGCTATGCCCACCACCAATCTGCTCGCCTTTGTCTCGAGAATGTTCGACTAGGGTCGGGGTTGGTCGAATCGGTGCCGGTGGCCACCGATTTCTCTTTTCTCCCTTCGGTTCTTCCCCCTCGTCGTTCTCTTCATCGGCAATGGATCCCGGCGCGTGGTGGCTCTCAGAATACTCCCACTGCGCTGGTCGTCCTTCGTCGTGCCCAATTCACCACTGCTCGTCGCTGGTGTTGCTGTTCGGGGAAGCAGATGCACGGGTCGGCGATGGGTTTCGCGCGATCGCGCGACCCTGTTTCAGTTTTTATTATTATTATTATTATTATTATTATTATTATTATTATTTATTTATTATTATTATTGTTTATAATTTATTTATTATTATTTTATTCATTAAAATATAGGAAAAATCCCAAAATATCATTAAAATTATATTTTTTTTAGATTAATTAATTTAATTTATTTATTATATTTTAACCCTTTTCGGTGTATTCTCTCCGTATTTTCGGGATATTCTCCCGAGTAAAAATTTTGATTAATTCCAATAAATTTATATCTTGATCAATTGGACTCGAAATTTTATATTTTCTCCTTCATTGATCAAGATGTCCTAAAACCTTATTTTTAATTAAAACTTTCTTACCGAATTTACACCGAATTTTGGTCTTTTGATCGTTTTACCCTTTACACGTTCGGAACCAATTTAGGCCGACTTTCCTTCTTAGACCCACTATAATTTCTCATTTACAATTCGTATCTCTGTCCGGACAATTGAAATCTCATAAATTAAATTTGAAATTCCTTAATTGTCCATTTTCGGATTTAACCTACGTTCGACTATTTCATTCATATTTATATGATCAAATAATCTGTCTTATGATTCCATTAACATATAATAATCTCCATAATATATGTGAATCATAAGGAAATACGATAAAATCGGGTCTTACATAGTTTCCCTTTAGGATGCAAAGAAGCATCATATGAGATAATTCTAAACTTAGAAAATTCTAAGTTAAATTTATAGCTGCAAGGCAACATTATATGAAGTAAATTGAATTCTTGAATAGAAATTAGATAATGGTTGAGAATTATAAGTGTGAAAGAATATGTGATTGAAATATTAATGAGAATATAAAATCGATCAGTGTTCATTTAGGTGCGAAACAACACCATGAAGTATAAGCTAATTCCGTAGATGCATGATAGCATCATATGGAATGAAATGAGTCTTAAAACATATATTGAAGGATGTTTTAAGGACTAGATTTAATTGGTATAAGTGGTGGATAAGTGATCATTGGGATATAAGGTAGCCTCTTAAGGTATAAATTAGTTTCTGTTGATGCGAGGAAGCATCATACTGATTATCAAGTCTTAGAGTAAGAACAGAATGATGTTCGAGGATCCTAAATGTTACAAGTATGTGGAAACATCGACGATAAAATTATCGAAAAAGGATATGTTCTTATGTGAACCTTGTTTTACATTACAATTTACATCTTAATGTATAATATGATTTTGTGAGATTTAGAAAGTTTGTATTGATTTATATCTGCACTAAAGAAGCTTTAAAATCTCACTTACAACATGTTTTGAGAGTATGTGAGACATACGTCTCTGTGTTTTGGATTTAAGCTAACTCAACTTTTATCTACACCATGATTAGCACGAATTTCAAAATGAAAGGTAGCCCATGTTTGGTTATCTACGAATTCATGGTTTTTTGTAAAATGTTTTGAAATGTAATTTGCTACGCGAAAATGAAAGTTTATGAAACGAGGTTTATGTATATGTATGCCTTCGAAACACGATTTTCGTAAGCTTTTGTAGAAAAACATTTGAAAATGATTTTAGTATGATAAGGAAGTAAAGACTTTGAGATGACAGGCTACTATTAGTATATGCTAAGTGCATAATCATGCTCGCTACTTTTGGTGTCCGGCTCCACCACTTGTACTGTTAGTTTAGATTCACCTGTGTAGTGTCTATTCCGCCTTAGTGGTGTTTGTTTTCACTACACGTGGTGTCTATTTCCGTAGTATTCTGTCACCCGCACGGTGAGTGCCATTGGTGCCTGTGCCCTAGCGGTGTGCTGGCTATATGATTAGATACTATATTAGAATTGTTGTATGACTCGGGCCCAGTCTACAGTCCCCATGGCCAGGGATATGATATTCCCTCTTCGGAGGATGCCCTCTTTTGAGGATGAAGTATATTTGCATGATAACTATTCAGATGTAGCCTAGTCTCCACGTTTCAGTATACGAATGATTTAAATTACGAAAGTAAGTAAGTATACATACTTTGATAAAGAAAATATGTATGTTTTATTTCAAAGTAAGTATGTAAGTTTGATTTAAGTAAGTATGTATATACGAATGTTTCATTTTAAAGTATATAAGTAAATATTGTTTTTATGTTTTGCTTCGATAAGCAAGTAATTTGATGAAAGATGTTTCGGATTTCAAACTATGTTTTGAAAGGTGCTTTGAATTATGAAAAGTATTTTAAAACGTGAAGAATGTTTTGAAGTATGAAGTATATTTTCGAAAAATAGTTTTATGAACATAAGCATGGTTCACGGAACATATCCTGACGATGTGGAATAAGTATGTTGTTGCCTCCGCTAACAAAGAAGAAATAGTTAGTAATAGAGTCCCAACTGAGGGAATATAATGATCAATGGTGTCACTGCTAACGGGTTAAAATAGTTATCAAAAGATAGTACGAGATACGCTTCGAATTTCGATATATGTTTTGGAATAAGAACTACGTTTCGAGAACGAAGAGAGTTTGGAATATGAAGGATGTTTCGAATATAAGGATCACATTTCAAATGAGAATATGTTTTGGATGTAAGACCAATCCCAAACAAAGTAAATGTTTCGATACAAATGATGATGTGAATTAAGATAAGTTTAAAGTATGATAAGCTTCGAATATGAGTGATGTATGAGTAAGTGATGTTTCGAAGTACGATTATTTTTTATATATGAATATTCTTGATGTATGATATTATTTCATGAACAGTTGTGTTTGAAAGATGAATGAGGATGTCATAAATTTTGGTTTGATGCATTTGACTATGTTAGAATTTTAAATCCCTATGGCTATGTTCAGTCTGGGTGGTCAGGTTTAATGGCTAATTAAGGTATTTCAAAATACCTCATCGCCTGAAAAACTTGATAGCGTCTAGAACATACCCTAGTCCATAAACCCAAGAGAATTGTGACATTTTGATAAGTTTCAATTGTAAAGTATGTTGTGAAATAAGACATGTTTCAGAATGTGATAAGTTCGGATAAGTGATAAGAAAGAATGATAGAATGGAAATAAATAACAAATGCATTAGAAATTCAGTATCATGTAAGTTAATTCTTTGGTACTTGTGTGGTTTGCTTACTGAGCTTCCCAAAGCTCACCCCTTTCTTCTTTCCATCACAGGTTCAAACTAGAGGCGCACTGGCATCATTACCAGTATCAGCTTCGAAGTAAGCGCTTTGAGATCTCGCAGCTTATAGCGGTATATTTGTTTATAATGATTTAATTGTCAGACAGTTACATTTCAGTGCATGTGTCGGGATGTGTATTAAATTAAGAAATGATTATAAAAGCTAATAAGAAGTTAGACTGGGACCTTAGGTTCATAACCTTAAACTAAACTATGAAATTTTGAGACCTAGAAATAGTTATGACTGTACTCACATGACAAACATGTATGGAAAGAAAAATTGAAAAAATTTAGTCCAAAATTTTCATACTTCCGCAATAAATTACTTAAAATAAGTAGTTTCGGGCTGTTACATTTTGTGACCTACCACACTAATTCTAGGATATCCTCTTCTCACTCACTATTAGTAGGATCATGATTTTTATTACAATGTTTTGTATCCATGGTTTTTGTTTTCGTTTTAAGGCTATTAAGATCGAATTTTATAACTATATTTTGAAACTAACTGATGCATGTATACTTTTATTTTCTGAAGGTTTTCGTATATATGCACCTCCTCATGACACAAACTTAGTTGGTTTTATTTTATAAATGATACCTGCGATTTTAACTACTTGTTTTAAGTTAAATAGTCTTATGATACTTTTATAATCAAACTTGATTTTCCAATAAATTTCTAATTTATGTTCTATTAGCCTTGTTATGGTACTAATCTTGTGTACTCCTATTAGTTGCTTATTGGGCGTTATCTTACTAGTCTATTTTTAAATATTTTAGATTGAGCAGCCTACAAGTCATCTTCGAAGAGCATCAGTCTTACACAATCCTTCTACCTATACACAAGAGGTGATATTTTAGTTTGTGTTATATTATTTTCAGTAAACGGTCATTAGGATATAAGTTAATTTATTAAGATGTATTTGAGGATTCAGTTACATGTGTACACTTAAGCTATAATGTATGTTATGGTTTTCTTCAAAATTTGGTGGGTATGGATGCTACTTTAATTTACTATATATGTGATGTTAAGAAAACTTTTATAGAAAACCATGATCTTCACTAAGGTAAGATATATGTACCATTAATATGATTTGAATTAAAATGTTTAAGTTAAAAGTTATTGCCTATCTAACTACTGACAAACGTGATAAGCATGATTAATAAAGATAGGTCTTCCACATATGCGTGAATATTTTTGTCGAGTTGTGACATTAATTTCTTACAATAAATTAAGAATGTCTATATGACCTAATAAAGACATGTACATATATATATATATATATAGATAATATATCAAATGTTCAAGTAGTTATCATAATATATACATATCTTTATATATAGCTAGGTATTCAAATGTCTTATTGTAGGTATTTGAATAATTTCTATTGAAATAAACATATGTTTTATATCATGATGTACATTATAGCTATCGTAAAATTTATATATCTTTATAGAGTTTTGTACATATAAGTATTTGAATTCCTTTATATAAACATTCAAATGCTCAAGATAATTTCTCTTTTGGAATGATAATTGTATATGTACCATTAATTAAATTGACAATATCTTGAGCTACAAATATAATTCTATAAGACCCGAAATTCGGTGTCAATTTTTAAGAAGTTATTATTATAAATATAGATTTATGAAATCTTGATCAATAAAGAAGAAATAATTAAATTTCAAGTCCAATCGATCAAGATACAAAGTTATAGTGAAGACTGAAATTTTCCACATCGAGAATACGTCTCGGAAATAAAGAAAAATATTTTTGAAAAATAATAATAATAAATAATAATATTTTCGGAGAAATAAAAATAAAATATGATGTACATATATAATTGTCGAGATAAGTTAAATAATTTTATATGTACATGTATGTGGAAATTAAGGTATAAAATACTTTGTTTTAGTATTAATATTATAAAATACAAGATATTTTCTTATATATATGTATTTTATTATGAGATATTTCTACATATATATTATATTATATTATATTAGAAATAATATATATATATATAT
This sequence comes from Firmiana major, assembly GCA_033439115.1. NCBI lineage: Eukaryota > Viridiplantae > Streptophyta > Magnoliopsida > Malvales > Malvaceae > Firmiana > Firmiana major. The sequence continues at coordinate 40,667,419 of CM065910.1, forward strand.
ATATAATAAAATCAAATCAAATCAAAAAGAGAAACTGAAGCAGAAAACTGGAAACCCGCGCGAGGAACATAGAAAATCGACTCTCCTTCGATTTTCTTCACTGGCGGCGAACCAGATGCGGACGGCGCGAGGGGTGTTGGGTGAAGGGACAACCGGCACCGAGGGAACGCTTGATAGCCATCATGCGCCGTGAATTATCGGCGACGAGGAGATCGAAGAGGTTGAAGCCGCGGGAGAGAAGGGGAGATTTGGTGAAATCCGACGCCGATCGACACCAGACAAGGCCAAAAGAAGCCTCTAGAGGCGAAGTCGAGCCGATTAACGGTGGAATCGGCCCGGGAATCGGCCGATAGCACCGGAAATGACAAAAAGGACACTGAACCTGGTCGGACCGGTTCAGTGAAAAGAGAGACTGAATCGGTCCGAACCGGTTCAGCCGAAAAAAGAGAGAGAAAGAAAAGAGAGAAAAAAGAGAAAAAAATTTGGTGATACCTCGGGATTACGGATAAGTAGGTAAGCGGTTGAAATTTACCGATTTAAGTTTCAGAATATTTAATTAAAATTATATTTGACCGAAATTGAGCCGGGTTAAATATATAAATGTGTAGTGAGACAATAGGCAACGAACGTGAGTTTGATCGAGAATCGATTTACGTGCCATCAAAAAAACTCGGGTAAGTGAATCTCACTTGCTACATTCGTATGATTATACTGGTTAAATTAATCGTAAAAATTAAGGATTAACTACATTTGGAATTGAAAATTGACTATCGTAAATAAGAGGTAATAGGCCTCGGATGAGCCCATTAAGAGTTGGTGGGCCTTACAAGCCCAATAGATCCAATGGAAATAAATAGTAAAACGAAAACAGGCTTAAGACAGAGTTAGGCCCAATTAAAGTGTTTAAGGCCCAATAACTGTAAACATGCCAATTAAGAGATATTAACTGTATTAAATGCGTAATACAGTAGGAAAAGTGATATTAACCTAATAAATGGTTATATACAGCTCTAAAGTTTATATTGTGAGCTGATCGGACTGTGAGATTGAGCAGTACCGAGGAAGTGAGGTCACTTGACGTGATCCGAGGTAAGGGAATTTCGTGAGTAGCTAGAGATGGCTACACGTATTATAAATAGAGTTTTGATATTATACTTTATATGAATTCCCATGAATAGGCATGTTGTTGTGATAAGGACTAATGAGATAAAGTGTGATTTTATCCCAAAAATAGGATAAAAAGCCTTAGAAGCATGTTGTGACTAAATTTCGTGAGTTACATGATAGATTGGCTAATGTTTTCTTGTATATGTGAAAACAGCACATTTTAGTGCAGATTTGAGTTATTTGAGTGAATTGTGATTTAAATAATCCATATATCTGGTTTTGTGTGAAAACCATAAGAGCTAGAGATTACTCGCACTATATTTTGAGATATGCATCACATAGTACTTGAGTGTATACTCGTACTACATCTTAATGTGTTTTTATGCATGTTAGAGTACTAGGAGCATTGCTCGTACTCAGATTTTGATTGATGCGTTATAGAGTATTGAGAGCTTTGCTCATACTCAAGTTTTTACATAACATAGTGCTGGGAGAATTGCAAGAGATTCTCTAGAAAGAGGCCGAGAATTGATGAGATCCGGGAGAGGACAGTTGATACTCCCATGTATCCGGCCATTGCTCCAGCTAAGGGAATCGTGATTGGAGGACCACGGCCTACTACAGAACAGTGTGGCAAGTGTGGTAGGTACCATGGTACTCGACCATGTTATGGACCTCAGGTTGTATGCTTCAGATGTGGGAAGCCAGGGCACATAATCAGAGATTGCCCAGAGATGATAGAGAGAGCCCCATAGAAGGGCAAGGAGCCAGAGAGAGCTCCAGTTGGTACAGCTGCTCCGAGGAGGAGGGCTACAGCTGAGGAAAAGGGGAAGCAAGCAGTGGGTGTAAGCAGAGGACGAGTGCACGCACTGGATCAGGATACTGCAGATCAGTCATCGGATGTGGTAAAAGGTACCATCCAAATCTTTGATTTAGAAGCTTATGTACTGTTTGATCCTGGTGCCACGCATTCCTTTATTTCGCCATCCTTTGCATGTAAATTGTTGAAGCATGTAAAACCCACGCTGCTTGATAAGATGTTGTTGATATCTACCCCTATGAATGATAGTCAGTTGACTGAGCATATATATAGGGATTGTAAAATGAAGATAGGAGGTAAAGAGATGGCAGCCGATTTAATTTTATTAAACATGAGTGATTTTGATGTGATCCTAGGAATGGATTGGTTGGCTGCCAATCATGTTGTTATGGATTGTCATGCAAAAACTTTGATGTTTCCAAAGATAGACAATCTTGTAGTTAATTTTGTGAAATGAAATTAAAGAACATGATTTTTATAAGTGTGATGAGTATAATCTTGATACATGATGTATGAAAGATAAATTTGATTTCATTTATGTATGTGATGTGATGATTTATGATACTAATGGTGGAAAGAATAATGTGAAGGATTCATCGCTTTTGTGATTGAGACGGATAAGGCACGTCCGGAATTGGAAGACATACCAGTGGTTAGGGAATTTCCAGATGTCTTTTCGGATGAGTTACCAGGATTACCTCCAGATAGGGAGATGGAGTTTGGTATAGATTTGGCACCTGGTACAGAGCCGATGTCCAAGCCACCATACAGAATGGCTCAAGTTGAGTTAGAGGAGTTAAGGAAACAATTACAAGAGTTGCTGGAGAAGGGGTTCATCAGGCCGAGCGTCTCACCTTAGGGAGCACCGGTTCTGTTTGTAAGGAAGAAGGATGGAAGCCTCCGACTGTGTATAGATTACCGGTTGTTGAATAAGGCCACCATCAAGAATAAGTATCCCCTCCCACGCATCGATGATTTGTTGGATCAGCTTAAGGGAGCGCAGGTCTTTTCCAAGATAGATCTGAGATCAGGGTACCATCAGTTGAAGATACGAGATGGAGATATACCCAAGACAGCTTTTCGCACCCGGTATGGACATTATGAGTTTATGGTTATGCCATTCGGGTTGACGAATGCTCCCGCAGCTTTTATGTCTTTGATGAATGAGGTATTCCACCAGTACTTGGATCGATTTGTTATTGTGTTTATTGATGATATACTGGTGTATTCAAGGTCTAGAGAGGAACATGAAAGGCATTTGAGGATAGTGCTACAAACCCTCCGAGAGAAGAAGTTGTACGCTAAACTCAGTAAGTGCGACTTCTGGTTGGAACAGATCTCTTTTCTGGGTCACATAGTATCAAAGGATGGAGTATCAGTGGATCCATCTAAGATTGAGGTCGTAGTTCAGTGGCAGAGACCCCAGACAGTGACAGAGATCAGAAGTTTCCTGGGTTTAGCTGGGTATTACCGAAGGTTTGTAGAGGGATTTTCGAGGTTAGCTGCTCCTTTGACACGTCTCACAAGGAAAAATGTAGAGTTTGTGTGGGACAAAAAGTGTGAAGACAGTTTTGAGGAGTTGAAAAGGAGATTAACTACAGCTCCAATACTCACCATTCCTACCAGCTCAGGAGGTTTCTCGGTGTATGCAGATGCTTCACATCTGGGACTGGGATGTGTACTGATGCAGGATGGAAAGGTAGTAGCCTATGGATCAAGACAGTCAAAGGATCATGAGAGGAACTACCCGACCCATGACTTGGAGTTAGCAGTGGTGGTGTTTGCGCTGAAGATATAGCGCCACTACCTTTATGGTGAGAGATTTCAGATTTATACAGATCATAAGAGCCTTAAATACCTGTTCTCACAGAAAGAGTTGAACATGAGACAGAGGAGATGGCTCGAACTGTTAAAGGATTATGATTGTGAAATCCTATACCACCCGGGTAAAGCAAATGTGGTTGCTGATGCATTAAGTAGGAAGCATCTCGAGATGGTATCATTTATGATGATCAGGGAACACGAGCTGTTGGAACAGTTCACGAACCTCAGTTTGGATATGACCCCGCCTGACGCTGATAGTAGATTTATGATAGCTAGCCTGCAGTTGGAACCGGATCTGGTAGATCGAATCCGACAGGCTCAGCGAGTTGATCAGCAGTGTAGTGATATTGTCGGGCAGATATAGAGGGGTATAGAGACGGACTTTGGGTTGAGTTCGGATGGATTGTTGAGGTTCAGAGGTAGGATATGTGATCCTGATGACGCAGAGATCAGAAGGTTGATCCTGACAGAGGCTCACTCATCGAAGTATACGATACATCCAGGGGGTACCAAAATGTATCAAAACCTTCGAAAGGTTTATTGGTGGTCGGGAATGAAAAAGCACATTGCTGAATATGTTGCTAAGTGTCTCGTTTGTCAGCAGGTGAAGGTAGAGCATCAGAAGCCTGCAGGGTTATTGCAGCCTCTACCGATACCGACATGGAAGTGGGAGCATGTCACCATGGATTTTGTGATGGGATTACCGAGGACCCGGAGAGGTCATGATGCCATATGGGTGATTGTGGATCGGTTGATGAAATCAGCCCATTTTCTAGCTATGAGAGCTACCGATACTCTGAGCCAGTTAGCGAACCTATATGTGCGCGAGATAGTGAGGCTACATGGAATTCCAGTGAGCGTTGTTTCTGATAGGGATGCCCGCTTCACTTCCCACTTTTGGGAACATTTTCAGGAAGCGATGGGGACCCAGTTGAATTTTAGCACCGCGTTTCATCCTCAGACAGATGGTCAGTCAGAGAGGACTATACAGACCCTGGAGGACATGTTGAGAGCGTGTGTATTAGATTTTGAAGGCTCCTGGGATGACCATTTGCCACTCGCAGAGTTCGCGTATAATAACAGTTTTCATGCGAGTATCGGGATGGCACCATATGAGGCATTGTATGGGCGTAGATGCCGTTCCCCTATTGGATGGGAAGAGGTTGGTGACAGACAGATCTTTGCTCCCGACTTGGTTAGACAAGACTCTGAGGACGTCCAATTGATATGTGAGAGGTTACGGACAGCTCAAAGCAGGCAAAAGAGTTGTGCTGACAAGAGACGGAGACCACTAGAGTTTGAGGTGGGTGAGTCAGTGTTTTTGAAAGTTTCCCCTTCGAAGGGAATTATGAGATTTGGGAAGAAGGGAAAGTTGAGCCCTCGATATATAGGGCCATTTGAGATACTTGATAAGGTGGGAGACAAGGCGTATAGGTTGGCATTGCCACCAGAGTTGGCAAGTGTGCATAACGTCTTTCACGTATCCATGTTGAGGAAGTATCACCCCGACCCGACACATGTGATAAGATATGAGCCTTTGGAGCTCAATGAGGGTATGACATATGTTGAGAAGCCAGTTCGGGTATTGGACAGAAAAGAGAAAGTGCTGAGGACAAAGACAATTCCCTTGGTGAAGATATTTTGGCAACATCACACTGTGGAAGAAGCCACATGGGAATTGGAGAGTTTGATGCGGGAGAGGTATCCCGAGTTGTTCACAGAATAATTGGTTCCAATTTGGAGGACCAAATTTTCTAAGTGGGGGAGAATGTGAGACCCCGTATATGTATAAGGGTATATATGTACATAAAAGTGTAAATAGAGTTGTACTATGAATTCATGAGTGAAGTATATGTGATGTAAGTCCATAAGTAATGTACACACTTGTAATGAGAGTGGTAATTGTGAGACCCCGTATATGTATAAGGGTATATATGTACATAGAAGTGTAAATAGAGTTGTACTATGAATTAATGAGTGAAGTATATGTGATGTAAGTCCACAAGTAATGTACACACTTGTAATGGGAGTGGTAATTGTACATACAAGTTTCATTTTGTACAAATGTGTAGAAATGGACTTAAACATGTGGAAAATGTGTGTAGAGTGGATTATGAATAGTTTGATAAAATGGAAGTAGAATTGCATAAGATGTGCACTTCCATTTTTGTTTATATTAAATACCATTGGTCACACAAGGATCCTACACAAGTTTTAATGTGTATGAAGTGAGGATGGATGCCATTTTCAAGTCTCAAAGATGAATGAATGAGGAAATGATCATGGTAGCAAATTAAGGATGTTTGGTAAGTGTTGTTGCAGAGGAACTGCAGGAAATCTGGAAATTTTGAAGGGCAGATCGATCTCATGGGATGAGAGATCGATCTGGAAGAGCCAGAATGCTCTTATTTGAGCAAAAGAATAGAACAGATCGATCTCCAATGGACCAGATCGATCTCCTTAGCTCTCTGTTTGGGAGCAGATCGATCTCATGCCTCGACAGATCGATCTCATGCCTCCACAGATCGATCTCATGCTTCGACAGATCGATCTCAGGCTTAAAAATACTGTGAAAAGAGGGATTTTAAGGGACCAGATTGATCTCCTCTTGGACCAGATCGATCTCCTCAAGCTATTTCTATATAAGGAGTGCTGAAAATCAGAAAATTTTGGGAAAAACACAAACCTTTCACTTTCAACCCAAAAACCTAACATTCTCTCTCAAAAATCAGCCATTTTCAGTGAGGTTTGAAGAGAGACCATTAGAAACAAAGTTGTTCCTATCAAAGAGAAGAACAACATAGTTTGAAAGCAATTTCCCATTGTTGATATTGAAGGATTTAAGGGCATTGCCATTGGAGCAAGAAGAGAAATCAAATTTGGTAAGATTCTAACACTCCAACTATGGTACATTGTTTATTTAATTGATTTTGGAGTTGTTTGGCATGAGTATGGATGGTTAGAAACTATCTAAATACATTGGAATGATTTTGACCTAGAAATGGTCTAGAGTGAGAAAGTGGAATGTATGAAGATTAATGATGAATGAGATATGTAAAAGTTATTTATAGTGTTGTGGTATGATTTTAAGATGTGGTTAGTGGATAAAATTGGGAGATTTACCTAAAAGAGGTAAAATGAGGGTTAAGGCATTTGTAAAATGCATAAGTAAATAATGTTGACTAGTGAGGTCAATTATGGGTTAAATACGTTAACTCAATCGATTTAATGAATGAATCGCAGCTTCCGAGGATACGTCGAGGCGAGTTGAGCCAAGAGCGTGAGAAGCTAAAAGGAAAGGAGTCACACCAAGTAAATCGAGGTAAGGGAATTGTGTGGACTCTTAGAGATATTGTGCGCAATTTGGGCGCATAAATGTTTTGCTAGAATGCATGAGATTAGGAAATGTTGTTGTTGGGTGATTGAAGGGTAAAAGTTGGGAGTTTGAGAAATGTGCATGAAAACAAAAGCATATTGCTTTGAAAATCATGTTTTATTGCTTTTTAGCAAATGATTGGTAGGTTGGCTAACATTGAAATGATTTGCAAAAGAAATGAGTATGTTTTGGTTTTGATAACCACATTTTGCAAGTTTTGAGCCACCTACATGATTTCGTGAGTATGGAAGAGTGCAAGAGGCACTAGTTTTCACATGGATTTCATATTGTTTTGGCATTGTGCTTTGAGCTTGTCTCGCACTGGATGCCCATCTTGCATGTTGCCGTGTTTGGAGCTTCGAGTAGACTTGGTGTCACATCGATTAAATAGGCTCACACGTGCATTGTTTTGAGACATGGCATGTTAAAACAACCTGATGAGCCCGAACGAGGGATAAGGGTTGAAGATCCGCCTGATGAGCCCGAACGAGGGATAAGGGTTGGAGGAACAGCTGATGAGCCCGAACGAGGGATAAGGCTGGGGGGTCCACGGAGTACGTTGTACCGTGCATGTAGCATGGAGTACATTGTACCGTGTTGTGATGTGATGTGCCGTCTTCGGACGAGATCTGCTATGGACCGGCGGGTAGGATTTGACCCACCTCCCGTGTGGAAGCAGATGGTGGTGATATCCCGCACACCTGATCCGTGTAGCCGGTATCACAGGTTATGTACATAGACCTTGAGGTTATTACCTATTGTTGAAACTGCCTATCTCACATGTATAATGCTATTTGAGAATAAATCCATGTTTGAAGTGTTTGTGGTCAGGAAAGCCCGAGGGATGGGCTGGGACCTGACGTTGAATTGATTTGTTAATGGTTTTTTTTTAAAGTGCACGAATGCATGATGTTTAATGCCATGCCTTATTGTGAAAATGCATGATGTTTAATGCCATGCTTTTATTGTGAATTATGCATGATGATTTATACCATGCTTTGAGTTGAAATGTGCACTGAATTTTAATAGCATGAATGCTTTACATACCATTAACACAATCATACACTCATGTTTTGAGATAAACAATGAATAAAATGCTTTTAAGCATGGCATCACGATCACGTAGATAGTACAGTATCTACCTGTTCGCATGATTGCCTTACTGAGCGTGTGGTTTGCTCACCCCCCTTATTTTCCCCTCTCTACAGAGATTTGAGTATAGATTGGACGTGACTGGAGGCATTCCCTTTTTGGTAATCCGCTGCATCCCATCGCTAAAGGTATACACACTTGGATTATTTTGTATCTAAACTAGACATAGCACAGTAGCATTTTGTATGTAACTACTGGGGATGTAAAACAATGTAAACACATGTAACAACTCTGATATATATACAAGTGTTTACTCATAAATAATGTTTCAAATTGAATTGGTATGGTGGAGTGAGTTAGACGTCGACACACAGCCCAACTGTTAAGCGTGTGGTTGTTCACGATCGAGGAAGGATGATTAAGGATTGATGCATGAAAATGCGAAAAATTTGTACGTATTTTGGTAAGTTGAGGGTCGTGACAGTAATCGTACATACAAGTTTCATTATGTATGAATGTGTAGAAATGGACTTAAACATGTGGAGAATGTGTGTAGAATGGATTATGAATAGTTTGGTAAAATGGAAGTAGAATTGCATAAGATGTGCACTTCCATTTTTGTTTATATTAAGTACCATTGGTCATACAAAGATTCTACACAAGTTTTAATGTGTATGAAGTGAGGATGGATGCTATTTTCAAGTCTCAAAGATGAATGAATGAGGAAATGATCATGGTAGCAAATTAAGGATGTTTGGTAAGTGTTGTTGCAGAGGAACTGCAAAAAATCTGGAAATTTTGAAGGGCAGATCGATCTCATGGGATGAGAGATCGATCTGGAAGAGCCAGAATGCTCTTATTTGGGCAAAAGAATAGAGCAGATCGATCTCCAATGGAGCCAGATCGATCTCCTTAGCTCTCTGTTTGGGAGCAGATCGATCTCATGCTTTGACAGATCGATCTCATGCCTCGACAGATCGATCTCATGCTTCGACAGATCGATCTCAGGCTTAAAAATGTCGTGACAAAGAGGGATTTTAAGGGACCAGATCGATCTCCTCTTGGACCAGATCGATCTCCTCAAGCTATTTCTATATAAGGAGTGCTGGAAATCAAAAAATTTCGGGAAAAACACAAACCTTCCACTTTCAACCCAAAAACCTAACTTTCTCTCTCTAAAATCAGTCATTTTCAATGAGGTTTGAAGAGAGACCATTAGAGGCAAAGTTGTTCTATCAAAGAGAAGAACAACATAGTTGGAAGGCATTTTCCCATTGTTGATATTGAAGAAGTTAAGGGCATTGCCATTTGGAGCAAGAGGAGAAATCAAATTGGGTAAGATTCTAACACTCCAACTATGGTGCATTATTTATTTAAGTGATTTTGGAGTTGTTTGGCATGAGTATGGATGGTTAGAAACTATCTAGAATGCATTGGAATGATTTTGACCTAGAAATGGTTTAGTGTGAGAAAGTGGAATGTATGGAGATTAATGATGAATGAGATATGTAAAAGTTATTTATAGTGTTGTGGTATGATTTTAAGATGTGGTTAGTGGATAAATTGTGAGATTTATCTAAAAGAGGTAAAATGTGGATTAAGGCATTTGTAAAATGCATAAGTGAATAATATTGACTAGTGAGGTCAATTATGGGTTAAATACATTAACTCAATCGATTTAATGAATGAATCGCAGCTTCCGAGGATACGCCGAGGCGAGTTGAGCCAAGAGCGTGAGAAGCTAAAAGGAAAGGAGTCACACCAAGTAAATCGAGGTAAGGAAATTGTGTGGACTCTTAGAGATATCTGTGCGCAATTTGGGCGCTTAAATGTTTTGCTAGAATGCATGAGACTAGGAAATGTTGTTGGGTGATTGAAGGGTAAAAGTTGGGAGTTTGAGAAATGTGCATGAAAACAAAAGCATATTGCTTTGAAAATCATGTTTTATTGCTTTTTAGCAAATGATTGGTAGGTTGGCTAACATTGAAAGGATTTGCAAAAGAGATGAGTGTGTTTTGGTTTTGTTAATCATATTTTGCAAGTTTTGAGCCACCTACATGATTTTGTGAGTATGAAAGAGTGCAAGAGGCACTAGTTTTCACATGGATTTCATAATTGTTTTGGCATTGTGCTCGAGTTTGTCTCGCACTGGATGCCCACCTTGTATGTTGCCGTGTTTGGAGCTTCGAGTAGACTGGGTGTCACATCGATTAAATAGGCTCACACGTGCATTGTGTTGACATGATTAATTAGCCGTGTTAGGAGCTTCAGATAGACAAGAGGTCGCCCCGATTAAATAGGCTCACACGTGCGTTTGAGATGTGGCGTGATATGATGTGTTGATGGGGTCCACGGAGTACGTCGTACCGTGCATGTAGCATGGAGTACATTGTACCGTGTTGAGTTATGATGTGTCATCTTCGGACGAGATCTGCTATGGACCGACGGGTAGGATTTGACCCACCTCCCGTGTGGAAGCAGATAGTGGTGATATCCCGCACACCTGATCCGTGTAGCCGGTATCACAGGTTATGTACATAGGCCTTGAGGTTATTACCTATTGTTGAACTGCCTATCTCACATGTCTACTGCTATTTGAGATTAAATCCATGTTTGAAATGATTGTGGGTCAGGAAAGCCCAAGGGATGGGCCGAGACCTGACTAGTGATGAATTGATTTGTTAATGGTTTTTAAAGTGCACGGATGCATGATGTTTAATGCCATGCTTTATTGTGAAAATGCATGATGGGTAATGCCATGCTTTTATTGTGAATTATGCATGATGATTTATACCATGCTTTGAGTTGACATGTGCACTTGATTTCTATAGCATGAATGCTTTACATACCATTAACACAATCATACACTCATGTTTTGAGATAAACAATGAATTAAATGCTTTTGAGCATGGCATCACGATCACGTAGATAGTACAGTATCTACCTGTTCGTATGATTGCCTTACTGAGCGTGTGGTTTGCTCACCCCCCTTATTTTCCCCTCTCTACAGAGATTTGAGTATAGATTGGACGTGACTGGAGGCGTTCCCTTTTTGGTAATTCCGCTGCATCCCATCGCTAAAGGTATACACACCTTGATTATTTTGTATCTAAACTAGACATAGCACAGTAGCATTTTGTATGTAACCACTGGGGATGTAAAACAATGTAAACACATGTAACAACTCTGATATATATACATTTATACAAGTGTTTACTCATAAATAATGTTTCAAATTGAATTGGTATGGTGGAGTGAGTTAGACGTCGACACACAGCCCAACTGTTAAGTGTGTGGTTGTTCACGATCGAGGAAGGATGATTAAGGATTGATGCATGAAAATGCGAAAAATTTGTACGTATTTTGGTAAGTTGAGGGTCGTGACAAGTAGCCTAGGGTAACTCTTTCCCACCAGCTTACATCGTGTACGCGGCAGGTAGCGCCGATAGATCACTGCAAATAGTCTGAAAGGTAGAGGGGTGAGCTTTTGGGGAAAAGCCCAGTAAGATAATACGTTTAAAATAGTTCTGATATGTAAAAGCATGTAAAATCGTTCATAAACCATTTTTTAAGGATATGTAAATTTTCATTTCGTGCATAGTAATCATGAGAAATTATGATGCATGAGTTTCATTTAAATCAAATAACATGCTTACTGTTTCATAAAATTTTCATCATTCATGAACATTTCATAAATCATAACTATTTGTAAACATTTGTCATAAATCTCATAAAAGAACATAATCATTGATCAAGGTCGTCATCATAATCAAATCGAGTAGACTAGGCTATACTAAGTCATGCGATACGTGTCATTCTCTGTAGAGAGTCAATCATACCCATGACCATGGTAAAGGGGGGCTGTAGACTGGATCAGGATCGTACAGCTCTTACATACAAACATGGGTAGTATCTATCTTTCTTACATTTCTCTAGCACTTAGCTAGTGCACAAGCACTAAAAGTGCTCTCCATGCGGGAAATATTCATGCGTGCTGCGTGGGCACGAGATACTACCAAAACATCATCATCATAAACCACCTATAGCACCGTCACTCAAGTGGTGGAGCCGAAATACCACATGAAGTAGCCATGCATGAAGCCTACAGTCTCAAAAATTATTTTCCCTTTTCTTAAATACTTTTGAAAATGTCAAAAGTTTATTTTTCAAAGCATAAATATGCAATTAAAAACCATCATAAAAATTCCATGCACTTTCTGATTTTCAAGAAATTCATTTCACAAACATAAATGTACCTGGTGAACATTTTCTATAACGAAATCATATTTCGTAAACCGTTTCATAAGTATGAAAACAGTTATAAATCATTTTAAAACGTAATATTGCTTCGTAAATTCTTTTTTTTTTTAACAATGCAACGAGGATTCGTCATCAGAACTAAGTTAAATGGTACCCCCTACCTCGATTTATCAAAAATTCCAAGTTCGAGTGATGACGCCTCCAAGTATCTCCCTTATATCTTCTACGATTCTCCTACACCGAAATTTATATTCTTAGTATCCTATTTATTCGAATTGTCCACAATGCGTCAAAATCGTAACCTTATTCTTCTAGGAAAATATACTAGGAATTTAAATTCAAACTATCTAAAATTGCATCCAAATATATAATCAACCTCATGGAGTTTACCAATTTTCCTCTTTTCTTCCAGTTCCATCATACATTCGGAAATTTAATCCTACTACAAAGTCTTTAGCTACATTCCTAATTAAATTGTCCTTTTTCTCCTATCATCTTATATGTTTCCTACCTGCTCTTGCTTGTGTGTGCATATTATTGTCGACATGCACTTATACTAACACGCACATTTATTATATATATACATAAGTATATATATATATATATATATTAGTTATTTACTATTTATTTATTTATTTCTTTACTATTATTATTTTTATTTATTTATTTATTACTATTATTATTATTATTATTATTTTTGTCTACTTCTCATTTATTCTCTGGTTTGGTCGTACAAGATTCGTTTTAAGCTACGCATAAAAATTTCTTTGCTCTATTTTCCTCTTCATCATCAGAATGACCCAAACCTATCATCTTCAATCTTAAATTTCAATTCTTGATAACTTAACTTCTAATGTCTAATTCCTTGCCTAATTCTCAAAATCTCCAAATCTGTCAAATTAATCCCTAGCTCCCTAATTTCTTCACAATCAAATTTCAATTAATTCATACAACAATCACGCTTCTATAATACAATATATACATACATTAAACTAAAGAAAGCTTGGGTTTTTACCTAGGGATCCACTGGTACAAAAATAGTGAAGCAGAAATTAGGTAATTTATCTGTATTTTTTTTTAAAGTTGTAGCGTCAAAAAAGGGGTGACCGGACGGGGAAGGACAGGCAAGGGAGGTTGTCGGGCTCAGGTTCGGTGGGGGCCGGTGTCGGGTCTCCTCCGAGTTGCTACAGTCCGCGAAAAAGAGGAAAACTCCTTTGTTTCGTTACTGTTTTTCAGGCGAGGGGAGAGGGAGAAGGAAGGGCACGGGTCTGTGTTCCGACGAGGAGTGGTTGCCAATCTTGGGGCCTTAATTCGGTCGACCGGCGAGCAAAAAGGACAGAGGAAGGGGGTTCAGGTTTCGACGAACAGAGGGAAAGGAGAGAAGGAAAGGGGGCTGTCGGATCGTCGCTGGCTTGGGGCACGGTCGGCCGACATTGCAGGTGACTATCGGCAGGGACGATCGGAGTGTAAGAGGGACCGAAATCAGACGGGGAAGAGGAAGGGAAGGCTGGGGTTTTTTTTTCTCTTGGTTGCCAGCAGCAGGTCGCGCAATGGGGTTTTTCCCTGTCGCACGATCCGTCCATTTTTTTTTGTTTTTTTATTATTATTTATGTATTTATTTTTATTATATATATATATATTATTTATATATATATTATATTTATATTTATATATATATTTTTTAATTACATTTTCAATCTTGGACAAATACATGTATATATATTTATTGTAATTATTTTTATCCTTCATTTTTTTTCAACTTAACAAATATATATATATATACATATTTTCTTATAACATATTTCCATTTAATTTTTTTATTGTTTAATTTAAATACAGAAAATTTGTGGTGTTTACATTTTCCCCACCTTTAAAGAATTTGGTCCTACAATTCATTTTGGTCATTCAGAATAGATGAGGGTAATTCTCCTTCATGAGGCTCTCTATCTCCCTTGTAGCTTCTTCAATCGAATGGTGTTGCCAGAGAACCTTTACCAGAGGAATCGTCTTCGATCGAAGTACCTTTTCCTTTCTGTCCAAAATTCGGATAGGTCGCTCAATGTAGCTCATGTCCTCTTGAATGCTCAAAGGCTCATACACAATGATATGTGAGGGATCCGATTATACTTCCTTAACATCAAGACGTGGAAGACATTATGTACCCGGAGAGCTGCGGGGGTAGTGCAAGTCTGTATGCTACGTCTCCCACTCTCTCTAGAATCTCAAAAGGACCGATGAAGCGAGGACTTAGTTTCCCCTTCTTTCCAAAGTGCATAATACCCTTACTCGAGGATACTTTCAGAAACACGAAGTCCCCAATCTGAAACTCAAGTGGTCGCCTATGCTTATCCGCATAACTCTTCTGCCTACTTTGTGCGGTCTTAAGTCTATCACAGATTACCGAACACCTTCTGCTGCCTGTTCCACCAAATCGAGAGCCAAGATCTTTCTGTCACCCACTTCTTCCCAAGCCACTGGAGACCTACATCTTCTACCATACAATGCCTCATAAGGTGTCATCTAGATACTAGCATGATAGCTGTTGTTGTAAGCAAACTCTGCAAGAGGAAGATGATCATCCCATGAGCCCTTAAACTCTAAAACGCACGCCCTCAACATATCCTCTAAGGTCTGAATAGTCCTCTCGGACTGACCATCTGTCTGAGGAAGATAGGTTGTGCTCATGTTAAGCTGAGATCCCATGGCTTCTTGGAAATGAGCCCAAAATCTGGAAGTGAATTGGGGAATCTCTATCTGATGTAATGCTCACGGGAGCTCCATGCAACCGAGCTATCTCCTTCACATACAACTCTGCTAAAGCACTTAAGGATTCTGTACTTTTGATGGCTAGGAAGTGGGCACTCTTAGTCAATCTATCTACAATCACCTAGATTGCATCATGCCCCTTTCTGGTCATTGGTAAGCCCGTAATGAAGTCCATAGTAATGTGGTCCCATTTTCAAGTAGGCACTGGAAGAGACTTAAGTAACCCCGCTGGCTTTTGGTGTTCGATCTTAATCTGCTAACAAATCAAACACGTTGCCATAAACTCTACTACATCTCTTTTCATACCGATCCATCAGTACACCTTCCATAAATCATTGTACATCTTAGTGCTTCCCGGGTGCATAGTGTACCGAGAACAATGAGACTCCTTTAAGATCCTTTATCGTAGAGCACCATCGTTTGGGACACATATGCGACCCCTAAACCTCAACGACCCATCCTCACCGACCATAAAGTTTGACTGCATGTTCTGTTTTGCCTAACTGAACATGTCCAATAATTTTCGATCACCCCTCTGTCCAGTTCTGATCTGATCTAGTATACTAGGTTCAGTTTGCAAACTACCTATGAACCCAACTTCTGTTGTTTCCACACTAACACTGAGCTTGGCAAATTGCTCTAACAATTCTCATTCTCTGATCATCATAGAAGAAATCATCCCCTTCCTGCTTAGAGCATCTGCCACTACATTTGTCTTTCCTGGGTGATACAGAATCTTGCAATCATAGTCCTTGAGGAGCTCTATCCACCGTCTCTGTCTCATATTTAGCTCTTTCTGGTCAAAGATGTACTTCAAACTCTTATGGTCAGTGAAGATCTGAAATCTTTCCCCATACAGATAATGCTGCCATATCTTCAAAGCAAAAACAACCACGGCTAACTCCAAGTCATGGGTGGGGTAATTCCTTTCATGGTTCTTAAGCTGGCGAGAACCATGTGTGACCACTCTCCCAAGCTGCATAAGTACACACCCCAAGCCCTGGTATGATGCATCACTGTATACCGCATAGCCTCCAGACCCACTAGGAATGGTTAAGACTGGGACGGTAGTCAACATCTTCTTAAGTTCTTCAAAACTCTACTCACACTGATCAGTCCACTCGAATGGAACATCCTTGCATATCAACTTAGTCAGTGGAGCGGCAATCTTGGAGAAACCTTCTACAAACCTCTTGTAGTATCCAGCTAGTCCCAGAAAACTCTGAATTTTTGTAACGTTACTCGGTCTCTCCCAATTGAGTACTGCCTCAACCTTAGATGGATCCACTTACACCCCGTCCTTAGAAATAATATGGTCCAGAAATGCTATTTGCTCCAACCAAAACTCACACTTATCCAACTTCCCATACAACTACTTCTCTTTGAGAGTTTGGAGCACTACTCTCAAATGCTTCTTATGCTCCTCTCGAGACTTTGAGTAGATCAGAATATTGTCGATGAAAACTATGATAAACCGATCTAGATACTCCCAGAACACCTCATTCATCAAGCTCATGAATGTAGCTAGGGCATTAGTTAGACCAAAGGGCATCACGAGGAACTCATAGTGGCCATATCTCATTCTGATGGCCGTTTTCGAAACATCCTCCTTCCTAATCCTCAGTTGGTGATAACCTGATCTTAGGTTAATTTTTGAGAACACCATAGCACCTCTTAGCTGGTCAAATAGATCATCTATTTTGGGCAAGGGATACTTGTTCTTGATTGTGGCCTTGTTCAGCAGCCTATAGTCTATACATAATCAGAGACTACCATCCTTCTTCCACACAAATAATACTGGAGCTCCCCACGGAGATACACTTGGCCTAATGAACCCCTTGTCTAATAGTTCTTGCAACTACTTCTTCAATTCCTCAAGTTCGACAAGGGCCATTCGGAAAGGAGGCCTCGAGATAGGCTGTGTATATGGGGTCAAATCGATGGTGAACTCTAACTCTCTCTCCTGTGGTAGTCCCGGTAATTCATCAAAAAATACATCAGGGAATTCACATACCACTGGTATGTCCTGAATACTTGGACGTTCCCGACTAGTATCGAAGATGAATGCAACATAACCTTCACATTAACACATACATCAGAGATTTTCATCAATAATCAAAATCATGCATTTTATTCCTTAACTGCAAAGCTATATCAAACTTATTAGGTAAGGAGAAGGTTACAGTCTTAGTGTAGCAGTCTATACTTACGTGATTGGTGGCTAGCCAATCCATACCAAAATTACATCAAAGTCATACATGTTCAACAAGATTAGATCTGCTAATATGATCCTATCTCCTATCTTGATTTCACAATTTCTACACACCATATCAGTCTTTTGAGATTTATACATGGGTGTGCTAATGTGTAATGTAATATCTAAAGGTTCAGGCTTAATATGCAGATTACGTGCAAAATGGGGTGATATGAAAGAATGTGTGGAACCTGGATCAAATAGTACATATGCCTCGTGATTACAAATTAAAAGCTTATCCCGAATGGTCTCAGTGGAAGCATCAGCAGTCTCTTTGTCTAAGGCAAAAACTCTCACATGAGTGACAGGCTTCTTGCCTTTCTCTACTGCGGTAGCCCGTCTCTGGGGAGCTTGCCTCTCAGGTTGTCGTGGTTGCTCTGGGGGCTGTGAAAACTGGTTCTGTGGGCAATCCCTTACCATGTGTCCCTTCTACCCACACCCAAAACAACTCCCTATGACCATATGACAAACACCTCCATGGAGTTTTTTGAAATCTTTACACAACTTCCTATACTGTTGTGAGCCTCTGGCAATCTGGGGAGCAGGTACAGGAACTGTGGGTCTATCAACCCTAGTTCGAAACTCATCTGTCATCTGCCTCTTGGGCTGGCCCCTTTGATAATCCTGTCTCACAAACTCCATCCTCTTACCCTTATCCCTGTTCTTTCCCTTAAAGCTATACTCCGTTTGTGTAACATTTAGATCCCTCTCAATCATCTGTGAACTCAGTAATCCATAACCCCAAAAGTCGATCTCGGATAGCTGGCCTTAACCCGACTAGAAACCTCTCACTACGACGCTCTTTATTCTGGAACATCTCCGGGCCATACCTCATCAGCATAGTAAACTTACTCTCATACTCATCCACGGTCATACTGCCTTGTACTAAATTCAAAAAGTCTGTCCGCAACTTCTGCTAGGCAGCTCGTGGAACATACTGATCTCTAAAGGCTGTAAAGAATCCATCCTAACTAATCACCGATTGCTGAGCAGTCAGAAAGACCTTGGTGGATCCCTACCAATACTCCGCTTGGCCCTTCAACATGTACGTGGCCATAAAAACCTTCTCTACATCAGAACACCCCAGATAATCGAAGATCTTCCCAAGGTCTACAAGCCACTCTTCAGCCTCTATTGGATTCTTAATTCCCTTGAATATTAGAGGCTTCATCTTCAGAAAATCCCTCATCCTACCAATATCCATCTCTTCCATCCAGGTCTGTATAGGCGGCTGAGGTGCCATAGGTACTGGAGGAACTTGTGGAGGAGGAGGTGGAGGAGGTGCTTGTGGAGGAGTCGGCACCGAAATAGGAATTGGTGTTGTGCCAGCTGAATCGGAGATGTTTGCCCCTAGGTGTTGGGTAACCATGGCAGCTATCAATTCTAAGCCTCACTCGAGGCCCTGCTCTAAACGCTGCTAAAACCGTGCCATACGAGTATTAGGACTCTCTGGCTGCGGTGAAGGGGGTGGAGGTGGCTGAACTTACCTCCGAGGGTATCCTCATCTTCCACTCATTATGCACGTGATCTAATACCTGAGCGTAAACTAAAGATCAAATCTTAACTTCATTAGGTATACATTGCCTATAACCAGACAAGCACAGACATTCAGGATGTAATTTTAAACTCATTTTTTACACTGACAGTACTAGACAACCTTCGCTCTGATACCACCTTAAAGTGTAACGACCATTGACCCTTGAAAATTTGAGGGATTTTTTTTTCAACTTAAATTTCCCACTTACTCCTTTATTCACTTAGGTTGTATTCTTACTCAGTGTCAATTTATTTCCTACTTCTTTATCCGAATTTATATTTAAATTTCACATTTTGATTTATATGTCCGATAGAAATTTTGGCAGCATAACGGCTTATACATAAGCCTACCCACCTGCAAAACAATTGTTTTCAACAATCCTAAATATCCACAACTACCAAACATGCTTTCCAAATCCACATCAACAACCCAATACATCCATTTCAATTCAAGACCAATCACTTTAAGTCAAATACCCAAAAAGTAATATTCTTTTACGTTTCTTTTTCTTACAAATTACATCCCAACAAAATATTTTCAATATATGTTTATGCATACAAAATGTGTCTAGTAAAGGAATGTAATTGTATACATTTTCTGTGTGTACAAAAAGTAGCCAAGGATAGCTCTTTCCCACCAGCCTATGTCGTGTACGCGACAGGTAGCACTTATAGATCACTGCAAATAGTCTGAAAGGTAGAGGGGTGAGCTTTTGGGGAAAAGCCCAGTAAGATAATACATTTAAGATAGTTCTGATATGTAAAAGCATATAAAATCGTTCATAAACCATTCTTTAAGGATATGTAAATTTTCATTTCGTGCATAGTAATCATGAGAAATTATGATGCATGAGTTTCATTTAAATTAAATAACATGATTACTGTTTCATAAAATTTTCATCATTCATGAACATTTCATAAATCATATCTATTTGTAAACATTTGTCATAAATCTCATAAAAGAACATAATCATTGATCAGGTTCATCATCATAATCATCATTCATAATCAAATCGAGGAGACTAGGTTATACTATGAATTCCCATATGTTTTTTAGGATGAATTGTCAGGATTGCCTCCAGATAGAGAGATGAAATTTTGTATAGACTTGGTGCCTGGTACTGAGCCTATTTCGAGACTATCGTATCGCATGGCTTAGTTGAGCTAGAGGAGCTCAAGAGACAGTTACAAGAGCTGTTAGACAGGGGTTTTATCCGACTGAGTGTTTCACCGTGGGGGGCACCGATTTTATTTGTGAGAAAGAAGGATGGGAGCCTCTGATTGTGTATTGATTATCGATTGTTGAATAAGGCAACCATCAAGAATAGATATCCCCTTCCACGCATTGATGATTTGTTGGATCAGCTCCGGGGAGCACAGGTCTTCTCTAAGATTGATCTGAGGTCTGGGTATCATCAGTTGAGAGTTTGAAGTGGAGATGTGCCCAAGACAACATTTAAGACCCGATATGGCCATTATGAGTTTTTGGTTATGCCATTTGGATTGACAAATGCTCCCGCAGCTTTCATGGCTTTGATGAACGATGTGTTCAAGCCATATTTGAATCAATTTGTTATCATCTTCATCGATGATATTTTGGTATATTCAAAATTTGAGGAAGAGCATGAGAGACACCTCAGGATTGTATTGCAGACGTTACGAGAGTAGAAGTTGTATGCTAAACTCAGCAAGTGTGACTTTTGGTTGTCACAGATCTCATTTTTGGGACATGTAGTGTCGAAGGATGGTGTATCAGTAGATCCATCCAAGATTGAGGTTGTAGTTCAGTGGGAACAACCGAGGATAGATACCGAGATCAGAAGTTTCTTAGGTTTAGCAGGATATTATCGGAGATTCATAAAAGGATTTTCAAAGTTAACTGCTCCGTTAACACGTATCACTAAGAAGGGTGCAGCATTTGTGTGGAACGAGGATTGTGAGAAGAGTTTTCAGGAGTTGAAGAGTCGATTGACTACTGCTCTGATTCTCACTATCCCTACCAGCTCAGGAGGATTTTCAGTATATATCGATGCTTTGCATCAGGGACTGGGCTGTGTATTGATGCAGGATAGGAATGTAGTTGCTTATGGATCCAGACAGTTGAAGGATCATGAGAAAAACTATCCGACCCACGATTTGGAGTTAGCGACAGTAGTGTTTGCGTTGAAGATATGGCTCCACTACTTGTATGGAGAGAAATTTTAGATTTTTACCGACCACAAGAGCCTCAAGTATCTGTTCTCGCAGAAAAAGCTAAATATGAGATAGAGAAGATGGCTAAAACTTCTAAAGGATTATGATTGTGAGATACTTTATCATCCGGGTAAGGCTGATGTTGTAGCTGATGCTTTGAGCAGAAAGAGCCTGGGGATGGTATCGTATATGATGGTCATGGAACATGAGTAGTTAGAGTAGTTTGCTAGCCTTAGTTTGGGAGTTGTTCCTTCTGACATGGATACGGATTGTGTGATTGCTAGTCTACGCTTGGAGTCGGATCTGTTAGAGAGGATCAGAGTGGCTCAGCAGATTGATCTGTATTGCATTGACATGAGAGGTTAGATACAGAAGGGCACAGTGACTGACTTTGAGATAAGTTCAGATGGACTCCTGAGGTTCAGAGATAGATTGTGTGTTCCCGAGGACCCAGAGCTCAAAAGATTGATATTTTCGGAAGCTCATTTGTCGAGGTACATGTTACATCCGGGAGGTAACAAGATGTACCAGAATCTTCGGAAGGTGTACTGGTGGTCAGGTATGAAAAAGGATGTTACAGATTTTGTGGCAAAATGTCTTGTATGTCACCAAGTGAAGGTAGAGCATTAAAAACCTATAGGGTTATTGCAGCCTCTACCTATACCGATATGGAAATAGGAGCATATCACCATGGATTTCGTGATGGGTTTATCGAGGACCCGGAGGAATCACGATGCTATATGGGTGATAGTTGATAGACTGACGAAGTTAACCCACTTTTTAGCTATGAAGCTACTGATACTCTGTGTGCATTGGCAGAACTGTATGTACGCGAGGTAGTGAGGTTACATGGTGTAAACACCACAAAATTCCTATATTTAATTAGACTATATAAAAATAAAAATAATATGTTTCAATGGAAGTGCGAATATTCGTTGTAGAGCTCGAGAAATATGGGAGCCGAGAAGCCCGTGAACGATAGAGAGCCCGAAATATAGGAAGTGATGAAGCGAATGCAAGCATGGAGGGATTGAAAAATTTTGGTTCATTAGTTGGAAATTTTTATGTAAAACTTATATTGGGGATTTATAAGGAATGATGAAACCCCAAGAATATTTTCATTTTGAAATAATGAAAATTTCATGAAAAACATAAACATTGTATCATGGAATAATTTTATTTTAAATATATATATATATACTAGACAAATTTAAAAATAGATAGATAATATATATATATAACAAATATATATGTTAGGTAATATATAGTATGTAATATATAATTATTAAGAAAAAAATAAAAACAAAAAAACAAAAAAAATGAATGAAATGGATAAAACAAAAACAACAAATAACAAATAAACCAACAAACAAATATATATATATATATATATATATATATATATAAATCAATATAATATATATATATATAAATATAATATATATATATATATATGAATGTACTGAATTGGCTTTAAAGAAAGCCAATTCCGCATTCTACAATTCAAAAGCAGAGTTACCTCTCCTGAGCGGGAAAGCAAAAGAAAAAAAAAGAAAAGGAAGGGAGAAGGAAGAAGGGAAAGGACCGGCGGGGAAGCAGAGCAGAACTGAAGCAGAGCAGAACCGAAGCGAAGCTGAAGCTGAAGCTAGAAGCAAGATCGCGAGGCAGAGGGAAGAAGAAGAAGACCGAGGAAACAAGGAAAGAGAGCAAGACAGAGTAAATCGAGGCTAGAGTTAGAGCCGACCCGAGGGGAAGGGAAATTGAAGCAGACCGGAGCTGGAGATCGAAGCAAACTGAAGCTGGGAACCGAAGCAAAACCGAGAGCCACTGACTGAAAACAGAACCGAGGAAGAGAGGGGCTGAAGGAAAGCAAACTGAGAGTAAGGGAGAGCAGACCGAGAGCTGAAGGGAAGCAAACCGAGAATGAGGAAGCAGGATCCGAGAGCTGAAGCTGAAACAGGGAATTGGGGAAGCAAAAAGGGTGATCGAATGAGGATGATGATGATGATAGAAGGCTGGAACAGAGGCAATCACGGTAGCTGAAGAAAGAACCACACAGTGAGCAATAGCCGAGGAAGAAGGAAGGAAAAAGGAGAAAAAAAGGAAAAAAATGGGGGGGAAGAAAAGAGCTGGAAATTGAAAGAAAAAAAAGAGAAAAAGGTAAAATTTATATATATGTATATTTAATGTACATATATATATATATGTGTTGTATTTATAAGCATGATAGTGTAAATTAAAATAGATGCGAAATAAAAATAGGAGAGATGAGAAGTAGATAAAATGTATATATGTGATAATGAATAATGAAAACAAATAATAACATATATATGTGTATATACATATAAGTGTATATAATAAATGTATATGTTAGTATATGTGCAAAAAATAAAATAAAATAAATAATAGTAATAAAAATATATAAACACACGTGATAGCCTAGGTATGTACAATTATACGTACACACGAAGTAGTAACGAATAAGGTTACGATTTTGATGCATTTCGGACAATTCGTATGAATAGGATACTAAGTATGCAAATGTCGGTGTAGGAGAATCGTAGAAGGAGCTAGGGGAGACACTTGGAGGCGTCATTACTCGAACTCGGAATATCCAATAAATCGAGGTAAGGGGTACCATTTAACTTAGTTCTGATAATGAATTCTTATTTCATTGATAAAAGATTTTATGAAGCAGCATTATATTTTGAAATGATTTATAACTGCTTTCATACTTGTGGAACTGTTTACGAAGCATGATTTAGTTTTAAGAAATATTCCCCAAGTACTTCCATATTTATGAAATGAATTTTCCTAAGGTATGAAACGTATGGAAGCTTTACATTGATTTATGATTTTATATCCATATTTTTAAAGAAACTTTTGACAATTTCAAAAGCATAAAAAATGGGAAAAGGGGAAAAGAAGTTTTTGAGACTATAGGCTTCATGCATGGTTACTTCTTGTGGTGTTCTGGCTCCACCACTTGGGTACCGATACGTAGGGCCCCTGTTGCACTTGACTCAACCTGTGTGGAAGATGTCTTGCTACTGGTGGTTTATGATGATGATGTTTCGGTAGTATCTCGTTTCTGCGCAACATGTATTTATGTTTCCCACACGGAGAGTGCCTTTGGTGCCCGTGTCCTAGCTAGGTGCTAGAGAAAGTAAGAAAGATAAATACTACCCATATTTTATGAAAGTGTTGTACGACCTTGATCCAGTCTACAGCCCGCTTACCATGGCCATAGGTATGATGACTCTCTACAGAAAATGACTCGTATCATATGACTTAGTTATAGCCTAGTCTCTTCGATTTGATTTTGAATGATTATGTGCTTGTATGATATTCATGATAATTGGTTATGAAATGATTACGGATAGAGATGATTTTAAGAACTCATCCATGAATAATGAAAAGTTTGTAAAATAGTTAAGCATGTTATTTGTTTTAAAGAAACTCATGCTTTATGATTTTTATGATGACTACGCATGAAATGACAATTTACATATTATGTTAAAGTTTGGTTTTATGAGCGATTTTACATGCTCTTACATATTAGAACTGCTTTAAATGTATTATCTTACTGGGCTTTTCCCCAAAAGCTCACCCCTCTACCTTTCAGACTATTTGCAGTGATCTATAGGCGTTACTTGCCGCGTATACGACATAGGCTGGTGGGAAAGAGCTACCATAGGCTATTTTTGTACACGCAGAAAAGGTATACAATTACATTCCTTTACCAAACACATTTGTATACACTGACATATATTGGAAATATTTTGTTGGGATGTAATTTGTAAGGAAAATAAATGGAAAGAATATTACTTTTGGGATTATGTTTTAAGATGATTGGTCTTGAATCGAAATGGATGTATTGGGTTGTGAATGTGGATTTGGAAAGTATGTTTGGTAGTTGTGGATATCTAGGATTGTTAAAACAATTGATTTGTAGGTGGGTAGGCTCATATATAAGCCGTTATGCTGTCGAAATTTCTATCGGCCATATATGTCAAAACATAGAATTTAAATGTAATTATGGATAAAGAATTAGGAAAGTGAATTGACACTGAACAGGAATACAACCTAAGTGAATAAGGGAATAAGTGGGAATTTAAGTTTCAAAAAAAAAAAATCCCCCAAATTTTGAAGGGTCATGGGTCGTTACAGTTAAAGGTGGTATCAAAGCGAAGGTTGTCTAGTACTGTCAGTGTAAAAAATAAGGATAAAATTACATCCCAAATGTCTGTGCTTGTCTGGTTGTAGGTAATGTATACCTAATGAATTTAAGATTTGATCTTTGGAATTACGCGCAGGTATTAGATCACTTGCATGATGAGTGGAAGATGAGGACGCCCTTGGAGGCAGGCACAGCCACCTCCACCCCCTTCACCGCAGCCAGAGAGTCATAATACTCGTATGGCACGGTTCGAGCAACGTTTGGAGCAGCGCCTCGAGCGAGACTTGGAATCGATAGCTGCCATGGTTGCCCAACACCTAGGGGCAAACGTTTATGATTCAGCTGGAACAACACCAATTCCTACTCCGGTGCCAACTCCTCCACAAGCACCACCTCCACCTTCTTCTCCACAAGTTTCTCCCGTACTTATGGTGCCTCAGCCTCCTATACAGACCCGGAGGGAAGAGAGGGATATTGGTAGAATGAGGGATTTCCTGAAGATGAAGCCTCCAGTATTCAAGGGAATTAAGAATCCAGTAGAGGCTGAAGAGTAGCTAGTAGACCTCGAGAAGATCTTCGATTATCTGGGGTGTTCTGATGTAGAGAAGGTTTCTATGGCCACGTACATGCTGAAGGGCCATGCAGAGTATTGGTGGGGATCCACCAAGGTCCTTCTGACTGCTCAGCATCTAGTGATTAGTTGGGATGCATTCTCTACAGTCTTTAGAGATCAGTATGTTCCACGAGCTGCCCAACAGAAGTTGAGGACGAACTTTTTGAATTTGGTACAGGGCAGGATAACCGTGGATGAGTACTAGAGTAAGTTTACTATACTGATGAGGTATGACCCGGAGACGTTCCAGAATGAATAGCATCGTACTAAGAGGTTTCTAGCCGGGTTAAGGCCAGTTATTCGAGATCGACTTTTAGGGTTATAGATTACAGAGTTCAAGGATGCCCTAGGTAGAGCACAGATGGTTGAAAGGGGTCTAAATATCACACAGACAGAGTATAGCTTTAAGGGAAAGAGCAAGGATAAGAGTAAGTAGACGAAGTTTATGAGACAGGATTTTCAGAGGGGCTAGCAGGACGATGAGTTTCAGCCTAGAGTTGATAGACCTATAGTTCCAGTACCTGTCCCTCAGATTGCTAGAGGTCCGTAACAGTATAGGCAGTTGTGCAAAGAGTGTGGGAAACTCCATAGAGGTGTCTGTCGTTTGGCCATCGGGAACTGCTTTGGGTGTGGGCAGAAGGGACACATAATGAGGGGTTACCCATAGAACCAGTTTTCACAGCCCCCAGAGCAACCACGACAACCTGAGAGGCCAGCTCCCTAGAGACAAATCCCACAGAGATGGGCTACCGCAGCAGAGAAGGGCAAGAAGCCTGTCACTTATGGGAGAGTCTTTGCTTTAGATAGAGAGATTGTTGTTGCCTCCACTAAGACCATTTGGGGTAAGCTTTTAATTTGCAATCATGAGGCACATGTACTGTTTGATTCAGGTTCCACACACTCTTTCATATCACCCTATTTCGCACGTAATTTGCATATTAAGCCTGAATCTCTAGATTTTATGTTACACGTTAGTACACCCATGTATAAATCACAAAAGACTGATATGGTGTGTAGAAATTGTGAAATCAAGGTAGGAGATAGGATCATGTTAGTAGATCTAATCTTGTTGAACATGTATGGCTTTGATGTAATTTTAGGTATGGATTGGCTAGCCACCAATCGTGTAAGTATAGACTGCTACACTAAGATTGTAACCTTCTCCTTACCTAGTAAGTTTGATGTATGCTTTACAGTTAAATAATAAATTTTATGATTTTGACTGTTGAGGAAAATTTTTGATGATCGTGTTAATGTGAAGGTTATGTTGCATTCATCTTCGATACTAGTCGGGAATGTCCAAGTATTCAGGACATATCAATGGTATACGAGTTCCCGGATGTATTTCCTGAGGAACTATCGAGACTACCACCAGAGAGAGAGAGTTATAATTCACTATAGATTTGACACCAGAGACTCAGCCAATCTCAAAGTCTCCTTCCGGATGGCCCTTGTTGAACTTGAGGAACTGAAAAAGCAGTTGCAAGACCTGCTAGACAAATTGTTCATTAGGTCGAGTATATCCTCGTGGGGAGCTTTGGTATTATTTGTGTGGAAGAAGGATGGTAGTCTCAGGTTATGTATAGACTACAGGCTGCTGAACAAGGTCACAATCAAGAACAAGTATCCCTTGCCCAGAATAGATGATCTATTTGACCAGCTAAGAGGGGCTACGGTGTTCTCAAAAATTGACCTGAGATCGGGCTATCACCAATTGAGGATTAGGAAGGAGGATGTTTCGAAAACAGCCTTCAGAACAAGATATGGCCACTATGAGTTCCTCGTGATGCCCTTAGGTCTAACTAATGCCCTAGCTGCATTCATGAGCCTGATGAATGAGGTGTTTCGGGAGTATCTAGATCAGTTGGTCATAGTTTTCATCGACGATATTCTGATCTACTTAAAGTCCTGAGAGGAGCATGAGCAGTATTTGAGAGTAGTGTTCCAAACTCTCAGAGAGAATCAGTTGTATGGGAAGTTGGATAAGTGTGAGTTTTGATTGGAGCAAATAGCATTTCTAGGCCATATTATTTCTAAGGACGGGGTGTCAGTGGATCCGTCTAAGGTTAAGGTAGTACTCAATTGGGAGAAGCCGAGTAATGTTACAGAAATTCAGAGTTTTTTGAGACTAGCTGGATACTATAGTAGGTTTGTAGAAGGTTTCTCCAAGATTGCCGCTCCACTGACTAAGTTGATACGTAAGGATGTTCCATTCGAGTGGACTGGTCAGTGAGTAGAGTTTTGAAGAACTTAAGAAGAGGTTGACTACCGCCCTAGTCTTAACCATTCCTAGTGGGTCTGGAGGCTATGCGGTATACAGTGATGCATCATACCAGGGCTTGGGGTGTGTACTTATGCAGCTTAGGAGAGTGGTCGCATATGGTTCTCGCCAGCTTAAGAACCATGAAAGGAATTACCCCACCCATGACTTGGAGTTAGCCGCGGTTATTTTTGCTTTGAAGATATGGCGGCATTATCTGTATGGAGAAAGATTTCAGGTTTTTACTACCATATGAGCTTGAAGTACATTTTTGACCAAAAGGAGTTGAATATGAGACAGAGACGATGGATAGAGCTCCTCAAGGATTATGATTGCGAGATTCTGTATCACTTGGGTAAGGTAAACGTAGAAGCAGATGCTTTAAGCATGAAGAGGATGATTTCTTTTATGATGGTTTGAGAATGAGAGTTGTTGGAGCAGTTTGCCAAACTCAGTGTTAGTGTGGAAACAACAGATGTTGGGTTCACAGCTAGTTTGCAGATTGAACCTAGTATACTAGATCAGATCAGGACTTGACAGAGGGGTGATTAGAAATTATTGGACATGGTCAGTCAGGCAAAACAGGACGTACAGTCAGACTTTGTGGTCATTGAGGACGGGTTGATAAGATTTAGGGGCCGTATATGTGTCCAAAACAATGATGCCCTACGGCAAAGGATCTTAAAGGAGTCTCATTGTTCTCGGTACACCATGCACCTGGGAAGCACTAAGATGTACCATGATTTACAGAAGGTGTATTGGTGGGTCGGTATGAAAAGAAATGTAGCTGAGTTTGTGGCTAAATGTTTGATTTGTCAACAGATTAAGATCGAACACCTAAAGCTAGTGGGATTACTTAAGTCTCTTTCGGTGCATAGTTGGAAATGGGAGGACATTACTATGGATTTCATTATGGGTTTACCAAGGACCCGAAAAGGGCATGATACAATCTGGGTGATCGTAGATAGATTGACTAAGAGTGCCCACTTCCTAGCCATCAAAAGTACAGACTCTTTAAGTACTTTAGCAGAGTTGTATGTGAAGGAGATAACTCGGCTGCATAGGGCTCCTGTGAGCATTACATCAGATAGAGAATCCCGATTCACTTTTAGATTTTGGGCTCATTATCAAGAAGCCATGGGATCTCAGTTTAATCTGAGCACAGTCTATCATCCTCAGACCAATGGTCAGTCCGAGAGGACCATTCAGACCTTAGAGGATATGTTGAGGGCATGCGTTTTGGAGTTTAAGGGCTCATGGGATGATCATCTGCCTCTCGCAGAGTTTGCTTATAACAACAGGTATCATGCTAGCATCAAGATGGCACCATATGAGGCCCTATATGGCAGAAGATGTAGGTCTCCAGTGGCTTGGGAAGAAGTGGGTGACAGAAGGATCTTGGCTCTTGAGTTGGTGGAACAGGCAGCAGAAGGTGTTCGGATAATCTGTGATAGACTTAAGACCGCACAAAGTAGGTAGAAGAGTTATGCGGACAAGCATAGGCGGCCACTTGAGTTTCAGATTGGGGACTTCGTGTTTCTGAAGGTATCTCCAAGCAAGGGTATCATGCAGTTTGGGAAGAAGGGGAAGTTGAGTCCTCGCTTCATTGGTCCTTTTGAGATCCTAGAGAGAGTGGGAGACATAGCCTATAGACTTGCCTTACCACCACAGATTTCTAGGGTACATAATGTCTTCCATGTCTCGATGTTAAGGAAGTATAATCTGGATCCCTCACACATCATTGAGTATGAGCCCTTGAGCATTCAAGAGGATATGAGCTACATTGAGCGACCTATCCGGATTTTAGATAGAAAGGAAAAGGTACTTCGATCAAAGACGATATCTCTGGTCAAGGTTCTCTGGCAACACCATTCGATTGAAGAAGCTACATGGGAGCTAGAGAGCCTCATGAAGGAGAAGTAGCCACATCTATTCTGATGGACCCGAATGAATTTGGAAGACCAAATTCTCTTAAGGTGGGGAGAATGTAAACACCACAAAATTCCTATATTTAATTAGACTATATAAAAATAAAAATAATATGTTTTAATGGAAGTGCGAATATTCGTTGTAGGGCTCGAGAAATATGGGAGCCGAGAAGCCCGTGAACTACAGAAAGCCCGAAATACAGGAAGTGATGAAGCAAATGCAAGCATGGAGGGATTGAAAAATTTTGATGTAAAACTTATATTGGGGATTTATAAGGAATGATGAAACCCCAAGAATATTTTCATTTTGAAATAATGAAAATTTCATGAAAAACATAAACATTGTATCATGGAATAATTTTATTTTAAATATATATATATATACACACTAGACAAATTTAAAAATAGATAGATAATATATATATATAACAAATATATATGTTACGTAATATATAGTATGTGATATATAAGTATTAAGAAAAAAAACGAAAACAAAAAAATGAATGAAATGGATAAAACAAAAACAACAAATAACAAATAAACCAACAAAATATTATATATATATATATATATATATGAATGTACGGAATTGGCTTTCAAAGAAGGCCAATTCCTATGAATGTACGGAATTGGCTTTCAAAGAAGGCCAATTCTGCATTCTACAATTCGAAAGCAGAGTTAACTCTGCTGAGCAAGAAAGCAAAAGAAAAAAAAAGAAAAGGAAGGGAGAAGGAAGAAGGGAAGGGACCGACGGGGAAGCAGAGCAGAACCGAAGCGGAGCTGAAGCTAGAAGCAAGATCGTGTGGCAGGGGGAAGAAGAAGAAGACCGAGGAAACAAGGAAAAGAGAGCAGGACAGAGCAAATCGAGGCTGGAGTTGGAGCCGACCTGAGGGGAAGGGAAATTGAAGCAGACCAGAGCTGGGGATCAAAGCAAACTGAAGCTAGGAACCGAAGCAGAACCGAGACCCACTAACTGAAAATAGAACCGAGGAAGAGAGGGGCTGAAGGAAAGCAAATCGAGAGTGAGGGAGAGCAGACCGAGAGCTGAAGGGAAGCAAACCGAGAGTGAGGAAGCAGGATCCGAGAGCTGAAGCTGAAACAGGGAATTGGGGAAGCAAAAAGGGTGATCGAATGAGGATGATGATGATGGAAGGCTGGAACAAAGGCAGTCACGGTAGCTGAAGAAAGAACCGCACAGTGAGCAATAGCCGAGGAAGAAGGAAGGAAAAAAGGAGAAAAGAAAGAAAAAAAATGGGGGGGAAGAAAAGAGCTGGAAATTGGAAGAAAAAAAAAGAGAAAAAGGTAAAATTTATGTATATGTATATTTAATGTACATATATATATGTGTTGTATTTATAAGCATGATAGTGTAAATTAAAATAGATGCGAAATAAAAAAGGGAGAGATGAGAAGTAGATAAAATGTATATATGTGATAATGAATAATGAAAACAAATAATAACATATATATGTGTATATACTTATGTGTATATACATATAAGTGTATATAATAAATGTGTATGTTAGTATATGTGCAAAAAAAATAAAAATAAATAATATTAATAAAAATATATAAACACACGTGATAGCCTAGGTATGTACAATTATACGTACACACGAAATAGTAACGAATAAGGTTACGATTTTGATGCATTTCGGACAATACGTATGAATAGGATATTAAGTATACAAATGTCGGTGTAGGAGAATCGTAAAAGGAGCTAGGGGAGACACTTGGAGGCGTCATCACTCGAACTTGAAATTTTCGATAAATCGAGGTAAGGGGTACCATTTAACTTAGTTTTGATGATGAATTCTTGTTGCATTGTTTAAAAAAAAAAGAATTTACGAAGCAATATTACGTTTTAAAATGATTTATAACTGTTTTCATACTTATGAAACAGTTTACAAAATATGATTTCGTTATAGAAAATGTTCACTAGGTACATTTATGTTTGTGAAATGAATTTCTTGAAAATCAGAAAGTGCATGGAATTTTTATGATGGTTTTTAATTCCATATTTATGCTTTGGAAAATAAACTTTTGACATTTTCAAAAGTATTTAAGAAAAGGGAAAATAATTTTTATAACTGTAGGCTTCATGCATGGCTACTTCATGTGGTGTTCCGGCTCCACCACTTGAGTGCCGGTACGTAGGGCCCCTGTAGCATTTGACTCTACCTGTGTGGTAGATGTCTTGCTATGGGTGGTTTATGATGATGATGTTTTGGTAGTATCTCGTGCCCGCGCAGCACGCATGAATATTTCCCGCATGGAGAGCGCCTTTGGTGCTCGTGCCCTAGCTAAGTGCTAGAGAAATGTAAGAAAGATAGATACTACCCATGTTTGTATGTAAGTGTTGTACGATCCTGATCCAGTCTATAGCCCCCCTTACCATGGCCATGGGTATGATTGACTCTCTACGGAGAATGACACGTATCGCACAGGAATGTCTGCCAACTTCGGATGTACCTTATCTATATCAACCACGTACGTAATAAAACCTTCAACATTGTCACGCCCCGGAAACACGGAAAATATGGCTAATTTAAAACTTTTTATTCATTCATTCACAATTAAGAGTGCATTCCTGTGCAGTGTCATACATCATCACCTATATTATACCTCAGGATCTCGTCATTGAATAGTATATATTATATCATATACATTGCTTGATCTCAAGTTAATTAATCCTAATACATCCCATACAATGTTATACATCAAGTGTCTGCAATTATGATAATTGTCTGGGTACATGAAAAGATAAAAGATACCTCAAAATACAATATATATGGCCTGGAGCTCAAGTCCTCCACTAGCCACTACTCCGTACGTCGCAGGAAAACCCTTTTCACTTGAAGAAATCTGGGGGGAAAGAAAACAGGGTGAGCTTCTAAATCGCTCAATAAAGGGGGTAAGGGACTCATTCCATAAATCAAAATGCACATCACAAAATATTTATTTGTATGTGAAACTCATTAATCTCATTTGAAAACCATAGCATGAAAGTACTCAAAACGACATTCTCATGTCTCAAATCATGTGAAAACATGAAGTAAAAAGGCTCAGTCTAGACCAATAACAAAGCATGTGAAAATAATGCGATAAACGCTTTCTCAATTAACGTGATAAAATCACTATAATAATAATGCACGTGGCACAGCCACTAAACACACGTGGCATAGCCACTGATTTAAATTCACACGTGGCATAGCCACTGAGTTAAATTTGCACGTGGCACAGCCACAGGATAGGGTTTCACGTGGCAACGGCCACCAATTAGGTTTCTCACGTGGCAACGGCCACCAAATAGGGTTTCTCACGTGGCAACGGCCACCAAATGGGGTTCTCACGTGGCAACGGCCACCAAATAGGGTACTCACGTGGCAACGGCCACCAAATAGGGTTTCTCACGTGGCAACGGCCACCAAGTATACGTGGCATAGCCACAGAATGGGTTATTCTCACGTTTACCAGAACGGAGAAGAATCGGGCTTACATGCTACCAGAGCAATGCCCGGTGTGTACTCAGAATTACACACCTAAGTCTTAATCACATAGACTAGTTTGCCTTCACGTAGAACTCATAGTGGTTGAACCGTTTTGTACTTAACACAAAACATATTGAAACCGAGTCACAACCGGCAAAACACGCACACATTTCTCAAATCTCAATATTGCCTTAACGTAGAGCCCAGTTATAAACTCATAAAAACATTGGGCTCCAACCGGCTATAAAAATCGTGTGCAATTGTATCACAACACAACACTCAACATGCTTGTTTTATAAATCACAATTCATGCTATAATAGTTTGCAAATCACATACACAAATGGTTTAGTTTCCCTTACCTCTTTGCACCTCGTATAGTGCAATCGTTTCCCCCGTATCACGGACTAGCCTCACATTCCACTCTGGAACTCCCGAGTTGTCCAAACGATGTTAAAACATCAATACTCAATTATCTCATCAACCTCAATTCTCAAAATCGAGCATAATTGCTCATAACACCTCAAATCTCTTGATTCTCGTAACTCTACCCCAAACTACACTCTCATTCACAACATCTCAACGTTCTACATTTCTCATGCCAATTATCTATGCTAATTCACCACATTGTCTAAATTTCTATTTATAGCTCAAATTCCCAAAATTGCTAAATATCATTATCACTCCAACCACATTGCAATTTCATCAATCCCTAATCATTTCTCAGATATTTCAACACAATGACAACAACCATTATCATCGAAATCATTTCAAATATCAAGATCGAGGTTTAGAAATTACCCAAAACTTGTGGAGAGCTTATCTCTTGCCTCGATTCGATCCGTCTTTCGATTTCCAAGTATGTTGTTCTCCCTTTGATGAGGAACAACTTTCCTTCTTGCCACAACTTCTGATTTGGACGAAAATGGGTGCTTTAGATGAGTGAGAAAGCTAGGTTTCGGTGAAAATGGGGGTTGGAAGAGAGAGAAAGTGAGATTGCAGGAGAAAAACAGGAGTTCCTTATATAGGCTGAGGGTAGGAGATCGATCTGGCTCTTGATGAGATCGATCTGCATTTGAATTTTTGGGACGATTTGGGGCAATTTATGCCTAGGAGATCGATCTGTCGAGGGGTGAGATCGATCTCTTTATGGCTTTATGAGATCGATCTGCTCCTTGAGGAGATCAATCTTCTCCCAAACAGAATCATTTGGAGATCGATCTCTTCCTCATGAGATCGATCTTCTCTCAAACAGAATCATAAGGAGATCGATCCTCTTCCATTGGAGATCGATCTGCTCCTTAAATTCCTCCTTCCTTGTCATTTTTAACTCACCAGATCGATCTCTCCTTCTCCCAGATCGATCTGTCCTCATAGCTTCACACTTATTTTAAACACTTAACATATAAATCTCCAATTATCATTCCCCAATTCACTTAGCTCAATAAATTATACTTCAAGTTCATATTACATAATTAAAGTATGTCTGAAATTCTCAGATCTCACAAACATATTCATTTCTCAATCAGTATAGTACTTTAAAAATCACATATCATAACTATTACTTTTATTTCCTTGCATCAAACTTTACAACATATTTTTCAGGGTTAGGAAACATAACTGTCTTAGTATAACAATCTAAAACAACATGGTTTGCAGATAACCAATTCATTCCTAATATTACATCAAAGTCACTCATACTTAACAATATCAGATTGGTTATCATATCTTTTTCCCCTACTTTCAGCTTACAATGATTCAACACATACTCCACTACCTGACTATTATCCATAGGCGTACTAATCAACATCATCCTACTTAAAGGAGTACGCTCTACATACTTTGCTATCTTATATGCAATGAAGGTGATACAAATGAATGCGTGGCACCAGGATCAATTAATACATGTGCTTCAAAATCATAAATCAGGATGTTACCTCTGATCACATTCGGTGAAGCATCTACTATTCCCTAGTCCAAGGCATGTACTCGCCATCGTCCCATCACTTGCTTCCCTTTCTCTTTTGTCATCGCTCTCCTCTTCTAAGCAGACGTATCAGCTGGAGCTCTCTCTGGCTCCCTACCCTTCTGTGGAGCAGTTTCAACCATCTCTGGGTAAACTCTAGCAATATGCCCTGGTTTCCCACATCGGACACACATAATAGGACTCATCGGACAAGATCTACCACCATGGTATCTACCACATCTACTGCACTGATGAGTAGTAGGCATCGGTCGTCTAATCATAATGCTCTTCGTCGGAGCTATAGTCGTGTATGTAGGAGGTCTAACTGCTCTCTCTCGCACCTCTTCTATCCGTGGTCTCTTATCGAAGAGTCTCCTCCCTCCTCGATAACTAAAACCTCTATCTCTAACCGACCTCTTCCTATCTTTCTCTCGGCTCTAACTGATCTTCTTAAACTCAGAGCCATTTCTCTCGTAGTCCTGCTCACATAATTGCGCCCTGCGTACTACCTCATCTTATGTACCAATATCCAATGGTACCAATCTAGACCGTAACACCGGTCTCAGTCCATCTATAAATCTGTGGACCTTCCTAGTCTCGCTGTAGATGGTATTGGGGTCATACCTTCCCAGGGCTAAAAATCTAGTCTCGTACTCATCCATTGAAAGACTTCCCTGGCTCAACCCCAAGAACTCGGCCTGTAGCCTCCTCTGTGCCGTATTTGGAACAAATTGCCTCCTGAAGGCATCTAGAAATATCTCTCAACTAATCTCAACATGTCGGGCTCTCAATATGGGCCTGGTGGATTTCCATTAATTCTCTACCGTTACTTTCAGTAAGAACGCAGCAAATGCAACCATCTCTGAAGTCGTACACTCAAAGAATCAATACAACTTCTCCATCTCTCCAATCCACTCCTCAGTGGTAACTGGGTCCTTGACCCCTCTAAAAGATGGAGGTCCAAGCTTTTGGAATTATCGCAATCTATCTAAGTCACACCCGTATCCCAATCCACTACTATCCTGAACTGGTGGGGTGTAGGAGTATCTGCAACCTGTGGCATCTCAGGTGCAGACTGTACAGGTGTGTCAGGTGCAACTGCATCTCCTGTCGCAGTCTCTGCATCCTGTCCCTGTCTACTTAGCCTAGTCTATGCCAGTATCTCCACTATAATCTCTAAGCTACATTCAATCCTTGTGAAACATGCCTCAGCAGTCTTTGGTACCTCAGTCTGACCAGTAGTCTCATCTCGGGTCTTTGGCCTACCTCTACCCCCTCTACCACGGCTGGTATTAACCATATAGACTAAATTCCTGCATTCATAACCGTAAATTAGTCTTATTCTCATCTTGTATACACAATTGTAACTGAACAAAACACAGTAATATGGGGATGTACACTTTTCTAAATTAATACTGACTCACATCAGACCAACTAGACTCTGATACCATTCTGTCACGACCTCCTTCTGTGACTTACCAAAAACCATTACAAATTTTTTACTTTTTACTTTACTTACCTTTCTCTCCTCGACAGTTGGGTTGTGATTCAATATTAGTCACCCACTCACATTCATTCACAATATACATAGAATTTAGTATTCTTTTCGATAACATAAGCTGTTATAGAGTATTTATACATATACATCCCAACCGTACAATTGTTTACATAATTGTGCTTTTACATTGTTCAGTACAAAATGTTCGAGTGTGTATACCTCTTGTAAGATGGATACGCAGCAGATAAAATGAATGTTATACCTCAACCGGACTCAATCTACTGCGAATGATCTGTAGAGAGAGGAAATTAAAGGAAGATGAGCAAACAACGCGCTCAGTAAGAAAATCAGGCAAGCAAGTAGACGTCCACACTATCTACTGAAAATAATGCTTTGCCTTTCCTTCTCTCATCTCAAAAGCATGAATCAAAATGGATATAATAGTAGTACAGAATAAATTTCATGTACTTAAAATCATGCTGAGTTATCAAATATAGGCATTCATGCAAAACAGTGCATATTTATAATTTCGGAATGCCTTTATAGAAATCATTGCCATTTACACATAAATCATAGTAAATATGACAGTTCACAACACAACACAACACAAACTGGTTTCCGACCTATCTCTCTCAGGTCTAACTGTATCATGAAAACAAGTGATATATCATGTGAGACTAGTGGCTAATGCAATACTCTCCTAGACTATGATCATATCTTATAATGGTGAAATTCTAAGCAACACAGATCTTGATGTGCAGGTTATCATTGCTGTAATATGAGGGGGGTCAGTCCATCACAACCGCCAACTATAATCTCCTCAACTTCACAACTCCACACAACACACTGTACAGTGTACTCCATGCCACTCGCACGGTACAACGTACACTCGTGGACCCTCTCCTCATGGTCGGGGTGCCTACCATAGGTCTTAGCCCTCACACCATGAAAATACATCATAGTTGGGGTGTTTTCCATAAGTCTTAATCCTCACACTATGGAATATAAATGTCACGTCTCTAAATCCACGTGCAAACATCTCACAGTGTGACACTCAGTTTACACGAGGAAATCGTCACGATTTTTCTTTAACATGTATTATATATCACATAAAAACTACAGTGTCCGTCTTGAGTGTGACTCACAATCAACACTGTGCCTCTTAAACACTGTGTATGCATCTCAAAATATCAAACACTAGTGCAAGTAACCTTTAGCACTAGGTTAATGCATAATTCTCTTTTCAAATCAAGTACAAGTTATCACTCAAGTACTATGTCATGTATAAATCATGAAGAATCGAGTACGAGCAATGCTCCCAATACTTTATCATGCAAAACTGAGTATGAGCAAAGCTCGCAATACTCTATATGCATCAATCACAAACTGAGTACGAGCAATGCTCCCAGTACTCTAACATGCATAAAATCGCATTTAAATTTAGTACAAGTATATACTCAAGTACTTTATTATGCATCTCTCAAAATATAGTGCGAGTATCCTCTAGCACTTATGGTTTTCACACAACCAAATAGATGGCTATACAAATCACATTTCATACAATAAATCAAATAAGCACTCATATGTGTTGTTTTCGCCTAATTAGGAAAACATTAGCCATTCTATCATGTCACTCATGCATTTTGGGTCACAACATGCTTCTTAGGTATTTTCACCCTATTTTTGGATAAAATACACTTATTCTCATTTATCTCTATCACGACAACATATCTCTTTAAGGGAATTCATATAGAATATAATACCAAAAATCTATTCGAAATACGTGTAGACATCTCTAGCTACTCACAAAATTTTCTTACCTCAGATCACGTCAAGTGACCTCTCTTCATCGTTTCTACTCACTCTTGCAGTCTGATCAGCTTCTGTAAACTCTCAAAATTTTTTGAAATTTGACTCAAGCATTATTCGATTTAAATTTAATTTACTTTGCTTACGAATAATTAAATTAATCTTGTCAGAAAAAGTGAGATTAAGTTAGGCTGATAATTCTATTAAAAATTTGAGTTATGAAAATAAGTTAATAATAATAATAATAATAATAATATATATATAAATAAATAAATAATATATATTATAAATAAATAAATAGAGGTGATGGGGATGGGTGAATGATGGAAACGTGAGTGATGGTGATGGTTTTGACAAATATAGCAACGTGAAGAAAAAGAAAAAAAAAAAAGAGTGATGATGGTCTTCGGTGTAAAAAGAAAAGGAGAAGTCTGTCAGGGTACTAATTCTACAGCCTAGGAATTTGAAAGTGTGAAGATAAAGGAGTTGTCTCATCATTTACATATCTTTTCTTTTAGGAAAAGCTGAGTTGGTGAGAGTTAATGCGCGGAAGAGGGAAACAATAATAATAATATTAACAATAGCTGAAGCTGCCAAGAGTGGTAGAGCAGTCGGTCGAGAAAAGAAAGAAGAAGTTAGCAGGAGATGTTAAATATATGGGAGTGTGTCCCATCAGCATAGGATTATGGGAGAATTTGAACTGAATAGGCATGAGGAACAGGGCTGGTCAGTGTACCCGAAGAAGTAGGAAGCAGTAGACGTTAGGAAGAAATGAGTGATGATGGGAAGACTCACGATTGTAGGAAACTGTATAAGAAAATGTGAGAAGGAAAATGGAAGTAGGAAAGAAATGATGAAATGTGTTAAGGAGCGATGGTCTGCTACTGCATGAGAAGATTAAAATCGAGGGAGAGACCGGGAATGAGAGAGAACCGAAAAAGGAAAAGAAAGGAATAATGAGCAGAAGAAGAAGAAGAAGAAGAAGAAGAAGAAGAAGAAAAAATGAAATAAAAAGCTATTAGATGGAGAACAAAAGTGGAGAAGGTTAGTTGAAGCTGGTTAATGGTGGTTTAGGGGCTGGAATTGAAGACTGAAAACAGCCTGAACAGTGGACGATTGAGGGATATAACAAGGAGAGGTCTTCGAGCCATTCAGGAAGGAGAGTTTTCACCAGCAAGCACCGAAGGCAGCAAACGGGTACTGCTAGCAGAACATCTTGGCCTCGGCTCCGAGGGAAATGAACCAGTCCGAGAGTGGAGGAAGAAGATGGATCAAAGGTGACCGAATAGAGATGAAAGGAAGATGATGATAGTGGTGTCGAAAACCAGAGGAAGCGGTGGAGAGGAGGTGAAGCGGAACGTCTGAGGCGCAGGCAAAATTAGAAACAGAGGACATAGGTCCTCTGCAACCCGAAACAAAAGAATGATGATGATGAAGGTGGTGATGGTCCACTGCACTGCACAGGAAAGGAATATATATACATATATCTAAAACTGGAAACAAAACCAGTGATCATCATGCCAAAAATTTGAATGATGCATCGATTGGCAGTGGCTTAATCCCGAAACAAAAACCAGAACAAGCTATGGAAGGCGTGTAAGAAGGAGGTTGAAGATAAGAAAGCTGGAAACAGAAGCAGAACAGAGATGGTGAGGCTGCAAGGAAGGGGCCTCCTTTCGTAAAGGAACTACCGAAAAACCAGAGGAAGTGTAGGAAACTAACAGAGGTCAGTGCTGAATTAAGGAAGCTCAGGTGTGGCTTGGAACAGGAAGAAACAGAGGCAGTGCTGGTCGAGAAGTTGGAAATCGAAAGGGGCTCCGATGGACGGGAAGCAGAGGCAACAAGAAGACACGGGGCTGGCTAGGTGTTGAGGTAATGGCCGAACGGAGAAGGAAGATGACAGGCCGGAGAACGAAAGAAGGAAACTAATGAAGCTGATGAACAGTGCATTCGGGAATTGTGGCAAAGAAGAAGAAGAAGAAGAAGAAAAGAAAAGACAGGATTTTGGAGAAGAAGAAAGGAAATTCAAAAACAAAGAAAAAAAAGAAAAGAAAGAAGTAGTATATATATAATTATAATAATAATTATATATATATTGGAGAAAAAAATTTGAAGGAAAAAAAAAGTAAAAAGTAATATATATATATATATATATATATATATTAAAAAATAGAAGAAAATAGAGGAAAGAAGACAAGTGTACTGAAAATTTGGAAATCGGAGAAAATGGCTCTGGTGGAAATTACTCAGGTGGATCGGATCCATCAACTCGCTACGTCGAGACAATTAAAGACTACAGACAGACATTGAGGTCAGGAATTTATGCAAGTTTTAGAGATAATTGTACGTATTTTATGATTTCAAGTGTATTTTCCTTAGGTAAGCAAGGTTATGATTTTGACGCATCGTAGGTAATTCGAATAAATAGGATACTAAGAATACAAATTTCGGTGTAGGAAAAATCGTAGAGGGATTTAAGGGAGATACTTGGAGGCGTCACTACTCGAATTTGAAATTTTCGATAAATCGAGGTAAGGGGTACAATTTAACTTAGTTCTAATAATGAATCCTTATTTCATTGATAAAAAGATTTTATGAAGCAGCATTATGTTTTGAAATGATTTATAACTGTTTTCATACTTATGGAAAGGTTTACGAAACATGATTTCGTTTTAAGAAATATTCCCCGAGTACTTCCATGTTTATGAAATGAATTTCCCTAAAGTATGAAAATGCATGAAAGCTTTACATTGGTTTATGATTCTATATTCATATTTTGAAAGAAGTTTTTGACAATTTCAAAAGTATAAAAAAAAGGGGGAAGGGAAAAGAAATTTTTGAGACTATAGGCTTCATGCATGGTTACTTCTTGTGGTGTTCCGGCTCCACCACTTGAGTGCCGATACGTAGGGCCCCTATAGCACTTGACTCTGCCTGTATGGAAGATGTCTTGCTACTTATGGTTTATGATGATGATGTTTTGGTAGTATCTTGTGTCCACGCAGCATACATGAATGTTTCCCGCACGACGAGTGCCATTGGTGCTCGTACCCTAGTTACGTGCTAGTATATGATAAGAAATAAGAAGATACTACCCATGTTTATGATTATGATTGTTGTACGACCTTGATTCAGTCTACAGCCCCCTTACCATGGCCATAGGTATGATGACTCTCTACGGAGAATGACACGTATCGCATGACTTAGTTATAGTCTAGTCTCCACGATTATGATTATGAATACGTTTATGATGATGAATAACTATGTTTTTATGAGATTTTGATGAAATGTTTATGAACAATTATGATTTATGACGAAATATTTAAGAATGATTTTGTTTTATGAAATGTTTACGAATGATGATGATTTTATGAAATCATCCATGAATGATGAAAATTTTATGAAGTAGTTAAGCATGTATTTGATTTAAAGAAAATCATGCTTCATAATTTCTTATGATAACTATGCACGAAATGAAAGGTTACATATCTTCTAAATATTAGTTACTAAAAGAAACTTATGACCAGTTTTTCTAAAGCAAAGTTTATTTCATGAATAATTTCTTGCATGCTTTTACATATCAGGACTACTTTAAATGTATTTTCTTACTGAGCTTTTTTCCGAAAGCTCACCCCTTCACCTCTCAGATTTTTACAGTGAATTACAATTAATAAATGCTGCGTGACGACGTAGGCTGACAGATATGAGCTTCCCCATACTACCTTTTGTACATGCGTGAGGTATACATTCTTATCTCTTTACCAGACCATTTGTATGCACAGACATCTATTGAAAGTAATGTGTCGGGATGTAATCTGTATAAGAATAAATGAAATGAAATATAATTACGGATAAAAAGTAAGAAAGAGGATTGACACTGAACATGAATACAACCTAAGTGAATAAAGGATTAAATTGCAAGCCGAAATTTCCAAAAAAAAAAATTTCCCCCGAATTTTTATAGGTCACGGATCGTTACAACTTCCAAGGTAATTTTCGAAGCTGTTATAATTATTGGCATTAGTATATCAATATAGACTCATTTCATTTGCCAAATCTCAATTTAATACTTAAATCTCATCATTTTCTCCAAATATGGTCTAAAGCCATATTTTTCATATACCTATATGATGGCTCTACCGAGAGGGGGTAAATCGGTTTTCTAATGTTAATGGCAAATTTAAACTAATTTGAACTTAATTAACAAATAATGAATAAGCAATATAATGTAATGAAACAAATTAAAGCAAGATAAGGAAGAGAATATCAAATACAGTAGTTTATAGAGGTTCGACCAATCTCTTGCCTACGTCCTTTTTCCTTGACCTTCTTGTCAAGAGTTTTCTCTCTCACTTTCAATGAAAGTTAAATACTCCCTTTTTCAAGTTAAGGAATAACCTCTCTACCCTATTTATACAAGATGTATTCACCCTTTTACAAAGTTTATCTCACTGAGGAACAATCCTCTTCTCTCTTAAAGTAAGGATGAATACAATATCAAGCTTTTATGTGGGTAGGACAAATGCAACTTTTGCACACAAGCTTATACAACAAACTCAATAAATGAGGATTGAAGACAAATGGAATGTAGGAATTAAACTCTTGAGAATGTACAGAATATGCAGCAATGGTGTCTCTGTTCTCAGTGTCTTCAATGCTTGATTATATACTGAAGGATTGGTAGTTGGAGTATTTAATGTTGTTTTTCCCGTTGAGATTTTTATAGAAATAGCCGTTGGGTACCTCCAGTAGAATGCCAGATCGATCTGTCATCTTGACCAGATCGATCTCTTAGTTATAATTCCTGCAAAATCAAGGCAAATTGAAGCAAGGAGAT
Source organism: Firmiana major (assembly GCA_033439115.1). Classification (NCBI taxonomy): domain Eukaryota; kingdom Viridiplantae; phylum Streptophyta; class Magnoliopsida; order Malvales; family Malvaceae; genus Firmiana; species Firmiana major. Next base: position 40,711,227 of record CM065910.1, read on the forward strand.
CGATCTCATATATGAGCAGATCGATCTCACAATTTGAAAATGTTAGAGCAGATCGATCTGTCAAATAGGCAGATCGATCTTCCAATCTCTCTGTTTGAGGCAGGATCGATTTATAGATCGATCTGCCAGGTATTCTCGTAGTGAGGAGATCGATCTCTTATCAACCCAGATCGATATCCTTATCTCTCTAACTTTGAGGAGATCGATCTCTTCCTATACCAAATCGATCTCATGAACTCTCTGTTTGCGTACAGATCAATCTTACAGACCGATCTACTGCATTTACCTTTTGTTTTAGGGGAGATCGATCTCTTCCTATACCAGATCGATCTCATCAACATCCTGTATTTAGACAGATCGATCTTATAACCCTTATAGATCGATCTCAGCTTCCTCAATACCTTTGTACAGGTTCAAACCATAGCAGATCGATCTCATATCCTCATGAGATCGATCTCTCATCCTAGAAAACCTAGGAGATCGATCTCTCATATCACCAGATCGATCTCTCATCTCCAGGAACTTAATTTCTGGTACTGATAACCTCTAAACATGTTTTTATATCATCTTTATATTATTGAATTTACTTGTTTTGTCATTTCAAAATATGTTAACTCAATAATCTCCCCCTTTTTGATATGACAAAACCTATTCAATAAACATGTTTAGTTACCTATTTGCATTGTGCACAAACTCCCCCTTTTTGTAAGCTCCCCCTTACGGGCTTTTGTCCTCTTAACTTTCTTAGCTCCCCCTCATTTTAATCATTCTTTTAAACCATTAGACATGTTTCTTTAATGTATTTAAAGCCATTTAAACATGTTTTAAACAACCCATGTTCTCTTAACATTCTTCTCCCTCTTTTTTTCATATCAATGGCAAGAAGGATATCAAGGCAGTTAATTTTCTCAACAATTTGTCATGGCATTTCAAAATGATAACACATTATAAACCATTATAATTAACATCCCAACAACTGTCATTTCATAAAAGACTCATTCAAGCAAATGTCATTTCAAACAACAAGGAGTAAACATGAAAACTAACTAAACTTTTCCTAATATTCATGTCCTACGGCGGAGGAGGAAATCGATCCATAAGTTCCTCAACGTGAGTACTAGTGACCTGCAGATCATCAAACATCGCCTGCTGAGTGGCATGAAGGTTTGCAAAACCTTCATCTATCTTTCGGTTCAGCTCCATGATCATCGTCACAATCGACTCTATGCCAGCAGGTGATGGGGCAGGTGCAGTGGACTGAGCAGTTGAAAAAGATGGACCCTCAGTAGGTGCAGCAGGTGGATCCATGGGCTCATCTGATGGGTCTTCTTCCATGGCTGCCTCAGGCTGCTGTCCTCGTTTCTTCTTCCAATCCCCTCGAAAGTCCTTGTAATACCCCATGTGGTGAAGTGTCCTAATGTTTAAGACGCTCTTTGGGGAGGGCACTTCACTTGTTTCACAGCTACAGTCGACTCTAAGTCGTTGTAGAAGATACGCCAACGGTTGCGAAAAAACTATCGTGGTGGCTTGGCCTCGTACAATCTTTAACCAATCTTCATAGATGAAATGGACAAGATTAGGTTTTTGACTTGTGGAGTGGATGCGGTGGAGCTAGAAGCGATCTCACCTCCTAACTGTGGAATGACGGGTACCGAATGGACGGAGATTTCACGAGATAATAAGGTGGAGTAACCTTGCGTGCATCGGTAGGTCACTCCCCTTATCCCCGGGAAGATCGAATTCTAAAGGGACTTCACTTTCTTCCTCGGTCAACCCCTCATCCCTTAACTCAAATACTCGGGCTAGAATGGTTGTGTTTATTGACAAGGTTTTAGACATGAAAAATGTTTTAAAATCGAGGATTTTGCAGGTATCATCAGGATCATAGATGAGTTCGACATTAGAAAAGAATGCCCTGATGATGTTTGGGGGTAAGGGGTATTGATTTTGAGGAAAGGAAGCCACCCAAATTCTTCAAATTTGGATAGATAAGGAAAATCAATACGGTTGAGGAATGAAAAATCAATGGTTCACCAATATTTAATTGGCATTGTTGAAAAATACTCTTCATATCGCTTCCTTTTTGCAAGTGTTTGAAAACACCTATTAAAGGTAGTGACTGAAGAGGGAGGGTTTGATTGAGAGGAGGACCCTTGATCTACACTTGGTCTAGGAGGTTTTTGGCCTACTCTCTTAAGTCTTGGCATTGTTCTAGACACTGGAAATGCTCTAGATAATCTTAAAACTAGTTCACTAAAAACCTAACCAATGGAATAGTAGCTAGAATTAACCTAGTGAGAAATTTAGCACAAAACTAAGAATTTTTGAGAAAAATTTAGCAATGTGGGTTACTAGAACATTAAACGAAGAAAAGATTTGACGAAGACCTTACCGAGATCGATCTGGAAGGAAGAATTGAGGGTTGAGGTGCGACAGGGCTTAGGGATTTGAAGATTTGGGATTTTTGAAAATTGGAGATTTTGAGCAGTTTTTATAGTCCAGGGCACAGGAGATCGATCTGTCATTTTCAGAAGCTTGAAGAGATCGATCTGTTGTACCATAAGATCGATCCTCAGAATACAAAAGCTTAATGAGATCGATCTGTCACGGGCCCAGATCGATCTGTTGTTTGACAGAGGCTTAAGAAGATCGATCTGCCAAATGCATAGATGGATCTGATGTTTGACCGAGGCTTAAGGAGATCGATCTGCCAAATGGACAGATCGATCTGCTGTTTAACAGAGGCTTAAGGAGATCAATCTTATGGGTGAGAAGATCGATCTGCCTAGCTTTAACCTTTATGCTTTTAGGCTCATTTGAAGTATGGAGATCGATCTATATTGATAGGAGATCGATCTCTCATACTTTTTGCCCAAAAAAATCATTGAAAAACTCATTTAAAAACATCTTGAAATCAAAGTTTTTGAAACAGATCAATCCTAAGGAACATTCATGAGTCCTAATTCACCTCTAAGGACACAAAACCTATCTCTATCAAGAGATTTGGTGAATATATCAGCTATTTGATGTAAAGTGTCAATGTACTCTAGAATTATATCTCCCTTCTGAACATGGTCTCTAAGAAAATGGTGTCTAATCTCAATGTTCTTAGTTCTAGAGTGTTGAATAGGATTTTTAAATAGATTGATGGCACTGGTATTATCACATTTAATTGAGACTTGTTCCATGTCAATACCATAGTCTTTCATTTATTGTTTAATCCACAACACTTGAGCACTACAACTACCTGCTGCTATGTATTCAGCTTCAGTTGTGGACTGAGCTACACTATTTTATTTCTTAGAGAACCAAGAGATTAATCTATTCCCTAAGAATTGACAGGTACCTGAAATGCTTTTCCTATCTATTTTGCAGCCCCCAAAGTTTGCATCAGAAAATGCATGAAGAGGAAAAGTAGAGTCCTTAGGGTACCAAAGTCCTGGAGAGGGAGTGTCCTTAAGGTATCTAAAGATCCTTTTAGTTGCTAATAAGTGTGATTCCCTAGGAGAGGATTGAAATCTAGCACAGAGGCATACACTAAACAAAATAACTGGTCTACTTGCAGTTAAATAGAGCAATGAACCAATCATAGACCTATAGAGTTTAGTGTCTACACACTTACCACTTTCATCTTTATTAAGCTTGATGTTGGTGCCCATTAGAGTTGCTTGAGGTTTGCAATTGTCCAATCCAAATCGCTTGAGCAATTTCTTAGTATATTTTGCTTGATTGATGAAGGTTCCATCCTTTGTTTGCTTCACTTGAAGTCCCAAGAAGAATGTGAGCTCTCCCATCATGCTCATTTCAAATTCACCTTGCATGATCTTAGCAAACTCTTGGCATAAAGATTCATTAGTTAATCCAAAAATAATATCATCTACATACACTTGAACAACTAGTAAATCCTTATTTTTATTTTTGATAAACAAAGTAGTATCTACTTTTCTTCTTGAGAATCCTTTTTTCTATTAAGAAGTTTGACAGCCTTTCATACCATGCTCTAGGAGCTTGTTTCAAACCATAGAGTGCCTTGGATAGTTTGAAGACATGTTCAGGAAATTCATGACTCTCAAAACCAGGAGGTTGCTCAACATAAATTTCTTCATTAATGAAACCATTCAAAAATGCACTATTTACATCCATTTGATATAACTTGAAGTTTTTATAACATGCAAAGGCAAGTAGCATTCTAATTGCTTCTAATCTAGCTACCGGTGCATAAGTTTCATCATAGTCTATTCCTTCTTCTTGTCTATACCCTTGTGCAACTAGCCTAGCCTTGTTTCTTATGATCACACTATTTTCATCAATCTTGTTCTTGAATATCCATTTAGTTCCAATTATAGAGTGATCACTAGGTCTAGGAACTAATTTCCACACTTTGCTTCTCTCAAATTGATTTAATTCTTCTTGCATTGCTAAGAACCAATTATTGTCATCTAAGGCTTCATTGACATTTTTAGGTTCTATTTGAGACACAAAGGCTATATATTGACACACATTCCTTAGAGATGATCTAGTTCTAACTCCAAGAGTTGGATCTCCTACTATTTCACAATCTTTTACATATCCTAATTCTCTTGGTGCTCTGGACTCTCTCTCTAATATCTCTATTTCTTCTTCATCTTCTTTATTTATGTCAAGTTTTTCTAATAGATCATTTTCTAAGTTTGAAATTTCCTCCAAGTTTTCATCAAATATTCCAACATCCTCATCATTGGTTGAATATTTAGATAAATCATTTGACTCATCAAATATTACATGAATTGATTCTTCAACCATCAATGTTCTTTTGTTATATACTCTATAAGCCTTTGAATTCAACGAATATCCTAGAAAGATTCCCTCATCACTCTTGGCATCAAATTTTCCTAAATTATCTTTTCCATTATTTAAGAGAAAACATTTGCAGTCAAAAGGGTGAAAATAGCTAATATTGGGCTTCTTACCCTTGTAAAGCTTATAAGGAGTTTTCTTTAACATGGGTCTAATCATAGCTCTATTAATGATATAGCAAGATGTATTTATAGCTTCAGCCCAAAAGTATTTAAGTAAATTATTTTCACACAACATGGTTCTAGCCATTTCTTCCAATGTTCTATTTCTTCTCTCAACTACTCCATTTTGTTGTGGTGTCCTAGGGGCTGAAAAATTATGGCTAATTCCTTGATCATTGCAATACTCATCAAATCCTATATTTTCAAACTCCTTTCCATGATCACTTCTAATACTAGTTATTGTGTATCCTTTTTCATTTTGAGTCACTTTTGTATAAGCTATGAATTTTTCTAAAGTTTCATTTTTCACTCTAAAAAAAAACACCCAAGTGAACCTAGTGTAATCATCAACTATTACAAATCCATAATGTTTCCCACCTAGGCTTGTTGTTCTAGTTGGTCCAAATAGATCTAGGTGGAGTAATTGAAGAGGCCTAGTGGTAGATACACTATTCTTAGGCTTAAATGTTGTCCTTTTATGTTTGCCTTTAACACAAGCTTCACATATTTTGTCATAGTCAAAGGACAACTTAGGTAATCCTATAACTAGATATTTTCTAGCTAACTTTGATAACACATGCATGCTAGCATGACCTAGTCTTCTATGCCACAACCAAGGTTCTTTTTCTTTGTCTACCATTAGGCATATGTTTTCATTTTTAAGTTCATTAAGATAGACAATGTATATATTACCTTGCCTATGACCTAGGAAAAGAACTTTATTTGACTTAGGATCTATAACATGACATTTCAAGCAATCAAAAATTACTTTGTAACCTTTGTCACAAAGTTAACTAATGCTTAGTAAATTATGTTTTAGACCCCTAACAAGCAATATTTTTTTTCTAATGAAAAGTAGTCATTACCTATTGAACCACTTCCTTCAACTTGACCTTTGGAGTTGTCCCCAAATGTGACTTCTTCACCAACTTTCGATTTAAATGAGTTGATATCTCCGGTCATGTGCCTTGAGCATCCACTGTCTAAGTACCAAGCTTCCTTTGTTTTAGCTTTGTGGCAATGCTCAATCACCTACAATTAAAATTCAAACTTATGTCTTAGGTACCCAAATTCTCTTGGGTCCTTTGAGGTTAGTGTATGCAATTCTTGATCCCTTTGGGATCCATTTTACTAAAGCATTAATATCTTTTGAGTTAATTACTTCTTTTGGAACCCAAATTCTTTTTATTATTTTTCCCTTAAGAGTGGTCTTCTTCATATTGCAATTATGTGATGCATGTCCCTTTCTATTACAATATGAACAAATAGTTGAAGGTTTATTCATGCTCTTTCTAGCAATGAAGCTTTTGAGATGAGTTTCTCTACTTTTTGCATTATATCCTAACCAATTTTTATCAAAGAATGCACTTTGAGTTTCTAGCATGTTATCTAACTTTTGTTGACCCATATAGAACCTATTAAAAGAATTATGTAAGTTACTATTTTTTTTTCTTTTAGGTCACAAATTTCAAAATTTGTAATTTCTAGTTTCTTTTCACATTCTAATTTGTCCTCTAGCATTAACTCATTTTCTTTCTTCAATTTAGATATTATCTTTTTATATTTCATACTCATGCATTCATATTCCAATGCAAGATCATCAAAGGCATCTTGCAATTCATCAAAAGAGTATTCATTGAGGTTTGAAGTTACCTTTTCATCCTCAATAGCCATGAAGCACAAGTTGGCATTGTCCTCATTTGAGTCATCATCGGAGCAGTCACTGTCGCTACATGTTGCCACCATTGCCTTCTTTTTGTGGAACCTATCATTGGACCTTTTAAGAAGAGGGCAGTTAAATTTAATATGTCCAGGTTTTTTTACATTCATAGCACACTATGGTATCCTTTCTACCTAGCTCTTCTTGATCTTTCTTGTGGTTTCTTCTACCACTACTACTTGCTCTCATTCTCATGAATTTGTTAAATCTTTTGGCAAACATTGTCATCTCAAGATCCTATTCACTACCACTCTCATTTTTATTCTCCTCTTGAGTAGTAGATTTCAGAGCTACTCCCACTTTCTTGGGTGGCTCTTCATTTCTTCTCAACTTCATCTCATATGTGAGTAGTGATCCTATTAATTCATCTAGAGATAATGTGTGAGGATCCTTAGATTCCTCAATTGCAGTCACTTTAGCTTCCCATGATTTTGGTAGGCTATTTAATATTTTCTTGACCATTTCTATATTAGATTAGATTTTTCCTAAGGACTTTAATCCATTAATTACATCAGTAAATCTAGTGAACATATCACTAATTGATTCTCCTTCCTTCATCCTAAATAGCTCATAGTCATGTGTGAGCATTCCTACCTTAGTCTCCTTTACTTGGATTGTACCTTCATGAGTTATTGCCAATTTGTCCCAAATTTGCTTGGCATTGTCACAACCGGAGACTCTATTGTATTCATTTGGCCCTAACGCACAAAATAGGGTGTGCATGGCTTTAGCATTCAGCTGAGCATATTTAACATCATTTGAATCTCACTCATCCTCTTCTTTAGGGATATCTCTTCCCTCTATTCTTTTAGTAGGAATTTGAGATCCTTTAGTTATAATCTTTCATACCTCATAATCATTTGCTTGAATGAACAACACCATCCTAGTTTTCTAATAAGCATAATATTCACTATTGAACATTGGAGGCCTAACCGTAGAATGCCCCTCTCTTACTAAATTGGTTGCTACATTGTTGTGAGCCATTAGATCGTTTCTAACTCTTAGGAAGTTATTCCTACGTGATCAAAGAGTCCTAGCTCTGATACCAATTGATGGCTCTACCGAGAGGGGGGTGAATCGGTTTTCTAATGTTAATGGCAAATTTAAACTAATTTAAACTTAATTAACAAATAATGAATAAGCAATATAATGTAATGAAACAAATTAAAGCAAGATAAGGAAGAGAATATCAAACACAGTAGTTTATAGAGGTTCGACCAATCTCTTACCTACGTCCTCTCTCCTTGACCTTCTTGTCAAGAGCTTTCTTTCTCACTTTCAATGAAAGTTACACACTCCCTTTTTCAGGTTAAGGAATAACCTCTCTACCCTATTTATACAAGATGTATTCACCCTTTTACAAAGTTTATCTCACTGAGGAACAATCCTCTTCTCTCTTAAAGCAATGATGAATACAATATCAAGCTTTTTATTTGGGTACGACAAATACAGCTTTTACACACAAGCTTATTCAACAAACTCAATAAATGAGGATTGAAGACAAATGGTATGTAGGAATTAAACTCTTGAGAATGTACAGAATGTGCAGCAATGGTGTCTCTGTTCTCAGTGTCTTCAATGCTTGATTATATACTAAAGGATTGGTAGTTTGAGCATTTAATGTTGTTTTTCCCGTTGAGATTTTTACAGAAATAGTCGTTGGGTACCTCCAGTAGAATGCCAGATCGATCTGCCATCTTGACCAGATCGATCTCTTAGTTATAATTCTTGCAAAATTAAGGCAAATTGAAGCAAGGAGATCGATCTCATATATGAGCAGATCGATCTCACAATTTGAAAATGTTAGAGCAGATCGATCTGTCGAATAGGCAGATCGATCTTCCAATCTCTCTGTTTGAGACAGGATCGATCTATAGATCGATCTGCCAGGTATTCTCGTAGTGAGGAGATCGATCTCTTATCAACCCAGATCGAACTCCTTATCTCTCTGACTTTGAGGAGATCGATCTCTTCCTATACCCGATAGATCTCATGAACTCTCTGTTTGCGTACAGATCGATCTTACAGATCGATCTACTGCCTTTACCTTTTGTTTTAGGGGAGATCGATCTCTTCCTATACCAGATCTATCTCATCAATATCATGTATTTAGACAGATCTATCTTATAACCCTTATAGATCGATCTCAGCTTCCTCAATACCTTTGTATAGGTTCAAACCATAGCAGATCGATCTCATATCCTCATGAGATCGATCTCTCATCCTAGAAAACCTAGGAGATCGATCTCTCATATCACCAGATCGATCTCTCATCTCCAGAAACTTAATTTCTGGTACTGATAACCTCTAAACATGTTTTTATATCATCTTTATATTATTGAATTTACTTGTTTTGTCATTTCAAAATATATTAACTCAACACTATATTCATTTCTCCTCATTTTCAATTTATGCATTTCATAAGATTACCTTATAATCTTTCATACATGCATATTCCATCTTTAAATCAATGTTAATACCATTTCCTCATCATTTCCTCACCAATAGTTTTGGGTCATGGTGATTTTTCATGATCCTTTCATTTCCAACAATTCATATATATATATATATATATATATATATATATATATATATATATATATATATATATATATATAAATAAACTCATCAATACACCTAGTTTAACATATATCAACTTGGTGCATTAAATCTTACATAGCTGAGATTTTGTTCATTTTTCACCAAAAATAATAAAATCCTCCTTGCTCCTTGAACTCTTGATTTCAATCCTTTGTTTCCAAGTATGTTGCTCTCTTCTTGCTAAGAACAATTTTACTCAACTATATCTCACTCAAAACTGATCACAAACTGAAGTTTTCTAGTGTTTCTTAGCTAGGTTACACTTTGGTTATTGAATGAAATAGTAAATCCCGTGAAAACTAAAATGCAAAAGTCCAGTATTTATAGAATTGTCTTGATGAGATTGATCTGCTACCCTAAGAGATCGATCTACTCTGTATTTTTCCTCTTGAAACCGACCTTTCAGACCACATGAGATCGATTTGCTCTTTCATGAGATCGATTTGCTCTTTCATGAGATCGATCTGCACAACACAGAACCTTAAGGAGATCGATCTGCTCTTGTATGAGATCGATCTGTTGCAAGTCAATAACTTAAGGAAATCGATCTGACCCTTCAGAGATCGATTCCTTCAACACAGAATGTTTAGCAGATCGATCTGGCCCCGTTGGAGATCGATCTGCCATGTTCCATTGCTCCAACAGAAGCAGTTTTGGCTTTTCCATATTGATCTCTCATCTCAGGAGATCGATCTCTTATTCATATTTTTCAGATTTTACTGTAGTTTTCTACAGTAACTTACACCAACTTCACACATTTTGCTACTATTGTCATTTTCTCATCCAGTTACCTTTAAGACTTGAAAATGACATCCATTCATACTTTATATACATTAAGACTTGTGTACATTCATTGTATAACCAAAGGTATACAATTTACAACCAAATTGAGTATAACCATTTATGCAACTTATGCATACTTTATTCCATTTTACCACACCACTCATATGACATTCCACTTACATTAATCATCTACAAAAGTTCATTTCTTATTATTCATACATAACGAAACTTGTACGTACATCACAAACTCATAATACAAGTGTGTACATTAATTGTATGGACTTTACATCATTTATGCTTCACATAGCAAGTACATATATATACTTATGAATTCGAGGGTCTTACAGTATAATCCAATCCTTTCCAAAAGATAAGGCTTATTTCTAATCTCATGGAATTAAAAATAAATACTAATATTTTATTTATTTTACCCTTAAAATTTATATTTAAAATTTAATTTAAATATTTAATAAAATAATAAGGATAATTCTTTAATTAATTAATCCAAACTATTTTTTCTTTTTTCCCTTCTTTCTCAATTTTCTTTTCTTTTCTTGTTTTTGAATAAAGAAAAACTACAATTTTGTAAAATAATACAATTCATTTTTTTCAATTTTTTTTGGTTCTTATCATAATTTTTTTTTTTTTTTTTAAAATAAATTCTTAAACATAAATATTATTATAAAGTATATTTTTTAAACTAGATTTTTCTTATGTTTAAATTTTATTTTATTCTCTTTTTTATTTTTTTCTTTCTTAATATTATTTTTTCCTTTTTTGCATCTAGGAAAAGAAAAATTAGGAAAAAAAGTGGGAGAAATAAAAGAAATTAATTGTTAACTATAAAATTATTAAAAATTATATATATTTTTTAGTTTAGAAATTTTGACTTATTAAATTTAACTCGTATTTTTTATTTTTTTCTTTTTTTCCTTCTAATTGCATAAAAACAAAGAAAAAGAATAAACCATAAAAATAAATATACATTTAAATTTATTTTTCTTCTCATTTTTTTAATTTTTTCTTTCATAGTTTTTTTTTTCCTTTTGCCCATAGGAAAAATAAAGAAGGAGAAAGGAAGGAAAAATAAATATTAACCATAAAATTATTAAAAATTATATATATTTAGTTTAAAAATTTTAACTTATTGAATTTAACTCGTGTTTCTTTCTCATTGGTAAAAAAATATTTAATAATTTTCTTTTCAAATAATTAATGTAATTAAAAAATAAACTAATTTCATAAAAAACTCATTTTTCTAAAATAATATATTTAACTTACTATCAAAGAAATTATTTTAAATATAAATCATATAAAGAAATAAAAACAAAAAGGAAAGAAAAGAAAAAAGGATGAAAAATTACAAAGAATTTTTTTCAGAAAAATTAATTTTAACATGGTACATTTTTTGAAAATGTAAATTGAATTTCTTAAAAGAATAATTTTTTATTAAAAATCAACTAATTAATTTAAATTATAATTATAATATTATAAATAATATATAACATTTTTAATTTTGATTTATATTCATAACAAAAAATTATAAACATAAATTATATTACTTTAAAAAAAAGTGCCGCAAAAAAAAAATTATGCTACTTTTAATTTTACACACAGCAAATATGATGAAAGATATAAAAAAATCATCATATTTTATTCTTAATCCTTGTACACGCTAAACATAAAATAGGATGATATTATCTAATATTATTTTGTCAACAATCTTATACTATCATATCATATCCTTATCTCATGCATCAAGCATGATTATATATATATATATATGATATACTTTGATCTCTTTGGCCTAATTAAACTTTTTTAAAAGTGCTGTTAAGAAAAGTTAAATTAGTGACAAACTTAATATGAAAGTAGTGTAGAATGACGAAAACTATTTAATTATTTTTGTATAATTTTAATAAACATAAAAATAAAATAATATATTAAATTAAACCACAAGTTTTTTTAAGTGAAACAAATAAACAAAATAAAATTATTTTTCTAATTAAAATAAAAAATTGAATAAATATAAAAATTGCACAAAATAAATAAATCAATGTAAAATAATATATTCCTCTTTATAATTTTGTGAATTATTAAAGATTAAAATAAAAATGTAAAAAAATTCACTAAATACATATTATTAAAGTAAGTACTTCTTGAAATATTTTAATTTATAATTTTATCAGAAAACTAATATTTGCTTCATGCATAAGCTAAAATTTAAAATTTTGAGTACCAAACGCCTAACTTCTACTTCTGCAGTAGATAAGCTCTTCCAAAAGTTAGGTCAAGCCTGCACTTTGTTAGTGAATTAACTATAAATTAAATTTTTAAAATATTTTACTTGAATATATATTATTTACAATTTTTTTCTAGAAAAAAATGTTAAAATAGATATAATTTTTTAACATAAAATGAATTAATATTTTAAAAGAAAAATTATTCAAACCATAAAAAACCATATGCAAGAACAAAATATATATTCTCTAGTGGTTTAAAGTTGAATTAGTTTGACATTGTGATATCGACTACAATTAAAAATGTTGATGTCTTTTTGTGCCCCAACCACAGTACTTTAAAATTTGGAGATGAACAAGCAAGCTTTTATAGCCTTTATTCAAAGAAAGCAAAGTCAAAGACATCTAAGTGGACATCGACACTCAAATCAATATTTATTTGAAGATATTGAAGGAGAAGAAAAAGAAGAAAGCTTAAAGTTTAAAAAAAAAAAAAAAAAAAAGAGAGTCCATAAAGAGTGAAAAGAGTTTGAGTGAATCTCATATAGTGTTTATAAAACTTACCCTTATACTTTGTACTTGTTTGTCAATATTTAAGGACAGTTTGAAAATCATCACACTTGCGGTGCAATGAGTTACAATCAGATAGGATAAAATTTTAGGAGAATAAAATCACCTATCTATTCCTATTTTTAAATTTTTTATTATTTTATTAAAAAAATTATTTTTAATAATAACTTTTTTATTTCATAAAAATCAATCTCATTGTTTATCCATACTAATTTTTAATCTTTTCTACGCACAACTCTAATGTCAAGTTGGACAACATTATAACTATGTGATAAAAACTTTTCATGAACTATCAAAGGAGCGAACCTGAGGGAGCATGAACTTAATGCTTAGCTATTATATTTTGAGCCAAATGTACATGTGTACCTAACAAAAAGGAACCACGATGATTTTTTGTAATTGAAAACAAATTCTTAGCAATCAAAAATTTGTATGTTGTTGGATATTGCGTTTGCAAATAAATTTGACAATTGCATCACAATTGCAATTACAAGCAGATTCTTAAATCGTTTAAATACACCCTTTATACACTCTACATTTTTAAAAGTAAAATGTAAATTGTAAATAATAATAATAACAAAAAAGTAACCAGATTCTCTTAAAATTTAACAAACTTATCATGTTTTCGTAATGTATGTTTTATTTTTAAAGAGTACCTCACTTTAAAAAAAAAAAAAAAAATTTGCTTTTTAAATGCACTATAGTAGTAGCAGTGTAATTCTAGAGAAATGGAACAAATGTTGCTCCACCATGGGACACCAGTGCTACTTAAAATGGGTTAATTATTGGAGATCAATTTTTTTTACCAAATGAAATTGATAATCAGCAGTTAAAAAGATTATTTATTTTTGAATTTAAATTTTATAATATATTATAATTTTTTAATTATTTTATTAAAAAATATTGACAGATCAATTTTTTTGTTAAAAAAAAAAAAACTTATTTTTTCCTGAAAAAGGAATTTAGATAATTAACTAATTATATATATTAACATTTTATGGAAGCAGATATAGTTTTAATTTAGACCACATCGTAATTAAAAAAATCAAAACAAAACATTGATCAAATTAGGCTTGCCAGATCCATTTTCCAAAAAAAAATTCCATGAATCAGTATGTCAAGTTACTTGGTTATGAGAACATGTGAGAATATCGTAACTACTTCAAAAAATGCACATAATGTAAAAAATATATACATAGTTGTTGGAATTTATATATTTATTAAAAATTAATTATTTAGCAAAAATTATATGAATTAATTAATTATATTATACCTTTTATTACTCTGATTCCATGAAAAGTTAAATGAGTCCAGCGTCCGGACTGCAAGAATTAATTTTACTAATATTACGGTTGACAATTTCGTTTTCAAGTCCCTTTCTATCAAATCATTCCACAAATTTGCTCGAAGATCCATTCAAATTTAAAAGCCCCCAGTCATTTTAAAAGCAATATTATATTATTTATTTGTATTATTTCCCCATGTAATTTTCAATTAAACTGGCGGCAGAAGCTTTAGATTTAGATTTAGATTTAGATCTCGTTTCAAATTTAAAATACCCAACAAATGAAAAAAAATTAAAATCAGACTTAAATTATAATAGTTCATCATTGTCAGTTCCAAATGTCAACAAGCTAATATAAGTGTACCATTTTTATCATCCTAAATAATAGGGAACAATCGATTTTTATCCTAAAGAACCATGCAAAAGTTACAGACCATATCAGACATGATATCCTCTCTCTCTCTCTTATTTATTGGCCTCAATCTGCAACTGCAACCATCTCACTCCCGTTTGCTAGACTGAGAGAAAAGAGAGATCTTCTGCAGAACCAATGGTTACTGCTTCCTGAACAAAAATCATTATGTACATGAAATACGGAAACTGAAAAAGATCTTTCTTCTCACAAACCTAAACAAGGAAAAAAGAGAAGTTTCAGCCTTCATTTTTTTTCTCTTTTGGACTCTTTATATACAAAAGAGTGGCAGTAGCAAACAAAAGCTGTACTCTTCCTTTGTGTCTGGTTTTGTGCAAATAAATTACTATATGGAAACCAGATTTCCTTCTTTTGGTTTAGTAAAGTAAAGGGTTTAGCTTTCATTTGTACACAAATTATAGACATTGCTCAACAGAAATTAGAGAGGGAAACAGGGAAAGCCCTTAAGCAAAAGTTTGAGACATTGAGAAAGAGAAAGCCGGGCTTCTTTCGAATTTTGAGAAGGTGAGACTCATAGAGTAAGAGTTTGTTCTTCTCTGTCTGATTATTATAATTATTACCATTTACTTTTCATACAACTTCTTTAATGATTTTGTCCGTAATTCTTTGTTTTGCACACTGAGTCTGAGTTTTATTTGAAATATGAAGCATGTTATCTGTATCTTTACGTGACATCTCTTTTTGTCTTGTAATGCAGTTTTTCACGAGGTTGTGTCAGATTTTCTGTTCAAAAACATCCAAGCTTTATCCATATATTTATAGTTTTTTATGCCTTTTTTTTTTTTGTTAACGTTTTCCCTCCACACTGTTCTCATCACTTCTCAACTTGCAATCTGTGAAGATTCCAGAGATCTAGCAGACACTTTCTTCTTGTTCCCTGAATTAAAAACACTCAATCCACCACCTCTCTTTATATTTGTTGAATATCATTACATTCTGTTTTTGAAATCTTTGTTATTTTACTGCTTTTAATTGCTAAAATGTATAACCATTAGTGTTAATCCTGTTGGAAGGAGGTCTTCGATTCAGTGCTTGTACATTTTTGTTTCTCTCTATACAGATTTCACTGTGTACCGACTCGTTAATTCTCTCTGTTTTCTCACTTCAAATTCCCGGGAAAGTGAGAGACCTGTTGTTATATAAATTTTCCATCATGCATAGAATATTTGTTAATACGGGACAATGCGACATCTGTTAACGCGTCTCTCTTGAAGGAACACAAATCAATATAAGGTGTGAATAAATAATTTTTGAGTTTGATATTCAATATAAAATTAAGTTCATATATTGATAACTTTTACAGATATGCATATATTGCTCTAAAAGTATCGGTTATCCATCTAGAACATACTCATGGAGAGGTGTTTTAAACCAAAAAAAATAAAAGTGATTTCTAATTGGACAATTATTAATGTTTACTTCATAAATCGGTGTTTATATTCTTTATCCAAATTGTTGGATGTTTGATGAGGGATATAAAACGGGCAAAAATTCATAGGCTGAACTATTAAATTAATTAACTTTTTACGGATCAAATTTTTATTAGATCCATTTAAAAACAGATTTAAATGGGTTGGCTCGTAAGAATTGACCTACATGGATAAGAATCGATCCGTGAGCCAATTCATTTACGTCCGCATTTTTACTTGTGTTGTGAATATTCTTATTTCCTACCAAAACAAGACATGATTTAATTGTATCTTAACAAAAAAAAATTGAGTTTATATAATTTTACTTTGAACTCAAGCCATCACTTTATATATATACATATATATATATATATATAATGTAAAAAAAATTGAAGAAGTTTGATTATTTAATGAATATTTATGTTTTTTTTCAAATTTATAATTATTTATTTTTAAAATATTATAAGTGGATTATAATTGTATTTAAATTGTATTTATATATGAATTTTATTTATACTTTTAAAATTTTTTTTTTTTTTATTTTTCGTAACGAATGAGGCCTCATTAACGGGACAACTTAATAGACTTTAGTCCAGCTATTTTAGACCATCCGTACGGATCAAGCTCAGCTCAATCCGTCCATTTTACATCTCTATGTTAGATTAATTTGAAATTTTAAGTAGAAATAAATTATTAAATCTAACCTTTAATAAAATATTAGTGATATATTAATTATAAAAATAATACAAAATAATTTATTTTATATTAGTGTATCGTTAATCTTTTTTTCAAAATATATATTTTTTTTACGAAGAATGCTGAAATAAAAGAAAAAAAGTTAGAGTAGGTATTATGATTTGAACTTCAGAATTATTCAATAAAAGATTTGTGGTAACTTTAAATTTTTTAATTCTCTTTGTACAAAACGGTGCGTTATTAGATTACTTAAGACTCCATTTATATCATAGCGAGAAAACTATCTAAGCAAGCTTCTTAAAAATCCTGCCTAACTTTCTTCGTTTCTTCTCTTTTGCATTAATCAATTCTACAAACAACAGCTTTTTTTTTTTTAATAAATTCAGCTTGTTTCGATTCTCTTTAGGGTTTTTTTTTGTTGCTACTACTTTTTCTTCCCTTGGATTCGATCCTGAAGAGATGGGGAAGGCTACAAGGTGGCTGAAGTGGCTGTTAGGCATGAAAAGAGAGAAGGAAAAAGACAAAGACCAGATGGAGCATTCAAATTCATCAGTTTTATATGACAAGAAAGAGAAGAAGAGGTGGAGTTTTGCCAAGTCTGGGAAGGATGCTAATGCAATTTCTCAGATTCCATTGAGTACTGCAAGGAATGTTCCGGCCACTGATGCTGTTTGGGTTAGATCCTACATTGCTGAGACTGAGAAGGAGCAGAACAAGCATGCAATTGCAGTGGCCGCTGCTACAGCAGCTGCAGCAAATGCAGCCGTGGCAGCAGCACAGGCTGCGGTGGCAGTGGTGAAGCTGACCAGCAATAGAAGAGGTACTTTGTTTGGAGGAGGAAGGAAGAGGTGGGCAGCTGTGAAAATTCAAACCGTCTTCAGAGGCTATTTGGTAAGTGGATTCTTTGACATTGCGTTATCCCATTTTTCTTTTTGGGAGTTGTGTAGATTTGGTTGGCTATTTCCACTTTTTGGTCTGTGTTAAGGAGCTCTTTTTCTTGTTTCTCACTTCTTTGTCTGCTGCAAAGACTTCTGGAAAGATATAGTCAAACGATAATGAAACAGTACTGTTAGAGCAAATCTTTATAATTTGTACCCATATTTTCTTTTTCCACGTTCTAAGCTTGGATAATTTAACACTCGATTGGATTGCGTACTGAAACATGCTTTTCCTAACTCTTACTTCCATGTCTGGGTCTCCTCTCAAAAGATGAAAAATCAAGACTCAAAGCTAATGAAACAGTACGTTTCTTCTTTGTTCAAAGCAACGGTACTTGTGCTACTTATGTTTTCCAACTCTCTTTTTGACAAAGTGCCAAAGTTATTATCTTTTTCCTACTTATAATATTCTCTCCCTGGATCTGAATCTTTGAATTTCAAGAACTTTTGTTTTTGTTGAACTGGGTATCATTTGTTTAACCTGGCGTTGAGTTTTTGGTTTCTGCAAGACTGCAAGCACACACTAAAGTTGGTGGCCTTTTGGATTTGGCTATATAGAACCCTTTGTTGTATCTAATTGGGTTTTACTTGCAGTCTCGGAAAGCACTTAGAGCCTTGAAAGGACTAGTTAGACTGCAAGCTCTTGTTAGAGGTTATCTTGTAAGGAAGAGAGCTGCTGCAACTCTGCACAGTATGCAAGCTCTTATAAGAGCACAAACAGCAGTTCGATCTCAGCGGATACTTCGTTCTTTCAACAAGGAGAATAGTTACTTTCCTGAAAACTGGCCTCGGAAATCCATTGTAAGTACCATTGCCAACGCATTTTCTAGTATGCAATTTGTGTTTAATTATTCGGCTGATGTCCTATTGATTTTTTTTTTCCTCTCGTTTTCAGGAAAGATTTGACGAGCCAAGAAGTGAAATTCACAGCAAAAGACTATCTGCGTCAATTGAAATGAATGCGTTTGATGACAGTCCAAAAATAGTTGAAATTGACACATTCAAGACCAGTTCAAGGTCCCGCCGGTACAATATTGCCTTATCAGACTGTGGGGATGACTTGCCATTGCCATACCAGACTATCACATCGCCTCTTCCATGTCCAATCCCAGCTCGAGCATCGATACCCAATTGCCAAAATCTTAATGATTTTGAATGGCGCTTCACCGGCGACGAATGTAGGTTCTCTACTGCTCAGAGCACTCCTCGTTTTGCTAATAAGTCTTGGTCCAATGCTCCTACTACACCGGCTAAGAGTGTGTGTGGAGATAGCTACTTTAGGCCTTATTCCAACTTCCCTAACTATATGGCAAGCACACAATCTTTCCAGGCCAAGTTAAGATCTCACAGCGCTCCAAAGCAAAGACCAGAGCCAGGAGCAAAGAAGAGGCTTTCGCTCAATGAAATAATGGCTGCAAGGAACAGCCTAAGTGGAGTTAGAATGAACTAGTCATGTTACCAAGTTGAAGAAGCTTTGGAAATTTGAGATCACTCAAGTTTCGTATGTCCTCTTAGGAGGATTTTAATAGAAAAACTGCAGATGTTGAACAATATTGCAACTTGTCCAGTTTTTTCCACTTTGTTATGAAGAAGCAATAGGTCAGAATAGATAGAGTGGTTGTATAAATTCTTTCAAAGGGTTCTTTTTTATTTTTTTCAATCATCATGCCTGTGAATTTCAAAATCTGGGGAACCATGTTTAATTGGAAATTGAGGAAAAGAAAGTTCAAGTAATTGGTAAAATAGAGGCAGAATTGATGAGAATAAGAAAATTTTGAAATATATGACTATTACTCTATTAAATATTTGAACCTTCCTTGACGGTACTGATTTTGGCAATTGGCACTCACAGTTGGATTTAAGGGAGGCCAGTTTAGTTAGGTGGTGCAGTGGCATATGAGCAGGACATTTTTTAAAGCTCTGCTCAATGTGTTAAAGAAAAATGATAAGATAGGGTGGCATACTGGTGGCTGAATCTGGAGAAACAAGCTGCTCTACGGTAGAAAGTACAAGTTGTACAGGTGATAATGACTTTTGTGATTCCAATTGTACATTGGCATTGCTGGGCTTTTTGTTGTTTAGAACTTGAACTTGGTTTACAATAGAATGTTACCTTCTCAGTTGTTAATAGTGCATTTATAAACCTGACTGTGAATACAATACAAGCAGAGCAAAATTGAAACCGTAATAAAAAAATTACAACCCCTCCTCCGCAGCATGTTTCTTAATCGTGGCAGCCAATTGCCATGAGTAATCATCATCTACTTTCACGAGCTCTGACTGCGCGTGGGGACTAGAAATCTAGGGAGAAAAATGGAGGGAAAGAATGAAAAATTTGTAATCAGCAATGATTAGAGTTTGATATGATTTCTTGATTGATTTATGATCGTTGAAATTCGTGGGAGGCTAGCATCATCCTACAGTTTTGTTTCACATGCTCGTTCTCCTTCGTAAAAGCCTAGCTAGCCAGAGGGAGCAGTTGGGGTCTTATGTAGAAGGGGGGTGTGTGTGTGTTTTTGAGTTTTGACTAACATCATCATTCATCTTTGTCTTCCCTACTGTGTCTGTGCGACATGTCTTGTATACAACAGCAGCAAAAGTAGTAGTATCTTATATATTTAGGACATTTTTGTGCAGCATGAAGATGAGGTTTTCAGTTATGATCCCACGGGGTATTTTCTTGTTACTCAATCAAATCAAAATTAAATGTTATATTTTATAAAATTAATTTATATAGATTAAATTAATATATATATATATATATAAATATGTTAAAATCAATGAATTTATCAATTAAATCAAGTTAATTAAGATACATTTTTATTGATGCACACTTTTAATTAATTTTCAACACAAAAAATTTGAAATAAATTGACATCATTAGTATTTTCAAAAAGGGTGTGTTATATAGATTATATATATATATATATATATATATATATATATATATATATATATATAATCAATGGTTTAATCTCCGAAGAAGTTGGCAGAAAAAAAAAAAAGAAAGTATAAAATTTTATATGTGTTTTATTTGAATGTATTATTTTTTTGAAGGTTTTATTTTTTTAGCGAATACTCGTTAAATGTGATTTGTAATAATATTTTATTAGGCATTAAATATAATAGTTGATATCTATTTTTTTGGTTAAAAGCTGACATTTAATTCAGTGATTTTAAATTTAATGATTTTTTTAGGATAATTATAAAGATTTTTTTATTAAGAAAAAGGAGTTTTTATTTCTTTTTATTCAAAAAGGAGATTTATTCTAATTATATTGATAAATAATACATTAAAATATTATCATTTTAAAAAACGCATAGGTATAGGGATAGGTTTTTGGATAATGTGAAGAATCCCATAGCCGAGGCTGGAGGGATACCATCTGCTCTGCAGGTAGAGTCTGTAAATGTATTAAATATGTGCATTTAGTGTTGCCTCAATTGCTTAACTCTTTTTCTTCACATAGTGAAATGTCAAATGTCCAACCATTATTATTAAAACACATAAGAGGAGCTGCCTGAAATTGTATTATCTTTTTATCTTGTATGGCATGCTCTAAATTATTTGCCCAAACAACAAGCGGACAACATAATAAAAGGCATGTCACTCTTCCCACGACGCCAACATAGCATCATTAACCCCTCACTACACTTTTTTTTTTTTTTTAATCATAAATATTTTCATTCATTTTACAATTTAAAATTAATTCTATTTGAATCAAATTTTTAATAATGACGAAATTTTCAAATTTTAAATCTTATTTAAATGTTTAAGAAAAAAATTTCTGTTCGACTTCTTCACAAATTCTTAATGTATAATCCTTTGTGATTTTTCTTCAAATTTTATAATATTCTAGTTTTATTTTTTCTTTGTGATGAAAAAGTGACGAGAGAAAAAAATGGCAAGTGTGTATAAATAAAATACAACTTTTAAGAATAAAATTTAATACTATTTATTTATTTTCATATTAAAAGAATCTCTTTTTCAAATTAATATTTCTCCAACTCTTTAGAATTTCTCAAACAATATTTGTATATAATTTTACCAAATGCCTCCTCAAGCATATACAAAAGCATAAATAATAGAAACGGAATGTGAAATTTAGTTCTAATGTTTAAATTATTTCTTTTAAAAATTGACTTTTAATAATTAAATTTTAAATTTTATCCATTTCTTTATTAATTTTCAGATTACTATTTTTATCTGATTATGGACTGATTCGAATGAATAATGAAATTAATTTCGATGAAATGAAATTAATTTTAATAAAATTAAAAAAATAAAATAATTATTAAAAATATATTTTTTAATAAAATAATAAAAAATTGAACTTAAAAGTAAGCGTGCAGTGATTTATAAACTAAACCTCCGTCCTGAAAGAGAAGAAAAAGGACATTGCTACTCACTATATTAATTTTTAAACAGTAAAATTTTTTGTTTTTATCTAAACACTAAAATTGTTTAAACAGTTGTTTTATTAATGATTAGGAGCTCTCTGTACGATGAACATGTAACTCCAATGTGTTTGGTTTAAACGGCTATGCTTTAGTCATCTTAATCTCTTTTTCAAAAAAAAAATAATAATAAATTTTTTTGAAAAGAAAAACATTTTTTTAAATGCATTAGATTAATACTAATCTTGATTAATTAATACAAATTATATGATAATTGGCCACCGCTGAGCAGTTTGAAAACGTTGGGTTTTGAAAAAAGGGTTTGATGGTGATCAGTTTAATAATATATTTTATATATTAATAATGAAATTCTTTTAATTTTACAAAATGAGATTAAAAAGTTATCGATATTTTATTTTTTATTATTTTTATTTTAATATATTTTAGGAAATATATATATCATTATATTAATCTTAATAAATTTTTTTTGTTAATGTATGAGATTGTCATAACATACTAAGTCTTGAAACTTAACTCGTTAGATACAAAATTATGAAATCACCACAACTATTTTTATCTAAGTGTGATTGATTATCTATTCAAAACTATGAATAATGTAGCAATCTACATTTAAATATCAGGTTCAGGAGTACGATTACGTGCGTAGAAGACGTTAAGCACCCACAACGTGCATCCTAAAATGGTATTACCTGTCTTAGGTCATTCTAAATTTGCTTTGATGTTAATTAATTTCAAAATACTTAATATATTAAAAATTTATTTAAAATCCTTCCATCAATCTGATTAAGATAATAAATGATTTTTCTCACATCAAGAATATTCAAGTAGTACCATTCTACTTGATTGAAGAGGCTACGCCGACAGATTACTTAAATATGTTATAAAAATCTTATTATTAACTCTCTTTTCAATTCTTATTAATTTTTTTATCATACTTTATTTTAAATTTCCCCTCATATTTTAATTTAAATTTAACTTAATTTTTATTCTCATTCTCATTATTATTATTATTATTATTATTATTATTTTTTATTAACATTATTAATTTGAGAAATAAACGCTTGTCATTGAATACTAAAGATCTTCTTTAGGCCTTCCATTGAGATGGTTTAGTCTAAAAAAGTCTTCTCATCTAAAAATGTTCAAAGAGTACAATTTTATTTTCTTGAAATTTTATCATTGTAATAATTTGCATTTGCTTTCATATTTTTCTTAATTAATATTTTTATTTCCTATTTTACTTTTAATTTTATTTTATTTTTTGAGAATGAACACTCATTATTAATATTGAAAATCTTCTATAAACATTCCATTGATCTTGTTCAGTTTTAAAAAAAAATTTCACCTAAAAATTTTAAAGGAGTACTATTCAACTTTTTTGAAATTTCGTTATAAATATAATTCACATTCATTATTGGACTCATGAAAATCAATTTAATTTTAACTCGGATTAAAAATAAACCAAGAGACCCAAAAATCTTGAACAAAATGAGGTGTCTAAAAGTTGATTTTTCTTAATTTAATACTTAATTTGAAAGTTGTTTAATCAATTTTTTTTGGCATTAAACTATCCATATAGGGTCTTTTGGATTTGAAAATTCAAACAAATGTAAGATAAGAGTTGCACACTCACTACATCAAGGATTTCATCGGAGTTCTACGGGGAGAAGTAACATTAATGGATGAGCATAAAGATTATGGCTTACAGCATATGATTGGTCCACTTAATCATATGGTAAGCGCCATATAAAAAGTTAAATGATATTATAATAGCATTCCTTTCGCTTTTTGTTCAAGTTAAGGTTATTTTTTGAAGCGGAATGACAAAATGAAAGTACGTAGGGTTAATATATATATTTTGACCTCTGAATTATACTATTTTTATCATTTTTGTACTTAATAAATTTTTATTATCATTTTGGTACTTAAATTTCACCTTCACGAGAAACATTAGTAGTAAAACTAACTTCGTTTGAAAAATACTGACGTGACTTGATATGCCCAATAACATTTTAAACGTGGCCCTATGTCAGTTTCATTTATTTTAAAATATTTAAAAATATGTGTAATTATTTTAAAATATTTAAAAAATTTAATAATTAAATATATCTTTAATTTTTTATATATAATAAATATAAATTCTTAATTTTTAATTTTATTTTAAAATTTTAAAAATTTTTATTTTATTATAACATAAATTCTTAATTTTTTAAAATAATATAATTAAATAAAATAAAATAATTAAATAAAATAAATAATATGTTAGAATCTTATAAACGTTAAATTTTTTATATATTATTTAATTAAATTTTTTTAAAATATTAAAAATTTATACAATAAAATTAAAAATTAAAAATTAAAAATTAAAAATTTATTTCTATTTTTTTTAAAAGATTAAAGACATATTTGGTATTAATTCTATTTAAAACATTTTAAAATATGTAGAAATATTTTAAAAAATATTTAAAAATATATAAAAATATTTCAAAAATATATTTAAAATATTTAAAATATGTAAAAATATATTTGAAAATCTTTAAAATATGTAAAAATATTAATTAAATAAAACTAATTAAAAAATTTAAATATAATAATTAGAAATAAATACAACGAATCTTAGTAATCATTCGTATACAAAGAAATGACTTCTGTATATCTTTGCTCGAACTCCGTCGCTGTCTCTTTATCTTTAGCTTCAATTACAGAGCATTCCTTCTTGATCTTTGAAGGCCGGCAAAAAGACTCTAAAATTCTTTCCTCTTTGAAAGAGAAAGGAAAATCTTCCACATTAAAGAATAAATAAAACCAAAAACCAAAAACCAAAAAAAACCAGAAAACTAGTGGGTCTCCCCGTCGCCACCGCACCTGACGCCGAACCTGTCAGCCACCGAGCGCCAGCGACTGAAGGAGTTACTATCTCTTCCCTCCCTTCTGAACCAGTGATTTTTTTCCACTAGCAGCCCTTTCAACTTCCTTGCTTCAAATAGAGAACTCACCTCTTCAACAACCCCAAACCGACAACCTTTCCTCTGCAACCACTTCCTCCCGCTGCTGCTACCTGTAACCACCTTCAAACTCCGACTTCGTTCCCCTTGAAATCTCACAGACCCAGAAAACCCAAAGCCGAAAAAACTTCTGTAACAGAGCCCCTCCTGCGGTTATTGCTTCTCTCTTTTTTTTTTTTTCCTTTTTTTTTCTTGTATGCGTGCACTTTTCTTTCTGCTACGTTATGTTTATGGTTGTGTGATTGTTGATTGGCTTGAATGTGATGCTATGTTTGAAGATGAATTAAGTTGGGAATTTAAGGTCGTTTCGGGTATTGAGAACTTATTTTAGGATGATTTCTGGGTGAGAATTGGTTAGGTTCTCAGTTTCTGGCTGGGAATTGGCTAAGATTCTTGGTGTTTTGGATTGAAAGTGGTTTCGGATGAATTGGGTTCTCAGTTTGGGTTTTTTATTGAATTCCTCCTCCCTTGGGTTCTCTCTCAACTATGTTTTTATCAATTTCTGTTTTGAATAAATCCAACTTCATATTTTCTGTATTTATCATGTCTTTTATTTTCGATTTTATCCTAAATATCATTGTAAATATTTACATATTTTAATATATTTTCAAATTTTCAAAAATATTTTTTACTTATTTTTACATATTTTTAAATAATTTTAACATTTTATAAATATTTTCAAATATTTATTAAATATTTTGTAAATATTTTTACTTATTTTTAAATATTTTTTAAATAAGATTGACATGGTATCCCGTGTCAAAATGTTATTGAGCACTGCAGGCTATGTCAGCATTTTTTAAACATTGTTAGTCTTAGGTACTAAAATACTTGACGGAAGTGAAATTTAAATACCAAAATGATAATGAAAATTTCATTAAGTACCAAAAATGATAAAAGTAATATACTTTAAGAGTCAAACCATACATTAATTTTAGTATATAAGATTATAAATAAAATTAATTAGATGATATTATCTTATTTGATGTTTGATTGGTGTATATGTATCAAGAGTAAAATAAGATGATTTTTATATATCTTTTCTAATATTTGTTATGAGTAAGATTAAGAGTATGATTGAATAATTTTTTTATTGATCAAATATATACTTTTTTTTAGTAAATATAATTTAAATTTATAATTTTGTAATAAATATACTCCAAATATTTTTTTAACTAAAAAAATATTATTATATTTTTAAAGTTAAAAGACAAATTTAAACTTTTAAAAAGAACATTAATTTTCCAATGAAGTATTTTTAAAAAATAATTTTTTCAAAAATTTGATTTTGTTAAAAAAAATATTTTTATTACAAATATTTCTTTATATCCTATACTTTTTTTTTCTTTCTGAATTAAATTTAAAATAATTTTTATGATTTGAAGTTAAATATATTCATTTTTAAAAAAGAAAGTTTCTAATTAGATAACTGTTTTTAAAAAATACTTTGATTTTTCAATAAAAAATCGTATCTCTTTTTGTAACGATCTTTGACCTTTGAAATTCAGGAGAAATTTTTTTTTTGAATTTAATTTACCCACTTATTCACTTATTCACTTAGGTTGTATTCCCATGCAGTGTCAAAACACTTTTTCTAATTCTTTACCCGTAATTATAATTAATTTCCATACTTTGACCTATAAGACCGATAGAAATTTCGGCAACATAACGACTTATATATGAGTCTACCCACCTGCAATTCAGTTGTTTTAACAATCCTAGATATCCACAACTACCAAGCATACTTTTCAAATCAACATTTACAACTCAATATATCCATATCGATTAATACCAATCATCTTACAATCTAGTCCCAAGAATCATATTTTTTACATCATTTCTTTACAAATTACATCCCAACAAAAATATTCACAATATATGAGTCTGTGCGTACAGATATGTCTGGTACAAGAATGTAAATATATACCTTTCTACGTGTACAAAAAGTAGCGTAGGGTTGCTCTTTTCCATAGCCTATGTCGTGTACGCAGTAGGTAGCGTCTATAGATTCACTGCAAATAATCTGTGAGGTAGAGGGGTGAGTTTTCGGGAAAAAGCCTAGTAAGAAGATGGATTTAAAACGGTCCTAGCAATTCAAATATGTAGAAAACATAATAGTACGTATAATGATTACTTTCTGAAATTAATATAAAGGACATTCAAAGTTAAGGAAAATCGAAAATATCATGATTCAAAACGTAATTCTTTAAGTACATGAACTGAACAGATATTACGTAAATTTTTCGTATAATCAGAATTCAAAAACAGGAATATATGTCAATTCACATAATATAAAATCATATTCTAAAAACAGAGTTTAATTCAGATAGAGATTGTATCGGCCCACATAATTATCATGCGAAAATAACCAAATCATTCTCCGTAGAGGGAATTCAGAACCTATGGCCACGGCAAGACATAACCCGAAGGCGAAATTCAGAACATATGGCCACGGCAAGACAGAACCCGAAGGCGAAATTCAGAACCTATGGCCATGGCAAGGCTGTAGACGGGATCGAGGTCATACAACGTTTCAGAACCACAAGGGTGAAATTCAGACGCCACATAGGCGAAGTTCAGACGTCACACAGGCGAAGTTGACATGCGTTAGCATACAACATAAATGACCATTGGTCTCAAAACATACTATATTTCTCATATACGAAAACATCGAATTAAAAATCATCTTGTTCGAAAGATCATTTCGGAAGACATGTTCTTATTTCAAAAGCACAAATACAGAAAGCATAGTCTTGATCAGAGATATAATTTAGAAACATGCATGAAAATCATACTTCATGTCTTTGTAAGCTTTCCTTAATCATGGTTCAGAAAGTAACTATTACCATTTTAAATTATATAACCTTACCTCGATCTATCGAAATTCACGAATTCGAGTGGTGATGCCTCTTAGTACCTCCTTTAATTCCTTCTACGATCACCTACATCGAAATCGGATACTTAGCACCCTATTCATGCGAATTGTCCGAATTGCGTTAAAATCGTAACCTATTCGTTACTACTTCGTGTGTACGTATTATTACACATACCTAAGCCAACACGCACGTTTATATATTTTCTTTGCTATTTGTATATATTTTGTACATACAAATCTTAACATACACATTTATTATATACATCTACATGTATATACACATAAACATATATATATATATATATATATATATATATATATATATATATATACACTCCTATATGTGTATATATATATATATATATATATTTGTTTTTATTTTTTTTTCTATCTCATATATACATTCTTTGTATGTACATCTACTAGTACACATTCATCTTATATACACCCATATGTATATACACCTATATATATATATATATATATATATATATATATATATATATATATATATATATATATATACACACATATACACTCCTATATATATATTATTGTTTTTCATTTTTCCTTATCACATATACATACATATTCTTGTATGAATACAAACTAATATACACCCTTGTCATATACACCTATTGTATATACCCTTAATAAATATATATATATATATATATATATATATATATATATATATTTGCCTACTCCTCATCATTCCCATTTTTTTTATTTCACCTACACCTTAATTTACACTATCATACTTAAAGCTCAGCATGCATATATATACATGTATATCAAATGTA